>CM061142.1:126547305-127182976 GCA_030789695.1 Scilla litardierei
AAATTTAGCGGACGCCTCATCTTGAAACATGTTCACTGGCTGCTTTCAAAGGTGGACCAAATTTCAAAGCTGGACCAAGTTTCAAAGCTCACATTCATGATTTCATAGCTCTCATCATTTCAAAGCTGGACCAAATTTCAAAGTTGGACCAAATTTCAAGGCTGGACCAAATTTCAAGGCTCACATTCATGGTTTCAAAGCTTCATCTCAACCTTCCATTTCATAAGATCAAATCCCAGTCACTCTTTATCTTGTCCTAGTCAGCCCTAAAATTCAAAAAACGCTGTCAAATGTATAATATATATATATATATATATATATATATATATATATATATAGCCGCGTGGATTCTTCTCCGGCGGCTTCTTCGGATCCGGTCGACCGGCGGATCTCATCTGCGGCAACGAGGATCGCATCACCGGCGTCGCCGGTCGACGTCACAGACCGGCGGATCTCAGATCCGGACGACGTTCAGAGTCGACGAGGGTTTCAGGCGTCACTATCAGGTCGACGTCGGATCTCAGATCCATCTGCACCTAACGACGAGGGTTTCAGGCGTCGCTAATCGGGCGTCGCTGATCAATCTACTCCGGCGGATCTCAGATCCGGTCGACGTCGGATCACTGTTCCGGTCGGAATCTGTTCCAGTCAGCGACAGTTATCAGGAATCGACGAGGGATCACCGATTCTCCGGCGGCTTCTTCGGCACCGGCCTGTGAGGGGTTCTGGTTCAGCGATGTTCGAGGGCTACAGTGCTGATCCCGGGCTTTTCAGCAGCTCTACCTCTGGGAAGTCAGTCATGGCTCCTCGGGTTCAGGTTGCTTCTCGGGATCAGCCTCCAGATCTTGCTTCGGGGTTTCCCCCCCTCCGTCATGCTATGGGGAGAGCTGATCCTTCATGTATCAACGCAGGCAACCCATATCATCGGTGTTCGTCGTACTGTCATCAAAGGATTAGAAATGCTACCTCTAAAACAGTACCTACTACTGATATTAATCAAATTGATAAAACTATTGGCAAACCATCTGCTCATTTGAGGGTGGCAACATCGGGGCGTGAAGCATGGAGTTCCCTTTTTTCTGTTGGACGTTCAGTTGAGCAACATAGCAAATGTGAATACGTCCCACCCCGAGAGATCCCAACTGGTAAGGCTATCCCTTGGATCCCCAAAGAAGCAGTATCTGCTAATGTTGCAAAATGGAGTCGCACTCTTGCTGGTTATGTTGTGGGAGACAAACCATTTTACTCGCACCTCCGAGCATGTGTACAACGGTTGTGGCGGCCTAAAGGAAAGCTTCAGGTTCACTCCAGGGATAATGGTTTTTTCTTCTTTGAATTTGAGTTAGAAGAAGATTGCAGCAGAGTTCTCCAAGAAGGGCCTTGGATATTTGATAAACGGGTGATAGTACTGCGACGTTGGACGCCAGAACTAACAATGGATAGAGATCTTTTGTCCTCAATTCCAGTATGGGTGAGATTTCCTGACCTTCCATTGAAATTTTGGTCTACAGAATGCATTAGTATTATTGCTAGCTCTGTAGGCAAGCCTTTATTTGTGGATAAGGCTACGGCTTCTGGAGAACGGTACTCTTATGCTAGATGTTTTGTGGAAGTTGAGGCGAAGACAAAATTACCAAGCACCATTGAGATTGCGGTGGAGGAGGAGGGAAATACGATCATTCGAATGGAGTACGAAAATTTGCCCCCAAATTGTTCAACGTGTGAATGTTTCGGACATTCCTTTGCCCTGTGTCCCTTCAAGAAGGTTTGGGTGGAGAAAACTAAACCATCTTCAAATGTGGATGGTAATGTGTTGGTTCCTGAAGCCACATCTGGAGATCATTCAGCAACAGGTGAAGGTCAAATAGCTACAAAGAACCCAATAGAAGCTGAGCACACTGCAGCAGTTGTTTCTGATATAGTTCCTTGTAATTTTGAGTATGGTGGTCCGTCTTCTGCGCGCCCTACGGAGAATGTCCGTATAGATGACCCTGACAATGTTGGTAATGAAGATGAGGCTGATGGAAACTATGAGGATGAGTGGATGGAGGAGTTTGATGGGGAAGCTACTATGGAGAATCTGGAGTGGGAGGAGGAAATGCGCCACCTTGCATCATCATTGAAGTCGATTAAAAAGAAAAATATAGATCTCACTCGACGGAAAAGTTTAAGAATTCCTAGGAATTCTAAATATTAGGTCTCAAACGCTGAGTTGAGCAGTTGGGTAATTTATGATTGTTTTCTTTAGAGTTTTTATGTTTTGGAGTTTTCTGTAATCCAATATTGTTATTGATGAGTTATATGAATAAAGTTGTTAACCCTTCTATATATATATATATATATATATATATATATATATATATATATATATATATATATATATATATATATATATATATATATATATATATATATATATATATATATTAAAACAGGGATGCTATCATGGGTTATTGGATAAGAGTTTTTGGATAAGAGTTGAGAAATTGGGTATAAATGAGGGATGTTATTTAGAGAAATTGGATAAGAAAAGAGAAATTGTATAATATAAGCAAAATTGGATAAGTGAAGAGAAATTGAATTTGTTTGGTGGGAGGTTTGAAATTGAAGTTGAAAACATTGAAGTTGAATTCAAAAGTTTGGGGGGGAACTCTTTTGAAACTTGAAGTTTGAGCCTAAAAAACTCAGCCGACCAAAACCTCTCTATGACTCTGCCCCAAAAAAATTAAGTCATGAAATTTAAACCATCTCTCTTTCTTCTCTCTTCTTGAATCCGAGCACCCAAAAAACTCAGCCGCCCAAAAGTCCGGACGAAAAGCAACTCAGGACGAAGGTAGTGATTTTGGTATGCAATAATCTTGATTCCATGGAGATGCGTCTGTAATTTTGGTCTGCAAATCTTGATCACTGGAGATGCCGGAGGGAAAACAACTCTTGATCATGGGAGGAAAAGCAACTCCAACTTAATAAATGTAGCCATGTTCTTTAATTGGATGTATCTCTTTTTTAATGTTGCCAGGTTCTTTAATTTGATGATAATGTGACTTGCATTCTATTAATAAATGTTGCCAGGTTCTTTAATTTGAAGGAGATATCCAAGGCTCACGTCTTCAAGGCTGACCTCCCGAGTGTCAAGAAGGCCGAGGTGAAAGTTGAAGCGGTGGACGGAAGAGTGCTGCGGAATGACAAGTGGCACAGGGCGAGATCTAGGCAGTGCAATGGCAGTGCAATGGCAGGTTCGTGGAATCGTCAAGCGTCGCCGTAGGTTCAAGTAAGGCAGTGCAACCGCAGTGCAATGGCAGTGCAAAGCTTGAAGGAGACCATCAATTGCTAGATTCCAAGCTGACTGAAGATTCAGACATCAAGGGGATGTAAGCAACTTTGTTCCCTTGCTGTATAATTTTAGATGTAAGCTTTTTGATGTAGCCGAAAAATCAATTGCTAGATTGTTGAATGAAGATGTAAGCTTTTTGATTTCCCTGTACAAGTTCTTTGTCCGAAATCAATTGATTCCTCTGTATAGACCTCTTCAACTCTATAACTCTCCCCCTTGCAAAAACAAAAACAAAAATCCTAAGGTTTTTGTTAAGCACAGATGCAGGTTCGAGGACGGTAGTGCTGTCCAATCTCAAAGATGTAAGCCTTTTGATTTCACTGTACAAAATCAATTGCTGAATGAGAGTAATTGATTTCTTTGTGTAGATTTTTAATCAGCAATCAACCGAACTTTCATCTTGATTGTTTGTATTTTTATGAGTTGTTTGTATTTTTATGATCAACAATCTTGGTTGTTTGTATTTTTATGATCAACTGTAAAGATTGTAAGCTTTTGATTTTTCTGTACAATTGCTCTCATTCAATTAATTGAATCACTTGCTCTCATTCTACAATTACTCTCATTCAACAATGAAAGTACAGATTGTTGAATGAAGATGTAAGCTTTTTGATTTCTCTGTTGGCAATCAAGATGAAAGTAACTTTTTTGGCATGTACATTATGCAGTTAGATTGGAGTCTGTCTCATGAGGAACCAGTGGATTGTAGTGAAGAGGATAGGGATCCCAGTTATGAAGTGTCTGTTGATGCCAATGTTCTCAATTTATACGGGGTTTATCTACAATGAGTTCTTTCTGTCCCTTTTGAGATTTTTTGGCCATCTGCCTATGCATGTCGTGATGCATCCTGCAGGTATGAGTGTGTAGTCATATCTTTGATATTATTTATGTGCTTTATGGTTCATGATGACTATTTTTTATGGGTTGCTTCAAATTTTTAGTGTACTTGGACAAATGGTTACTTTCCTTTTGTGGTATTCTCGATGTTTGCTCCCTTTGTTTCATGGTTCTATTTTTTAACGGAGCTTTGATGTTTTAGTATGGTGACTGAAGGAATTTTATTTGTTAGAGTTCATAACTGATGTCTTTTTCCTCCATGTTATATGATCGACATAAACTTGGAAATATCATGTAGATGACATTTGGTGGTCGCTATGTAATTTTGTTGATGGCAATGTTCTCAATTTGTATAGTGTGTATCTACAATGAGTTCTTTTCTGTTTCTTTTGAGGATTTTAGGCCCTCTGCCTATGCATGTCGTGATGCTTCCTACAGGTATAAGCGTGTAGTCATCTACAATGAGTTCTTTTTTGTTCCTTTTGAGACTTTTGGGCCCTCTACCTATGCATGTCGTGATGCTTCTTGCAGGTATGAGTGTGTAGTCATGCCTTTGATATTATTTATATTATCGCCATCCTCTTATATGTTCTCTCCATCAACTCTAGAGATGCTATTATGCTTGGTTTACTTAAGGTGACGCCTGCATATTCATTTGGTATGGATCCCAAACAGCATGGTAGCCGAAGATGTCAATCCTTCTAGGTGTTGCACAAATGAACCTCGGCATTGTGCTAATTATTTTAATGCCAAATTCATCAAAAACAGTTTGAATATTTGGTGAGTTAATCCATCAATATTGCTTAATAGATTAGACATTAGCTACTATATTTTATACATGGCAAACTAAAAAATCTATGGAGTTTTTTTGAAGAATAGGAACCATACTGGATCATTGTTATATTTCTTTTTGCGAGCATTGATTATTCTCAGTACCATAAGAAGTGGGTAGATCATATGGTTATTGTATAAGTGTCCACTATTTGTGGGTATTGACAAAATCATTACCTCTCTGTTTATATAAAGCAGGTAGAGAAATTTTGTTTTCCTTGCAGTTATGGATTCCTTTGCCATTTTAATGAAAAATTACAGTATAGTTCATTTTACTAATTTAAAGCAGACTTTACCATGTTCTCACACCCTAAAATCGATCTAGCACTTTTTCCCTTCCTTATATAATTTTTTATGTTTTGTTCATGCATAAATTATTTCACTGAATATGTCAAAGTATTTGATAGAGAAAAACGACGAGTTCCAAGCGAAATCTTTGTTCCAAATGTGGGTTGTAAGCTATAATCGACATATTAAAAATGTTCAAGATGTTCTTTAATGTGTTTCAATTAATTTAATGCATGTTTTACTGCTTAATATAAGAAGTAAGCTGCATAATACAAGGGCATGCATTCCTTAACCATTTAATTCTTTATATATCATATAGAAAATTTTCCAGTCATTCATTAAATTTACTCAACACTTTAACCTATAGAAACCAATGGTTTCAATTCACTCTTTTATTCGTCCAGTGGGATCATAGTGATAACATATTGGCTTATTCAATTTTGATCGAGAACCTAATTTTTTAGTGGATCATTTTATCTTCTGACAGTTTTTTAGAAACTGTGAAATAAGTTAATGGTTATAAACTTGATGTCTATTTGTTGTAATAAGTATTAAAGAAAACTTTATTTATATGGTATATATGGTTCAAGTCTAGGTGTTTCATATGATGTTTGATTTTTTGACTTTGGAGCTGATGATTAGGATATCATTTTCCAGTACTACTTTCAATAGTTCCCTATAAGTTGGCATAAATTAAGTAATGTTTATGTCTCTCAAGTTGAATTTGCCTAAATATTTGTTGCTTAATAGGTCTACTTTGTGAAATTTTTTCCTTTTTACAGTCTTCTGTGGTGTATCTTTCTTGCTATCTTTCTTTTTTGCTATCTTTCTTTTTTTCCCTTTTTGGCAAATCCATTTTGTCATTATTCTCCACACATATTGCTTACCCCGTTCAATTTAATAATCAACAATGTTAATGTAGCCTGGAGGATGAAGAGGCCAGGGCCTCTACCTCCAAATAAACAATGGATACTTTTATTTTTGAATTATTTACTTTTGTCTTGAAAAACTTATTGATGTTTTCTTCTTATACTTAATTACAGTCTTCTATGATGTATTTATGACAGGGCGCTTTGGATCATATATGATTTCAATGGATCAAAGGGCATATGAGCTGATTGGAGATGATTATCCTGGTAATAGACCAGAAGCTGTTAAAATATCCATCTTTGGGTTGGATAATTAGTTTCACATTTGTTGTTTGCTTCGAAAACCTCACATTTGTATGATTTTGATGAATGTTGAAAATACAACTGAGTGATATTTTTGAATAGGTTTACTGACGAGGACAGATGGGTTTACTGACCATGGACATAAAGCTCATTGAGAGGCTGCTCAAGAGCTCATCTTTTCAAGGTATTTGATGAAGCGAAATGAGAAGTACACATCTTTTGTTTTTGATTATTTTTGTTGTTCTGATTCTTTTTTGGGACTTAAATTTTGAGCGGACTAAATTTTTTGTTGGGAAAACTAATTCTTTGGTGGGACTTAAATTTTTAGCGGACCAATTTTTTTAGGAAAACTAAATAACAATTTTAATGATTTACTTATTGTTGTTTATTTAAAATTATATATGTTCTGGTGATGCTAAAAAGGGATATATATGTTTTGGTGACATCAAAAAGGTATATAAGTTATGCAAACCAAAGTTTTTGTAAAACCAAACTCTCTAATCAAAACCAAGTTTGTTGAATCACCAAAAAAATTATATCACGTTTTTGGTGTCATGATGATTCTGCTATATCCCTTTTTGGCAGGACACTTTGGTTTTGATTATGGAAGGACATATTTAATTAGGGACTTGCTGCATTTAACCAACCCTTATATGTGGACTGCCAACTTAATAGAAAAAATTTATCTTCTTAGCAAGAAAAGGGTTGTATGCAAAATCGTGGGTATTTGGCATTAACATCACAAAAAAATTTCAGCAAAAAAATTATATACGGCAGGACACTTGGTGTTTTTATTATAGCTTCAAGTTTTGGTTTACTCTTGGAGTTATATATGGCAGGACACTTTGGCAGTCCTTGAGTGCTACTTTTGGTGATACTAATAGCTTCCAGTTTTTAAGGTGTTCAAGTTCATAAGCTTCATGTTTTTTGTGATACATATAGTAACTACACTGGGTTTCACATTGAGAACTTGATATAGAATCTGACAGGTTTCACAGATTCACTAGGAAATATGCATGGAGAATTCATTTGTCGAATGAATGATATGAATGATTGCATAATGTTCCTTATGTAGCTATGTGTTTCTCTTCGAGTATTCTTATCTGTGCATATAGAGGCACTGCGGGGACTTGGGCGGAATGACCATGTAATTGGATGAAGAATTAATGTCATATTAGGAAATATTAGAAAATATGCATGGATGTCAATGTCATATTAGGAAATTTCAAGTTCTAAAGCTAAATTTCAATGTCATATTAGGAAATATGCATGCAGAATTAATTTGTTGAATGAATGATAGGAATGATTGAATAATGTTCCTTATGTAGATATGTATTTCTCTTCGAGTATTCTTATATGTGCATATAGAGGCACCACGGGGACATGGGTAGAATGACCATGTAATTGGATGAAGAATTAATGTCATATTAGGAAATATTAGACATCATAGTTCTCAACAACCCTCACTATCAGGCCGCACCTTCTCAAAATAAATTTCTTTGGTTTTTTTGCTGTGTATTCAAAACTTTGGATGTGGAAGTCACATTTTGGTAATTTTTGCTATCTCATCTTAAACTCAAACTCAAACTCACCTCTTCATTCATTAGGAATTTTTACTATTAACAGCTTGCTTATCTCAAACTCAAAAACCCGTTTAATCTATTTGTTGCACCCGTTCAAGCTTCCAACCATCATCACGGTTCAGGTTCGAGGCCAATAAAAATTTCTGTTTGCCATCACAAATTCGGTGAGTTTGTGTTTTAGAAAAGTATTTGTTCACAAAAATTTCATTTTGATGACAAAAATTTCAATTTGGTGCCAAACGGTTCATGTTCAGGTTTCAGGATTCAGTTTGCTTACAAAAATCACAAAAAGTTTCATTTTTCTGATGTTACGACTAACTTGGACCAGCCCGAACTACAACGGCCCACGGCCCAGCCTCAGAGGAGGCGCCCACTAGAGAAGACGGGCCCGCCCGGAGGGGCCCACAGACGGAGCTGAAGGCCCAGCCACTTCACCCTCGGGGACACCCGACTAGCCCCCATTTCGGCTAGATTAACCGCCCCTCGGAATCCGTGATCCCATAATGGCCATTAACGGACCCGTTAATGGGCCACCCCCCACTACGCACGGGTGGGAGGAGGTGGAGGCGGATCATGGGGACGTGAGAGGAGGTGGGACGTGGGGCAGTCACGAGGGACCCTATAAGGGGAAGGCCAGGATGACGGAGAATGGGATCGAGACTCAGGTAATCAACAGAGAGGTACTCCATCAACGACCTAGGCATTCGCCACTCCATTTCCTCCTACCCCCATACTCGTGCCGCCTGGGTTGATGATCCGGCTTCCTTACAAGCCGGATCTCCCCCGCCGAGTATCCCTTCAGACCTTGATCTGACTTAGGCATCGGAGGGGATTTGGCCGGAACCTAGGTCCGGCCTCCCTGACGAGTTTCCTCATCTGTCCAGGAAGAAGATATCCGAGGCGCCGAGGCTACCCCTCAGCGTCGGTCGGCTACCCCCATCGCAGTCGTCAGGTGGACGGCTGCTCAAGCACCAACCTACTTGCAAGGCACCGAGGCTACCCCTTGACACGGATCCGACCGAGGCCGAGCGTGACCCAGCCGAGGCCGAGCGCGACCCACCGAGCTGAGGCTTCTCCTCAGCTCCCCAAAGGCAGAGGATCGACGCTATCCAGGGAATCCCCCGTCTGCACCCGACCCTCCTTGCTCTCACGCCAAGAACAAGTGGGCTCGGTGATCCCAAGGGACCCCTAAGTCGGCCCCTTGACCACGTTAACCATACAGCCGACGGTCAACGAACTGTGGTGAGAAAACACCCGTAAACATCTGGCGCTGTCTGTGGGATCCGAACAACACCCACGTAAAACAACCACACCGACAATGACACAGCTCCGCCCCCCGCGGCGGAGAAGAGGCGCGGGCCCGGTGGTGGGCACTGACCAACGCCGCGGCAAACGGTGCGAGGCCGTGCCTCCCGGGCACGCGAACCGGGCGGCGAGCTTGGATCGTGCAGAGGACATTGTTGAGGAGACCGACGGCCGACCGTTAGCTTCCCGGGGCAGTAGGATCGAGAGAACACGGGAAAAGCCGGGATCAAGCGAAGCGCTGGTGGTATCCCTGATCGTAGATACCTCCGTGGTGCGGCGGCTACTAGTCGACACCAGCAGCTCGTGCGACATCCTCTTCACATCAACTTTGGAGAGGATGGGGCTGTGTGGCGAAGACTTGGAGCCATGCACGGGGCCCATGGTGGGTTTCACGGGACACTCCATGCCTATCATCGGGGTGATCCACCTCCCGGTCACGCTTGGGGAAGCACCCGATTTGGTGACGCTGACGGTGGAATTCATTGTGCTGAAGGTCGGCTCGGCGTACAATGGTATCATCGGCCGCCCCCTCCTCAACGCTATCGATGCGGTGGTCTCGACGCTCCACCGAACAATCAGGTTTCAGACCCCAAAGGGGGTCGGGCAAATCAACGGCGACACGAAGGGAGAGAAGATCTGCTACCACCTGACAGACGAGAAGGTCGTCGGAGGGCCTGGCGATCCAATGGCCTCACTCGACCTGAGGCATGGACCGAGACCCACCCCTGACGAAGAACAAGAGCAGGTCCCCATCACAAACGTTGAGGGGAGATTCGTCTCCATTGGGTCAGGGCTGGATCCTGACTCGAAGCGCAACCTGGTCGAATGCCTGGAGGCTAACCTGTACGTCTTCGCGTGGTCGACCGAGGACGTGCCTGGCGTTGATCCCCGGGTAATCGTCCACCGATTGAACGCCGACCCCAACCTCAGACCCGTCCGACAGAAGAAGCGGAACCTAGGTGGCGAAAAGATGAAGGCAGCCTCTGATGAAGTAGAACGACTCCTCGACGCTGGTTTCATCCGAGAATTCTGGTACCCCAAATGGCTGTCCAACGTGGTAATGGTAAAAAAAACCCAACGGGAAGTGGCGAATGTGTGTGGATTTTAGCGACCTCAACAAGGCCTGTCCCAAGGACAGCTATCCACTGCCGCGGATCGACCACCTCGTAGACAGCGCCTCGGTATACGAGATGCTCAGCTTCATGGACGCCTACTCTGGGTAGAACCAGGTCCAGATGGATCCTGATGATGAAGAGATGACAGCTTTCACGACGGACCGAGGGACCTTCTGCTACAAGAAAATGCCCTTTGGATTGAAGAACACGGGGGCAACCTACCAAAGAATGGTCAACAAGGTGTTTGACTCCCAGATAGAAAGGAACCTAGAGGTCTACGTCGACGACATGCTAGTGAAATCAAAGGATCCTGCTGACCATATCACCGACCTAAGGGAAACCTTCGAACGGCTACGAAGGTACAATATTCGGCTCAATCCCGTGAAATGCACGTTCGGGGTGAGATCCGGCAAGTTCCTGGGATTCATGATCACCAATCGCAGGATCGAGGCCAACCCCGACAAAATTAAGGCACTGATCAACATGCCGGAGCCGACAACCATCAAGGAGCTGCAGAAGTTGAATGGCCGCATCGCCGCCCTCGGGCAATTTCTGTCCCGGTCGGCGGAAAGATCTCTCCTGTTCTTCAAAACTCTGAGGAACGCCATTGTCGCGCCAGCCGACGAGAGGAAGACAATACCATGGGATGCGGACTGCTCCCGAGCATTCGCCGAACTCAAAGAGTACCTCCGCAGCCCACCACTCCTCTCCAAGCCATGAGAGGGGGAGTCGTTGAGCCTCTACTTAGCCTGCACGATGGAAGCGGTGAGCTCGGTGCTGATCCGGGAGGACGACGGGGTGCAGAGGCAGGTATACTACACCAGTCGTGTCTTGAAAGATGCTAAGGGGCGGTACACACCAATGGAGAATTTAGCGTACGCCCTCGTCCTCTCAGCCAGGCGGCTCCGACCCTACTTCCAGGCTCACACGATACTGGTCCTAACCGATTCCCAGTTGGAACAGAACCTCAAGAGGTTTGACCGCATGGGAAGGATGCTGAACTGGGGGGTCGATTTGAGCGAATTCAACCTGCGATTCAAGCCACGCACGGCCATCAAAGGGCAGGCCCTAGCTGATTTCATCGCTGAGTGTACCATAGAGGGAGGGACCCTCACACCAGGAGACGTCTCGTAAACGGTAACAAACCAACCTTTGTACTTACTTATGACTGACATTAATTCGGCTTGCCACTCAGGCGACCAGGACACATGGATTATTCACGTGGACGGCTCGGCAACCCGGGCGGGGAGCGGGGCCGGGATCACGATTCGATCTCCCGAGGGGAACGTCGTCGAGTACGCACTTAGGTTCGAGTTCCCGGCCACCAACAACGTGGCCGAGTATGAGGCCGCGATAAACGGCTTGAGGCTGGCCCGAGAACTCAAAGCTGAGTATGTACGGCTCCTTAGCGACTCAAAGCTCATCATCAACCAGCTGCAGGGGAGCTACGAGGCGCACGAAGAGACGATGCAGGGCTACCTGGCCACGGCCAAGACTGAGATGTCCAAATTCAAAAGGGCAGAGACCCTTCACCTCCCGCGGTCAGAGAATGCCCGAGCAGACGCTCTATCCAAGCTTGCTTCCTCCTCGCCCAGGGAGTTGGGTCGCACCGTCTATATAGAAAACCTCAGGAGCCCCAGCACGGAAGAGAAGGAGGTGATGGCGATTGACGGAGACCCCACCCGGATGGACCCAATCATCCGATACCTCACCCATGGGGAAACACCAACCGATGTGGAAGAACGTCGAACCTTGGAGAGGAAGGCGCTTCGGTATGTGATGCATGAAGGAGCCCTCTACAGAAGACGGTGGACAAATACGGACGTCCTCCCATACCTTAATTGCCTCGGCCCCCAGGAAGCTGACTACGTCCTCAGGGAAGTGCACGAGGGGACCTGTGGGAACCACCATGGAGGCACAATAATCGCCCGGAAGATCTTAAGGCAAGGATACTACTGGCCGACCCTGATACACGACGCGACAGGGTACGTCCAGAGGTGCCAGGAATGCCAAAGGTTCACCAGCACCGGGACCATCCCCCCTTCAGAGCTCGTCCCGATCATCAGCCCAATACCTTTTGTGAAGTGGGGGCTCGATATCCTGGGACCGTTCACGACAGGCCGAGGGCAAAGGAAATACCTGATCGTGGCCGTGGACTACTTCACCAAATGGAACGAAGCCGAACCTCTAGCCTGAATCACCTGGAAGAAGGTAAAGAGCTTCGTATGGACCTCCATCATCTCCAGATTCGGAATCCCTCACGCCATCGTCACCGACAACGGAAAGCAATTTGACTCAGCTGGGTTTAAAGACTTCTGCGCCGAATGGAAGATCAAGCTACTCTTCGCCTCGGTGGCGCACCCCCAGACCAACGGGATGGCAGATGCCGCCAATAAATGCATCATAGAACCCCTCCGCAAGAAAGTAGACGACGCTAAAGGGAAGTGGCTTGAAGAGCTTCCCAGGATACTCTGGTCTTACCGTACGACCCACAAAAAAGCCACGGGTGAGACCCCATTCATGCTCACCTATGGCGCCGAAGCAATGGTCCCAGTCGAGGTGGGCGAGAAGTCCCTCCGCATCCGACATTTCGACGAAGAAAGATACGCCGAGGGTTTGGAGCTCGGCCTGGAGCTCCTGGGTGAACGATGAGAACATGCCTTGGCCACCATCATCCACCAGAAGAAAAAGGTGGCGCGTTACTATAACTCACGCGTCAAGGAGCGGAGTTTTCGCCAAGGGGATTTGGTCCTTACAAAGGCGGTCTTCTGTCCAGAGGTCACGCGCAAAGGGAAGCTGGCAGCCAAGTGGGAAGGTCCCTACCAGGTGATCGAAGTTCTAGGACCCGCTACCTATCGACTAGCAAACTCGGAGGGAAAGACCCTCACCCATTCCTGGAATGCCGAGCATTTGCGCAAGTATTACCAGTAAAGCCTACGAGATCACCCGCGAATGTAACTCTTTTCTTCCCCCTTGCTCAATAAATTGGTTTGATCCTGCTTTCCTCTTATAGCATGGCTGTAAAAACTTCATGGAGAGGGGGAACCCTGCCAAGGGAGTGTCCGGGTGGCACCACGCAAAGACAAGGGACGACCCCCAAACAGGCTGGTCCCCCTCCACGATTCACCTGGTCGGGAAACTCCCCGGGGCCGAACCTCGGAGTGGGCCGGCCACTAGGCAAGGATAGCCCTCCCAGCGAGCGAAACGACTCGAACCGGCCGTAAGGCTAGGGGCAACTCCCCCAGCGGACCGGCGAACCGACCGACCGTGAGGCCAGGGGCAGCTCCCCGGGCAGGTCGGTCGAAGGGACGACCTCAGAGGTCGACCTCATCCGCTAAGTCACAAGACATGGGGTCGCGCCCCAGGCTGACTAGCCAACTGAGCCGGGGGAACTCCCCCGATACGGCTGCACGTTAACCGAGCCGAGGGCAACTCCCTCAGCCTGTCGGCACGCCAACCAAGCTGGGGCAACTCCCCCGATACGGGTGCTTGTTAACCGAGCCGAGGGCAACTCCCTCGGCCCGTCGGCACGCCAACCAAGCCGGGGGCAACTCCCCTGATACGGCTGCACGTTAATCGAGCCGAGGGCAACTCCCTCGGCCCGTCGGCACACCAACCAAGCCGGGGGCAACTCCCCCGATACGGCTGCACGATTAACCGAGCCGAGGGCAACTCCCTCGGCCCGTCGGCATGCCAACCGAGCCGGGGGCAACTCCCTCGGCCCGTCGGCACGCCAACCGACCCGGGGGACAACACCCCCGGCAGGAGCATCGACTCTTCTCCGTCAGAACTCAAAAGAAGGCTCCACCCCAAAGGGGGAGGTGAGCAATAACAAGCAAGGAAAAGACACTTTACTTTCGAAAAATACGAGGGGCTACACCAAAAGCCCTGGTCCCAAAAAACTCAAGGACCATGCTAGGGATCTAGACACTCCCACCCTTGTCTTCTCGGGGGCCCCTCAAGACCGTCAACTGGAGAAGCGCCGGACCGCTCCGGGATCTCTTCCTCTTCATCGGAGTACGCTTGAAGCTCCTCGAGGTTGATCTCCGCGAGCGGGAACCTCTTTCGAACCTCGGCCAGGCAGCGGGCGAAGCCCTTCTCGAACACCGAGGACGTGGCCTTAGAGACAAAGGGAAGGGCATATTCCTTCATGGCATCCTGGGCAACCTTAGCAAGGTTTACATCCTCTAGCTCACGAATCCGACCCTCGAGAGTGGCCACCTGTCGTTGGTGATTAGATCGGATCATCTCGATCTCTTTCGATCTCACATTAAGCTGGGATAGGAAGGCCCTCTCCCGCTCTTCCGCCACCTCCAGTAGGGCATTGAGTTCCTGGGCATCGGCCGTGATGAAAGGGGCCGGATCGGCGCCTGCCTCAGCCGCCGCGCCAAGGGCCGCGGCGAGCGCAGCAATTCGCTCCTCAGCCTTGGACTTCCCGACCAGAGCTCAGGCTTTTTCCTGGTCCGACTTCTCCAGGGCAGAGGAAAGCTCGGCCACGCGAGATTCCAGGGACTTCACGAGCACCTTGGACAAGTGATCGACCTTCTCATCGCCTTCCCGGGCCCCAGGAACGGGCGCCGCGTCTGCCTTAGCCTTGGAGAGAGCCGCAAATTGGTGCCTCATCGAAAGCCCAATAGAGGATAGCTACACAAGAGAGGCGGGAGTAAGTTGAAGATAGCAGCAAAAGACTGGGTTAGGGAAGAAACCCCACCTGTTGGCCAGCCTGTACCACGAAAGCAGCCAGACGGTTGCCACTGACCTCGTCCAAAGCAGCTCGGTCCGAGGAGAGACTGCAGTTCTCAGCCACCCGTGTCGCCACACTGCAACCGAAAAAGACTGACTCACCCGCTCCTACGGGGAAGCGGGGACGGAGAAGATCCTCCTCCCCCGGAGGTAAATCCGTAGGGGCGGAGCGGAACGCGCCTAGATACCGCTCGTATATATCAGGAAGAGGGCCTGACTGCAGAGACGAGGGGCCAGCCCATGGCCAAACCGCCTCGGCCGAGGGTGACGGATCCCGGCACCTGGACGATGAAGCACTAACCTCCCCGGCGAGGGTGCGGACCTTCTTAGAGACGCCATACTGGGAGGAAAAGGGGACCTTCCTCTTTGACTTCTCGGCACCAGCCGACGGGCAGTCAACATGTTGTTTCTTCTGGACTGCCAGCACATGATCCCCTCTCTGAAGGGCGGGGTCTGGAATCCCGACCTGAGGAGGAAGGGCAGAAGAACTGGAGGGAAACCCACCTGCACAGGGGAAAGTCATCATCAACCAACCCTATCAGCCACAGAACAGTGGCCACGGAGCATTATCTTCGGAGCGATGAAGGACGACAAAACTCACCAGCGGGCCATGTGGTCCTCCGTAGATTGAGGTCAGAAAAGAGGACGGTGACTTTCCGATCGCCCGGCGGGATCGCCAACCGGGCCTCCACGGTCTCGAGTTCAGCCGCAGTCGGGTCACCCAGCTCCAGTGCCAGCATCACGTCGGTGCTCTAGTGAGTTGGGAAATCCATATCCGACGGGCTGACAACGAAGAGATACTCCCCTTTCCATAGCTTGACGGAGCTAGGCAGCCCCAGTATCAGGCTCTTCGAAGGCCAAGCGCTAATGTAAATCCAGGCCCCCGACTGATGGCGGCTCAGACGATAAAATTGGGAGAAGAGTCGGAGGGAGGGGACCACCCCCTTCTGAAGGCAGAGCACGACGAACCCGATGACGAGCCCGATCACCTTGGGGCAGAACTGGCATAGGGCCACACGATGAGCACGCAGAAACTCAACGATGAAAGGATGAAGGCGGAACCGAAGGCCGAATCGGAAGCACACCTCATACACCCCGACCGCCTTCGGACCCGGAAAGCAGATCCGCTCGTTAGGCTCAGGGGCCCGGATGGAGTATGGGGGTAGAAGGTAGCGGGCGCGCAAATCTCCGGCGGAGGTGGCACAGAAGGAAGATGAACATCCCAGAACCTCCGAAGGCACGCCCGAGGGGTCACCCCCTGACTACCGACCGCAGAGCCAGGGCTATCAGATGAGTCGAGGCGGACTGCATCCTCTGGATGACCCAAACCGGAGGCAGGAGAAGACGACATGACGAGGAGCTAGAGAAAAATTAGAAAAAGGAGATGCCGAAGGAAAATCTGGCCACGTTCTACCAACGGGTGTCGGTGCTCCTTTCCTGGTGCCCTTTTGAATGACCCGGCGCACGGTGGAGATGAACGCAAGGGGCACGTGGCGACATCAAGACGGCGGCGATGCTTCAAAAACTGCACCAACGGAAGTTCAAACGGAACTGTGATAATGACATTCATTTAATGGCAGAGCCTCGACTGACGCGCCCATCGGATCATGAAAGAGTCACATCCCCCGAGCCGCATCGACGGAAGCCGAACGGCCCGGGCGATGGGGGCAATTGTTACGAATAAATTGGACCAGCCCGAACTACAACGGCCCACGGCCCAACCTCAGAGGAGGCACCCACCAGAGAAGACGGGCCCGCTCGGAGGGGCCCACGGACGGAGCTGAAGGCCCAGCCACTTCACCCTCGGGGACACCCGACTAGCCCCCATTTCGGCCAGATTAACCGCCCCTTGGAATCCGTGATCCCATAATGGCCATTAACGGACCCGTTAATGGGCCACCCCCCCACTATGCACGGGTGGGAGGAGGCGGAGGCGGATCATGGGGACGTGAGAGGAGGCGGGACGTGGGGCAGTCACGAGGGACCCTATAAGGGGAAGGCCAGGACGACGGAGAACGGGATCGAGACTCAGGTAATCAACAGAGAGGTACTCCATCAATGACCTAGGCATTCGCCACTCCATTTCCTCCTTCCCCCATACTCGCGTCGCCTGGCGATCCGGCTTCCTAACAAGCCGGATCTCCCCCGCCGAGTATCCCTTCAGACATTGATCTGACTTAGGCATCGGAGGGGATTTGGCCGGAACCTAGGTCCGGCCTCCCTGACGAGTTTCCTCATCTGTCCAGGAAGAAGATATCCGAGGCGCCGAGGCTACCGCTCAGCGTCGGTCGGCTACCCCCATCGCAGTCGTCAGGTGGACGGCTGCTCAAGCACCAACCTACTTGCAAGGCGCTGAGGCTACCCCTCGACGCAGATCCGACCGATGCCGAGCGCGACCCAACCGAGGCCGAGCACGACCCACCGAGCCGAGGCTTCTCCTCAGCTCCCCGAAGGCAGAGGATTGACGCTATCCGGGGAATCCCCCGTCTGCGCCCGACCCTCCTTCCTCTCACGCCGAGAACAAGTGGGCTCGGCGATCCCAAGGGACCCCTAAGTCGGCCCCTTGACCACGTTGACCACACAGCCGACGGTCAACGAACTGTGGTGAGAAAACACCCGTAAACATCTGCCATAAGGTAAGTCATTTTACTCACAATTTATTAAATCAAAAAGTCCACTCTCTTTGAAGAATTGCAATTTTTGCAAAGGATATTTTGAATTTTAAACAAAAAACTAACTTCTGGTTTTTGCTATGTCCTCAATGTTGGGGGGGAAATTTAAATTTTTTTTTCTGTGTACTAAAAACGTTGGGCGGGGAAGTCACATTTTGGGGGAAATTCAAGTTTGGGGGGGCTCAAGTTTTGGGAGGGAAATTTTTTGCCTATGCCTTTGTAAACCAACAATCCACTTGATTAAAAGTTTGGCAGATCTGATTAAAAACATGTTTGCGGCAGTGATATGGATGGTTTTTTCCTATCATTTTTGTGTAATGAATTGCCTAAAGTATGATGTCATTTTTGTATGCAGTCAAAATGAGATATGTTTGTGTACTTTTTGTGTAATCAATTTTTGTTCAATAAAAAATTCATTTTGCTTACAAGAATTCCAAGTTGTATTGGATATACTTGATGAAATTCTAGCTTTATCCCCATATTCTAGCCTATATAAGCAATCACTGTACAAAATGGAGATTGGATGCCAATATTCAGGAAGAATAAATTTTTCACTTTGCCTATATACCTATGTGGAGATGCTGAACCAGGATGCAAAATGGAGCTTGGATGAAATTTTTGTATATTGATTTGGAGGCAGAGCTGGTTATTTTGCCTATGTCATTTTTGTGTAGTGATTTGCCTAAAGTATGATGTCATTTTTGTATGCAGTCAAAATGAGATATGTTTGTGTACTTTTTGTGTAATCAATTTTTGTTCAACAAAAAATTCATAATTATAATCAATCTGTGTACTTTCATATATCTTTTTTTGGACACCAATTAATTACTAACATAATTATTTTATCACTAAATCCTCCTAACTTTGGTTCATTAATACAATCATAATTCCCTATAAAGATTTCATAGCATTGTGAATTGCTTATACCTATCTACACCTTTAAAGCTCATGATCTATTTAACTTACTAATTTATGCAATCTGCCGAGCTAATGCTATTGGGCTTCATTTCCTTGCTACTCATAGTTGGGCAAGAATACATAGCCAAAATTATGAATCCCCTGCCAGAATCGGAAATATTATGATTCCATTCAAGATGGAAAATGATGATGGAGAAAAAGATATTGATTATCACAGTATGAGAAGATTACTGTCAAACAATGACAATGGCACCGGCATTAATTTTTGGCAGGGGCACTCATTGATCATTGCTCCAAGCATGAAGTAACAAAATTTCTCTTTATATTGAAAGGATCATTGTGATATGACTTTCAATTATTTCTATATAATATCTCAATTTATGATAGCTTTCAACTTTAACTTGCACTTGGACTTCCATTACTGTACATAACCAACAAATTCCATCATTCTTTACATTAAGTTGTTTGGATAAGAGTTTTATTATGGGAAACATGCACAAGATGCAATTTCTGTAATAGTCTAAATGAAATTTTTACTGCCTTTTCTCCCTGAACATGAACCGTTTGGCACCAAATTGAATGTGGAATACTGCCTGAACATTGAATGTGGCACCAAGAGAATGTGGCACCAAATTAAACGATTCATGTTCATGTTCAGGTTTCATTGAATGTGGCACCAAGAGAAGGTAGTATTCCACGGTTCATGTTCAGGTTTCAGGTTTCAGGAATGACAATGCATAAGTTGTTTGGATAAGAGTTTTATTCATAAGAGTTATTTTGTACTTAAATGTATCAGACATCATAGTATAAATTTTGCTTGGGTATATTGTCACCTTCATTTAGATTTATTTAGGAATCGGAATGGAAGCATCAAACTTTAAGCTTAGATATATTTAGGAATCTGAATGGAAGCATAATGTTTTTAATTTTCTTTTTTTAGTTTATTTTCCACAAGAGAATGGATAATTTTGACTGCATTGAGAAAGCAACAGAGGAAGGTCAAAGAAACAAACCATCATTGGTGATTCTTATGCTTCATTAAAGTAAATAATATTTAAGTTCATTGAGAAACTGTTCTCCGATTAAACTACAAACTTTTGTATGAAAGAATTTCTAAGAAATGCATAATATATAGCATATTTTTATATCTTTTTGACAATCATCTGTCAATAGTTTGGCGCTAGCAGTATACTTTTTGCTCTGAAATGACCCTAAAAATTGTGCTTATGCTTATGTAGGATTGCAGGAAGAAGCACATCAATGTGCAACATTTAGCGAGGAGTTGACGTGAAGGAAAGCAAATGAATTACTTGAATAGGCTTCATTTCTTTCTTAGTTCTTATTTTTCCTTGCCCCTATTGATTTTAAGACTATAACAAGTGCAGGCAACCATACGATCATGTAATTTGATGAAGCAACATTGGAGGACCGACGTCGGCCTACATCTGACATGGCTGCTAAAGAATGGAGCAGCAGAGGTGGGAGTGGGAGTGATAATAGTGAAGTTTGCTAACATTATAGGTTGCCTACATGGTTGTATATGTTAGTGGGACGATAATTATTGCCATTTGTAATTTTCAGTCAAGTGTGTTGCATTCTTTTTTCTTCTCATGTTGTGAATATTATTGTTGTAACAAATGAGTACTCACTTAGCCTGTGTTGATGTTGGGTCCAGCTTGTCATCTTTTAATGTGCTTTCCAAGGGGTAATTGATTGGTGTTTCATTTTGGGCTGAATATTATTGTTGTTTTAACAAATGAGTACTCGCTTAGGCTGTGTTAATGTTGATTCCAATTTGTCATCTTTTAATGCTTAATTCAAGGGTTAAATGTTTGGTGTTTAATTTTGGAGATTCTATTTTGTGGTGTTTAACTTTGTAGATTTTAACATTTTTAATCAGCCATAACTACAGCACGAAAACCAACGTCATTTACAAAAATCATTTTTACTCTGACACATCACACAATCCACAAGGATAAAAAAACTTTCCTCCCTATCAACACCATCCCTCTCCGTAGATACCAATGTTAGTTGCCAAGTTCAGCCCACCAACAGCTAAGCCTATCCCAACACGTCAGATGGGACCCCTCAACACGAACCTTCTAACCTGGCTCGAGGGGTTAGTCAGGCACGACCTCAGCCTTGCCCACGTGCATGCATGGCATGGGCCCAGACAATGACCAACATTTTCTCTCCAATCACGATCGGCATTAAATGCTTAACTTATCCACAGAACCTGTTGGTCGACGTACATCCCCTGATGAATAGACAACCATTACGCTCAGGGGACAACAGCTTTCCATCTGGTTGGCCCTCATTCGCCATTAAGCCTTATATAAGTAGAGGGATACGTCCCCCAGAAGGTACATCCTCTTGGGCTTACACAAGGCCTAATTACTATCCAAAACACCCTGACTTTCCACAGGGTGATGGATACTTCCGGTCACACCCTCCTCCTTTGTGCTTGAATCTAACTTGAGCATCAGAGTTTGATTGGAGGGCCAACCCCTCGGGTGAGGCTGACGAGCTTTTTCCTATTTTAGGTGCTAGCGAAGGATTATGTGTCCTACGTCTGGCAAAACCAGCCTGACTGGGCTCAAACTGCTGCGGGAATGCCTGCCTTAATAGTCCGACTGGTATTGATATGAATTGGTCGATGTATGTATCTGTTTGTCAGGATGTCAATTATAATGTAAGCGTATGGATGAACTTTGGGTGGAGTTAAAATGTGGGAGGAACTAAATTCTCTTGGGGAAATAAATTTAAGAGGAAACTAAAATTTATGAAAAAATTTAGAGGGCACTAAATTTGGAGAGAACTAACTTTTGAATGGCCTAAAATTTTTTGGGAGGGCACTAAATAACAATTAACGCACTTTAATTATTCATGTTCGTTTAAATTTAGGGGATCCAATATTTTGAGGGGATGTTTTAAATGAATAGCGGAGTAAATTTTGGGGGACTAAAATTTTGGGAGACTAAAATTTTTGAGGAACTAAATTCACTAGGGAAAGTAAATTTGGGTGAACTAAAATTTTTGTTAAAACTAAATAACAATTATTGTGCTTTACTTTTCGGGGGAACTAAGATTTTGAGGGGGAATATCTTAAATGATTCGTGCCCTACGGGCACGGGTTATGGCTAGTATATATATATATATATATATATATATATATATATATATATATATATATATATATATATATATATATATATATATATATATATATATATATATAGTTTTTTAAGGAGCTCTATAACCAAAACCACTATGTGGATCGCTTTCCCAAGCTTGTCCCCAAGCGAATCTTGACTGCCGAATCTGCATGTTGGCTATCTCGTCGGGTTACAAAGGATGAGATTAAAGAGGCAGTTTTCCAGATTGGATCTGATAAGGCTCCGGGTCCAGATGGATACAATGGGTTCTTCTACCAGCAAAATTGGGGGCTTATTGGGGAAGATGTTACTACGGCCATTATTTCGTTCTTCAGGTCTGGATCACTTCTTAAGCAAATCAACCACACCTTCCTCACCCTGATTCCCAAAAATGCAAATGCTTCTAACTTGGGTGACTACCGTCCTATCTCCTGCTGCAACGTCCTCTATAAGTTTATTAGTAAAATTATCTGCAATAGGCTGAAGGTGGTGGTTCAGGATTTGATATCCCCCAATCAGGCAGCATTTCTGAAAGATAGGCTCTTATCTGATTGCACTCTCATTGCCCACGAGCAGATTAAAGACTTCAGTAACCCCATGGGGGGAGGGCGTGTTTGAAACTGGACTTAAAGAAGGCTTTCGACAGTGTGAATCGGGAATTCCTCTTATATTTCATGCAACAGCTTGGGTTCCCTCACATTTTCATCTCCTGGATTAGAGAGTGCATTACAACCCCCACCTTTTCGGTAATGGTCAATGGGTCACCATGCGGATATTTTGGAAGCAATAGAGGGCTTCGCCAAGGTGATCCACTATCCCCCTATTTATTTGTGATTATTATGGAGACATTCTCCATTCTTGTTGAGAAGGCCATCATCTCACGCAAGTTGCAGCCAATGCGGAGGTCGGGAGCTATTTCTCACCTGCTGTTCGCAGATGATCTCCTTGTTTTTGCCGAGCTAATAAATCTAGCTTTGTTGGCATCAAGTCCTTACTAGCGGAGTTTGCCACCTTCACGGGACTTCAGGTCAACTGGGAAAAGAGTGTGGTGTTATTTAGTAAGGGGGCAAAGCAGAAAGAAGACCTGGCAAATTTTTTGGGAGTCAAACCTGCATCAACAATTACTACTTATCTGGGCTTGCCCCTTTCATTAAAATACCCAAAGACACAACATTACAATAAACTGGTGGACAAGTGTAAAAAGAAATTGAGTAGCTGGTCTTCTTCTGTCCTGTCTACTGCGGTGAGAATTGAGCTTGTTCGATCAGTCATTTATGGCATGGTGGCCTTCTGGATGCAAGTTTATCATATACCTTTGAGTGTTTTGAAATGTATTACGGCGGCCTGTAGGCGGTTCATTTTTGGGAGCACAAAATCTTGGGCTTGGGAGGATTTTTGCAAACCAAAGTTGGAGGGTGGCGTGGGGCTCAGGAATTTGGATGAGCTTAATGTTGCTACGAGCTTGAGGCTAACCTGGCGATATCTGGAATCTGAAAGCTTATGGGCGCGATACATGAAGCATCGATATGGGGGTAATTTGGGTTTCTTTGCGGCTAAAGCAAGTGTATATCATTCGGGGACCTGGAAGAGAATGTTGAAGTGCCGGCAAATCTCCCAGCAATTGATTATGCGGACGGTCAGAGATGGAACAACGACACTGTTTTGGCAAGACTTCTGGATCGACGGAGGGCCCCTAAAGGACCAGTTTCATGTTCCCCAAGGTGCCGACCATTACACAGTTTCTCACTATTGGGAAAATGGCGCGTGGACCCAAGATCCGGCCATTGCACCTATTCGGCATCTACTCCAGAATTTCAAGCTTAAACCCGGTGTTGATGGGTGGAAATGGATCCCAAGCTCAGCTTTTACATTCAAAGAGGCTTGGGAGAATGTGCGTAAAAGAGGACAAGATTTCACCTTGCACAGGTTAGTCTGGTATCCCAACCATGTTCCAAAATTTACCCTGACTCTATTAAGAGCGTTGAGGGGGAAGCTAATGACTAAGGATAAATTCGCAAATTGGAATCATCATGCTAGCGCCACCTGTGTTTTGTGCGACAACAATGAGCAGGAGAGTATTGATCACTTATTTTTTAAGTGCCAATACACGGGCTATATATTGAGTAGAGCCTATCTGAAATTAGAATTGCAGAATCCTACTCCAGCTTCTCTTTTGGATGTCGGAAAGCTGATTTTAGCCAAATTTGGGGTTAGGGGATGCTTGAGTTTGCTGGCTAGAACCTGCCTGGCATCGATAGTCTGGCACATCTGGAGGGAAAGAAATAGAAGGATTTTTGAGAATGAGAAGAGATGCAAGACTATACTTTTTGAAGATATTTCTGCAGACATCAGAGTTGCCTTGTATAATCAAGATCCTTCTACGGCTGAGGAATCTAAAGTGTTTGGGAATTGGGGCTTCATAGACACGTGCTAAGTCTTATTGTTTTGGCTTTCTTATGTATTTCTCTGCCTGTCCTAGTTGGTTTGGAAGGACTCTTAGTTGAGAGTGACGGCGCTTGTGCCCTATCATCTCTCTAATGAGCTCTGCCAAACCAACGAAGACACTTGTACATTGTACATTACTCAATAAAATCTGATGCTAACTTTCCAAAAAAAATATATATGAGGTTAATGGACCAGGGCTAACAGCGCTGGAAATTTTTCCAGCACTGTCAGCGTTTTGGACGACATAAAATTTTTTTTAATTTTTTTCAATAGTTAGATAAACTTATTAGGAAGCTCCCCACACAAATTTTCAGGTCGATCCGACACCGTTTAAGCCTCCGTTTATCGATTTCAAAAATGTTGCGCAAAACTGTGGACAGTTTTGTGCAAGGTTTTTGAAATCGATGAATGGAGGCTCAAACGGTGTCGGATCGACCTGAAAATTTATGGGGACCTTCCTAACAAGTATATCTACCAACTAAAAAGGTTTAAAAAAATATGGAGGGACCCCAGATCGCTGACAGCGCTGGAAAAATTTCCATCGCTGTCAGCTCTTCTCCATTTTTCACACACACACACATACCAACTTCAAATTTTTTTTTTACATTTTTCTCCATTTTTCACCTAGGATATGTATATATGTATATGTTTTTTTGGAAAGTTAGTGTTTGCCTTTATTAAGTGTCAAAAATCTGTACATAATAACATGCATGTGGGTAGGAGTGGGTGTTAGAGAGAGGATAGGGCACAAGCGCCGTCACTCTCTACTAGCAACCTCCCCCACCCTCAACAGCAGAAAGAAAAGTTATAATCAACCATTATCTCTAAAGCCCCAGTTGTCCATTATCCGTACAGCTTCTGATGATGGGGGGGTCATGATCCCTGAGGATAATTCTGATGTCAGCAGTAATTTCTTCAAATAGGAGGGTTTTGCTTTTCATGGTGCCTTCAAAAATTATCTTGTTTCTCTCTCTCCATATATGCCACACTATTGCCGCTAGCGTAGTGCGTGCTAGCAAGCTGATAGTGTCCTTCCCGGTGAAGTGATCATTAAAATAGTCTCCTACTTTGTGTAGTAGGGGCTCGATGGGGTCTGATACACCCAGCTTTAGGAGACTTCTGGCTAAAATATACTTTGTGTAGTTGCACTCAAAAAAGAGATGGTTAGAATTTTCATTGATCCCATCTCCACATAAAACACAATGAGGTTCTGTGTTTACCCCCCATTTGAGAAGTATATCTCTAGTTAGCAGTTTTTGACGGAGAGCCCTCAAAAGTGTTAAAGACATTTTAGGGACGTTGGGACTAAACCAGACAATTTTAGCATACGGGAATTTTGTACCTCTGTCCCTAACACCATCCTATGAATTTTGAAGGAGAAATTTGTGTTTGAGTGCCAAGACCAAGAGTCCGGGCCCGCCTTCAGTGTGATGTGCGGTAGCATGTGTTTTACATGTTGAAGCGCAGGGATATCAAGCCAGCCATCGGAATTTAAGTATTCTTTCACAACTTTCATCCGCTCACCTGAGGGGACGTCCACTATATCACAGAGTGGCCCGCCTGTGAGCCAGCAGTCAAGCCAAAAGTAAGTGGAGCCCCCATCATTCACATTTCTTCGAATGAGCTTATTGGAGAAAGGCATGCATTTGAGCATGAACTTCATTGTGCCGCTGTGCGTTGGTTTAGCCCTTGCTGCAAAAAATTCCGCCGACTCTCTATATTGGCTTCGCATATACTTCGCCCAGAGGCCATTGGTGGTTAACATCCGCCAGGTGGGCCGTACTCCTACAGCTGTATTGAGATCAGATAGCAGTCTAAGACCAACTCCTCCTTCTTCTTTCGTAGAGCACATATCCTTCCAAGCCCAAATTTTTGAGGTACCCCAGATGAATTTCCTGCACGATGAAGTAATAACCCGCAACACAGACCTTGGCACACGATAAACCTGCAACCAGAAGATGACCATTCCATAGATTACAGTCCTGACAAGCTCAATCCGCTCAGTGATGGATAATGCAGAGGAAGTCCAGCCCATAAGTCTTTTGTTACACTTGTCTATCAACCGAACATACATTGATGGCTTGGGGTACCTAGTGGAGAGAGGGAGTCCTAGGTAAGTTGTGATAGTGGAGCCCATTTTTATGCCCAGGAGGGAGGATAAACATTGTGGATTCTTGGTTCCCTTGCTGAAAATAGCAGTACTTTTCTCCCAGTTTAGTTGAAGACCAGTTAGATTAGAGAAGTTATCCAACAATTCTTTTAGACCCTCAAAAGAGTGCATATGAGCGCGGCAGAATACCAGAAGATCATCAGCAAATAGTAAGTGGGAGATAGAACCTGTACGTCTCATAGGGTGGATGAGTCTAGTTGCTAAAGCTTTTTCAACCAGCAGTGAAAAAGCCTCCATGGTGATGACAAAGAGATAGGGAGAGAGGGGATCTCCCTGCCTTAGGCCTCTGTTTCCTTCAAAGTAACCGACCGGGGATCCATTGACCATTACAGAGAAGGTTGGCATGGAGATGCATTCCCTGATCCATATAAGGAATTTTCTGGTGAATCCCATACGCTGCATAATATAATAAATAAATTCCCGGTTTACACTATCAAAAGCCTTCCTGAGGTCTAATTTTAGGCAAGCTCTGGCCCCCATCGGGTTACTGAAATCCCTGATTTGCTCGTGAGCAAGTAAGGCACTATCTGACAACAGCCTACCCTTTAGGAAAGCTGATTGGTTAGGAGAAATTAATTCGTGGATGACTAATTTCAACCTATTACAAATCACTTTGCTAATCACTTTATAGAGGACATTGCAGCAGGATATGGGTCTATAGTCACCAAGTCCCGATGCATTTGTAGATTTGGGCACCATGGTAAGGTAGGTGTGATTTATAGGATGCATAAGAGAGCTAGACCGAAAGAAGGAAAGGACAGCGTTTGTGATATCTGTACCTATAATATTCCAGCTATGTTGGTAAAAGAAACCATTGAAACCATCCGGGCCAGGGGATTTATCCACCCCTATTTGAAACACTGCTTCTTTGATTTCCTCTTTAGTAATCCTTCTTTCCAACCATCTCGCCGCATCGGGAGTGAGCTTCCTCTTTGGATTTAGATTAGGGAATACATTCCAGTAGTCTTCTTGATGATAGAGGTCTTCATAGAACTTGGGGGCATTGTTTCGAAGCAAACTGTTGGCATTGTTACGCTCCCCATGCTCATTAATTAAGTGGCTCAGGTTGTTGCGGCATTGCCTAGTCCGCATGGCATTATAGAAGAATTTAGAGTTTTTATCACCCAAACTTAGCCAGTCCGCACGGCTTTTCTGACGGAGCATAGATTCCTCAATGTCAAGAAGAGTCGCCAACTTTTTAGCTAAAAGTTGTTCCTGATCCTGCAGGTTGACGTCAGTTTGTATGGCAGCCGATTTGCGAGCAATTTCCAGTTCATGTCGGTAAGAAACAACATTGTTTAGCTTTGAGTACTCCTGGGCCCATGCTTTTAATGAAAGTCGAAGATTTCTGAGCTTTGTGACCACTTGATGCATAGCAGACCCCTTTATTTGTTGGCTCCAAGTGCTGCTAACCACTTCATTGTATCCTGGCAATTGTGCCCATGCATTAAAATTCTTAAAGGGCTTTGGGTAGGAAATTACCTTGTGATGTAAATTCACCAACATAGGTGAATGGTCACTCGTTCCCGGGTCTATATACACCAACATATATGTATATGTATATATATATATACACACACTTCTCCTAACAAGTATATCTACCGAATGCAAAAAATTTTTTACAAAAAATACGGGAGGGACCCCAGATCGCTGACAGCACTGGAAAAATTTCCAGCGCTGTCAGCTCTTCTCCATTTTTCACACACACACACACACACACACTGTGAGAGAGAGAGAGAGAGAGAGAGAGAGAGAGAGAGAGAGATAATGTCATATATATCTTAATCTTAATTAATACCAATACATCAAAGTTTGGATATAATTAAGTTGTAGAATGGTATCATACTTGAAGTCCATGGATATATAAACTAAGTCATACACAAAGAGAGGCTATCCTTCGGTCGTAGCACTGTTGTTCTATGTAGTGCAGTGCTGAACCAACAAAGTAATCAACAAATCTAAATGCAACAAAAAACTAGATCATAATTATATAGACATGCATGCATTAAGTAAGATGTATTGGTAACATACTACACTGAGATACAAATCAGAACTGGGCTTGTTGCATATGATATTAGTCAAGACAGTTGTACGAAGCATAAAGCTACGGCAACAACTACTGATACTAAGCCCAACCCCCTAATGCCAGGTTAATACGACTACTACTCTCAGCCTCTATTATCTCACATCAACAATACTTATCACCATCGTAACTTGGTAATGCCAGTCACTCACCTCTCCCTTATTACAGCCGCTACTGAGGTGGTGATCGGTGAGTAGAGGCAAAGAGTGAAGAGGAGCTCTCTCACCAACCCTAGCATGGACAATGCTGGTTCTGAGGTGGGCGTTGAAATTCGGTCCCCTCTCATGAGCAAGAAAAAGGTTGGGTAGTAATAAGAACTTTACGGAGATATTGCGATGATGGGTTGGATCAGAAGGAAACAGTGTGCAGTCGGGTTGAGGTTGTAGGTGCAGTAGCAATAACTTTGGGGTCGAAAACAGCTAGTAGTTGGATGAGATGGATAGGGAGTGGTATGGTAGTAGTATTGTGGTTGTTGAACTACTAATGGTTCCTCCACTACATGATGGTATAATGTAGGAGGAAGGCCTTCAATTTTTGCGCAACATACTGCACCTACCGATGGCTGCATATGCCTCCTCGACAAGGAAACCCATATCTACCAAAGTCGACATGGTTTCATCCTTCTCAGCTGCAGCATCAGCGATACTGGTATGTTAATCAAGATAGTTCCATGACGTCGATTAGTAGGATGGCCGAGGACACAAGTGTTGATGTGTTGATGGGCTAGAACCTTAATCACGGTACCTAATGCGATGATGCAAGACCCGAGATGACATACGTGCTGCCTGGTTCTTCCTCGGGCTACATCTTCCATGAAAATCCATAACA
The DNA here is from genome assembly GCA_030789695.1 of Scilla litardierei. Classification (NCBI taxonomy): domain Eukaryota; kingdom Viridiplantae; phylum Streptophyta; class Magnoliopsida; order Asparagales; family Asparagaceae; genus Scilla; species Scilla litardierei. Next base: position 126,576,785 of record CM061142.1, read on the forward strand.
CACTCATTCTTTTGCCGACGTAGTATCCATGGATTACTCTAACCTTAACCTTAAGGCTCCCCCAACATCATACCATCGTCTAGTGGAGGAACCATTAGTAGTTTAGCAACCACAATACTACTACCATACCACTCATTGTCCATCACATCCAACTACTAGCTGATTTCGACCCCAAAGTTACTGTTATTGCACCTACAACCTTAGCAATACTGCACACTGTTTTCTTCTGATCCAACCCATCGTCGCAATATCTTCGAAAAGTTCTTATTATTACCCAACCTTTTTCTTACTCAAGACAGGGGATCAAATTTCAACGCCCACCTCGGAATCATCATTGGCCATGCTGGGGTTAGTGAAAGAGCTCCTCTTCACTCTTTGCCTCTACTCCTCTAGTACTTCACCGATCACCACCTCAGTGGCAGCCGTAATAAGGGAGAGGTGAGTGACTGGCATTGCCAAGTTGCAATGGTGATTAATATGATTGAGGTGAGGTAATAGAGGCTGAGAGTAGTAGTCGTATTAAACTGGCATTAGGGGGTTGGGCTTGGTATCAGTAGTTGTTGCCTTAGTTTTATGCTTCGTATTACTGTCTTGACTAAAATCATACCCAACAAGCGCAGTTCTGATTTGTATCCCAGTGTAGTTTTTAACCAATATATCTTACTTAATGCATGCACAGCTATCTAATTTTGATGCATTTTTTGTTGTATTCTAGATTTGTTGATTATTTTGTTGGATCAGCATTGCACTACATAGAACAGTAGTGCAGCGACCTAAGGATATCTGCTCTTTGAGTATGAATTCATCTATCTCCACATGGACTTCATGGATGATACTAGTCTACAACTTAATTATATCCCAACTTTGATGTGTTTGGAATAATTAAGATTAATATATATATGGCATTATCTATCTTTACTCAAACCCTCCCCCTCCCCACACACACACACACACATCATCATCATGATCATCTATATGATATATCTATATATTAAAACACAACTGTTTTTGAATTCTAGGGCTGACTAGGACAAACAGGTTGATAGAAAGACAACTTGGATTTAATCTTGAGAAATGAATGGTTGAGATGAGATTTTGTGGAATGTTTTGGAGGGAAAAACATTCTGGTTAAATGAAATTTTCTGGAGAAATGAAACTTTAAGAGGAATGAAAGTTTCTTGGGAATAGCCGAGTGTATGCAATTAATGCATTTGGGGAAAAAACATTAACTTGCATATAATGTTACAGATCGAATTCTGCTGCAGATTGTATGATCTCTTCGATGATCTCTTCGACCTATGTGGCAAAGATGAAAATAATTTCTCGCATCGAAGGGACCTGCGCCGAAGGGACCTGCTAAATTTTTTACGATAATTTGTTATTCGGTACCAAAGACGCCTATGCCAATTTTCTACCCGAATTTGTTGTTCCGTGTCGATGGCGCCCGTGTCGAATTTGTTGTTTCACACCGAAGGCGTCTGTGTCGCTAAATATTTTTACACTAATTTGTTGTTCTGCGCAATTTTGGCTGTGGAAATAATTTTTTGGGGAACAAAGATTTCGCAGGGGAAAATCTTAAATGAACCGTGCCCGCGGGCACGATTATGACTAGTACATAAATATATCTTGCATATGACAGTAAACCATATAGTCTAAACTCTACATATATTTCAATTTACTCTAAAACCACATTTGCATTGCCCTCTTGAGAACTTATATGGGGAGATAAATGAATTCATACTTAGCGACTTATAATCTAAATCCAAATATCACTTATAACCCTAAAACTTGTTAGGAATGTTCTTTATCATGCTTTTATTACGAGTCATAAACCTAATGACTAAGATGGATGCATACACATCATCACATAGCACATATAATAAAAGGAATTATTACACGAAATTATTACCTGCGCCGCTCTCATGCGCCTGATAACCTCCACCTCTGCTATTAATCCCCACCTAGGACCGAAAAAATGCACTCTCCTCCTTTAGATTCCTCATATCCTCCACAACCTGTATCAAGGTCGCCTGAACCTGAGCCATGCCCTGTAACTCGGTGGACTGGGGAGGCTGTGTGACACTCTTATGTTGTGAAGAAGAACTGGCCGAGTCCTCGTCGTGGTCGCGCTTCTCTGTGCATCTGGTACCGGTGCTTCCTCCTCCCTCCCAGCGTATCCGCAATGATCACGTCCTCATCAACCCTAGTGAGAGGCCCCGTGGAACTCGAGCCTGCTTGGGGCTGTTCCCTCACCACCGCGGTAGCATTGTGGACGGCCTCCTGAATAGAAGAGAAAAAGATTTATATACTCCATACAATAAAACTACATAATAATGTAAACTTAATCTTTTAGTAACTGCCAACACACGATTCTTTGTCGACTTCTCAGGATCATTGTACTTTGGTTGGGCCTTAGTAAGTGTATGCTCCACCAAAGACTCGATGCTCGGGCGGCCATAAAATCAATAAGAAAAAATTTAGACACTCTTTCAGAAAAATCTTTATTACAAAAATTAATTACAACATTTTTACCTGAAGTGTCAACTCGTAACCAATCTGGCTGAAGCTCTTCGAGCCACCATGATGCTCATATCCTCGAGGCACACTACAGTTGGCAGCGGCCGTTTCAGAAATTTTCTATATATTTTTACAGTATGTCTGAAAAAACATATATTGTGTTTAAAAAATATGAACTATACCTACCCAATAGCAGACTCCCACAGGAAACCATAGCCAAAGAACTGTACCGGGTCAGCACGGTTGTCCAGGTGCCAGTACCGCTCCCAGTCCTCAGGGAACCGTTTCAAGTAATTCTTTTTCAATTCCTTTCGCCACTGGAATAAGTCCGTACTGAATCTTATCCATGTAGTAGCCCCAGGCATCAGGGTTGCGGTCCAGGATGTAATGCCGTTATGCCAGATAACAAGCACATTATAACAGTAATTACCTATTAAGAACCTTAAATTAAAAGGTAGCTAACTTACGTTGATCTCCCGACAACAAGTGACCAAGGACTCGTGCCGCTGATCCTTCCACGTCAGACAGATGTTGAATAAGTCCGTCCTCCATCCTTTTAGACTGGGCAGCAAGGAAATAATTAAATTTTACCGCCCACGGGCCAATGGGAGCTTGGTGACTACACTGTATAACAACCCGCTGACCGTTTCCAAGTATCAAGGTCGAAATTTTCGTCCCACCTCGTCCTTCCTTTGGCGGAGGGTTTGTGCCTGCGAAAAACCAAACATACCTAATGAATGTATAAGATTACAATAAATATGATTACATTATATGTACACTATCATTTAAAGCACTCAGCTTTGGCCTCCATCATTCTCGGTGCAGCTCAGTCTGCCAACTGAGCGATCACAAGCCGCTGCGTGTTTACTACGTCCGGCTGCCTCTTATTTGTCTCTTCGTCCGGCACGCTCTATCTCCGGGTCGTATAGAATGAACACCACCGGCTCTGGTTCGACATGTGGAGGGGCAGTCTGAGAAGTGGAGGCGGCATGTGACCCAGATGTGTCGGTAAACTCAATATGTATATCATCTTGCCCATATGCATCCATACGCAATAAGACAATTACAAATTCAGTTAGTTTAATAAACTGGACTGAACATTTAAAATAAAAATATGTGTAGATGTACGTCTCGGCAGTGGGGTATGTGGGGAAGAGGTATATGTCCTGCAGTGCATAAAAATATATAAAGAATGTTATGCAATTAGTTATACAAAAACTTAAATGGTCCACATTTAGACACATACTAAAACTACAATAAGCGTACCTGTCCCAGATGGCCGGGGGATGTGCCACCGGTGAGCCATGTCCTGCACCACCTGAAAATGTATGAAGTGTTGAGTATTGGTGTTTCATACCAATCTTATTTTGATGATGATCACAACATTATGTTGTTGCTAATGACTCTCATGTTTTAGTCTCTCAGTTTTATTTCAAGAATATCTTTCTTGGAGACTAATCACTTGGTGCAAGGATGGACATCAAGTGGAGAAGAGCCAAAGCTTGGACTCAAGGAAGATTGGAGTGATGGAGAGCAATCAAGGCATCAAAATTGAAACTTAGACTCTAAGAAAAGTATTGTAATCCATGTAATTTACTTTATTGCTTTCTCTCTCTTTTGAGTCTAGGATTAATGTAATGCCTTGTTAGATGGTTTACTCATTCATGCATATGCATTCAACCATCTTAGTGAGCCTTAGGATTATCAAAGAATCCAACCCAATAGGTTCACTTTGTCCAAAGACTCATTTGGAGTCTCTGGCTTTCCATCAGTCGCCTGCTGAAGGAAACACAGTCGACTGGGTGATTTCCAGTCGCCTGTAGATCCTTCTACAGTCGCCTGATATGCACAGCTCAAGTCAACATTTCAATTGACTCAAACTTGATCTTTACGCACAGTCGACTACTGGTCAGTTTACAGTCGCCTGTAGATTGGTCATCAGTCGCCTGAGTAGCGTAAGTGCAATCTCTGCATCTCTCTGTCGTTTCTCCATCTTATACAGCAGATGACTGATTAAGGTTTTACAGTCGCCTGACTAATAGACAGTCGACTATATTATTGACATCAGTCATATGTGTTCTTAACTGGAGAAAGAGTGCAGCTCTCTGTTTTATTCCATCCCCTGCAGCAGTCGCCTGCTGAAGGATTAACAAGCGCCTGTCTTGTTTACAGTCGACTATATCGACTTCATCAGTCGGCTGTCCTGGCTCAGATTATAGCCGGTGGATATTTTCTAGCCGTTAATCAGTCGACTGTCTTTTGATCATCAGTCGACTGTTCCTGTTGTTTTCGCCCAGTTTCTAGCCGTTGCAGAATTGATTCTTTGGCTGTTTTCTTGGGTTTTGGGGTTTGATATAGGGTTCCTATATATATGAGTGTGCTACCATCTCTTATACTTCTTGATGCTATTGAATATCTCAAGAGATCCTTAAGCAACTCACAAACTCCCTCAATTCCCTCTCAAGAGCTCTCATTCTTCTTTATGCATTGAAGTTCAGCTCAAGGGAATTCATCACAGTGCTCTCAAGCATATCTCAACACTTGGAGATCCTCTTCCATGCCTTGCATCCATACATGAGTAAGCATCTCAAGGCATAGGTAAGAGTATTTACTTTACTTGGTGAATTTGTGTCTCTAATTCTCTTTGTGGGAATTAGATCTTTCTCTCTTTGTGGGAGGTTGTCTCTTTGTGGGACTTAGGATATTCTCTTTGTGGGAGTAACTCTCTTTGTGGGAGTTTAGTGTCCTAGTGTAGGACTAACCCTAATTCTCTGAGCGGGAGTTAGTGATTCTCTGTGTGGGAGTCGTGATCCTCGTGTAGGATTGGTTGGGTCCTTGTGTAGGGCATAAATCCTCTTTGTGGGGTATCTCCTTGTGAGATTTGTATTCACTTCTCTGTGTGGGAATATAGTGAATATTGATGTGGCTGGATGTACCCAAGTTTGGGGCACTAGGGTAAATCTTTGTGTTTGCGTTTGGATTGATTGTGCCTTTTAATTTCTCTTGCATTTATAATTCCGCATTTGCAAGTTAAATTTTAATTGGACAATTTTATTACCATTACACTATTCACCCCCTCTAGTGTGTGTTTTTAGTATTGTAATGGTAAGGCGATCCTTACAATTGGTATCAGAGCGAGGTTATAGCATACTGTAACCATGGCATTCAACGCCTCATCCACGTCTCATGAAGAAGGTCATTCAACCGTTCGACCCCCGATCTTCAACAGAACCAACTACCCAAGTTGGAAGATCAGAATGATGATCTACATAGATGGTCAAGACATATGGGACATTACGGAGGTGCAATTTGAGAAGCCCACTACTCCTGTGGATTCTAGGACAAAGGCGGAGAAGGGCTCGATCAAGTTCAATGCGAGGGCTATGCACGCATTACATTGCGCTCTCTCAGCAAATGAGTTCAACCGCATCTCCATGTGCCAAACGGCCAACGATATTTGGCATACCTTGGAGATTTGTCATGAAGGGACTACGAAGGTAAATAAATCTAAACAAACTGTGTTTAGATCTAAATATGAAATGTTTAAGATGCAGGAAGGCGAAATCATTTCAGATATGTTCACAAGGTTCACTGATATCGTGAACGCTTTGGAGGGACTCGGGAAGATGATTTCCCAAGAGGATCGTGTAGAGAAGCTCCTTGACTCTCTCACACCTCGTTGGGAGTCAAAGGCCAAAGGAATTTTGGAGTCATATGACACGTCCAAATACACCGTTGAGGAGTGCATTGGTAATCTCATGGCGTATGAAGTGAAGCTTCAACACAAGAAGACGATTCAACCATCGAAGCCCGAGAAGCCGTAGAAGCAAAATGGGGTTGCATTCCATGCCAAGAAGGAGCCAATCAAGTGGAGGAGAAAATTCCATCGGGAAGATCCTAGTGAAGAAGATGAGCAAGAAGATGCAAGTGGAGAAGAAATTGAGGAGTTTACCGAGCAATTCAAAGCATTCCTTAAATGCAAGCAAGGTAATTCTTTGTCAAAGTTTGCCTCCAATTCTAACAAGGTTCCTACTTGTTACACTTGCATTGGAAAAGGTCACTTGTCCACCGAATGCCCTTCCAAACCCAACAAAGAAACTTACAATGGTAAAGGGAAGAAGCATTGGAAAGGAAAGTCCAAGTCCAAAAATCACAAGAAGGGACTGATCGCGCCCCGGATACACACCCGAAGAACGATTGTAGTTTTACCGCAAGCGCACGGTGTAGTGGCGAGCGGGTATCAAACACGAGGAGGTGGTGTTGGCTCAAATCTATCCTAGGTTGGTTTGACTACGAGTGTTTTATTGGTGGAGATGGTTATGGTATGATGTAATGGAAATGGTGGTGGATGTCGGTGTTGGTGATAAAGAAGTCAGTCAAATATCGATTCAAATACAATATAATAAAAGTGTCTAGGGCTAGGGAATCCCCAATACAGATCGTCATACATCATTGTAAATAGTAAATCTCAATATTACTAGACTTGTGTTGAGGTGAACTAGTCGTAACTGAATAGAGAACCAAGCTCACGCTCTCGCGCTATTGCCGGTCTATAGCAACCTAGAATATGGCCCAATCTCTTGCAAACCCTAATCTAAGCCACTAGCATTAGGATCGACATCATCGTTCAATCGCCCCTCGAGCCCACTCTCGTGCAAACTCGAGTCACGATCTAGGTTATGATAGCTCGTATTCGTCCAATCTCTTGCAAATGAATATGTGTATAGATTTACAATTAAAAATCCTAGCTTTGGTCCAATCTCTTGCAAACCAAATCTAGAGAAATCCAATTGTAAACCTAAATCGAATATCTAGGCCTTCCCATCGATTAGAATCCAATCTCTTGCAAACCCCAATCGATGGAAATTCCTAGCTATCCGTAATAATCAATCACAACCTAACCCCTTTAGAAATTCTAGCAACATTTCAATTCATTCATCACAAATCTGAAATTAGATCCATAGGGTTCATCCCCATGCCCTATAACATCAAATCTACTCAAGCATAGCAATAACGATAGAGAAATCGATAAAAAACATTGCTTGCATATATAAAGATATCAAAACAAGGATTCAAACAATAAGAACAAAATACTTAGCTTTGATGAAGATCTTCAATCCAAAATACAAGCTTTTAGATCCAAGAGGGGGCCTAGGGCATGGCCTAACCTCTAAAAATAACTCTAAGAAAACATGTGGAGAACCCCCTCTAATGATGGCTACAACCCTCTTATATAGTCTCCCAAAACCCTAGAAAATAACCCTAGAAAACCCCTCAAATTCGTGCCCAAAAACAGCCCAAACCGCAACTTAAAATCTGGGCCCAGGCCGCACTCGGCCGAGTGGAAAATGTGACCCGGCCGAGTGGAAATTCCAGCACTGCAGCATCAACTTGCAGAAATTCCCCAGATTTCATCCGACATCCGATTTATGCGTTCTTAGCGGCGTTGGAATCATCATGAAGTATACTATCCATAAAAAATATGAGATAAATACTTTGATTGCTGGAATGATAGCAGATTTTAAAAGAGTGGGAGGCTATCTGAAAATCTGGGCGCTGCGTGTCCTCGGCATCACTCGGTCGAGTGGACTTCTCCACTCAGTCGAGTGGGCTTCTCTACTCGGCCGAGGGTAAGACCCTGTAAAATTCCAGTAACTTCGAAGTCCTCAGGGGTCTGTCTCCGGGGGTGGCTCAGCCGAGTAGCTTTCATCATTCGACCGAGTGGTAATGTGCACTCGGCCGAGTCGGAATCGTCAAAAGCCTGTACATTTCCAGTAAGTCGGCCATTTTTTATGGTCGATTTTCCATGTCACTCGGTCGATGAGATCTTCATACTCGGCCGAGTGGGATATCGTCCCTCGGCCGAGTGCACGCCCAATTCCTTCTGTGGTGCGTGTCCGGTCTGGTCGGTCGAGCGGTCTTCTTGCATCGACCGAGTGAGTGCTTCACTCGGCCGAGTGAGATGCTGCAAATGCCCAATCTTCATCTTTTCGCTTTCTCGTCACTCCTACGACGTTCCTTCTTCTTCCACTCATCCTCCATCGTTGATAAGTCTGCAAATGAGCCGTGTACGATGCTCCGGTACATGTGCAAGTCCTTTAAGCTCATTTTTGCTTCCGATTGCGTAATATTTCCTGAAATCCGAAAAAAACAAGAAATAGTGAAAAGTAACGCAATATCGTCGAATACTTGTGAAAATCGTAATATGAGCAACCGAAATGGCATGCAAATATGCAGAAAAAATGTGTAAAATATGGACCGATCAAAATCCCCCAAGCTTACCTCTTACTCGTCCTCGAGAAAGATAAGTAGAGAGACGAACTCGGGAGATGAAAACAAAGGAAATGAAATGAAAGAAAAAGGAATACGAAGTGGAAGGGGTCGCTAGATTATTCTCTCAAATCTGAAGCCATAAGCTACACATCACGATAACTCAGAAAATACGAATCCCATGCTATAAAGATTTCATATCTTACTTAAACATGGTACTTGCAAGCTTTTAAGAACAAAGGAAGGGACTCCCTAAATTCATGCAATCAACTCATATTCACATCATGAATTTCATAGAAGATAATATACAATTCATTGGCGATGCACTTTTCAATCAAAAGTTTTAAATGAAGCATATAAGATACACACCAAGCATGCAATAGAGAATAGAATAAGAGTCATGGCATTCACATATTTATTTCAAATCATGAAAAATCTCCATATCTAATATATTTTGCAAAGTCTAAGCATTATCGAATATCCCCATTCATGCACGTCTCAACTCTAAGGTCATACTCACTCATTTGGTCAAATGAATTCACCCCCCCAAGCTTAGCTTGAGGCATCACATCTAAAGGAATATGATAGTGGAAAATGGGATTTTTGCCTTGGTTTTCCCAAGTATTTTGTGGCTCTGATAATGAGATAGAGAAATATCTTTTTTTTTCTTTTGGACTTTGTTTCTCATTTTTCTTCTTGGATTTTTGTAGGAGCTATAAGATTTGTATTTTTGGTTTTTGGCTCCTTTTTGGCTTTTTGGACTTTTTGGAGCTAACTTTTCTTTTGTAGGGATTTTTTTTGGGAAATAGATGCGATATAAGTAGTTTTAGGAGGTGAACTCAAGTGACATGTAGAGAATAAAAATATATATATGGAGAAGGAAATAATGTGACACTCGGTTCACTCTAAGATGTGCACGAACGGTTCAATAAAATAATACTTCAACTAAAACTCATATGTAAGCATGGATATTCTCAATCATTTCAATAAATAGTGAAGTCAAGCGGTAAAGCGCACAATCATATCAAGCATGCAACAGAAGGTGAATAAGACAATAAAATTGATGCTTCAGATATACTAATGATGCGTGAATCTTGGTGCATTTCCAACAAAAGCATACTAAACACTAATCCATACATTCAGTTTCAATTAATATCATGCATTCATGTAGAGGAATCATCAAAAGAAATAGATTTGCAAGCACATGTGAATAGCAAGACTATGGAATACTCTAAGTAGCATGGCAAAGAATAATAAGCATTGTGATGGTTGCTAAAGTAATAAGAGATATCATCATACGAAATTCATCTAGCGGAAGAAGAAAAAAGAAGAAAATAAAGAAATAAAAATAAAAGAGAGGAAAGAAAAGAAAAACAAGCACACAACATGATGCATGAACACACATAAAAGGAAAATAAGATGGAAAAATCAAAAAGATGATGCAAAAATTTTGAAATTTTTTTTAAAACCCTAAAATAAAGTAAAAATGCAACTAATGCGTCTAAATGGTATGGAAATGCACTCCCACAAGCTTAAACTTCACATTCTCCTCAATGTGATCATAGTGGAAGTATATGAGGAACAACGATAATAATAGGGGGTGAATGAAAAATGATGAAATGAATGACATGAAATCCTGATGCAACTACATGCACATACAATGATGCATGAGAGCGTCTTCCCCCAAGCTTATACCAAAAAATCCTATTCAAATGACTTGACCAAAAATGTCATGGCTTTGCAAAGCGTGATCAAGTCAAACGAATAAGAAAGTAAGGTTTCACTTGAAAGAAATGCTCGAATGTGGTGAGCAAAAGGATGTGACACATCAAAATATGAAGAGGGCAATTAATATATATAATGGGTTTGGGATGTAAAAAATTTTGTTGCCGTCATATGAGGTGATATTTATTCAAGAAAATCTATACGGTCCTCTCGCTGTCGAGAGGATTCGTGTTTATTGAAAGCATAAAATTTTCTACACTACTGGATTGATATCACCTATAGCAAAAGGCAGATCCAGTATCTTTGCCGGTGTAGGCAACTGCTCCAACTGCTCCTTCCGTGGCTCCGCCAGATGCGTGTGTCCACGGCCTCCATCAGACTCCAGCAATGCGGCTCCCAGCACCTCTCTAAGGACTCCACCTGTACCCTGTAAGAGATAGGCCGCATCAATCTGATGTGGATAATTCTTTCCCAAAATAAATGTATTCCAAAGAGGGTCATCAACATAAGTATTTAAAATTAAAAACGGTTGACAACACTTCCCTTGAAATAAATCTCTACTCTCGTGTACCACGTCGATCAACTCTTTGTTGTTCGCCTCATGTTGTTCAGGTAGCTTTGGCATATATGCGTGGGTCTCATCAGGTAACTCCTCCTCATCATCAAACTTATCCCATCGCACATCATGATCATAGTCAATAGCATCCATGGGTGCTAACTCCTCGCTCTCCTCCTTGTATACGTCCCATCGTACCTCTTGATCATATGTATGTGTATCCTGCAAAAGGTGCAATGAGTCGTCAAAATCTGAATCATAGTAAACATCATACACGGGAGGTGGATCAAATATAAAGGGCAAGGGAGTAAAGAGATCTCCCTGAATGGGGGCCATAAGCTCCATGGGATCGTCCTCTGTGTCAGTGGAAGGGTGGTCCTCTGATGGATGCTCAGCCTCTATAGAAGGTGGGGATGGCTGCGGTAGCTCAAAAGGAGGGGGCACAATTCGGGCTTCATCTGTGTGCAGATGTCATCGTCCAAAGTCACGTCCTCCTCCATGGTCTGCTCTGCTACTATAGGCATGACCTCCTCAATAATATGCTCTGATGGTATAGGCTGCTCTGACTAAGATGGGTGGCAGGGGGAGGCGAAGGCGGCACAAGGTGGTTCTATAGGCTCATGTATCTCGACCGTGGTGTGAAAATGGGTCTTGTGCCCCTCAACTAGAGCATAGACTCCATCATCAATTGTGCCTGTGGAAGAGATACAATGAGTAATAAAGTTTTGAAATTCAAGCTCAAAAGGATCACCTGCCGTTATTGTCAATGGACCGGAGTCTCGAACTACGTCAACAATGTTGCTCAATAGGTCCATATATGTGTCCTCCTTTGACAGTTCAGATGTCTCTATTTGTGGAGTGTTGATGGTGTAAAGGTGGATATGACACCTTCAAGTGAAGCATACACTCCATCTGTGATAGTACCTGCGCTAGAGACATTAGCCATAACAAAATCGATGAATACTTGGTCGTATGGTTTACTTACCGTAACGGTTAGTGAACCGATAGATCGAGCATCATCTATCATTTGCTCCAAGGCTGCTGCCAACTGTAGATCACTGAACTTCCCCACTTGCATCCTCTTCAAAAATTCACGTGAGGGTCCCTTTAGCCTTCTAGTGAAGATATCAAATAGCGTGGAGTCATTCCACTCGTGGTCTGACTCCGTCTGGAACATTTCTAACATTCCTTCAAACCTAGACAAGGCTTCCCCGAAGGATTCTCCATCAGCCTGATAGAATGCAGCGAGATATATGTAGGATTTTATAGAGCCCGCTCGCATTTTCTTTGGAAACACCATCGCTGCAACAACTGTACCTGATCAATCAAAGTAAACAACCTGGAAAAGACGTCAGTTGTACAAAGAGAGATAAAGATAATAATAGCAGGTGGTGGGAAAAAATTTCTCTCAATGTTTTTTTTTGATTTTTTTTTGATTTTTTAATGTAATCTAATCAACCTAATTGTGACAAATTGGCACCCAACGGGAAACACCTCCCCGGCAACGGCGCCAAAAACTTGATCGCGCCCCGGATACACACCCGGAGAACGATTGTAGTTTTACCGCAAGCGCACGGTGTAGTGGCGAGCGGGTATCGAACACGAGGAGGTGGTGTTGGCTCCAATCTATCCTAGGTTGGTTTGACTACGAGTGTTTTATTGGTGGAGATGGTTATGGTATGATGTAATGGAAATGGTGGTGGATGTCAGTGTTGGTGATAAAGAAGTCGGTCAAATATCGATTCAAATACAATATAATAAAAGTGTCTAGGGCTAGGGAATCCCCACTACAGATCGTCATACATCATTGTAAATAGTAAATCTCAATATTACTAGACTTGTGTTGAGGTGAACTAGTCGTAACTGAATAGAGAACCAAGCTCACGATCTCGCGCTATTGTCGGTCTATACCAACCTAGAATAGGGCCCAATCTCTTGCAAACCCTAATCTAAGCCACTAGCATTAGGATCGACATCATCATTCAATCGCCCCTCGAGCCCACTCTCGTGCAAACTCGAGTCACGATCTAGGTTATGATAGCTCGTATTCGTCCAATCTCTTGCAAACGAATATGTGTATAGATTTACAATTAAAAATCCTAGCTTTGGTCCAATCTCTTGCAAACCAAATCTAGAGAAATCCGATTGTAAACCTAAATCGAATATCTAGGCCTTCCCATCGATTAGAATCCAATCTCTTGCAAACCCCAATCGATGGAAATTCCTAGCTATCCGTAATAAATCAATCACAACCTAACACCTTTAGAAATTCTAGCAACATTTCAATTCATTCATCACAAATCTGAAATTAGATCCATAGGGTTCATCCCCATGCCCTATAACATCAAATCTACTCAAGCATAGCAATAACGATAGAGAAATCGATAAAAAACATTGCTTGCATATATAAAGATATCAAAACAAGGATTCAAACAATAAGAACAAAATACTTAGCTTTGATGAAGATCTTCAATCCAAAATACAAGCTTTTAGATCCAAGAGGGGGCCTAGGGCATGGCCTAACCTCTAAAAATAACTCTAAGAAAACATGTGGAGAACCCCCTCTAATGATGGCTACAACCCTCTTATATAGTCTCCCAAAACCCTAGCAAATAACCCTAGGAAACCCCTCAAATTCGTGCCCAAAAACAGCCCAAACCGCAACTTAAAATCTGGGCCCAGGCCACACTCGGCCGAGTGGAAAATGTGACCCGGCCGAGTGGAAATTCCAGCACTACAGCATCAACTTGCAGAAATTCCCCAGATTTCATCCGACCTCCGATTTGCACGTTCTTGGCGGCGTTGGAATCATCATGAAGTATACTATCCATAAAAAATATGAGAAAAATACTTTGATTGCTGGAATGATAGAAATTTTCAAAAGAGTGGGAGGCTATCTGAAAATCTGGGCGCTGCGTGTCCTCGGCATCACTCGGTCGAGTGGACTTCTCCACTCGGTCGAGTGTGCTTCTATACTCGGCCGAGGGTAAGACCCTGTAAAATTCCAGTAACTTCGAAGTCCTCAGGGGTCTGTCTCCGGGGGTGGCTCGGCTGAGTAGCTTTCATCATTCGACCGAGTGGTAATGTGTACTCGGCCGAGTCGGAATCGTCAAAGGCCTGTACATTTCCAGTAAGTCGGCCATTTTTTATGGTCGATTTTCCATGTCACTCGGTCGATGAGATCTTCATACTCGGCCGAGTGTGATATCGTCCCTCGGCCGAGTGCACGCCCAATTCCTTCTGTGGTGCGTGTCCGGTCTGGTCGGGCGAGCGGTCTTCTTGCATCGACCGAGTGAGTGCTTCACTCGGCCGAGTGAGATGATGCAAATGCCCAATCTTCATCTTTTCGCTTCCTCGTTGCTCCTACGACGTTCCTTCTTCTTCCACTCATCCTCCATCGCCGATAAGTCTGCAAATGAGCCGTGTGCGATGCTCTGGTACATGTGCAAGTCCTTTAAGCTCAATTTTGCTTCCGATTGCTCAATATTTCCTGAAATCCGAAAAAAACAAGAAATAGTGAAAAGTAACGCAATATCGTCGAATACTTGTGAAAATTGCAATATGAGCAACTGAAATGACATGCAAATATTCAGAAAAAATGTGTAAAATATGGACCGATCAGGGACTTGTCGGGACCTTTGATGATTCGAGTGATGACACTTCGAGTAACAAAGAAGAGGATGCAAAGGAGGATGCTCACACATGCTTTGTAGCCATTGATGGTCCTACTCCAATTCCCTCCGGGTTAAATGAAGAAGAGTTGGATGATTTTCTCAATGCCCACAACTCCTATGAGGATTTGTGCCTCATGGCTATAGAGGAGAATTCATCATCAAGCTCTAGCAAGGATGAGGAGGAGGTTGAGTTCAAGGAAGAAAAGTTCTCATATGAGGAGCTCAAGAACAACTTCGACTTGGTGTCCGAAAAGGCTAGTAAGTGCAGCAACTTTTACAATAGATTAAAAGCAAAATATAAGATTGCTAAGAGTAGATTGCATGAACTAGATATTTCTAGTGTAATTCATGATGAAAGGCATGCTTATGACACTAGTGAGAGAGACACACTTCTCTCTCAAGTTAAGGAATTGAGCCTTACAAATGAAAAACTTGTTGCTCAAAACCTTAGCTTAGAGTCTCACATTTAACAACTTACGTTGAAATGTGAAGAGGAATCCCGTAAGCTCATAAGCTTTGTGTATTCTTGGGATTCACTCCACGATTTGTTGGAAAAACAACATCCGGCAAATCATAGAGGATGTTTGGGTTATATTCAAAATGTGGTATCCAAACCCATCTCTAATTCCTCTTATGGTGCAAATATAAGAAATATTGCTAAAGCACCTAAGAAGAATCACCATGCTTTCTTGTACAATAATAACATCAACAAAAAGCATGTAGATCACGAGGTAATGAGGAAGAATGAAAAATCTTTATTTTTTGCTAAGAAGCAAAATCCTCATTCTTTGCATGCCAAGAAATTCGTTTCTACACCTAAGCATGCCACATCAACCCGTCTTGCAAAGGCAAAACCCTTGCCTAGGAAATCTTTGAGATTATGGATTCCCACTAAGGTTAGTGTGCAAGAGAGGGATAGCTACATCAACTCTCTAGTTAGGGATGTGATCACCTCATGTGATTACATTAGGAAATCAAACTCCTCTTGGGTTTGGTTGCCTAATGTTTAGGTTGCGCACGCATATGCATATTGCATGGGAATTGTGCTTGAATGTTTATTTTTGGCATACCCATTGTTTGTGTGTGTTTCATGAGTTTGAAAATATTTTCAAACTTATTTTTTATGAAAATGAGGACCTTGGGGTTTATTGACATGTATGCATTTTTTATCCATGTGTACGTCAATGGGGGAGTTAATATGTTACATGTTTAAAGTATTTTAAGACATATCTTAACTCTCATTTCGGAGGTTTTTTGAGATCATTATTCACATTTGGTTGTTTTTGATCTCAAACCAAACCTCTTGTTTATTGCCAACATACTTCATGTTATATTTGTTTTGACAATATTCTTTGTGTATCATTGAAGCTTGATTTTTCCATATCTATTGCTTTGATACACGGTTGGCCCATAGCTCCATTATTTGTATAATTGGTATTAGATTCTAGAAGTCAAAAGTTGACCATTTCTATGATCTAGGGTGAGCATGGGATAGTGAATTGATACCCACTAAATTTTTCAATTTGGTATCATACATATCTTTCTTTTCTTGCATATTGTCACATCTTGGTTAAGATGACAAAGGGGGATATATTTGATGTCCACCTTTTTGTCGATGTCAAGGGGAGAGATATATACATTATGTAAATATAAATGGGGAGATATTTTCATATGCATTTGGGAAGAGATATATGGGATTAGATAAACCTTTCATGTTTGCATGATTTTGTCTATTAACAATTGGTTTATGTAATCCATGCCTTTTATATGTCACCATGAACTTATTTGGTATAATGAGTATTTACTATTGTGTACCTCATTATTTAATTGGTGCATATAAGTAGGGGGAGCTCATTAGCATTGTGCTTTAATTATTTGTATTTTACATAATGTGTGTCATCATCAAAAAGGGGGAGATTGTTGAGTATTGGTGTTTCATACCAATCTTATTTTGATGATGATCACAACATTATGTTGTTGCTAATGACTCTCATGTTTTAGTCTCTCAGTTTTATTTGAAGAATATCTTTCTTGGAGACTAATTACTTGGTGCAAGGATGGACATCAAGTGGAGAAGAGCCAAAGCTTGGAGATGATGGAGAGCAATCAAGGCATCAAGATTGAAGACTTAGACTCTAAGGAAAGCATTGTAATCCATGTAATTTACTTTATTGCTTTCTCTCTCTTTTGAGTCTATGATTAATGTAATGCCTTGTTAGATGGTTTACTCATTCATGCATATGCATTCAACCATCTTAGTGGGCCTTATGATTATCATAGAATCCAGCCCAATAGGTTAACTTTGTCCACAGACTCATCTGGAGTCTCTGGCTTTCCATTAGTCGCATGATTAAGGAAACACAGTCGACTGGGTGATTTCCAGTCGCCTGATATGCACAGCTCAAGTCAACATTTCAATTGACTCAAACTTGAGTAGCGTAAGTGCAATCCCTGCATCTCTCTGTCATTTCTCCATCTTATACAGCAGACGATTGATTAAGGTTTTACAGTCGCCTGACTAATAGACAGTCGTCTGTATTATTGACATCAGTCGCATGTGTGCTTAACTGGAGAAAGAGTGCAGCTCTCTGTTTTATTCCATCCCCTGCAGCAGTCACCTGCTGAAGGATTAACAGGCGCCTGTCCTGTTTACAGTCGACTGTATCAACTTCATCAGTCGACTGTCCTGGCTCAAATTATAGCAGTTGGATATTTTCTAGCCTTTAATCAGTCGACTGTCTTTTGATCATCAGTCGACTGTTCATGTCGTTTTCACCCAGTTTCTGGCCGTTGCAGAATTGATTCTTTGGCTGTTTTCTTGTGTTTTGGGGTTTGATATAGGGCTTCTATATATATGAGTGTGCTACCATATCTTATACTTCTTGATGCTATTGAATATCTCAAGAGATCCTTAAGTAACTCACAAACTCCCTCAATTCCCTCTCAAGAGCTCTCATTCTTCTTTATGCATTGAAGTCCAGCTCAAGGGAATTCATCCAAGTGCTCTCAAGCATATCTGAACACTTGGAGATCCTCTTCCATGCCTTGCATCCATTCATGAGTAAGCATCTCAAGGCATAGGTAAGAGTATTTACTTTACTTGGTGAATTTGTGTCTCTAATTCTCTTTATGGGAATTAGATCTTTCTCTCTTTGTGGGAGGTTGTCTCTTTGTGGGACTTATGATATTCTCTTTGTGAGAATAACTCTCTTTGTGGGAGTTTAGTGTCCTAATGTAGGACTAACCCTAATTCTCTGAGTGGGAGTTAGTGATTCTCTGTGTGGGGATTTTGATCCTCGTGTAGGATTGGTTGGGTCCTTGTGTAGGGCATAAATCCTCTTTGTGGGGTATCTCTTTGTGAGATTTGTATTCAATTCTCTGTGTGGGAATATAGTGAATATTGGTGTGGCTGGATGTACCCATGTTTGGGGAACCATGGTAAATCTTTGTGTTTGCATTTGGAGTGATTGTGCCTTTTAATTCCTCTTGCATTTATAATTCCGTATTTGCAAGTTAAATTTTAATTGGACAATTTTATTGCCATTACACTATTCACCCCCCTCTAGTGTGTGTTGTTAGTATTGCAAGGGTAAGGCGATCCTTACATGAAGCATTTTACCAATTAGTTTTACAAAAATTTAATGTGTGCACGTTATTCAGCAGTACTACAACATATGCGTACCTGACCCAGAGGGAGGGGTGGTATGTGCCGAAGGGGAGCCATGACTGGCACTGCCTGAAAATGTATGAAGCATTTTACCATTTAGTTTCGCAACAAATTAAATTGTGCACGTTATACATTCGTACTTAAACCACAAAATATGCATACCTGACCCAGATGACCAAGAGGTCTGGGATGTCCCTGTAACAGGAGTAAAAATTGTGTTCCAAACTCTCTTCATTTGCACTTCATAATATTTATTAATAAAAAATTGATGCTTACGTGCTGTAAATATTTGCGTAATTTATATGAAATAAATGAGATGTAAACCATGGAGTAATTCACATTCTTTATTGATTCCAAGCAAAATCATCATAATGAACATTTTTATACATTTACGTATTTTAAGCTTATTACTGAAAAAAGTTCAACAATTTGATGTTGCTGTTGATGCCCTTTGTGACCTAGTCCAAACGGTAGATGAAATGACTTTGTTTATTGTGTTTCTTCGTAAGGCCCAATGCGGGGCCCGCCCGCTAGGCAGGTGGGCGCTCCTGCAAGGCCCAATGCGGGCGCGCCACGTGGCACGCTTGCACAGCTGTGGGCCCCACCTAGGGCCCGATTTCTAGGTTTTTTGAAACCCTCGACGACGGCTACGAATTGTGACTTTTTGCTCAACTTTGAGCAATTGTTTGAGGGGTCAAACGAAGTAGAAATGCGTCGCCGTTTGTTCCTTTGCATTCACCATTCATAGCTCTTCGAAATGATAGGTCGTATAACTTTTGAAGCTCAACAGAGAGAGAGAGAGATAAAATTAGTTGAAGTTTACCCTTTGAGAAAGGCAAACTAGCTTAATTTATTCTCCTAAACTTTAATAGTCACACATTGCTCATGCGATGAGCAAGGGGGTCCGACTCCCTATATAAATAGGGGTCAACACCCCTTAGAAAAATTGCACCAACTTTCCGATTCTTGAAGCTCTATATTTTGAGCACACTCGATCTATGACTTAAATTATTCCTCCGCTTATATTTCTTCCGATCCTCCAACCGAGTCCTAGCAAGACAGCGAGGAGATTTGGATCTGATCCAGAAGTCTTTGACGTGGGTCTACTCAAGTGAAATGTTCTTCGACGAGTGATTGGCTCGAAGGCGCGGTGCGGTTTGGGAAGTGTTCAGCTCGGGGCGAGGTGCGGCTTGAGACACGTTTTTGTACATTTTGCAGGTGCATGCAATGTTCCAGGTAAGTCAGTTTTATTTATGCTTTTCATATATTTGCAGTAGTTTAGATCTTTCATCGGGTTGGTCGGACCCAACCTAAGTTAGTAGATTATCCTGGCTAGGGTGCAAGATCCCTTAGTGTTATTTTATTAAAGAGTTTAATAATATTTCCGCTGCATGTTTTATCGTCCGTCCGACGTAGGACAGGTATAGTCTTTTGCCCTAAGGGTCCTTGAAAACCCCAACATTGGTATCAGAGCCAAATCTACGCTAATCTAATGCTGCAAAATTAATATGATTTGCATGTTATGTTTGTTAAGAAACATAAAGTTAATTATGAGATAATTATGAACTTAATTTCATGTGATTTAATTAAGTTGTAATTTTTTAAATGGCTATGTTTTATTCTTACTTATTTGATAACATAAGAAAACCCTTTTAGGTTAGCCATTAAAAGATGTCTAACAATTATAAGATAATTTTAGATTTCTTTTGCTATGATTTAAAATTGTTTTAAATGTCTAATGCACGATTAGGATAGCACCTTAATAAATCATACTTTATAGTTGATAAGGACTTAATAAAAGTTATTAACAAATCCTAAAATTTTGAATTGTAAGGATTCCACTAGTTGATATGATTAACTAGTTCTAATAAACGCCTTTTAGTTGATGGCACGCATATAAATGATAAGTTTCCTTCAATGGACCATGATCCGGTTTAATGTGCTTGGCTAAGTTTGTTGGATCACCCTAGCTTGACTAGGGATAAGTGATCCTGGCTTAGTCAATTCCCTGACCGTGTCCGCTGGATCGTAAGGACGCGAATCATGATTATGTAACGCCATCAACTATGTCTAGTCGAATACGTTAATAAATCTTTTGCAAGATAAATCGTAGCCCTCCTTGTTTTACAGTTTGGCAACTATAGGTTCCATGTTATAGTTGTTGAGCACACTCAAGCTATGGCATGAAAACTTTATGGAATCCAATTTCTTATTACATGTGATGTAGTCTAGTCTTATCCCCAAACTGTCGTGTCGTGAAAACACCGAGCGACGACGTAAGTTAAGCTAGACACGAAAACAAGGGTCTGACTAGACTAGTCATTGTGATTTGGATGAGAACATTCATGATCACAAATGACTAGTAGTAAAAATCATATAGGGAGTCATATATGAGATGATTGATGAAGAGTTCATCTACCAACCGCAGAGTCAAACAACTTGTTGAGCACACTCAAGGTTGGGCGACTCAGGGTTGTTGGATCCCTCTCGCACTAAAATTTTAATTATGTTATGACTTAAGTGATCTTTAAAATAGTGGGAGGATATAATTTGATAAAAGCCATTCTTATTATATTTTAAATAATTATGAACATATGCTACTATTAGGAGTTCTATTCTTTGCAGCATGACAGGTGAAATTAAATATATCCAAGATAAGAATAAATCAATTGGTTATGATAATAATGACTGGCTAAGGGAAACAAAAGCAGTACAGGAACAAAAGAAGAAAGGGCATACTGATGACTCAACTTTTATAATAGTCATACAAAGTGTAATTTTTTCCGTGACTTCAAATGCATGGGTATTAGATACCAGTGCATGCTCTTACATCTGTAACCAGTTACAGGGAATGAGAATTAAAAGAAGGCTCGAAGAGAATGAGGTCGTTCTCCAGGTCGGCAACGCAACAAATGTTGGTGTTGTAGCCGTGGGAGATGTCAAACACACATTGGCTAGTGGAGCTAACTTGCTTCTGAAGCAATGTTACTATATCCCCAATTTCCTATGCAATATTATCTCCATCTCGGTGTTGGCCAGAGAAGGTTATATTTTTACTATCAAAGAAAATGTTATGAACATTTTCTTTGATAGTAAGTTGCTAGGTTTTGGGACCCTCAACAATGGTGTGTGCACTTTGAGTAATGATGTTGTATTAAATGTTAATACACGAAAACATAAGGAATCTGGTTATAATGAAACCTATCTTTGGCACTATAGACTAGGCCATATCGGAGAGAAGAGACATAGCAAGTTACATAAAGAGGAGTCCTTGGGCCTCTCGAATTATGAGTCATACGACACTTGCGAGTCTTGCCTCAAAGGTAAGATGGCCAAAACTCCTTTTGTAAGTCAAGGGGAGAGAGTTATTGAACTCTTGGGTCTAGTACATTCTGATGTATGTGGACCTACGTCTACATTAGCCAAAGGAGGATATTCATATTTTGTTACATTCACTGATGATCACTCTAGGTTTGGATATGTGTTCTTGATGAAACACAAGTCCGAAACGTTAATGCGATTCAAAGAGTACCGTAACGAAGTTGAAAAACAAACTGGTAAAAGTATTAAGATCCTTCGATCCGATCAAGGATGAGAATACTTGAGCCATGAATTCCTTACATATTTAAAAGATAATGGGATTCTCTCTCAGGTCATGCCTCCTTATACACCTTAACATAATGGTGTGTCAGAGAGAAGGAACCGCACTTTGTTAGACATGGTGCGATCCATGATAAGTGAAGCTGAGTTAACAACCTCCCTCTGGGGCTATGCCCTAGAAACTGATATGTACATTCTCAACAAGGTTCCATCGAAATCTGTACCAACGATACCATACCAGATATGGAGTGGCAAGAAACCCAGCCTTAATCATTTAAGGGTATGGGGTTGTCCTGCATATGTCAAAATGCATAATCCAGACAAACTGGAAGATCGATTTATTTTGCGTAAATTCATTGGGTAACCGAGACATTCATTAGGGTACATCTTTTATCATCCAGAGCAACAAAAGGTTGTTGTCTCCAGACATGCCACCTTTTTAGAAAGAGTGTTCCTCGTAAAGGAAGCAATTGGCAAGGTGATAGATCTGGACGAATGTTCAGAAGGAGAATTAACACAAGAACATATGTCAGAACTAGTGGGAGAATCAGAAATTGATGTTTTCCAACCAGTCGTTAGGAGGTCTGATTAAATTCCTCGAGCCCCAGATAGGTACTACGGTTTTCTCATAGACGAAGGGGTTGAGGATGACGTCATACTACATGATGATCCTATTAGCTTCCAAGATGCCATTAAGAGTAAAGACTCTAATAAATGGCTAGATGCAATGAGATCCGAAATAGAATCCATGCACGTAAATGAGGTGCGGACCTCAGAGAACATGCCCAAGGGAAGTGTTCCCATTGGTTACAAATGGATCTTCAAGAACAAGATTGGTGCAGATGGAAAGATAGAAACTTACAAGGCAAGGCTGGTTGAGAAAGGTTATTATCAGATTTTAGGGATAGATTATGACGAGACTTTCTCACCAGTCGCCATGCACAATCTATCTGGATCGTACTCGCTATTGCTGCCCATTATGAATATGAAGTCTGGCAAATGTATGTAAAGACTACATTTCTAAATGGCGATTTAGAGGAGCAGATTTACATGACTCGGTCAGAAGGTTTCGAAGTCAGTGGGAGTAAGGGAAAAACATGTAGACTGCATAGGTCTATCTACGGACTTAAGCAGGCATCAAGAAGTTGGAACATCCGTTTTGACAAGACAGTCAAATAGTTTGGTTTTGTCAAAAATGAGGATGATCCATGTATCAATAAGAAAACCAGTGAAAATTCTTTAGTCATCCTCGTACTGTACGTGGATGATATTCTTATAATAGGCAACGACATAGGGATATTGAAGTCTGTAAAGGAATGGCTATCTACTAACTTCTCCATAAAAGACTTGGAAGAAGCATCCTACATATTAGGTGTAAAGATATATAGAGATAGATCTAAATGGATGCTAGGTCTACCCCAAGCCAGGTACATTGACACCATGCTAAAACAGTTTAGCATAGAAAACAGTAAGGGTGGTTTTATACTAGCTAATCATGGAATAAACCTTTCCAAGAAGATGTCACCAAAAACTGACTTGGAAAAGGAATGCATGAGTAAGATCCCATATGCTTCAGATGTGGGATCTATCATGTATTCCATGATCTGTACCAGACCTGATGTCGCTTTTGCACTATGTGCAGTAAGTCGATATTAGTCTAACCGTGGAGAAGAACACTGGAAAGCCATCAAGACAATTCTTAAGTACTTGTAAAGGAACAGAGATTTGGTCTTGATTTATGGAAGTGAAGAGCTCAAGGTTGAAGGCTTCACAGATTCCAGCTTTCAGAGTGATATAGATGATAGCAAATTGATCTCTGGATATGTTTTCACTCTCAACGAAGGAGCAGTCAGTTGGAGAAGTTCCAAACAAAATACTATTGCAGACTCCATGATGGAGGCCAAGTACATAGCGGCCAATGATGCAGCAAAGGAAGCTGTCTGGATGAGAAAGTTTATAAACCAGTTGGGAATGGTGCCTGCAGTTAAAGATCCAATACCTCTATATTGCGAAAATAATGCAACCGTCAGTTTGGTTCAGGAACCAAGATTCCACAAGAGATCCAGACACATTCTTCAGAAGTATCACCTGATACGATATATTGAGAAGATGAAAGACATAGAACTCTTTAGAGTCTGTTCAAAAGACGACATAACAGATTCATTCACAAAGGCACTGGCACACAATTGTCTAGAGAGACTAGTGTGTAAATGCAGTATGAGATAGCATGATAAATGCATGAGTGCAAGTGGGAGATGTTGAGATATGTACGCACTCAAGGCAATTTATCTGTGTAAACATCTTGTTCATGAATGAAAGTATGCTTTCTGGTATCGATTGTCTGAGTAATTTTCGATTGTCTGAGTAATCTTGTTCATGAATGAAAGTATGCTGTCATGAATGAGGTGTTTGATAGGGATGACACCTACTGCTCGTGGCTACTGCCATCTAGGGATTTCGAGTCCCAACATGTAGTAGTGTCAGGCTGTAGGGTCTCACACAGAGTAGTATTTACGTCTTAGTAATAGGAAGAATGTTAAGAGGAATGCATTCGATGCAATGGAATAATTTGGCTCATAAGTAAGTTGTGAGATTAAAGCTAAAGAGGTTTTTATTTGGGGCTAATACTTGGTATTAAAGATGAATGGGATCGAAGGGAACTTCTTGAGAAAGACACAGGAAGAAACCGCGTTCGAATCGAGGCTCAATCGAGCCCAGAAACACGAAAACAGCTAGAAGGGGGCCGATAGTGGGTCAGACCCATGCAATCAGGCGGGCGCCTGCCAGCCTGCCGCGTCTGCAACAGCTCAAGCAGGCACACCTGCTATGACCAGTGGGGCTAGCAGGCGGGGCGCGCCTGCTGCCGCTAAGTGGGCCTCGCCCGCTTGGCGGGCGCGTGAGCCTGCAAGGCCCAATAAGGGGCCTGCCCGCTAGGCGGGCCGGCGCTCCGGCAAACTCAGGCGACTGTGCCACGTGGCATGCCTGCACAGCTGTGGGCCCCACCTAGGGGCCCAGTTTCCAGGTTTTTTTTGAAACCCTCGACGACGGCTACGAATTGTGACTTTTTGCTCAACTTTGAGCAATTGTTTGAGGGGTCAAACGAAGTCGGAAGGCAACGCTGTTTGTTCATATGCATTCACCGTTCATAGCTTTTTGAAATGATAGGTCGTATCACTTCTGAAGCTCAATGATGAGGGAGATGAAATTAGTTGAAGTTTAGCCTTTAAGAAAGGCAAACTAACTTAATTTATTCTCCTACACTTTAATAGTCGTACATTACTCGTGCGACGAGCAAGGGGGTCTGACTCCCTATATAAATAGGAGTCGACACCCCTTAGAAAAATTGCACCATGTCTCCGATTCGAGAAGCTCTATATTTTGAGCATTCTAGATCTACGAATTAAATTATTCCTCCTCTTATATTTCTTCTGATTCTCCAATCGAGTCCTAGAAAGACGGTGAGGATGTTTGGATTAGATCTAGAAGTCTTTGACGTGGGTCTACTCTAGTGAAATCTTCTTCAACGAGTGATTGGCTCGAAGGCGCGGTGCGGTTCGGGAAGCGATTCAACTCGGGGCGAGGTGCGGCTCGAGACACGGTTGGTACACTTGGCCGGTGCAAGCAAAGTTCCGGGTAAGTCAGTTTTATTTATTCTTTTCATATATTTGCAATAGTTTAGAACTTTCTTCGGGTTGTTTGGACCCAACCCAAGTTAGTAGATTATCCTGGCTAGGGTGCATGATTCCTTAGGGTTATTTTATTAAAGGGTTTAATAATATTTCCGCTGCATGTTTTATCGTGCGTTTGACGTAGGACGGGCATAGACTTTTGCCCTAAGAGTCCTTGAAAAACCCAACATGAGTATGCTTGTTCAAGCTCAATTTTTCTAAAGTATTGTGTCCTATCCATAATCATTATAGAATACTCCATCAGTAACTCTTGCCGGATGATTTACCCTTGTGTCTACACCTATAGAATACTCCATCAGTAACTCTTGCCGGATGATTTACCCTTGTGTCTACACCACGCAAATAACGAGATATGAATATCAAGGCCTTGTTTGACGTATAATTCTTGGATATTGACCCTTCTGGCCATGCTCGATTTTGCACAAGTTGTTTCATGAACCCTAGATACCTGCGGTTCAAAAATCATCAAAAGATTCAAATTCATGTTTAATTTTGTTCCTAGCAAAATAGAATATTATATGGCACAACGTTCACCTTTCAACATGGTATATACACCGATTTTATACCGGCCCTACAATGAGGGCCTCATGTGCCAGGTGCACAGTAAGATGAACCATGATTGTAAAGAATGAATGGGGGAAAATTTTTTCCATATTACACAGTGCAAGGATAACCCACACCTCTAAATCTTCAAACTCACCAACGTTTATCACCTTCAAGCACACCTGTCTGAAGAACCCACAGAACTGTATCAAGACTTTTGCAAGCTTCTTATCGACATCACGTAAAGCAACCGGAAGCAACTGATATAGCAAGATATGATAATCATGTGTCTTCAATCCAAAAATCTTCATCTGGTCTATGTACACTCATCTTGATATATTCGAAGCATATCCATCTGGTGTCTTCAATGACTTGAGAAACACACGCATATTTTGAATTTCATCTCTTGACAGGGTGACCCAAGAAGCTGGCAGGTCGTACTTGTAATTTTCCTTTTGTACAGCCTGCAATTCAGGACGTATATTCAATTATTTTAAATCGAGACGAGCCTTTACTCCATCTTTTGACTTGGTGTCTTGCATCAAGGTATACAACAGATTTGCACATATGTTCTTTTCGATATGCATGACGTCCAGGTTGTGACTTATTTTCAAATTCCTCCAATATTGCAATTGGAAGAAAGTATTAAACTTTGACCAACCACTTGGTAGTATTCCAACATCTGCTGTGTTAGAATCTGTGCACGACACTCGAGGCATTCTTCTTTTAGTTTTGCCATTGCCCTTTCCCTTGCTCTTTCCTTTTCCCTTTGCAATCCACCTTCTAACACCAAAAGGGTGCTCTTTGCTATAGCTGTTCTTTCCAAACTTCACTCTCTGAAACGGGTGAAGTGCTTCAAATATGTCCTTTCCGGTTAGTTGCTCTGGGGTTATCGGCGTTCGGTTTTGTCATCGAACAACTGTCCATGTCTCATATAACTATGACCCGCATGCAACCTTCTTATGTTCGGCCAAAAGAAAAACTTACGGCTATATTTCAGGAATGTGCCCTCATAACCTGTCATGCAAACCGGGCAAGCCATCCTATCTTTCGTCGACCAACCAGATAGATTAGCATATGCCAGGAAGTCGTTTATCGTCATACAAAAACTTTGCTTTGTCACGGCGTCGAAAGTGCCCACACCTTGTTCCCATAAAAGCTTCTGATCATCAATTAATGGCTGCTTGAAAACATCGATCTCATTTCTAGGCGAGTATTTCCCAAGAATCAATAGTGACAGTATCAAGTATGGTTGCTTCATGCACATATGAGGTGGGAGGTTATACGGGGTCAGCAACACGGGTTAAGTGGACCAACCGAAGCTCTTCAGTCCAAACGGATTAAACCCATCGCTTTCGAGACCAAGCCTAAGATTCCTTGTCTCCCATGTAAAGTCGAGATAAATACGGTCGATATGCTTCCATGATTTTCCATCAGCATTATACCTCAATTTTTCGTACTCTATGCGGTCGGTGTTGTGCCATCGCAATTTTCCTGCCAATTCAGCAGACATGAAAAACCTCTGTAGCCTTGGTATAATTAGAAATATCGGAGAACCTTCGCCGGAGTCTGCTTCTTCTTTTGGACTGTAGGACCATCCCTCGTCACACATTTTCTTTGTTCAACTTGCCACCAGGGAACATGACACGTTGGGCATTCGTGTAAGTCCTTGTTGTCTTCGTAGTATAGAATGCAATCATTAGGGCATGCGTCAATTTTCTTGTAATCGATCCCTAACGTATTAACGATTTTGCTCGCTTCATAATGAGTAGATGTAATGATGTCCATCCCACCGGGAACTACCCTTCTCAAGAAATCCAACAACATCTCAAAATGTGTAATCGCCATTCCGCTTAGTGTGTGGATATGTATCATTCTAATCATGAATGATATCCTTGTGAACTCTGTGCATTCTTCGTATAAATCAAACTCATTATCCTCCACTAATTTCATCAATCGATCATAGTCAACGGTGTGAAGATCATCATCTGACTTGTTTCCGCTAGGAGCACCAATATCTTCCAGTGTTGTATTTTTGTCATCTGCCCTTTGATCTCCATGCACAATACACTCTTCTGCCCGAAGTATCTCCTCCGTTACGACACCTTCTCCGTGGTAACTCCAAAATTTATAATTGGGGTCGAACCCTTGAGACATCTAATGGACATGTACAATGTACTTCTGAAGGATCTCATTGTTCTGGCACCTCTTGCCAGGGCAACTGATTTTTCCACTGGACATGCTTAGAGGGTTGGTATCAGCGTACTCTAAGATCGCATCTATCCCCACTAAGTATCTTCGGTTTCTAGTCATGTTTAGATTCGATATTTCCATAAACGACTTGTCAGGAACTTACGGCATCTGTAATTGACGACGAAATTTACATATAATTGTGTTTCAACCATTTATATATTTCTAATTAACTATTTTGAGAACCTTTAAATGATAGTCGACTCTTTCGTAAAAGTATGCGGCTATCATTGTGATACCAAGAGTGTATGTTTTAACATGGCTAGGTTATCATTAATCTAAAATTAAAATAAATTCTATTTTTCCTTGATATCGACAATATAACTAAAATAGATTTTATACCGAGAGTGTACGTTTTAACATGGCTAGGTTCTCATTAATCTAAAATTAATATACATTCTATTTTTTCCTTGATATCGACAATATAACTAAAATAAATTTTATACCAAGGCTGTAAGTTTTAACATTGCTAGATCCTCATTAATCTAAAATTAAAATAAATTCTACTTTTCCCTTGATATCGATAGTATAACTAAAATAAATTTTATGACACAGTCGTCTAACGAGTATACCAAGAGTGTAGCGTCAGAGTTATTTGACTAAGTCCAAGCCACGGTGCTCTTATGAGTATTCTCCTTTTGTAATTCAGATTTTACCAAATTAATTCCATAAGTGATGGATATTGAAATTGCATCGTGATGCAAGTCCCATGGTACAAACTCACCCTCACCCTGACCCTCACCCTTACCCCTACCCCGCCCCAACCCTAGCACCAGCCCATACCCTAGACCCAAACACAACACCAACCCTAACCGAACCCTAACCCACCCTAACCATTCCCTAACCATAACCCTAACCCTAACCACAACCCGAAACCTTCCCCAAACCTTAATCTGACACCTAACCCTTTACTTTAACCATAACCCTACCCTCAACCCTACCCTTAACCCTAATCCTAGCCCTGACTCCAACCATAACACTAACTGAACCCAAACCCAAAACCATATTTTTAAACCCCACCCTACCCCAACACCTAAACCGAACCACTACCTTCAACCCTCACCCTAAACCGAACCCCTTCCCATACCCTAACCCTAGCCCCAACCCCTTCCCTAGACTCAACCCCAACCCTAACACAACCAAATCCCAAACCCTAACCTTAACCCCAACCCCAACCCTAACCATATCCCCTACCCCATCCCTAACCCGAATCTCATCCCCAACCCAACCCCAACCCCATACCCTAGCCCTAACCTACCCCTAACCTTAACCCTGACACAAACCCTAACCCTAACCCTAATCCTAACCCTAACCCTAACCCTAACCCTAACAATTAACACGTTTCTCCAGCGGGGGGGGGGTCGCCAATGAGGGATTTATCGGTGGGGGGTCGTGGTCCGGGATTGGGGGCGTAGGAGAGAGAGGGGTCGAAGGGGCCGTCAGCAACCGCTGTCTCACTAGCTCCCGCTCTCCTCCTTCAGTTCAGAAGGAGGCAATGGGAGCTGGGGCAATAACGGGGGCCGACGTCCACTCCGACGCCCATATCGTCCATTCTAGCAAATAATAGAAAATTTAGGGCAAAATTTAGCGTACCTTGTACAGTGGCTGTCTTCGTCGGCGTCGGCGTTAGCTGTCTCCTTCGTCGTCGTCGTCCTCCCCCCTCCCCCCCCCCCCTCTCTCGGATGAAAAGTGAAATCTTACCCAAAGTGGGGGGCACGGGCTCCCCCAATTTGGGTAACAATTTTTTACTGGCAATGGACATTTAGCCACAGACATATTCGTGGCCGTTACAATTATTGGCCACGAAAATATCCCTGGCTAAAACGTAATAGCCATGACAAATTTCTTCATCACTTTTCCATGGCTGGTAGTTATCGGCCACGGACAATTCTGTGGCTGAAGGTCCACTAACGCCCATAGAAAAGTCCATGGGCAATATTCCGTGGGCCTATATTTTATTCAACCACGGATATTTGGCCATAGAAAAATCCGTGGCTGATATCCTACTATCAGCAACGGAATTGTCCGTGGCCAAATATCCGTGGCTGTAAGTCTTTGTCAAAGTTTGCCTCCAATTCTAACAAGTTTCCTACTTGTTACACTTGCAGTGGAAAAGGTCACTTGTCCACCGAATGCCCTTCCAAACCCAACAAAGAAACTTACAAGGGTAAAGGGAAGAAGCATTGGAAAGGAAAGTCCAAGTCCAAAAATCACAAGAAGGGACTTGTCGGGACCTTTGATGATTCGAGTGAGGACAATTCAAGTAACGAAGAAGAGGATGCAAAGGAGGATGCTCACGCATGCTTTGTAGCCATTGATGGTCCTACTCCAATTCCCTCTGGGTTAAATGAAGAGTTGGATGCTTGGCTCGATGCCCACAACTCCTATGAGGATTCGTGCCTCATGGCTATAGAGGAGAAGTCATCATCAAGCTCTAGCAAGGATGATGATGAGGTTGAGATCAAGGAAGAAAAGATCTCATATGAGGATCTCAAGAACAACTTCAACTTGGTCTCCGAAAAGGCTAGTAAGTGCAGCAACTCTTACAATAGATTAAAAGCAAAATATAAGATTGCTAAGAGTAGATTGCATGAACTAGATATTTCTAGTGTAATTCATGATGAAAGGTATGCTTATGACACTAGTAAGAGAGACACACTTCTCTCTCAAGTTAAGGAATTGGGCCTTACAAATGAAAAACATGTTGCTCAAAACCTTAGCTTAGAGTCTCACATTCAACAAGTTACGTTGAAATGTAAAGATGAATTCCGTAAGCTCATAAGCTTTGTGTAGTCTAGGGATTCACTCCATGATTTATTGGAAAAACAACATCCGGCAAATCATAGAGGAGGTTTGGGTTATATTCAAAATGTGGTACCCAAACACATCTCTAATTCCTCTTATGGTGCAAATACAAGAAATATTGCTAAAGCACCTAAGAAGAATCACCATGCTTTCTTGTACAACAATAACATCGACAAGAAGCATGTAGATCACGAGGTAATGAGGAAGAATGAAAAATCTTTATTTTTTGCTAAGAAGCAAAATCCTCATTCTTTGCATGCCAAGAAATTCGTTTCTACACCTAAGCATGCCACATCAACCCCTCTTGCAAAGGCAAAACCCTTGCCTAGGAAATCCTTGAGATTATGGATTCCCACTAAGGTTAGTGTGCAAGAGAGGGATAGCTACATCAACTCTCTAGTTAGGGATGTGATCACCTCATGTGATTACATTAGGAAATCAAACTCCTCTTGGGTTTGGTTGCCTAATGTTTAGGTTGCTCACGCATATGCATATTGCATGGGAATTGTGCTTGAATGTTTATTTTTGGCATACCCATTGTTTGTGTGTGTTTCATGAGTTTGAAAATATTTTCAAACTTATTTTTTATGAAAATGAGGACCTTGGGGTTTATTGACATGCATGCATTTTGTATCCATGTGTATGTCAATGGGGGAGTTAATATGTTACATGTTTAAAGTATTTTAAGACATATCTTAACTCTCATTTCGGAGGTTTTTTGAGATCATTATTCACATTTGGTTGTTTTTGATCTCAAACCAAACCTCTTGTTTATTGCCAACATACTTCATGTTATATTTGTTTTGGCAATATTCTTTGTGTATCATTGAATCTTGATTTTTCCATATCTATTGCTTTGATACACGGTTGGCCCATAGCTCCATTATTTGTATAATTGGTATTAGATCCTAGAAGTCAAAAGTTGACCATTTCTATGATCTAGGGTGAGCATGGGATAGTGAATTGATACCCACTAAAATTTTCAATTTGGTATCATACATATCTTTCTTTTCTTGCATATTGTCACATCTTGGTTAAGATGACAAAGGGGGATATATTTGATGTCCACCTTTTTGTCGATGTCAAGGGGAGATATATATGCATTATGTAAATATAAATGGGGAGATATTTTCATATGCATTTGGGGAGAGATATATCTATGGGGAGAGATATATGGGATTAGATAAACCTTTCATGTTTGTATGATTTTTTCTATTAACAATTGGTTTATGTAATCCATGCCTTTTATATGTCACCATGAACTTATTTGGTATAATGAGTATTTACTATCGTGTACCTCATTGTTTAATTGGTGCATATAAGTAGGGGGAGCTCATTAGCATTGTGCTTTAATTATTTGTATTTTACATAATGTGTGTCATCATCAAAAAGGGGGAGATTGTTGAGTATTTGTGTTTCATACCAATCTTATTTTGATGATGATCACAACATTATGTTGTTGCTAATGATTCTCATGTTTTAGTCTCTCAGTTTTATTTCAAGAATATCTTTCTTGGAGACTAATCACTTGGTGCAAGGATGGACATCAAGTGGAGAACAGCCAAAGCTTGGAGAGATGGAGAGCAATCAAGGCATCAAGATTGAAGACTTAGACTCTAAGGAAAGCATTGTAATCCATGTAATTTACTTTATTGCTTTCTCTCTCTTTTGAGTCTAGGATTAATGTAATGCCTTGTTAGATGGTTTACTCATTCATGCATATGCATTCAACCATCTTAGTGGGCCTTAGGATTATCATAGAATCTAATCAATAGGTTCACTTTGTCCACAGACTCATCTGGAGTCTCTGGCTTTCCATCAGTCGCCTGCTGAAGGAAACACAGTCGACTAGGTGATTTCCAGTCGCCTGTAATCCTTCTACAGTCGCCTGATATGCACAGCTCAAGTCAACATTTCAATTGACTCAAACTTGAGCTTTACGCACAGTCGACTACTGGTCAGTTTACAGTCACCTGTAGATTGGTCATCAGTCGCCTGAGTAGCGTAAGTGCAATCTCTGCATCTCTCTGTCGTTTCTCCATCTTATACATCAGACGACTGATTAAGGTTTTATAGTCGCCTGACTAATAAACAGTCGACTGTATTATTGACATCATTCTCCTGTGTGCTTAACAGGAGAAAGAGTGCAGCTCTTTGTTTTATTCCATCCCTTGCAGCAGTCGCCTACTGAAGGATTAACAGGCGCCTGTCCTGTTTACAGTCGACTGTATCGACTTCATCAGTCGACTTTCCTAGCTCAGATTATAGCCGTTGGATATTTTCTAGCCGTTAATCAGTCGACTTTCTTTTGATCATCAGTCGACTGTTTCTGTCGTTTTCAACCAGTTTCTAGCCGTTGCAGAATTGATTCTTTGGCTGTTTTCTTGTGTTTTGGGGTTTGATATAGGGTTTCTATATATATGAGTGTGCTTCCATCTCTTATACTTCTTGATGCTATTGAATATCTCAAGAGATCCATAAGAAACTCACAAACTCCCTCAATTCCATCTCAAGAGCTCTCATTCTTCTTTATGCATTGAAGTCCAGCTCAAGGGAATTCATCCAAGTGCTCTCAAGCATATCTCAACACTTGGAGATCCTCTTCAATGCCTTGCATCCATTCATGAGTAAGCATCTCAAGGCATAGGTAAGAGTATTTACTTTACTTGGTGAATTTGTGTCTCTAATTCTCTGTGGGAATTAGATCTTTCTCTCTTTGTGGGAGGCTGTCTCTTTGTGGGACTTAGGATATTCTCTTTGTGGGAATAACTCTCTTTGTGGGTGTTTAGTGTCCAAATGTAGGACTAACCCTAATTCTCTGAGTGGGAGTTAGTGATTCTCTGTGTGGGGATCTTAATCCATGTAGGATTGGTTGGGTCCTTGTGTAGGACATAAATCCTCTTTGTGGGGTATCTCCTTGTGAGATTTGTATTCACTTCTCTGTGTGGGAATATAGTGAATATTGGTGTGGCTGGATTTACCCTTGTTTGGGGAACCATGGTAAATCTTTGAGTTTGCATTTGGAGTGATTGTGCCTTTTAATTCCTCTTGCATTTATAAATCTGGATTTGCAAGTTAAATTTTAATTGGACAATTTTATTGCTATTACACTATTCACCCCCCTCTAGTGTGTGTTGTTAGTATTGCAAGGGTAAGGCGATCCTTACATGAAGTATTTTACCAATTAGTTTTACAAAAATTTAATGCGTGCACGTTATACAGCAGTACTACAACATATGCATACCTGAGCCAGAGGGCGGGTGGTATGTGCCGAAGGGGAGCCATGACTGGCACTGCCAGAAAATGTATGAAGCATTTTACCATTTAGTTTCACAACAAATTAAATTGTGCATGTTATACATCCTTACTTAAACCACAAAATATGCATACCTGACCCAGATGACAAAAAGGTCTGGGATGTCCCTGTAACAGGAGTAAAAATTGTGTTCCAAACTCTCTTCATCTGCACTTCATAATATTTATTAATAAAAAATTGATGCTTACGTGCTGTAAATATTTGCGTAATTTATATGAAATAAATGGGATGTAAAACATGGAGTAATTCACATTATTTATTGATTCCAAGCAAAATCATCATAATGAACATTTTTATACATTTACGTATTTTTAAGCTTATTACTGAAAAAAGTTCAACAATTTGATGTTGCTGTTGATGCCCTTTGTGACCTAGTCTAAACGGTAGATGAAATGACTTTGTTTATTGTGTTTCTTCGTCTTGTGCACTCCGCTGCTACAATACCCGTACATGTGATCGCCAAATCGGGTATATCAACACGCAATAGTGTGAAGTCGTTTCATTATTTGTCTCGATTGAAAAATCGTCCACGACATCATCTGCTACGATTACAACGTCTTCGTCATCTTCACTGCCCTCTTCAGCACCTGTTTGATCCGGTGCATATGCTCTAGGCAGATTTCTAAGGACCGCCCAATCATCGTCTACCATTATATCTTTAACATAAAAACATTGTTTTGCTTGCGAGGCAAACTTGAAATTCTCATCAGGATAGATTTCCTTCTTCAGATTAACGATCGTGAACCCAAGTCGTCTTTCTTTCCTTGCTCACATCATCGCACCTTAAACATAACATGGCTCACTTCCTTCCGAAAGACATAAAATAACTCAACCACGCCTATAACCTGGCCATAATAGAATATTTGACCTTCTTTTGGTTGTTGATCTCTGGATCTTGTTTATGACAACTGCGTAAAGGATGAGAAGACTATTTGGGTGCATCGGTCCTTCTAGACTTCAATGTTATTAAATCTGTAACCATTGATAGAATAACCTCCATAGAGATGTACTATGCCGTCAGAACCTCTGGCGTATTTTTGGATATCCTCAGATAGCCGTGCACCGCTAACACATTGTTCTGCCACCTTTAAGATAAATAAGAATCACACTCATATACGCAAGTTATCGAAATTGATCTTGTGAAAGGTGTGTAACTATCATGAGAAATCATTGCGTGTACCGTCAGTTTCAGCCATGACATAAATTCTTTAGAGTGTGCATCCGCAACCTTTTGGTTAAGAGTTTTTGTGTGCAATTTGGCTTGGAGTACTTCATATGAAGACTGAGGGACAAGTAAAGAAAACTATTAAAACTTGGAAATTGCACCACTTACAAAAGCGAATAACTCAGCTTTATTACCGCCGATAGGATTCAAATATGCCTAGATTATTTTGAACATATGAATGTTGAGAGATGTATGCCCTCGAGGAAATTTATCTATGTAAATATCTTGTTCATGAATGAATGTATGCTTTCTGGTATCGATTGTCTGACTAATTTTCTATTGATATGTTGCTTAGATAATTTCCTTGGACTCATAACAAGGTCATACATGTTTCGAGATAGAGATCGTGATTATAAGAAATGTCTGACTGATAGGAGCTTGAGTTTTAAAGCGTTCATGGTCATAGATGCGTCGATATAGGGATATCGGCACATCGGACCTTTGTCTTGATGATCTCATAATCATTTGACTTAGTGAAGTCAGAGACAAGACACATGTGCTCATTAGAGAATGAGTCCATTGAAAGACCCAAACAAAGAGTTATCAAATGGTTAATCATTAACTAACTGTCATTAATAACTCTATAGTGATGATAGGCAAGTTGGTCTTTAGGACTTAAGATCATTGTGCAAACCTGTGCGTGAACAGTGTCACTTAGATCTATGATCAAGCTTCGAGGTAAGGCCTGCTGAAAGGTCTTAGGTTATGTGACAATTAAAGCATACGAGGTGAGTAGTGATGAAGAGAGGATTCGTCTCTTCTGTTAATGGGAAGTTGGTGTCGCAGGCTCAGTACGGTTCTTGGTAAAACCTTGGCCAAGGTATGTTGTAGGAAGTACAACATGTATATACCAGAGAACCAGAAGATACTGGCCAGTGCTAGCTAGTGGGGTTGACAGTTTTACATACCATAGACTATGTAGAGACATAGTTAAGACGAAGGGACTAAAACTACGGTATTCACAATGGACACAGTCAGAGTGATCTCGACGACACTTTTGTCGACGAAATAATCACGTAATTATGATGCCAAAACAGGGACGACACCTACTGCTCGTGGCTACTGTCATCTATGGATTTCGAGTCCCAACCTTTAGTAGTGTCAGGCTGTAGGGTCCCACACCGAGTAGTATTTACGTCTTAGTAATAGGAAAAATGTTAAGAGGAATGCATTCGATGCAAATAATTTGGCTCACAAGTAAGTTGTGAGATTAATGCTAAAGAGTTTAGCATTTGGGACTAAAAGTTGGTATTAAAGATGCATGGGATCATTGGGGACTTCCTGAGAAAGGCACACGAAGAAACTGCGTTCGAATTGGGGCTCAAACGAGCCCAATAACACGAAATTTGCTAGAAGGAGGCCGATAGTGGGTCGGACCCACGCAATAAGGCGGGCGCCCGCCCACCGTGCCCGTAATAACCTAAACGGGCGTGCCCGCTATGGCCAGTGGGGCCGCCCGCTTGGCAAGGGGGTGCTCCTGCAATGCCCAATGCGGGGCCCGCCCGCTTGGCAGGTGGGCGCTCCCGTAAGGCCCAATGTGTGCGCACCACGTGGCACACCTGCACAGCTGTGGGCCCCACCTAGGGCCCGATTTCTAGGTTTTTTGAAACCCTCGACGACGGCTACGAATTGTGACTTTTTGCTCAACTTTGAGCAATTGTTTGAGGGGTCAAACAAAGTCGAAATGCGTCGTCATTTGTTCCTTTGCATTCACCATTCATAGCTCTTCGAAATGATAGGTCGTATAACTTCTGAAGCTCAACGGAGAGAGAGATAAAATTAGTTGAAGTTTACCCTTTGAGAAAGGCAAACTAACATAATTTATTCTCCTAAACTTTAATAGTCACACATTGCTCGTGCGATGAGCAAGGGGGTCCGACTACCTATATAAATAGGGGTCGACACCCCTTAGAAAAATTGCACCAACTTTCTGATTCGTGAAGCTCTATATTTTGATCACACTCGATCTATGACTTAAATTATTCATCCGCTTATATTTCTTCCGATCCTCCAACCGAGTCCTAGCAAGACAGCGAGGAGATTTGGATCTGATCCAGAAGTCTTTGACGTGGGTCTACTCAAGTGAAATCTTCTTCGACGAGTGATTGGCTCGAAGGCACGGTGCAGTTTGGGAAGCGTTCAGCTCGGGGCGAGGTGCGGCTTGAGAAACGATTCTGTACATTTTGCAGGTGCATGCAATGTTCCAGGTAAGTCAGTTTTATTTATGCTTTTCATATATTTGTAGTAGTTTAGATCTTTCATCGGGTTGGTCGGACCCAACCCAAGTTAGTAGATTATCCTGGCTAGGGTGCATGATCCCTTAGTGTTATTTTATTAAAGAGTTTAATAATATTTCTGTTGCATGTTTTATCGTCCGTCCGACGTAGGACAGGTATAGTCTTTTGCCCTAAGGGTCCTTGAAAACCCCAACATTGGTATCAGAGCCAAATCTACGCTAATCTAATGCTGCAAAATTAATATGATTTGCATGTTATGTTTGTTAAGAAACATAAAGTTAATTATAAGATAATTATGAACTTAATTTCATGTGATTTAATTAAGTTGTAATTTTTTAAATGGCTATGTTTTATTCTTACTTATTTGATAACACAAGAAAACTCTTTTAGGTTAGCCATTAAAAGATGTCTAACAATTATAAGATAATTTTAGATTTCTTTTGCTATGATTTAAAATTG
The DNA here is from genome assembly GCA_030789695.1 of Scilla litardierei. Classification (NCBI taxonomy): domain Eukaryota; kingdom Viridiplantae; phylum Streptophyta; class Magnoliopsida; order Asparagales; family Asparagaceae; genus Scilla; species Scilla litardierei. Next base: position 126,615,318 of record CM061142.1, read on the forward strand.
TTTTAAATGTCTAATGCACGATTAGGATAGCACCTTAATAAATCATTCTTTATAGTTGATAAGGACTTAATAAAAGTTATTAACAAATCCTAAAATTTTGAATTGTAAGGATTCCACTAGTTGATATGATTAACTAGTTCTAATAAACGCCTTTTAGTTGATGGCACTCATATAAATGATAAGTTTTCTTCAATGGACCATAATCTGGTTTAATGTGCTAGGCTAAGTTTGTTGGATCACCCTAGCTTGACTAGGGATAAGTGATCCTGGCTTAGTCAATTCCCTGACCGTGTCCGCTGGATCGTAATGATGCGAATCATGATTATGTAACGCCATCAACTATGTCTAGTCGAATACGTTAATAAATCTTTTGCAAGATAAATCGTAGCCCTCCTTGTTTTAGAGTTTGGCAACTATAGGTTCCATGTTATAGTTGTTGAGCACACTCAAGCTATGGCATGAAAACTTTATGGAAACCAATTTCTTATTACATGTGATGTAGTCTAGTCTTAACCCCAAACTGCCGTGTCGTGAAAACACCGAGCGACGTCGTAAGTTAAGCTAGACAAGAAAACAAGGGTCTGACTAGACTAGTCATTTTGATTTGGATGAGCACATTCATTATCACAAATGACTAGTAGTAAAAATCATATAGGGAGTCATATATGAGATGATTGATGAAGAGTTCATCTACCAACCGCAGAGTCAAACAACTTTTTGAGCTCACTCAAGGTTGGGTGACTCAGGGTTGTTGGATCCCTCTCCCACTAAAATTTTAATTATGTTATGACTTAAGTGATCTTTAAAATAGTGGGAGGATATAATTTGATAAAAGCCAATCTTATTATATTTTAAATAATTATGAACATAAGCTACTATTAGGAGTTCTATTCTTTGCAGCATGACGGGTGAAATTAAATATATCCAAGATAAGAATAAATCAATTGGTTATGCTAATAATGACTTGCTAAAGGAAACAAAAGCAGTACGGGAACAAAAGAAGAAAGGGCATACTGATGACTCAACTTTTATAATAGTCATACAAAGTGTAATTCTTTCCGTGACTTCTAATGCATGTGTATTAGATACCAGTGCATGCTCTTACATCTGTAACCAGTTACAGGGAATGAGAATTAAAAGAAGGCTCGAAGAGAATGAGGTCGTTCTCCAGGTCGACAACGCAGCAAATGTTGTTGTTGTAGCCGTGGGAGATGTCAAACACACATTGGCGAGTGGAGCTAACTTGCTTCTGAAGCAATGTTACTATATCCCCAATTTCCTATGCAATATTATCTCCATGTCGGCATTGGCCAGAGAAGGTTATATCTTTACTATCAACGAAAATGTTATGAACATTTTCTTTGATAGTAAGTTGCTAGGTTTTGGGACCCTCAACAATGGTGTGTACACTTTGAGTAATGATGTTGTATTAAATGTTAATACACGAAAACATATGGAATCGGGTTATAATGAAACCTATCTTTGGCACTATAGACTAGGCCATATCGGAGAGAAGAGACTTAGCAAGTTACATAAAGAGGAGTCCTTGGGCCTCTCGAATTATGAGTCATACGACACTTGCGAGTCTTGCCTCAAAGGTAAGATGGCCAAAACTCCTTTTGTAAGTCAAGGGGAGAGAGTTATTGAACTCTTGGGTGTAGTACATTATGATGTATGTGGACCTACGTCTACATTAGCCAAAGGAGGATATTCATATTTTGTTACATTCACTGATGATCACTCTAGGTTTGGATATGTGTTCTTGATGAAACACAAGTCCGAAACGTTTATGCGATTCAAAGAGTACCGTAACAAAGTTGAAAAACAAACTGGTAAAAGTATTAAGATCCTTCGATCTGATCAAGGATGAGAATACTTGAGCCGTGAATTCCTTACATATTTAAAAGATAATGGGATTCTCTCTCAGGTCATGCCTCCTTATACACCTCAACATAACGGTGTGTCAGAGAGAAGGAACCGCACTTTGTTAGACATGGTGCGATCCATGATAAGTGAAGCTGAGTTAACAACTTCCCTCTGGGGCTATGCCCTAGAAATTAATATGTACATTCTCAACAAGGTTCCATCGAAATCTGTGCCAATGATACCATACCAGATATGGAGTGGCAAGAAACCCAGCCTTAATCATTTAAGGGTATGGGGTTGTCCTGCATATGTCAAAAGGCATAATCCAGACAAACTGGAAGATCGATCTGTTTTGTGTAAATTCATTGGGTAATCGAGACATTCATTAGGGTACATCTTTTATCATCCAGAGCAACAAAAGGTTGTCGTCTCCAGACATGCCACCTTTTTAGAAAGAGTGCTCCTTGTAAAGGAAGCAATTGGCAAGGTGATAGATCTGGACGAATGTTCAGAAGGAGAATTAACACAAGAACATATGTCAGAACCAGTGGGAGAATCAGAATTTGATGTTTTCCAACCAGTCGTTAGGAGGTCTGATAAAATTCCTCGAGCCCCAGATAGGTACTACGGTTTTCTCATAGACGGAGGGGTTGTGGATGGCGTCATATTACATGATGATCCTATTAGCTTCCAAGATGCCATTAAGGAGTAAAGACTCTGATAAATGGCTAGATGCTATGAGATCCAAAATAGAATCCATGCACGTAAATGAGGTGTGGACCTCAGAGAACATGCCCAAGGGAAGTGTTCCCATTGGTTACAAATGGATCTTCAAGAAGAAGATTGGTGCAGATGGAAAGATAGAAACGTACAAAGCAAGGCTGGTTGAGAAAGGTTATTATCAGATTTTCTATCTAGATCGTACTCGCTATTGCTGCCCATTATGAATATGAAGTCTGGCAAATGTATGTAAAGACTACATTTCTAAATGGCGATTTAGAGGAGCAGATTTACATGACTCGGTCAGAAGGTTTCGAAGTCAGTGGCAGTAAGTCGACATTAGTCTAACCCTGGAGAAGAACACTGGAAAGCCATCAAGACAATTCTTAAGTACTTGTAAAGGAACAGAGATTTGTTCTTGATTTATGGAAGTGAAGAGCTCAAGGTTGAAGGCTTCACAGATTCCAGCTTTCAGAGTGATATAGATGATAGCAAATTGATCTCTGGATATGTTTTCACTCTCAACGGAGGAGCAGTCAGTGGGAGAAGTTCCAAATAAAATACTATTGCAGACTCCACGATGGAGGCCGAGTACATAGCGGCCAATGATGCAGCAAAGAAAGCTGTCTGGATGAGAAAGTTCATAAACCAGTTGGAAATGTTGCTTACAGTTAAAGATCCAATACCTCTATATTGCGACAATAATACATCCGTCAGTTTGGTTCATGAACCAAGATTCCACCAGAGATCCAGACACATTTTTCAGAAGTATCACCTGATACGAGATATTGAGAAGATGAAAGACATAGAACTCCTTAGAGTCTGTTCAGAAGACGACATAGCAGATTCATTCACAAAGGCACTGGCATGCAATTGTCTGGAGAGACTAGTGTGTAAATGCAGTATGAGATACCATGATAAATGGGCATGAGTGCAAGTGGGAGATGTTGAGATATGTATGCCCTCAAGGCAATTTATCTGTGTAAACATCTTGTTCATGAATGAAAGTATGCTTTCTGGTATCGATTGTCTGAGTAATTTTCTATTGTTTGAGTAATCTTATTCATGAATGAAAGTATGCTGTCATGAATGAAAGTATGTTGTCATGAATGAGGTGTTTGGTAGGGATGACACCTACTGCTCGTGGCTACTGCCGTCTAGGGATTTCGAGTCCCAACCTGTAGTAGTGTCAGGCTGTAGGGTCTCACACCGAGTAGTATTTACGTCTTAGTAATAGGAAGAATGTTAAGAGGAATGCATTCGATGCAATGGAATAATTTGGCTCATAAGTAAGTTATGAGATTAAAGCTAAAGAGGTTGGTATTTGGGACTAATACTTGGTATTAAAGATGAATGGGATCGAAGGGGACTTCTTGAGAAAGACACGGGAAGAAACCGCGTTTGAATCGAGGCTCAAACGAGCCCAGAAACACGAAAACAGCTAGAAGGGGCCGATAGTGGGTCAGACCCACGCAATCGGGCGGGCGGGCGCCCGCCTGCCGTGTCTACAACAGCTCAAGCAGGCACACCTGCTACGACCAGCGGGGCCCGCCTGCTTGGCGGGCGGGGCGCGCCTGCTGCCGCTAAGTGGGCCTCGCCCGCTTGGCGGGCGCGTGAGCCTGCAAGGCCCAATATGGGGCCTGCCCGCTAGGCGGGCGGGCGCTCCCACAAACCCAGGTGACTGTGCCATGTGGCACGCCTGCACATCTGTGGGCCCCACCTAGGGGCCCGGTTTCCAGGTTTTTTTGAAACCCTCGACGACGGCTACGAATTGTGACTTTTTGCTCAACTTGGAGCAATTGTTTGTGGGGTCAAACGAAGTCGGAAGGCAACGCTGTTTGTTCATATGCATTCACCGTTCATAGCTTTTTGAAATGATAAGTCGTATCACTTCTGAAGCTCAATGGTGAGGGAGATAAAATTAGTTGAAGTTTAGCCTTTAAGAAAGGCAAACTAACTTAATTTATTCTCCTACACTTTAATAGTCACACATTACTCGTGCGACGAGCAAGGGGGTCCGACTCCCTATATAAATAGAAGTCGACACCCCTTAGAAAAATTTCACCATGTCTCCGATTCGGGATGCTCTATATTTTGAGCATTCTAGATATACGAATTAAATTTTTCCTCCTCTTATATTTCTTGTGATTCTCCAATCGAGTCCTAGAAAGACGGTGAGGATGTTTGGATTTGATCCAGAAGTCTTTGACGTGTGTCTACTCTTGTGAAATCTTCTGCGGCGAGTGATTGGCTCGAAGGCGCGGTGCCGTTCGGGAAGCGATTAAGCTCGGGGCGAGGTGTGGCTCGAGACACGGTTGGTACACTTTGCCGGTGCAAGCAAAGTTCCGGGTAAGTCAGTTTTATTTATTCTTTTCATATATTTGCAATAGTTTAGATCTTTCTTCGGGTTGTTTGGACCCAACCCAAGTTAGTAGATTATCCTGGCTAGGGTGCATGATTCCTTAGGGTTATTTTATTAAAGGGTTTAATAATATTTCCGCTGCATGTTTTATCGTGTGTTTGACGTAGGACGGGCATAGACTTTTGCCCTAAGGGTCCTTGAAAAACCCAACATGAGTATGCTTGTTCAAGCTCAATTTTACTAAAGTGTTGTGTCCTCTCCATAATCATTATAGAATACTCCATCAGTAACTCTTGCCGGATGATTTACCCTTGTGTATACACCTATAGGATACTCCATCAGTAACTCTTGCCGGATGATTTACCCTTGTGTCTACACCACGCAAATAACGAGATATGAATATCAAGGCCTTGTTTGACGTATAATTCTTGGATATTGACCCTTCTTGCCGTGCACGATTTTGCACAAGTTGTTTCATGAACCCTAGATACATGCGGTTCAAAAATCATCAAAAGATTCAAATTCACGTTTAATTTTGTTCCTAGCAAAATAGAATATTATATGGCACGACGTTCACCTTTCAACAGGGTATATCCACCAATTTTATACCGGCCCTACAATAGGGGCCTCATGTGCCAGGTGCACAGTAAGATGAACCATGATTGTAAAGAATGAATGGGAGAAAATTTTTTCCATATTACACAGTGCAAGGATAACCCGCGCCTCTAAATCTTCAAACTCACCAACGTCTATCACCTTTGAGCACACCTGCTTGAAGAACCCACAGAACTGTATTAGGACTTTTGCAAGCTTCTTATCGACATGACGTAAAGCAACCGGAAGCAACTGATATAGCAAGATATGATAATCATGTGTCTTCAATCCAAATATCTTCATCTGGTCTATGTGCACTCATCTTGATATATTCGAAGCATATCCATCTGGTGTCTTCAATGACTTGAGAAACACACGCATATTATGAGTTTCATCTCTTGACAGGGTGACCCAAGAAGCTGGTAGGTCGTACTTGTAATTTTCCTTTTGTACAGCCTGCAATTCAGGACGTATATTCAATTATTTTAAATCGAGATGAGCCTTTACTCCATCTTTTGACTTGGTGTCTTGCATCAAGGTATACAACAGATTTTCACATATGTTCTTTTCGATATGCATGACGTCCAGGTTGTGACTTATTTTCAAATTCCTCCAATATTGCAATTGGAAGAAAGTATTAAACTTTGACCAACCACTTGGTAGTATTCCAACATCTGCTGTGTTAGAATCTATGCACGACACTCGAGGTGTTCTTCTTTTATTTTTTCCCTTGCCATTTCCATTGCTCTTTCCTTTTCCCTTTGCAATCCACCTTCTAACACCAAAAGGGTGATCTTTACTATATCTGTTCTTTCCAAACTTCACTCTCTGAAACGGGTGAAGTGCTTCAAATATGTCCTCTCCGGTTAGTTTCTCTGGGGCTTATCGGCGTTCGGTTTTGTCATCGAACAACTGTCCATGTCTCATATAACAATAACCCGCATGCAACCATCTTATGTTCTGCCAAAAGAAAAACTTACGGCTATATTTCAGGAATGTGCCCTCATAAACTGTCATGCAAACTGGGCAAGCCATCCTATCTTTCTTCGACCAACCAGATAGATTAGCATACGCCAGGAAGTCGTTTATCATCATACAAAAACTTTGCTTTGTCACGACGTTGAAAGTGCCCACACCTTTTTCCCATAAAAGCTTCTGATCATCAATTAAGGGCTGCATGTAAACATCGATATCATTTCTAGGCGAGTATTTCCCAAGAATCAATAGTGACAGTATCAAGTATGGTTGCTTCATGCACATATGAGGTGGGAGGTTATACGGGGTCAGCAACATGGGTCAAGTGGACCAACCGAAGTTCTTCAGTCCAAACGGATTAAACCTATCGCTTCCGAGACCAAGCCTAAGATTTCTTGTCTCCCATGTAAAGTCGAGATAAATACGATCGATATGCTTCCATGATTTTCCATCAGCATGATGTCTCAATCTTTCGTACTCTATGCGGTCGGTGGCGTGCCATCGTAATTTTCCTGCCAATTCAGCAGACATGAAAAACCTTTGTAGCCTTGGTATAATTGGAAATATCGGAGAACCTTCACCGGAGTCTGCTTCTTCTTTTGGACTGTAGGACCATCCCTCGTCACACCTATTCTTTGTTCAACTTGCCACCGGGGAACATGACACGTTGGGCATTCGTGTAAGTCCTTGTTGTCTTCGTAGTGTAGAATGCAATCATTAGGGCATGCGTCAATTTTCTTGTAATCAATTCCTAACTTATTAACGATTTTGCTCGCTTCATAATGAGTAGCCGGAATGATGTCCTACCCATCGGGAACTACCCTTCTCAACAAATCCAACAACATCTCAAAATGTGTAATCGCCATTCCGCTTAGTGTGTGGATATGTATCATTCTAATCATGAATGATATCCTTGTGAACTCCGTGCATCCTTCGTATAAATCAAACTCATTATCCTCCACTAATTTCATCAATCGTTCATAGTCAACGGTGTGAAGATCATCATCTGACTTGTTTCCGCTAGGAGCACCAATATCTTCCAGCGTTGTATTTATGTCATCTGCCCTTTGATCTCCATGCACAATACGCTCTTCTGCCCTAAGTATCTCCTTCGTTACGACACCTTCCCGTGGTAACTCCAAAATTTATAATTGGGGTCGAACCCTTGAGACATCCAATGGACACATACAATGTACTTCTGAAGGATCTCATTGTTCTGGCACCTCTTGCCAGGGCAACTGATTTTTCCACTGGACATGCTTAGAGGGTTGGTATCAGCGTACTCTAAGATCGCATATATCCCCACTAAGTATCTTCGGTTTCTAGTCATGTTTAGATTCGATATTTCCATAAACGACTTGTCAGGAACCTCTGGCATCTGTAATTGACGACGAAATTTACATATAATTGTGTATCAACCATTTATGTATTTCTAATTAACTATTTTGAGAACCTTTAAATGATAGTCGACTCTTTAATAAAAGTATGCGGCTATCATTGTGATACCAAGAGTGTATGTTTTAACATGTCTAGGTTATCATTAATCTAAAATTAAAATAAATTCTATTTTTCCTTGATATCGACAATATACCTAAAATAGATTTTATACCGAGAGTGTACGTTTTAACATGGCTAGGTTCTCATTAATCTAAAATTAATATACATTCTATTTTTTCCTTGATATCGACAATATAACTAAAATAAATTTTATACCAAGGCTGTAAGTTTTAACATGGCTAGATCCTCATTAATCTAAAATTAAAATAAATTCTACTTTTCCCTTGATATCGATAGTATAACTAAAATAAATTTTATGACAGTCGTCTAACGAGTATACCAAGAGTGTAGTGTCGGAGTTGATTTCACTAAGTCCAAGCCATGGTCCTCTTATGAGTATTCTCCTTTTGCAATTCAGATTTTACCAAATTAATTCCATATAGTGATGGATATTGAAATTGCATCGTGATGCAAGTCCCATGGAACAAACTCACCCTCACCCTGACCCTCACCCTTACCCCTACCCCGCCCCAACCCTAGCACCAACCCATACCCTAGACCCAACCCCAACCCCAACCCTAACTGAACCCTAACCCACCCTAACCATTCCCTAACCATAACCCTAACCCTAACCACAACCCGAAACCTTCCCCAAACCTTAATCTGACACCTAACCCTTTACCCTAACCTTAACCCTACCCGCAACCCTACCCTCAAACCTAATCCTAGCATTGACTCCAACCCTAACACTAACCGAACCCTAACCCAAAACCATATTTTTAAACCCTACCCTCCCCCAACACCTAAACTGAACTACTACCTTCAACCCTCACCCTGAACCGAACCCCTTCCCATACCCTAACCCTAGCCCCAACCCCTTCCCTAGACTCAACCCCAACCCTAACACAACCAAACCCCAAACCCTAACCGTAACCCCAACCCCAACCCTATCCCCAACCCCATCCCTAACCCGAACCCCAACCCCAACCCCAACCCCAACCCTATCCCCAACCCCATCCCTAACCCGAACCCCATCCCCAACCCAAACCCAACCCCAAACCCTAACCCTAACCTACCCCTAACCTTAACCCTAACCCTAACCCTAACCCTAACAATTAACATGTTTCTCGAGCGGGGGTCGCCAATGAGGGATGTGTCGGTGGGGGGTCAGGGTCCGGGATTGGGGGAGTAGGAGAGAGAGGGGTCGAAGGGGCCATCAGCAACCGCCGTCTCCCTAGCTCCCGCTCTCCTCCTTCAGTTCAGAAGGAGGCAAGGGGAGCTGGGGCAACAACGGGGGCCGACGTCCCCTCCGACGCCCCTGTCGTCCATTCTAGCAAATAATAGAAAATTTAGGGCAAAATTTAGCATACCTTGTACATTGGCTGTCTTCGTCGGTATCGGCGTTATCTGTCTCCTTCGTTGTCGTCGTCCTCCCCCTCCCCCTCCCCCCTCTCTTTCGGATGAAAAGTGAAATCTTACCCAAAGTGGGGGGCGCGGGCTCCCCTAATTTGGGTAGCAATTTTTTACTGGCGATGGACATTTAGCCACGGACATATTCATGGCCGTTACAATTATTGGCCACGGAAATATCCCTGGCTAAAACGTAACAGCCATGACAAATTTCTTCCCACTTTTCCATGGCTGATAGTTATCGGCCAGGGACAATTCTGTGGCTAAAGGTCCACTAACGCCCACGGAAAAGTCCGTGTGCAATATTCTGTGGGCCTATATTTTATTCAGCCACGGATATTTGGCCATGGAAAAATCCATGGCTGATATCCTACTATCAGCAACGGAATTGTCCGTGGCCAAATATCCGTGGCTGTAGACCCTTTTTCCACCAGTATTGAACTGCAGAGCGCTGCACCGAGCTGAGTCTAGAAGTTAACTGTGACAGGGGCTCAGGATCCATAGACAGAAATCCTCCCAGTTATGGGCCGAAAGCAAGGCTCCAATTGCTCCTGCACTCTCCCAGTTATAAGTTTTCCTAAGCCCCAACGAGTCATGTTAAGTTATTTAAGTAGTAGTTTGGTGTCATGTACTCTGTTCATGTCGGTTGATGTTGTCTTGATGTTCAGTTGTCTCCAGATTGCATGTTAACAATGTCATGGCGTGTTTAGTGATGCCTATCAGAAGTCGTCTATGTTTAATATTGTTTGAATTATGTAGTCAAGGGGTTTACTGGCAATAAATTAACTTTACATACATGTAGTAGCAATAAGACATGTCATGAGCGAGTTCATAGTCTCCATCCACAAGATATTCATAATCAGTGACACCAAGAGTAACAACCCCTGACATACGCCATTTAAACATACGTTTAAACTTTCTAGTTTCGCATGCATAGAACAACTTCCCCAAAAGGAATATTTTCCTTTAACATTTCAGTTTTAATCTAATTCATTAACGGATAATTATTTTTACAGAAGTCCTAACCGAACAAATGATATAACAACATTTATATCTTTATTATATTTTTTTTTGAAAAAGGACTGAAATTTGTAAATCATTTGCATTTCTGAAAATATTCACCAGAGGGATCAGATTTGGGTACTTCATCTCTTTGTGGGAGGACCTGAACCTGCGACAAAGTCCATGGGACTGTACCAAGGAACCAAAAACTAAAGACCAAGACAGTAGGGTAAGGGAGCCCCAGATCCCACGTAATCCACATCGAAACTCGAAACAACAAGCAAGGAAACCAACCGAGCCCCAGGACATGCAAACCATGTTGAGAGATGTGTATGCCCTTGAGGCAATTTATCTTTGTGTTTATGTACAACATCTTGTTTGAAATAATAGTAAGCTGTTTGGTAAGAATATACCGAATTTAATATTAATGTGGTCTACATTAGAACTTAGTTAAAGTTTTGGGACTTGATGCGAGGTCGAACAAGTATCGAGATGAGGATCTTGGTCATGGAGAAGTGTTTGACCATTTGTAGCATAAGTCCTAAAACCATCCGTTATTGTAGATGTTTTGAGAAAAGGATATCGAAACATCGAAAAGACCATTTTGTCTTTTTCTTCGCCATAGAGTGGTGACGATGATCTCATGGTCGTTCGACCTGGCGAAGTTGGAGACGAGACACAGGTGCTAATTGGAGAATGAGTTCCATGAATGACCCAACACGAGTTATCATATATGGTTAACATTTACTAATCTGTCAGTGATAACTCTTAGTGATGATAGACAAGTTGGTCCTTAGACTTGAGGTCATTATACGAACCTGTATGTAAAGGGTGTCACTTAGATCCCTGACCTAGCTTCGAGGCAAGGCCTGTCGAAAGGTCTTTGGTTGGACACTTGAACCGTGCGAGGAGAGCAATGACCAAGAGATGATTTGTCTCTCCCGTTTATGGGGAGTTAGCGCCGCACGTGTTAGTTCAGTCTTTAGTAAAACCTCTGGACAGAGTATGTTGGAAGAAGTCCAACATTGTTTGACTAAATATCGATGGAGAATAACCAGTTTTGAGCTAGTAGGGTTGACAGTTGACCATACCCTAGGCTTGGCTAAGCGACATAGTTATGACTAAGGGACTAAAATTGCGTTATTCATTACGGACAAAGTCAGAGTGATCCCGACGACACTTTAGTCAATGAGTCAATCACGAAATTATGATGCTGAAACATGGACGGCAACTGCTGATCGTGGTCACTGTCGTTTAGAGATTTCGATCCCCAACCTGTAGTAGGATCAGGCTGTATGGTCTCACACCGAGTAGGATTTACGTCTTAGTAATAGGAAGAATAAAGGAGGAGTGCACTCGGGTGCACAGGGATAATCAAACTCACAAAGGGGTTATGAAAATAAATCTAAAATAATTAAGTGGGGATTATAATATGTCATAAAGTGTTTATGGACATATGCATAGAAATAAATAGATGTTTTCTACGAAAGTTGGGGAAAAAACCATGCTCAAATCGGAGTCCAAACGGGTGCTTAAATACTATTTAAAAGGAGTTTTAAATAGAGAAAAATCAAAATGATATTTGAAATGAGTTTCAAATTTTAAATAAATAAAAAAGGGAATCACAATTTTTAGCTCGGCATTGCCCAGCCGTGAACTAGGCAAAAGACCTAGCTCAAAGCTGGGCAAAACGCCCATCGGGGCGGCCGTTGAAGCAGGCACCTGGTCTACACCAACAGCAAGTGGGCCCCATGGTGGGGCCCACAAGGGTTTAAGAAACCCTAGAGAATATGGTGGCTGGAATTCAACGAAATGAAATTTTTTTGACCAACTTTGGACGTACTTTTGCGGGGTCAAATGACGTCAGAATTGAGCCACGTTTGTTTCTAGGTGTTCATCATTCAATGCTCTTCGATTTGATATATGATATCACTTTCAGAGTTCAACGATGAGAAAGAAACAATTCGTTAAAGTTTGATCTTTACGAAATACAAACTTGAACTTAATTGTTTTTCTAATTTGATTAGTCCAACCTTGCTCGTGAGACGAGAAAAGGGGGGCTCTCTATATAAATAGGGGCTAACCACCTTGAAAACCTGAACCAAGTCTCCGCTTTGAGCAGCTCCAAAAAGTTTTAAGCACACTCGTAGTAAGACCTAATATTTATTTCCTCCTCCTAAAATTCTTTTGTTCCTCTGCTCGAGTCCTAGCAAGACGGCGAGGAGGTTTGGATCAGATCCAAAGTCTTTGACGTGGGTACTGCTCAAGTGAAACTTTCTTCGGCTAGTGGTTGGCTCGGAGGCGCGGTGTTGGCTTGCTTCGGGTGGCTTAATCTTGGATGCGAAGAGTCGGCTCGTTTCGAGGAGATAAAGACAGGTTGCTGAAAACGACGCTTTGCACTGTATCGAAGTGACATGTATATCTTTTATTTTATGTTTTCATATATGTTACGACAGTTTAAATTCGTCTTTGGGGTTGGTCAGACCCACCCCAAGATAGTAGAGTTTCCTGGTTAGGGTTAGCATAAACCTTAGGGTTGTCATTAAATAGTTTAATGAACGTTTACTTAGGATTGGTCAGACTCACTCGTGCGCATGGAAACCGAATGAGTCGAGGGGGAAAAGTTAGAGTGGGCTGAACAAAAATGGGGGAAATGAAATTAATAAGGAGCCCTTTTCTTGCAATTTACAGAGCACATGTCCAAATTTATGGGTGCAATACACGTAACGTTCTCCATAACATGTCAACAAAATTATTGTGTGTCAGCCATCTAGGCAACATGCACTCAAAAAAGTATTTTGGCTGAACAAGATGATGATCCAAGCTCGTGTTGGATTTTAGATATATGAACTATGTTGATCAAATAAATGAGCAAGCTTGATCGAGCAAGCTTGAACCTGAAATAGCCAATCTAGTTAGAGCTTTCCCATTTGTGTTTGATTATATGCAATACTGTAATTAAATTACATGAATTTTACAGGATATTGCACGAGCAAAACTTGAGAGTTCAGTAAGCCTATGAGCTACAATTTTACTATCTCCTGTTCATCTTTCAATCCCCTGATTTGTGTATGTCTGCGTTTGAATATGATGATTTTGCACCAATTTCCAACCGTCAACTACTTGATCTTTGTCTTTCTGTTTTTGTTATGAGTACTTGCACATATTACATGCTTGATTTTACCTGTCTCGGTCTCCCAAATATGTCTTGATTTTTTTTACCTTTCCAGATTATATCTCTTAACTAGAAAAGGAGCCTGCACGCTGTAGTCATTGCACTGGGAGTCGGTAATGATTCTATTATTGTAGAGATGTAATCTAGTTGTCATGTTTAGTATAGTTGAATGTTGAATTTGCATGCAACTTTTTGAATACGAACCCTACGTTATTGACAAAGGGAGATAGTGTTGATATTGCATGTGTTGTGCGCTGAGTGGAAGCAATCAGATCACCTAAGTATCTAACACGAAGAACAAATGGAGAGCAAACAAAAGATTTAGGCCGCCTAAACGACCAAGGGAACACTTCTCTTGATTTCAATTAGGAGATACAAAAGGCACTCAACTGCTTGATTTCAATTAGGAGATACAAAAGGCACTCAACTACTCCTAAGAAATCCTCACAAATGGCTCTCTCAAAGATGGCTCTCAATGATCCTATGGAACTTCCAATAGGACCACATACAACTTTTCTAATGCTTCAATAGAAGCTCAATTGGATTCTAAATTTTTCGATGCTAATAACCAAGCACTTGCCCTCCTTTTATACTAGATGAAGGGGGACGGGTTGGTGCACCAACCCCTTGGGTTGGTGCACCAAACAAGGGCAGCCCATATGGCTTTATCAAGCCAACAACCACAAATCTCCACATTGGCGAGATATTAGGTCTAAGTCACACAATCGACCGTCAATGCTCATCCTCGGTGAGAATCATCTCGTGTTCCCGTCATCTTTCCTCGAACGACTCATATGGCTTCGCATAGCCTCATTGCCCCAGAAGGGGCCACCAAAGTCATCTCATATTGTCAACATATAAGTCTGAGCCATACTCAAACTTGACTCCAATATCAAATTTCATAAGCTAGTCCGTCGAACAATCACTACCGATCCTTGGCTTCATCAGTCATCTTTGATTCCATCTCATCACACCAATCTTTCCTTCGTCCACATAGGTCGCCATTATGCTCCACCTTGCCGAATAAGGTCGAAGGCTCATCACACCTGACAAAGAAAGCAAATGAGACCTTTCTTACAGGTTGACATCTCTCATACCTTGGTCTCCAAACTTAGATAGAATCCATCTGCTGTGCAAGTTGTTAGGATAAGGTATCTCCACCATACTGATTTGAACCATCACCTCTATTAGCACCACCTCTTCGAAGATCATTCAATGACGTCTTCTTTGGTGCATGCGAGCTTGAGTCGGTAGCTCGCTCATCCAGAACTCTTGTTGTCTTCATCATCACCGTACCATCCAAGTAATAGAGGTTATCTTCACGCTTTCCCTTCATCAGGATCATTGCTCCTCGTGTCACCTTCACATCGCCGTCCTTCATAGTCACTTTGCAACCCTTGGCTTCAAGTGAACCAAGCGATATCAAATTGTACTTCACATCTGGCACATAATGAACATCGCCTATGTCCTGTATGACACCATCACTCATCTTTATGCGGATCGTGCCAATGCCCGCCATCGTGCGTGCTCCATCATCTCCAAGAAGGACTTTACGCTTACTACCTTCATAGAAAGT
The DNA here is from genome assembly GCA_030789695.1 of Scilla litardierei. Taxonomy (NCBI): domain Eukaryota; kingdom Viridiplantae; phylum Streptophyta; class Magnoliopsida; order Asparagales; family Asparagaceae; genus Scilla; species Scilla litardierei. The sequence continues at coordinate 126,630,495 of CM061142.1, forward strand.
AGTAAAGTACTCTCTGTGGGATGTCATATGGAACGAGCAACCCGAGTCGAGCACCCATCCCCCCTTCTTCACCCCTTCCGTCCACCAACTAGGACCCACTCGTCCACCTCCTCGCTTTTGACGATGTTGGCAGTAACATCCTTCTTCTTATTGGCCTTTGGGCACTCCCTCGCCCAATGTCCTTTTTCCTTGCAAAAGGCACATTGATCCCTCTCGATTTTTTGCGCGGAGCTCTACTAGTGTCCCTTGTCTCGGATATATGGTTCCCTTTGTGGCCTCCACCTCTTTCATTGCTCCGACCTCTAACCACGGTAAGCGCTTCGGACCATTGGCCCCTCATCTTCTTATCATCCTTCTTTCTAAATTCATTGCTTGTGAGAGCATTAGAAACTTCTTTAAAGGTGATAGATTCTTTACCATAGGTTAAGATCGAAAAGATGTGCTCATAGTCTTTATTCAGGGAGTTAAGGAGAATCATCGCCTTGTCCTCATCTTTCACCTTGACGTCGATGTTCCTCAAATCTGGGAGGAGTTTGTTGTAGTAGTCGAGGTGTTCTTCAACTGAAACTCCATCCTCCATCTTGAGGCCAAAAAGATTCTTCTTTAGGTGTAGACGATTCTGAATGTTCTTTTTCATATACTTCTCATCAAGTGCATCCCATAACGCTTTTGCGTTCGTCTCCTCCATAAAAGGGTACTTCTTCTCTTTTGTCAAGTAGAGCTGGATCGTGCCGCAAGAGGTCCGGTTCATCATCTTCCACTCCGCATCCGACATCGTAGTCAGCCTCTCATCTAGTACTTGATCTTGACCAAGATTGTTCAAGATGTCAAGTACTTTGCATCTCCACATGCCAAAGTTGTTACGCCCATCAAACTTCTCAATTTCAAACTTCGTACTGGATACGATAGTCCACGTTGTTGAAGATTGCACCATTGAAGTAGAAGCGTCGTCGCCATCTTTGCCCATCTTCTTCGTCTAGATCTTCATCGCCAAAGCTCTGATACCAATTGTTGTGCGCCGAGCGGAAGCAATCAGATCGCCGAAGTACTAGCACGAAGAAAAAATAGAGAGCAAACAAAAGATTTAGGTCGCCTAAAAGACCAAGGGAACACTTCTCTTGATTTCAATTAAGAGATAGAAAAGGCACTCAACTAATCCTAAGAAATGCTCACAAATGGCTCTCTCAAAGATGGCTCTCAATGATCCTATGGAACTTCCAATAGGACCACATACAACTTTTCCAATGCTTCAATAGAAGCTCAATTGGATTCTCAATTTTCCGATGTTAATAATCAAGCACTTGCCCTCCTTTTATACTAGATGAAGTGGGAGGGGTTGGTGCACCAATCCCCCAATGGGTTGGTGCACCAACCCCCTTGGGTTGGTGCACCAAACAAAGGCAGCCCATATGGCTTTATCAAGCCAACAACCACACCATGTATATTTGAAAATATGCAGAGATAGAAATACTTCCCTCACTACTAACGTATCATGGTTGTTTATACCTAATACGTAATGTCTAACTACAAACCTAAATTCTTATATGGCAACAATGCATAACTTGTTACAGGAAGTCGAAAATTGTTTAGCAATCAAAAGCTTTGTAAAATTATCAGCTGTGCATATGAAGGATTGTAAGGAGTGCACAGCCCTTATTGTCCCCAACATCCCGAACAAAGTGAAAGTCGACATTTATATGTTTAGTTCTCTTATGAATCACAAGATTATGTATAATGTAGTTCATAGCCTGATTGTCACAAAACATAGTCATATGCCTATGATACAAAAAGTCCAGCTTGCACGAGAATTTTCAACCATGTTATCTTACATGTAGTCGGAGTTATAGCATGATACTTTGCTTCAAAACCAGAACATGCTACAACTTCTTGTTTCTCACTCTTTTAAGCGACCAAATTTTTTCATATAAATAGAATAGTCAGTAGCAGACTTTTCAATCTTTTTTGCCTTATGCATAATTGAATCTGAAAAGGCTTCAATCTTCAATTAGGTATTCTTTCTATACCACATACCATTCTCTAATAATTTTTAAATATAAACCCAAATTCGCAAGGCAGTCTGCCAGTAAACTTCCTTTTGCTTACCAATCTTACAAAACAGTAACATCTAGCATGATCACTGTAAGATGAATGCATTGACCAACCAAATATATCTACATATTTAATGTGAATGCTAGATAAATCAATGGAATGAATAGACATTATTGCTTGATTATCTTGGTTGAAATCAAACTGATTACCAAAATCGACTGGAATTTTTGCTCGCTCAAAGAAGCCAAAATCTTCATCTCAGACTGGCACCATAGCACACACCATATCTAGAACTATAAATTGGTATAAGAGCAAAATTAGATCTAAAAATCCCATCCTTTTCAAATAGAAAACGATCATATCATTCATTAGATTTGAAAAAAAATCTCAAAATCATAGTAATCAATCTTCACCTTAAAAATTATTCTCTGCAATTTTTCCTGAATTTTATCATTTCTGCAATTTTTTATAATTTTCTGTTTAAAAAACTTAAAAAGTCATAAGCTTCACTATGCATCCCTCTTCTACACCCCAACACCAAAAAACCCCAACTCCAACCTCACAACCACATCCGCCAGCCACACCCATGTCATCTTTGTCATCGCCCCATTTTGCTATTAGCGTCTCCTTCCTAATCACCACTGGCATCAACATTGATGTACGCCATGGATGCTGCCGCCCCTATGACGACGTCATCAACTTTAATCTCCAGATTCGATATGATCATCGTCTATGCCACTCTATTTCGATGTCATAGTCTTAGCTCAGATTACATCCTTCTCAATGTCAACCTTTAGTAGCATATCCATCTTTATTGATGTCAGACTCCTTTTCTTACCTCAACAACTCTATTGGCATTTCATAGCTCACCTTTGATGATTGTGAGGCTAATTAAAGCCACCTTCGACAAGTGCAAAACCTCTGCAATACCGTTGGCGACGAGATTGAGTCGAAATCATCGCAAATATTCTCGAAAACTTCGATCAAGCTAGATTCGGCTTAGATTTGAGCTGACATTGTTCATTGGCTCAGATTTGAGTCAATCCTATAGAGAAGTTGGCTCGATTCGATGCAGGAGAAGCAGTTGTATGGCAGACGAATTATCTTATGCAGAGGTAACTCGACTGCGTCTGGATTCGACCTATCTGACTCTGTACAAATCAGATACGAGGATGTTGGGCATGTGGCTTCGTCAGCGTAATTGGGTTGTTCGGTCGTCAATTAAAGTCTGAAGGTCGAACGATCGGCATTGGGTCGATATGTCGTAACGCGATTAGAGTCCATGTTCGGTCAATCGATCGTTTGGAGGCTCGAAGGATGAAAGCTCGTCCGCATGGCTCGGCACTAAGGTTGCTCAACATAGAAGGAAGGTCGATCGGTCAAAGGGGGCCCATTGGGATGCGGCCTAGTAGGAAGCGACAATTGGCCCACTAGGCTGCGGCGACATTAATTGCGTAGAGCGGCAATTTGATCAGATGTCGTAATTGTCTGGATCAGTATCCTTAGGAATTCCTAGCCAATGATGACACCTATTGTAACCTAGGGTTATAAATAAGGAGTTTTAGGTTAGGGTTTCGGGTAGAACAATTTGTATTCTTTGAGAGAGCCGCCATCGAAGAGAGCCAACTTTGAGAGATTATATTATGAGCTTTTGGAGAGATCTCGTGTGCTTCTTCTTTGTTGGATGAATGGAAGATTTGTATTGATTCTCTCCTTTCGTAATAAAGCTCATCGGTGTTCCCCCTTGGCCGGTCCACGGCCTAAAAGCAATCTTGTTTGGGTGCTCTGGTTGTTCGCTGCTTATCGTTCGTCCTCGATCCATGCGATCTTGAGTTATTCCGCTGCGTCTGTGTAGGTAGAGCTGGGCTCCGCCACACAACAAATTGGTACCCGGAGCTGTACGGTGTTAGTGATCAATGTAGAAGACGAAGATGAGTAGCGGTGGCGATGACGGTTCTCCAAAGGCGTCGACTTCTGGGTATTATTCAACCGCTTGGACTATTGTGTCTAACACAAAGTTCGAAATTGAGAAGTTTGTTGGAAAGATCAACTTCAATATGTGGAGATGTGAAGTCATGGATATTTTGAACCAACTTGGTCAAGATATCGCATTAGATGAGAAGCCGACAGGCATGACCGATCAGGAGTGGTGAACTCTAAATCGAAGTGCATGTAGTACCATCCGCCTGTAATTGTACAAGGAGAAGAAATACCCATACATGAAGGAGATAAGTGCAAGAAAGTTTTGGAAGAAGCTCGGCGACAAGTTCATGAAGAAGAACATCCAGAACCGACTACACTTGAAGAAGAATCTTTTTGGTTTGAAGTTAGCTGAGGGGGTATCTATGGAAGAACACCTTGACTACTACTACAACATCTTACCGACCTGGGGAACGTCGACGTGAAGGTCGATGATGAAGAGAAGGTGATGATTCTCCTTAACTCTCTACCCATCGAGTATGAGTATTTGGTGTCGGTTCTACCTATGGTTAGGAATCGATCACATTTGAAAAAGTGTCCAACGCTCTGACAAGCAACTAATTCAGGAAGAACAATGGGGACACTTGCAGCCGAGCTTCGAGCGACGCTCTTACAGTAGTAAGGGGTTGTAGTGGTGAGAAGGGTGGAGATCGAAGGGGGTATTTTAGATCCAAGTCCGGAGACAAGACAAGAGGCCCCTAGCACAAGGTGGCAAAGGACCAATGAGGGCATTGGGTCAGAGACTGCCCCAAGGTGCAGAAAAAGCATGACGCAACCGCCAATGTCGCGAAGGGCATTGAGGTCGAGGAGTATGTATTGGTCGGTGCTTCGGAGGTCGTGACGTCAGATGATTGGGTGCTTGACTCTGAGTGCTCATTCCATATGACGCCACATCGAGAGTACTTTACGACCTTCAAGGAAGGTAGTAAGTGTACATTCTCGCTAGGCGATGACTGAGCTTGTAGTACAGCAGGCATCGGGATAGTACGGATGTGGATGGGTGTTACACAAGACATCGAGGATGTGCGTTTTGTTTCCGACCTAAGGCGCAATGTCATATCGATGGCTCACTCGAATCTAAGGGATGTCGAGTGACTATAGAGAATGGAGCTCTGAGGGCGACTAAAGGAGCAATGATTGTGATGAAGGAAAAGAGTCAAGGCAACCTTTATTATTTGGATGGTTCGGTCGTAGCTGGCACAACGACTATGACTCGTGAGGCTGAGGAGGACGACTCAATGTTATGGCACATGCAACTAAGTCATGTGGGCGAGAAAGCATTGCAGAGGCTTATCATTGGGGGTCGTCTAAAGGGAACCAAGACCGAAAAGATCGAGTTCTGTGAGCACTGTGTTTGTGGAAAACAGACAAGTGCTTCATTTCGACGGCCATCCACAATACGAAGGCAGTGCTCGACTATGTACACACCGACGTATAGGGTCCGTCTAGGACGGCCTCATGGGGAGGGAAACACTACTTTGTATCGTTCATCGACGATTTCTCACGCATGGTGTGGGTGTTTCTGCTAAATTCGAAGGATTAAGCTCTTAGCACTTTCATCGAGTGGAAGAAGCTGGTCGAGACTCAGACTGGTCAGCGAATCAAGCGTCTGTGAAGCGACAACGGTGGTGAGTATAGGTCAGATCTCTTCGAGAAGTTCTGCAGATCGAAAGGGATACAAAGACACTTCACCGTTGCTGGTACGTCGCAGCAGAATGGGGTAGTAGAGAGGATGAATCGAACCTTGTTGGAGAAAGTTCGATGCATGCTGTCAATTGCTGACCTATCAAAGGAATTTTGGGCAGAGGCCCTGGCGTATGCGACCTATTTGGTTATTCGGTTACCATCTGCTGCATTGGAAGGAAAACCTCCTTTGGAGGTATGGTCGGGAAAGCCAGTTTCCGACTATGTATCACTTCGAGTTTGGAGCTGCCCTAGTTACTATACTGTGAAGGAAGACAAACTCGATGCTCGAGCCAAGAAATCCATCTTCTTGTGCTTTAGTAGTGGTGTCAAGGGATACCGACTATGGTGTCCGACACAGAGGAAGGTGATCCTGCGTAGAGACGTAATGTTTGATGACTCGGCGTTACTGAAGAAGGAGAATGAGCCAAAGGTGGAGGTTTAACAGACATAATTGAAGCAGGTTTTTGACAACGTGTCTGATACTCCACAATGGTCGATCGACAACTCAGATCGACCCACATCAGATGTAGCAGAAGGCGGACTCCAGGTCGTCGATGGTGTAGATGCTGGCTCAAGCTCAGTTTGTGGAGATAGCTCGTCTCCAAGGGTCGTTTAGTCGAAGGATTCTATTGCAGTATCTGTAGGATCCTGCCAAAACAGAGTTAGGATCGATAACATGAAGTTTAGACTTACGCTTGCGTACGCGGCACGGTAGTCTACGAACTTCGCCTTCGGATTCGCCACGACGGATCGAGTCTACTCACGAACGGAGTAAGGCTACTAATCCCACAATCTAAATCTCTATTTTAGATTAAGAACTTGGATGGAGGGAGAGGAAATATTTCTGCAGAGCTTCGCTATGAAGAAGATGCATGCATGAATTTCATGCAAAATGTGTAAGGAAAATGGCTACCCTTGGGTCTTATTTATAGCCCCCAAGGTAGTTATTTTAGGGTAAGTTGTTCCTTTGGAACAACTTAATTAAGGTGTACCATGATACATGGCACATTATAAGCTTAAGTTGTACCATATGCATGGTACAACATAAGCTTAAGATATTCCCCCTTTATTAGCCATATGTCGCATGCACTTATGCATATATAATGCGACTTTCCCGCTCATACAGAGATCCTCTCCGCAAGGGAACAGATTCCCTTTGCACATGACTTAGTGTGCGCGACGTTCGAGGTCCGTATTCCCTCGTACATCCCCCACAAGGGTGTACAAACGTCTTCCATATCCAACATCTCCCACTCACACTTGAGGGGATTGTAAGAGAACGTCTTTCCCTTAGTTCTTTCATCTATCATACCGAGAAATAGACCGTGCGACCGTCATGCGCGTAGAGTCTGTTGTTGTGCACTTGTTAGAGATACACAACGACCTCGAAGGTGCAAAGTTGAGTAGTTCAACGCATGCTTTACCCTAGATTATTTCTTCACATTTTCTTGTACTTTATATTCAACAATTGAATCCCATCTGGATTACAATTGGCTGGCCAGCTTTGAATCATTAAAGTCCAAATGCGAATATGAAATCAATCTTCCTCTTCTTGCGAACCTTTTGATCTTGACTTGATTCGCTTTTCTAACGTGCCCCGCCGAGCCGAATTACCATAGCCCATTAGTAACACGCTAAGATAGCGATCATCTCGTCAAATCTAAAGGAACCAATTGGAGTCCTTGAGGGTAAGAGTTAAGACCCATATGGCCTTTGAGTCTCACATAATAGCAAACACTATTGCTACTAACTCAGTGGTCGAAATGCATACGTGGTATGAACACGTATTACAACATCACTCCTTTCCCAGGGAGAGTATGTCTTAATGATGTTGTACGGATGAAAGATCAGACACCACAGTGCCTATCTTTTGAGTCCCCTTACTACTCAGGAAATATTCCCGGACTCTCATCCTGCATAAGACAGATAGGATTAAAAAATCCAATGAGATCTTTATATCCTTGTGATACAGATCTCAGATCTTTTGTAAGCATCCATATGATGCAGATCTTTCATTCGACTATCTTGTTAAAGTCTTGACTCTAAATCATTCGTCTAATGATTTTGACTTTAAACTAGTCTCATCTCTATCTTATCCATCTGATAAGATAAGGCGGTTGCTCATGTGAGAGAGCCAACCTTAATCTGTCCGACATACACACAATTCAGCTGAGATTTCAAAAATGTACACAAACATTTCTTAAGAAATTCATATGCAATGTTGGAAAAAGAACTTATTCTTTTATTAATTTTGATCATTTCTTAGACATGGGAATATATATTTGGTACAACTCAGCCCATACGCAATCCTTGAGATGATAAGTGTTTATAAAACACATTTCTGGGGATCGCTTTCGTAAGCTGATCCTCTATCGTCTCATGCGTAGATATGTACCTTATGTCTACCTTCTTGGTTTTATCATAGTCTTTTGCAAATCTGCAGTTCCTTTAAGATACTGCATTATCCTCTTAACCGCTTTCCAGTGTTCTTGCCCTGGGTTGGATTGGTAACAGTTTACCATTTCCAATGGCAAAACAGATGTCTAGTCTCGTACACACCATAGTGTACATAAGACTATCAACTGTACTGGAATATGGAACTTTTTCCATAATTTCCTTTTCCTTTTGGTTCTTTGGACGTGATTCCAGATATAAATTATCGCATATGCTTATATGAATATCAATGGACTTGCAGTCCTGCATATTAAATCGTTCTAGAACCTTCTTTATATAAGTCTCCTGTGAAAGAGAAAGAAGTTTCTTCGAACGATTCCTTGAAATCTTAACTCCAAGGATATGCAGCTTTTCCTATGCCTTTCATCTAAAATACTGATGAAAGCCAAGCCTTGATACTCATTACAAAGCCCTTGTCATTTCTGGCTATTAAAATGTTATCTACATATAGATACATGATAATATACTTGCTTTTAATCCTCTTGATATATACTCAGTTATCTTCATCAAGCATGGAAAAAATCCATTTGATAAGACAACTTCTTGAAATCGTATATACCATTGCCTCGAGGATTATTTAAGACCATATATGGACTTACGAAGTTTACAAACCTTATGTTTGTTTCCTTCTTTTACAAACCCTGTTGGTTGTTCCATATAGATCTCCTCGTCCAATTCTCCATTGAGAAAGGCAGTCTTTACATCCATCTGATGTAATTTGAGGTATAAGCAAGCTACCATTGCGAATCAAGGTAAAACGCACAACAGGTGAGAAGTTTTCTTTGTAGTCTATCCCTTCCTGTTGCGTAAAACCTTTCGCGACAAGGCGAGCTTTATATCTATCTATAGAGCCATCAGCCTTATGCTTGATCTCGAGAACCCATTTGTTCCCAATTGCTCTATGTCCTCTGGGTGAGTTAACTAAGTCCCAGACTTGGTTAACTCTTATGGATTTCAATTCCTTCTTCATCGCTTCCATCCATTTGTCTTTTGCAGGGCATGATGTGGCATATTTGAGATTCTTCAAGTCCTTGTTGACTCGAATTTAGATCAATTCTAATATCACTCCCACTTGAAATGTTGTTATAATTGCTCCTACTTGGATCATTATTCCCGTATGGAATAGGATAATCGTCATTCATATAATCCATTGGTGAAGGTTGAAAAGTATTTTCGTTTTCACCAAGAATTCTCCCACTCGAATGAGGTAATCCTTCTTGATCACAAATCTCAAATAGAGATAAGTCCTGACTTATCTCGCCCTGTCTTGGAAACTCGTTTTCCAAGAAAGCGACATCCCTCGATTCAAACTCAATTAGCACACCATTGTCTTCCTGACTAACAAAAACATAACCTTTGGAGTTTAATGCGTATCGTTTAAAGATACATTTCCTTCCCCATGGCCCAAGTTTGCCATACTTATGGGAGGAAATATGTGCGTTGAATGCACAAACTCAAGGTAAAATGTTTAAGTTAGGAGACCTTTGGTTCCACAACTCATAAGGAGTGGAGCTAACTGATTTCGAGGGTACGCGGTTTAAAATGAAAACGGTTGTCAATAATGCATCACCCCAGAAGGTGATTGGCAAGTTAGCTTGCGCCATCATTGAACAGACCATTTTTCATTAAAGTCATACACCTCCTTTCTGCAACACCAATTTGTTGAGGAGTATAAGGCATAGTTACTTGATGTACTATGCATTTTTCATCACAAAGTTCCTTTAAACTTGTTGATTGATATTCACCGCCCCTATCGGTTCGCATGACCTTAATCTTGCGATCTAATTGATTCTCCACTAAACTCATATAGTTTTTAAAGCAGGTTTAGTGCTTTCACTTTTGTGGGACATCAAATAGATATTACCGAATCGGGTGAAATCATCAATTAAAAGTGATGAAATAGGACTTCCCGCGTCTTGTCTTGACATTCATCGGACCATATATGTCCGAATGGATAAGCGGTAATGGAACCTTGGCCCTTGTGCCGGTTCCAAACGGCTTGCGACAAGATTTCCTTTCAAGGCAATGTTCGCAGGTCGACATTTCAACCTTTGAAACATTGGATAGAAGGCCACGTTTGGCAAGTCTATCCATACGCGTTGGTCCAATATGACCAAGCCTTGATTGCCAACAAATTATATTAGACTCATTAGTCAAAGAATTTGTCATAAGGAAATGAGAAATCATACATTGTACTTATTACAATGAATCCTTTAAATACATAACCCAGAACCAATAAAGGAATTATTACAAAAATAGGTCCATATTACAAACATGAAGGAACCAACCATTAACCAAGACCCAATAAATTGACCACAATTTTAATATTCCTTTGAATATATGGAATGAAGAGAACATCATGAAGAAGGATAGTGCGGCCGTTGTCCAAGACAAGCTTGCGAGTCCCAACGCCTTTCACTTCAACACGTGTGTTGTTTCCTACACTGATCCACTTCATTCCTTGAGTATCCGGTGATACTCCACGAAGGACCGTCTGTCCTTTGCTATGTGGTCGGTGGCACCTCGTCACTTCCACTCGTACACGAACGAGCATAGTGACCGAGCTTGTTGCACTTGAAGCACTTGATTCTTTTCAAGTCTTTCTTCTTGTGCCATTTCTTGTGTCCACCCTTATATTTGGGTTCCTTGGTAGACTCAGGTTGCTTATTACGTTCATTAGAAGACTTCGAACGATCTTTACGTTTCTTTCCCCCGTGTGAGGAACTAGCAACCATGTGCACTTCTGCACCTGGCTTGGCAGCCGCAAGCCGCTCTTCCTCTAATTCGAGGTGCTTGGAAACATCGTTGAAGGTCTTGATGCTCTCATTATGAGTGAGATGCATCTTCATCTGATCCCACCCATTTGGTAGGGAACGTATGACTGCTTGGATTTGTTGCTCATCTGTGAGCACATGACCTGCGTCCTTTAACTCCGAGATAAGGTTCGCCATATGTCGCAGATGTTTCCCTATGGAATGATCTGGACGTTTCTTATATGTATCGAACTTTATAGTTAAGGCGCGAAGTTTGGACATCGATGTGCCACCGAACTTCTCCTCTAGCTTGGACCATATGTCCATAGCTAGGTCATGTTTTCGGAAGATGCACATTATGTCATCAGCCATACTGCTTAATAACGTAATGCGCGCTATCTTATTCTTCCGAGACCAAGCATCAAAAGCTTCCTTGTCTCTTCGGTGTTGGGCCGTAGTGCCCAACTCGGGTTCAATCATTACGTTCTCTAGAGTTTCGAGCACTTCTTGCTCCTCTAAAACGTATTGTATCTTAATGGACCAAAGTTTGTAATTATCGCCGTTGAGTTTTTCACCTTTGTTTAACTCAGCGACGATATTCTTTGAAGCGGAAGACATTTTACTTTTAAAATGCTGCAAAAAACACAAAACCGAAGGTTCGATCAAAAACATTGCATAAAAAAATTCTTAAAATATAACTCCCACTTGAAATGATAATAGAATATCCCATTTGGATAGTTCTAAAATTCAAATCCCACTTGGAATTATATTATATTTGATAAGTTACTTTCGAAAAATATTGAAGGTGTTGTTCTAGAATCGAAAAGGTCTCTATGATTCCAATCACCATCTAGAACAACTTTCAATATTCCCCCATCACTTATCAAACTATAGTACTCTTATAGTACTAGCAGCGGAAAATAAGTATTTGATAAGTTACTTTCGAAAAATATTGAAGATGTTACTCTAGAATCGGAAAGGTCACTATGTTTCCAATCACCATCTAGAGTAACTTTCAATATTTCTCCCTCACATTATCAAATGTTAGTACTCTTATAGTACTTAGCAGCGGAAAAGCGTTTTTGAAAACGTATTTTTCAAAACGAATATAAAATACATTGGCTAATCTCCGTAGAGTAGAGCACAACGTCATAAGTTCATTGGCTAATCTCCGTAGAGTAGAGCATAATGACATGGCTAATCTCGCATGAAGTAGAGCATTACGGCTAATCTTCAAGGAGTAGAGCACAATTTCATAAGTACATTGGCTAATCTCCGAAGAGTAGAGCACAATGACTTGGCTAATCTCGCATGAAGTAGAGCACTATGGCTAATCTTCAAGGAGTAGAGCCCAAGTTAAAAAACTTCATTCAAACGTTAGTCCCGTATGAACTAGTCGGCACTGTGGTTAGCCCCGTATGGGCTAATCGACATATTCGAGTTTGACCAATGCCTTTTGTCACCCCGTATGGGTCATTTGGCAAGTTTGCAATCGACCCAGACCATCTGTCGGATTGGTCGACCAAAAACACAAAATTGGTCGACCAATATTCGAACTGCAACTTCTCCCGGCCAGGGCCTCTGCCCTGGCCGGGGCTTGGCCAATGGCCGGCCAGGGCCTCTGCCTTGGCCGGCCAGGGGGCCTGCCCCCCTCGGCCAGGGCCGGCCAGGCCCTGGCCTCTGCCAGGGCCGGCCGGCCAGGCCACTGGCCGGGGCCAGGGCTCCTGCCCTGGCCTCGGCCAGGCCCTGGCCTGAGGCCAGGGCGCTGCCCTGGCCTCTTGCCAGGGCGGCCTGGCCGCTGGCCGGGGCCAGGGCTCCTGCCCTGGCCTCGGCCAGGCCCTTGGCCAAGGCAGGCCCTTGGCCAAGGCAGGCCCTTGGCCAAGGCCGGCCACTGCCGGCCCGGCCTTGGCCGGCCACTGCCGGGCTGGCCATGGCCGGTCATGGCTTGGCCATGGCCGGCCATGGTCAAGGCCTTTCGACGTTGGCCGGCCATGGCCCCTTTGGCCATGGCCGGCCACCCCCTTTGAATGGGGTTGCCGCACTTTCTCCTCCCCCTTGATGGGGTGGTCGCCGGTGGTTATTGGCCGTAGCCAACCCCCTCCGCATGAGGAGAGGGGGTGCATGGCCTTCATGGCCCATTTGGCCATGGTGCACATGCACCAAATTTTCCTCTTACCCAATGGAAATAACTTCCATCATCTTCCTCGATGAAGCATCCGTTCGTCGATGAAGCACCCGTTCGTCGAGAATTTAGTTATTTTCTAATGGCCGTGTGCCAAAAATGAATAACTTACTACGTGAACGGTCGGTTCTTCCCGTCACGGAGAGTTCCTACCATATCCATAATGATAGGAGACCCTAACGTGAAAAGAACAATCGCTGCGTTCTCTTCGTCACGAAGCGTTCCTACTATATCCGTAATAGTAGGAGACCCATTCGTGAAAAAGACAACGACTCGTTCGTAGTTTCGACGGGGCGGTGGATTGACCGGGGCGAACCCATATGGCTCCGATACCAATGTAGGATCCTGCCAAAACAGAGTTAGGATCGATAACATGAAGTTTAGACTTACGCTTGCGTACGCGGCACGGTAGTCTACGAACTTCGCCTTCGGATTCGCCACGACGGATCGAGTCTACTCACGAACGGAGTAAGGCTACTAATCCCACAATCTAAATCTCTATTTTAGATTAAGAACTTGGATGGAGGGAGAGGAAATATTTCTGCAGAGCTTCGCTATGAAGAAGATGCATGCATGAATTTCATGCAAAATGTGTAAGGAAAATGGCTACCCTTGGGTCTTATTTATAGCCCCCAAGGTAGTTATTTTAGGGTAAGTTGTTCCTTTGGAACAACTTAATTAAGGTGTACCATGATACATGGCACATTATAAGCTTAAGTTGTACCATATGTATGGTACAACATAAGCTTAAGATATTCCCCCTTTATTAGCCATATGTCGCATGCACTTATGCATATATAATGCGACTTTCCCGCTCATACAGAGATCCTCTCCGCAAGGGAACAGATTCCCTTTGCACATGACTTAGTGTGCGCGACGTTCGAGGTCCGTATTCCCTCGTACATCCCCCACAAGGGTGTACAAACGTCTTCCATATCCAACAGTATCGAGGCCGAGGCGTGAGATATGAAAACCTACGAGGTACTAAGAGATGGTCTCATTTGCCTTTCCCACAGTATGTATCGATGTTCCCAACTCGTTCGGCGAGGTGGAGCAATCCGAAGACTCGAAGCGGTGGAGAAGTGCGATGGACGAAGATATGGAATCACTGGAGAAGAACGACACATGGGTCTCGTGGAGCTTCCGAAGGGCAAGAAGACAATTGGGTGTAAATGGGTCTACACCAAGAAGCCAGGAGTCGAATCAGGAGATATTCGCTACAAAGCTCGCCTCGTAGCAATGGGCTTCGCACAGAGAGAAGGTATCGATTACAATGAAGTATTCTCTCATAAAGCATTGCTCGATTCGGATCTTGTTGGCATTGGTTGCACAGTTCGACCTCAAACTAGTGCAACTGGATGTCAAGACGACATTCTTGCATGGAGAGCTCGAAGAGGAGATCTATATGGCTCAGCCCGATGGCTATAGGAGTGATGACGGTCGTGCATATCGATTGAAGAAGTCACTCTACGGGTTGAAGCAATCACCACGGCAGTGGTATAAGCATTCTGAACACTTTATGACTGATGATCAAGGGTATGTTTACAGTCCCTATGATCATTGCGTGTTCTATCAGAAGTTGGTTGGCTGGTCCTTTATCGACATCTTGCTTTATGTCGAGGATATGCTCATAGCTTCATCGAATAAAGAGGAGATTAGGAGATTGAAGTCTCAATTGAGTTCTGCATTTGAGATGAAGGATCTGGGCGAGGCACAGAGGATTCTTGAGATGGAGATGACAAGAGATCGAAGTGTATAAGGGACCCTGCGGGGCTACACACACTAAGGGGGGTGATAGTGTAATGGAAAGCAAAGTGCTTAATTAAAATTTACTGAAATTAAAGAATAATAAGCAGCGGAAAATAAATAGAGTGCTCAACAACTACAATCGCAAACACAAGGATTTTACCCTCGTTTTCCAAAACTTGGGTACGTCCAGCAACACAAATATTCAATATAATTTCCACAAAGAGAAGTGAATACAATCTCACACAGAGATACCTCACACAGAGGATTTTGGATTCCCACAAAGAGATATACTTGCTCTCTCACAGAGAGACTCGTGCTTTCACACAGAGAGACTTTGTCCCACACAGAGACACAAACTCCCACACAGAGAGTAACTCTCACAAAGAGAGTAACTAATTTCCACACAGGGAATTAGAGGTTTCACAAAGATGAAACGAAATAACACTTACATATGCCTTGATATGATCTTACCAATGTGAAGAAGAAGGCATGCAAGGGAAAATCAAGTGCTTGAGATGAGGCTTTGATTGCACTTGATGATCTTTCTCTCTTCTAGGAATGAATCCTAACACTTCTCACTTGAGTGTATGAAATGAAGAGAAGAAAGATGATCTCCAAGAAAGGAATGAGAATTAGATCCCTTGGAGAATTTCCTTATGAGCTAGCTTCAATGCATGAAGAGAAATGTACTCATGAGAGGGAAATGAAAGAGATCAGGAGTGGCTATTGATATTCAAAAATATTCAATATCAACCAAGAGTTCTAAATGAACTAAGCCATCTCTTATAAATAGGAAGCCAAGAAGATCCCATAAAACCAGCCAAAACCCCAAAGGGAAGAAATCTGCAACGGCTAGATTTTAGCAGTTTACGGCACAGACAGTCGACTGATGAACAACGGACAGTCAACTGTTCAATGGATATAAAAATCCCAACGGCTATATTCTGAGCCAGGACAGGCGACTGTAGAAGACTACACATGCGACTGTAAATAAACATGCGACTGCAAATGCTTCATCACTCGACTGACTTGCATATTGGGATGAAGCCCAAAAAATGCAAGTTGCGCACAGACGACTGTTGAGCAATTCACGGGTGATTTTAAAATAGACATGCGACTGAATATCCTTCAGCAGGCGACTGCCACTTGGGATGGAAAGGAGTTGAGAAAATGCAACTTTCCCACTTACGCCTTTCAGACAACTGATGACCATTTCACAGGCGAATGTAAATATACATGCGACTGTAAATACTTCATCAGTCGACTGACTTAGAAATTGGGATGAAGCCCAGAAAATGCAAGTTGCGCACAGACGACTGTAGATCAATTTTCAGGCAACTGTAGAAACACAGACAATTGTAAATTGAACATCAGTCGATTGAGGCGAAAAGCTCAAGAAGAGTCAAGAAATAAGTTGACTTGAGCTGTGCATACCAGTCGGTTGTAGAAGGCTGACCAGGCACCTGGATGACATCCAGTCGCCTGTCGTGCCTTCATCAGTGGACTATAGGAGAGCGAAAAACTCCAGTAAGAGTTTAAGGCAAGGTGAAACTAATGGACTGATATATATGATAATCATAAGCTCACTAAGATGGTTAAATGCAAATGCATGAGAGTATAACCATCTATCAAGGCATTACAATAATCCTAGACTCAAAAATAGAAATGTAAGTAATTGAAATTACATGGATTACATATTGCATCTCCTAGAGTCTAAGTCTTCAATCTCACGATACCTTGATGCTCCCCAACATCATCCAAGCTTTGGCACCCCTTGATGAGCTTCCCTTCATCAAGCTCCAAGCTTTGGCATTGCTCCTCTAGATGTCCATCCATCATCATACTCCAAGCTTTATGCTATGTCTCATCAACATATAATCATTTAGATAAACTGAGACTAAAACATAAGATTGATTAGCACACTAACATAATGTATTGATCATCATCAAAACAACGTTAGTCTTGAACCCAAGAACTAACAAATTGGAGGTACAGTTCATCTTTCACAGAGTCTCTATTTGAAGTCAGTTATACAAAAGTTTGGCTGTGAGAAGATGAAGACCGTAATTACTCCGCTAGCACCTTACTTCAAGCTCAGTGCCAAGCAATGTCCGGAGAACGAAGAGGAGAAGAAGCTCACGACGAGCGTACCATATGCCAATGCAGTAGGAGCCTTGATGTATGTGATGGTATGTACTCGACCCGATCTATCACATGCAGTTAGCATGGTGAGTAGATACATGCACAACCTGGGAAGAGAGCACGGGCAAGCAGTGCAGTGGATCATGCGTTATATCAATGGCACAGTCGATGTCGGATTGACATACAGCCGAAGTGTTCATGGTCTGCACACTGTCAGGTATGTCGATTCTAACTATGCAGGCAGCTTGGATGGGAGGCGATCAATGACTGGCTATGTCTTCACCCTGTCTAGCGCTCCAATATGTTGGCAGAGTATCCTTCAGTCTACGGTGGCCATGTCTACTACGGAGGCAGAATATATGGCATTGACTGAAGCGGTAAAGGAGACGATATAGATGATGGGTCTGATGGATTATCTGGGAGTCTACCAAGAGAGGTACAATGTCCACTATGATAGCCAGAGTGCAGTGTACTTGGCTAAGAATCAGGACTTCCATGCTCGTACGAAGCATAATGACGTTCAATTCCACTTTGTCAGGGACTATATGGGAGAAGAAGACGATGACGTCAACTTGTTAAAGATCAAAACAAATGACAACCCGGCGAATGACGCACCCGGAACCTACACCTAGATTCCGCCTAGCGGTGTCACGGTCGCTAGGCGTAGTATGACCCTTAGGTGTTAATTTCGGGCTCTATCCGCAAACGGACGGTGTCAAATTATAGTATAAAAGATGTCGGATCCCACAGGGACGGTGACAATGTATTTGGCGCTCTCAGCTTATTTTTATATCTCGGAGTGAGATAGCTGTCGTTGGAAAAGTTTGGTTGTGGTGTTTGTTGTTGATTTGACAATAAAAAGAACTAGGGTTTAGGGATCACCGCTAAGACCGTCGAAGATCGATGTTGGAATAGGATCCTTACTTTGCATTAGGTTTAGGGGATTAATCTCTCAATTCATACCACTCTCGTGGGTTAGAACTGCGAGGTACTTCGGTGGCTCTTATTGACGCAATGGCGGTAGCCGTCAATGTAGCGATATAGTTCGTCGGTAGATCCTCTCAAGGCACGAGCCGGGCATGGTCACAAGCCTTGGTTGGATCCACTGATTTCCCTATTCAAATCCCTAGGATACCCCTTAGGCTCATCAATTCCACAGACCGTGGGTATGATCTCAGTGCGAGTTATCCTAGGGATCCGATAGGATCGACCGAAATACTACCCTTTATTCCAAATTCAAACTAGAGACCCAGATCTACATCTCCTCCCTAAGATATTAGGGCTAACCCATCAACCCAAGAAGAGACTACTCACTCATGGCGATTTTCACGAATAAAAATGCGGTTTTTATAAGAGAAAACATCGTAGCAGATTAATCAAATAAAGATTGAATATCTTACGTGCCGAAGATGAAGAAGAATAGTAGTAAACAATGATCCGAATAAATCCCAAAGATTCCAAAATGCAAATCACAATAGAGCTCCAAAAATAATTCAATAATCTTCCTAAAACTAGGTTTAGATCTAACAAAATATTTCTAATGTCCTCCTCTCCCCAAAAAGTAATTCCCACAAAAGAATCCCCCCTTCAATTCGCACAACCCAGATCCACACTTCACTTCTAAGCGCACATCAGACGGCCATGCAAACTTCCAAAAATAGCCTTCATTGTCACCGACCGAGTCAGTGACTCGATCGAGCAGGGGCTTGCTCGGTCAGGCTGCTCGGTCGACCAGCCCTCCTGCTCGGTCGAGCACGTCAGTGAGTCGCACTTCTTCAAAAATTTCCACTCTGTCTGCTCGGCCCGAGTCAGCCTTGCTCGGTCGAGCAACCAACTGACTCGATGGCTGTGAGATCTGCTCGGCTCGATCAGGAGGCTGATTGAGATTCGAGAATAAGAGTTGCTTGACCGAGCACCTTGAGTGCTCGGTTCGAGCGGCATGCATATCTACTCGCTTCTTTTTCGTGCATCTGCTCGACCGAGTAGCTGATCTGCTCGGTCGAGTCGTCAGTGAAAGTATCTGCTGAAGCTCCTGCAGTTTCTCCTCTCTTCTTGCTCTCTCCTCCACTCCTCCAATGGCTTGAACTCCTATCGAGTTTTGTCAACGGGCTCACGGGCGTGCCAGATGTGTCTATATCCAAAATGGGTCCCAAATCACTCCAAAATCCCTGAGAATCCATAAAACTCTACAAACTCGAATATAGCGTTAGAATTGCAATATCGTAGGAAAATACGAGATTTGAATGCGAATATGGCATGAAATGCGCTGTCATGATGCTATGAAAAGATGTAAAATATGGACACATCAAAATCCCCCAAGCTTACCTCTTACTCGTCCTCGATGAAGACGAATACCAAGTATGCCGGGAGATAAACAAAAGAAAATAAAATATAAAAGAGAATGGAAATGTGTGGAGGGTGCTGAGGTTGTTCAATCAAATCTCAAGCCTCAGAAGTGTATCATGATGCTTCTAATGGTAAAAGCACATGCTAATGGTATTTTCAAGTTTTACTAATCATATGTCTAGCATGCAAATAGAGACGAAAATAGGGATCTTCTAGAATAATGCCTTTAACTCATATCAATCTCATGCAATCTATATAGTCTAGTATAAAAAGAGTTGGCAATGCACTTTTCAATCAGTAGTTACAGGTGGAGCATATAGAAACCATACCAGCATGCAATAAAGAATGGAAAGGAGTCATGTTATTCAAATATCCATTTCGAATCGTGAAAAATCTCCAAAACTAAAGTGTTTCGTAAAGTTCAAGCATTATCTAATCACCCCGCTGTGCACCCTCTCCACTCTAATGGTATACTCACTCATACGATTAATTGGTTCACCCCCTATGCTTAGCTCGAGGCGTCGCATCTAGGAATAGGATATGAAAGATTTTTTCTTATTTTCCCAAGTAATTGTGATAGCTTCTCATAAAGAAATATGAAACAATTTTATTTCTTTCTTTTCTTTCTTTTTCTTTTCTTTCACATTTTTTGTTTAGAAGCTATATTTTTTTCTTTTCGGATTTTTGGGAAGTAAGATGTGGTAATGGTAGCTGCGGGGGTGAAACCAACTGATATGTAGAGAATCATAAAGATATGTAGAGAAGGAAAATTGTAAATCACTCGGTTAACTCATAAGAGGTGCACAACAATTTAATAAGATAATACTCTAACTAAACTCATAACTAGCATGGATATTTTCGTTCATCTAGATGAATACTGAAAAACACGCAGTAATAAGCATAATAACATCAAGCATGCAAACAGAAGTGAAAGAGATAGCAAGCAGATGCTCCAAGTGTTCTAATGATGCATGAACCTAGGTGCATTACCCAACTTAGCGCATACTAGATACTATTTCATGCATTTGATTTTCAATTCATAACAGGCATTAAATCAGATAGATCAACAACAGAATATGCACACATATAGAAAGTAAAACTGAAACTACCCTAAATAGCATGTTATAAAATAATAAGCACCGTGAGTTACTGCTAAGGGCTACGAGAAGTATCATCATGCAGAACATCCTCAGCAAAAAGAAAAAGGTCGGAGAGAACAAGAAAATGGGAAAGGGATGCATGCATGGCGAAAAGTAGAAAACGTGATGCTGAATGAGAAAAAAATATAAAGAAGTGGAAAAAAAGTGAACTAAGAAGCTGAAAAAGGAAGGAAAATATAAAGAAAAATGAAAATAAAGTGATAGCGCTCATCCCCCAACCTAAACCCAGTAGTGTCCTCATTGCTGAGAAAACGCTAATATGCAGGAGATGATGCTAGATAGGGTGGGTGGGGGTAGAAAAATAAAACTGTGTAGGAGAAGTAGAACATGATATCATGCACTGATGAAGAAAAATGATGCAAATATGTGGAATGGTGCATGGCGGGTCCTCCCTCAAGCTATGTAAGATCAGGGCCCCAAACAGACAGATGGGCACAATATAATATGAGGGAGGCAAAAAGTGGGTATGGACAGCATCAAGCAGGGGCACCACCCTCTAGAGGTGGTGATGGGTCCCGCTACTATGGACCAGAAGATGTGGGCGGTGAATATAGGACAAAGGCAATAGTGAACTGGAGTGTGGTGACTGACTCAGGTGTGGAAGAGGCAGGCTCTGCAAAAGCCTGGGAGCGTGGAGCACTGAGTGGTGCAGCGGTCGTCACTGGTGCTGGCTAGGGTGGGGGCCATGGGCAAGGATCACCGAAGGTGGGCCCCATGTCTTGAGTAAGTCAATAATGGAGGCTTGGTCTGCCTCGACTTGAGTATGATGTGTGGCTGCCGAGCGGATGAAGGTGTCGAAATCTAGCCTCAGGCAAGAAGTTGAATCCTCTAACGCCATCAGATGAGAGTCTGTGGTGCGCGAGCCGAGGGGAGGACGAGAACCGTGAGACACCACTCTCGTAAAGCGGCCCTGTGGAGATAGTCCATGGTGCCTGTGCTGGAAGGTCAGAGAGGGTGAGCTCGACGGGATCTCAACAGTGGCTGAAGATAGAGCAATCGTCGACAAAGAAGTGTGGACAGTAGTCGAGACGCACTCTGTAAGGATGGCCACTGCTGGTGACGAATTGGTGCCAGCGAGGGGAGTGTGTGATCCTAAAGAGATGGGCAGTGAAGCAATAAGGTCCCTAAGAGGTGGAAGGGTGGTGGATGGGTCATTCTCAGGGAAGTCCAGAGCAGTAGGCTCCGGAGCAGACAAAATATTGGTGCCCTCAGGCACAGAGACAGAAGAGACAGCAGTTGTGGCCTCGGGGCAAAAGGTGGTGAAAGTCCACGAGGTCTCTATGGTGGTGGTGGTGGTAGAGACAGAGGAGGAATAAGGCATGCCTCCTGGTGGGGGTGGGTGTATAGGAGAGCTGGAAGGGCGGCCACAAGGGCTGACAGGTCGTGCTTCTCGTACTCGGTAGAGCGTGGCACTGGGTCATCGGCGACTGCCTCGATGGGAGCTTCCTGGGGCTCGAGTACGTTGAGTGCTGGAAGGGGGGTGACCCTATCAATCATCCAACTCTGTTGGACAAGTGCAATGTGGGTGAGGTGATGGGCAGGAAGCACGAGGTGGGGTGTATGGTGGGTGCCAACAAGGTATGTCCAATGACGGTCTCCATAAGGTCTGATGATATGCATATGCTCAAGCATGCCTAGAGTCAAGCGAGTGAGGCCATGAGGGGTCACTAGGTCATCACGAAGGTGGATATCTAACATCTGTGCAAAAATGGTAAAGAATATGTCGCAGCAGATGTCGGTGGAGTAGTGGGTGGTGGCGTTTTGCAGAAGGCGATGACACAACTAGTGGGCTGCGTCAGAGAGCATGAAAGGGCGAAGGGAACCGTCTGGGTGGAAGCGCATCGGTCGGGTCATGCCCATAAGATGGGTAAGCTTGGGTAGGGACATGGTCCCGGCCTCTGGGCTGCAAAAGATGGTGGTGGCAAGGTGTCTCTGCGCGTAGCGAAGGCAGGGATGCACAATGCATGATGCCTTCGCCCGGCTAGGGCGGTAGTGGTCCAGACCTGAAATGTGATGCCAAAAAGCTGAAGCATTGAACGTGCCAATGTCGTAGTCTGGGGAGATGACGGCTCGGGGCTCAGGGATGGCTGGGAGTTAGAAGTGGTCGCGGATCATGGCATGTGTAATCGTGAAGTCGTGATCCATAAGGCGGAAGGTGATGCCATCACCTGCCTGGGTGTGGGTGATGGAGCTCAAAGCCTCCAGGGTCAGGTGAGAGTACGTGAGGGCGTGGACGGCTAGGAGCCACTCGAAGCCAATCATGTGGTAGAGCCAATGGACTCCCTACAAGAGTCCAAGGGAGCGGAGGGTGGGGATGTCTATGAACAGTGTGGGGACGAGACGACGCTACGAGAACCTGACGAAGCGCTCGCGGTATGCGTCATCACGGAAGGTAATACTGAATGTCCGAACACGTGTCAGAAGAGCAGTGGAAATGGCAGGAGGTGCGGGAGGGACGGTGGGTGCAGTGGTGGGGATATGTGCAGAAGTTGTGGATGTGTCTGTGGGAGAAGAGTTGGACGTGGACGACGGATTGCCCACATGCTCATCCTTGGAGTTGGGGGTAGTGGCGTGGCAGGGGCGCCGTGGGGGACGAGAAGAGGTGGCGGCAGTAGCCTTCCTCTTCTCACGACCCGCAGGTGTGTGGGCCCCTCTAATACGAGGCATCGTGAAAGTGGCAGGATGATGTGTCAGTATAAAAAGTAGATACGGTGGAGAGTGTACCGACAGAGCTATCGCATTGAAGGTCTCCTCCAAGCTAATCCCAGAAGTGTACACTGATGTAGGCAAAGAGTACCTGAAATAGAAACAAATAGAACGTCATTATATGAAAGTCAAAACATGGTATATGTGCATCTGCTCGACCGAGCACTAGCCTTGCTCGGTCGAGCAGGGTAAATGTTGAGAGAGTGTTGAGTTGGTGCTGCTCATTTTGGAAATTATGACCAAGCATCAAATGTGCTCGGTCAGCGACGACGATCGCTTCGGGGAGGAGACGAGCTTCTCGGTCGAGCACCATTGGTGCTCGATCGAGCAGCGGTGACGTACTAGGGCAGTGGCGACTGGGAGATGAGGGGGTGAGGCATGATAAGAGGGGGAGGATGGAGGAGGGTGGATGTCGAGGTGTTTTAATTGGAGGGGGGTTTTGTGGGGGGGGGCGTCGTCAGCATCGGTGGCGCCGTCGACGTCCGTCGGCGATCGAAAAGGGGGAAGGGGAATAAGCAGAGGGAGAGGGGGAAAGAGACAGAGAGACAGAGAGACTGACTGAAGAGGCAGAGGGGCCGACCATACGGGCGGCACAGACGGTAGCACGGGCGGTGGATGGGTGAACGGCGACGGGGAAGGTAGATCGAGTAGGGTAGGGGGTGTTTGCTCGGGCAATAGTTTAGGGTAAGATCACATATGGTAAAAAATGAAACGAGTTGGGTTAAAACCCAACTCGTTTGGAAGTGGGGCCCAAAAAAATTAGGATAAATCGACGCGAACGAGCAGCAAAGCTGCTCGGTCGAGTCGGACACATAATAAAAAAGTTTAGACCACTCCCTCTTATGCTCGATCGAGCATGGTCTGCTCGATCGAGCAGATCGCTACTTGGATCGAGCAGAAGCTGCTTGGGCCGCGTAGATGGAACATCGTTTATTCCAAGTTTTTGCAAGCCTGCGCTGCTCGACCGAGCAGGAGGTTGCTCGGTCGAGTCGATGTCTACTCGGGCTGTGTAGACAAAGCGACGTTTTTGAGCTTTTCTCTTGTACCTGAGTTGCTCGACCAAGCAGAGTGGCTGCTCGGTCGAGCAACCTGTATCACCGTTTTTCTCTTCTCCTTTGGTCTTCTCTTCAAATCTGCTACTCTCCTCCAGCTCTCTTCCATTTAAAATGTTGATTTGCATGTCCCTTCATGTTCAACCTGTAAAAAGGAAGAACCCATCAAATTTTTATGATTTTATGTTTTAATTGATTTTCTTAAATAGATAAAGTAAAAGTTAGAAATTGAAAAAGAAAATCTAAGATCTAAGAGATTGGGTTGCCTCCCAATAAGCGCTCGTTTTGAGTCATGAGCTCGACTCCCTTTGCTTCATCAATAGTTGTTTGGTGCGCATGAAATTCGCGCATCGTCATGCCAATGATACCGTGTGGCGGATTTGAGATTATATAGTGCATGTATAAGTGGGGTGGCTCTGGGTTTGCACGGTTAAGTGGAGTTATGGTATATGTATATATGTGTGTATACGCTTACCTGTGGAATGGTGCCTATAGGACCATTTGGATGTAAATGTAGTGCATGTACCCTTCCGTATATAGTGACATGAGGGGGATTGTGTATTGGCATATGAGATACTTGTATTTATGTAGGTGTGTTGTAGCCAGCGTGGTGTGATTGTGTATATGTGTTGTTATTATTGAATGTGTATTAGTGTATGTCTTATGAGTGGTTATATGTATATGTATGTGAATGATCCCTATTCTGATATACATGTATCAGTATATAAATGTGTACGCATATGGGATGTGACTATCTACTGAATGTGTATGAATATTGAAAACCACTCATTTGTGTATGTGCTAGTATGCTAGTAAAAGTATGGATATATTGGATGTTATGTCTATAATGGTATGGGTAGCTACTGACTACCTGCTAGCGTAGTTAAGTAGGTTGACTGCATGGGTGTGTAATAGCAGGATATGTATAATATATGTGTATGGATGTGTGTGCCCATACATGGGAATGTACGTGCATGGTTGCATGGATCCTAATAAGTATATATGCATGTCTGTGTACATACCTATTATTAGAATAATAGTCTTGTGTGTATAAGCATACGTGTATTTGGCTATATGTAGATTCAAAAATCTATGTATAGTATTGATACTTGTACATCTGTGGGTGTATAATGAGTATGTGCTTGTGGAGTGTCTATGTGGGGTGTTGCTTGTTGCGTAGACGTGAATATGTACCATAGTTGTATGAATTTCTATTATACATGTTGCAATGGAGTATAGGAATGTGTTCATGTATGTGTAGTGTGCAGTAGGAGTATATGTAATGATGTGTATATTGGATAAATGAATATATATATATATATATATATATATTGCAAGGTAAGTGTGAATTTATATAAAAAGTAGAGATATTTACAACATGGTCTGGTACAAAGGTCCTAATCCAAGTGACTAGGGGAGAGGACACAAGCGTCGTCACCCTAGATCAACTGGACAAGAATCTGTTCCCAGAACCACAATAACAAAACCAAAGACAAAGCAATATACAACCACTAAGATGGAGCAATCTGAAATGGCCTAGTCAACCAATGCCACATATATCCCAGTTATCAAATGCGTCCGCAGCTTCATCCCCTATCTCATCCGTGTTACAAAGTACAACTCGTACATCCGCAGCAATATCGTCAAAAAGGGCAGTCTTGGGTTTACTTTTTTTCTCAAACACTCGTCTGTTACGCTCACGCCAAAGATGCCAAACAACCGCAGCCAGTACAGCTTTGGCCAGGATACCCAGCGGGCTTTTGGTCTTGAATTTCTCCATATAAAAGTCACCAATGCTCTGAAGACTAAGATGATCCGGTCCCAAATGTCCGAGCTTCAGTAATGCCCTGCAGATAACATACGTAGAATAAGGACAAGCAAAATACATGTGCTCCGTAGTCTCCAACTCATCCGAGCACAGCTCACACCCGTGGGATTCCATCTCCAGCCAACTCTCCATTCGGGCTTTAGTTGGAAGCTTGTTTTTGAAGGCTCTCAAGAGGGTAATTGCGAATTTTGGAGTGTGCTTGATGTACCAAATGAGATTGTAAAAAGGGAATGTGGCAATTTTGTTACGCACAGCATCCCAGGCTTCTTTAAACCGAAAAGCTCCATCTTTTTTCCAACCCCAATAGTCAGCACCCGTAGTTAGCATCTTATGCTGAAGAAGAGGCTTGAGATTTTGAATGTCAGGACAATCACTCCACATACTACCGTCCCAGTAGTCAGATACCCGCATTCTGCTAGCCCCCTCAGGTATACTGTATTGCATTTTAATTGGTCCGCACGGTAGCCAATTATCATGCCAAAAAAGAGTATCTTTCCCATCTCCGACCTTTCTCATTATAATCCTCTGTGAAAGGCCTCTGCAATGAAGTAAGGATTTCCAGGTTCCCGATTGCGTGGCAGATCCTTTAGCCTCATAGAAATATGAAGAATCCTTATATTTGTTCCGCATGAATTCTGCCCAAAGCCCTCTAGACTTGAGTAATCTCCAGGTAAGCTTAATACCAGCTGCAAGATTTAGGTCAGATAATAGCCTAAGCCCAATACCCCCTTCCTCCTTAGGCCTACAAGAGTCGCCCCATGCCCAAGCTTTTGAAGGACCCCAAATGAACTTTCTACACATAGAAGTGAGGGTACGCAGAACAGTAGTAGGAAATCTATACACTTGTACCCAAAACATTATCATGCCATAAATAACAGATCTTACCAACTCAATTCGGCCAGCTATAGATAAAGTTGCAGAAGCCCAACCACTCATCCGCTTTCTGCACTTATCTATAAGCCTGCTATACATTTGTGCCTTCGGGTATTTGGGCGATAATGGGAGACCCAAGTAAGTAGTGATAGCATGCGCGTGCTTAACTCCAAGATAATTAGCAAGATCCCCTGGATTTTTAACTCCTTTACTGAACATAGAAATGGTCTTATCCCAATTGATTTACAGGCCTGTGAAGTTCCTGAAATCTTCTAGTAGAATTTTAAGCCCCTTGAAAGAAGTCTGGTTAGCACGGCAGAAAACCAGTAAATCATCAGCGAAAAGTAGGTGAGAAATAGAACCTGCACGCTTCATAGGTTGGATGCTCCCTTTAGTCAATGCCTTGGTAAGCAGAAGAGTGAAACATTCCATAATACTGACAAAAAGGTAGGGGGAGAGAGGATCACCCTGCCTAAGCCCTCTGTTCCCACCAAAATGTCCCACAGGCGATCCATTGATCATAATAGAGAATGAGGCCGTGGAGATGCATTCCTTGATCCATCCGATGAACTTGGGGCCAAATCCCATTTGATGTAAGATGAAATAAACAAACTCCCTGTTTACACTGTCAAACGCCTTCCTGAGGTCGATTTTTAAGCAAGCTCTGGCCCCCATGGGGTTACTGAAATCTCTGATTTGTTCATGAGCCAGCAGCGCACAGTCTGGAATCAATCTCCCCTGTAAGAAAGCTGATTGATTCGGAGAAACAAGTTCATGGATAAATCTCTGAAGCCTATTGCAGATTATTTTGCTAATAATCTTATAGATAACGTTGCAACATGCTATAGGCTTGTAGTCACCCAGAGAAGTAGCGTTAGAGCTTTTAGGGGCCAAAGTAAGAAACGTGTGATTTACCTGCTTCAGCATGGAACTCGATCTAAAGAAAGATTGCACTGCAGCAATAACATCTGATCCAATAATGTTCCAATTGTGTTGGTAGAAAAAGCCGTTGAACCCATCTGGTCCAGGAGCTTTGGAAGGGCCAATACTGAAGGCAGCTTCTTTGACGTTTCTTTCAATCCATAAGGCAGTTTCCGGTTTGATCTTCTTCTTAGGCACAAGCTTAGGGAAGACATTCCATATATATATATATATATATATATATATATATATATATATATATATATATATATATACACACACACACACACACACACGTATACATATCTTTGTTTTTTTACTTGCTGATCTATCCCATAGGGTTGTTTATCCAGGTGTATCTCGGTGTGCCTTGGATAAATGTATTCTTGTTTGTATGCGTGTGTATATATATATAGGTCTGTACCAAAGCATGTGTGTATGTATATACATGTGCAAAGTGGATGTAAATGTGATAGATACGGAAGGTAGGTGTATATATACTTGATAAATGTAAGTGAATGAAACTGTTTGATATGTGGGTATTGGGCTGTGTGTATTTGGTTGCACATTTATATGTATACGTGGGTGTGGAGTGTAGATGGATATTTATGTTTATTTGACTATTGTGGCAGTATGTGCGTAGGATATGCAAAAGCCGTATTATATATATAGCATATGAGGGAAACGTATTATGTCTGTGCACTCTTGTGTGTATTATGTGTGGAATATGCGCCTATCTATGTGAGGCAATGGGTGCATCGCTATTATGTGTATATTTATCTATAGTTATGATTGCAGACCTAAGTGACTTGATCATGCATGTGTTAGTGCGTGCTAGTAGGTGTATGTATGGATGTGACTAAATATTGTGTGTACGTAGATATTTATGTGCATATAATTGTGGGTGAACTTACATGCGGGTGAACTTATATGACTAAGTATTGAGTGTTTAGGGGCCGGTGTGCATACGGTGTGACCCCGTGATAGTGACCCTGTTTGACAAGTTATGGTGCGTAGATTAATGTGTATTGTTGTGTGTTTGTGCATGGATATAAACGTATGTGTAAATATATAAACATGTAGAATGTAAGTCATTTATACTTGAAGGTATTGTGGTGTATATGAAAGCGTACTATGTATGGGTGCCTTATGTATCATGATATGGATATGACATGATGTCATATGCATGTAGGTAGGAGTAGTGATCTGGATACATGTAATGAAACATATAGAGGTCTATTTATGGTGTGATGTATTGTTAGAGTGTGAATCTGTGTACTTAGATGTTTATGTGAAAGGCGTATATGTATGTATATGTAGTGATACACATGGCGATGTGGATGTACAATTAGATGAATAGTAGGACCTGTCCGTGAATGTTTGTGACACGGATGTGTATGGATGACAATGAAGTATATAGTGTATATAAGTGTGGTGTAGGTATGTATTCTTGTTTATACTTCATGGGTAGTAAGATCATCATACCTAGCTGACCATTGGCAGGGTTCACACCCTAGAAAGTCCGAGGACGGACTTTATTTTAAGGTGGGTAGGATGTCATGCCCTGTTTTGAACCATACATGTATTCTACTGAACACACGTGGTATTTCTACCTACGATGCATATGTAGGCATGAAATAAATGTAGATTCGATGTATGTAACAAAATGCAAGGTGGATTGGGCCGTAATACATGGCTAAGGGTAGAGAATGCGAAATGTGAATGCGGGAGAAGTACGAAAGACGTCGGGTGTATTATATAACGCGTATGTAATAGACGTGAGTGTGTAATGCATGTATGCATGCATGGATGTGCATGAATATGTGAAGGGAGAGCCATGCTAGTGTGAAAAGGGGTTAGGGGTCAATGGCAACCCCGTAAATTTTTAAAAAGGTGAGGGGCAAAACGGTCATTTGGACCAAGGGTGCTGTGTGTACATACTAAAGAGGCGTGTGCATAAAGTAATGGCAAACTTGTAAATACCTAGAAGTTGAGGGGCATTTTTGGGAGGGTATTTTAGTCATTTTAACTTATGCATTGCTTAGGGGATAAGTTAGAAGGTGTGTAGATTTTTCTTTAGAAAAGCGTTTCCTTTCTTTCTTGAATCTTCTCCCTCCTTCTCACTTTCTCTTTTCCTCTCCCTTCTCTAATTAGGCCGGCCATCGCCTCTCTCTTTATCCCTCTTTCTTCAATTCAACCCCCTAATTTTCATTCCCAAATTGAAGGAGTCCAAGCTTGCTTGAAGAGAGAAGAAAGTAGAGAAGAAAGAAAGAGGAGGAGAAGAGGAAAACTAAGTATTGAGGTAGGGATCTTCTTGGGTTTTGAACCCTAATAATTGGTTCTTGCTATCAAGTTTTTATAGCATGTTTTTATCCAATATGTGATAAGGATAGTTAAATTTTACATGTTATAGATCACTCCATATTTTAAACCCTTTTTCTTCATGTTTGCATGCCACTTGGGTCGCTCATATCGCGGTTTTCACTATTATTCGAAAATATTGTGATGCTTTTCACGATTTCTTGTTTTTGTCGTATTTCAGGAGATATGGAGCGATTCGGAGTGATTTTGAGATCAAGAGGATTTGCACCCACTCCGGAGTGTCACCCAAGGCTCTTTGTAGGGCTATTCGGCGATGGAAGACGAGTGGAAGAGGAAGGAACTTCTTAGGAGCGACGAGGAAGTGAAACGATGAAGATTGGGCATCTGCAGCATCTCACTCGGCCGAGTGAAGCACTCACTCGGCCGAGCAAGAAGACCGCTCGGCCGACCAGACCGGATACGCACCACAGAAGGGAATCAGCGTGCACTCGGCCGAATGACGATAGTCCACTCGGTCGAGCATGGAAATCCCCTCGCCCGAGTGGCACGGGAAAATCCACATCAAAAGAGGCCGACTTACTGGAAATGTACAGGCGATTAAGGCTTCCGACTCAGCCGAGCATGAAAAGCCCCTCGGCCGAGTGAGTAAAGCCACTCGGCCGAGTCACTTCCGAAGACAGACACTCGAAAATCCCCAACTTACTGTAAATGTACAGGGTTTGTCACTCGGCTGAGTGACATTTGTCACTTGGCCGAGTGAGTCGCCCCGCCTGCTGCGTAAACTACGATTTCTGGGCTGCACAGGGGCATTTTTGTCACGAATTTCTGGGCGATTTTGAGGGGTATTTAAACCCAGTTTTTGCCCTAGTTTAGAAGAACTTTTTGATACTTTTGGCAGCCTTTTTAGAGAGCTTTTTAGACCAATAGATTTAGCTTTTCTCTTGGAGATTAAAAGGTTATTTTTGTTGGATGCTATTGGGTTCTCATTGGTTTGTCTCTTTTCTTATCAAAAACTCTATTTTTGTTGATAATTTCTCTATTGTAATGAATTGTGCTGAATTTATTATTGATTTTCTCATGAATTGCATGATGATTAGTGAGTAGTTTTATTGCCCTAGGGCATAGGGATGAACCCTATGGACCCTATTTCTGAATTGTGATGAGTTGGTGAAATTCTTGCTAGAATTGATTAGGGTTAGGTTGGGATTGATAAATTACAGATAGCTAGGGATTTATATTGATTGGGATTTGCAAGAGATTGGGTCCCAATTGATAGGAAGCCCTAGAAATTCGATTTAGATTTACGATTGGACTTATCTAGAATTGGTTTGCAAGAGATTGGGCCAAAGCTAGGATTTTTAATCGTGTTTCTTTACCAATACCCGTTTGCAAGAGATTGGATGGGTACGAACTATCACAACCTAGGTCGTAGCTCGAGTTTGCACGAGAGTGGGCTCGAGATACGATTGAACGATGATGTCGATCCTAATGCTAGCGGCTTAGGCTATGGTTTACAAGAGATTGGGCCTTATCCTAGGTTCGCTATAGACCGGCAATAGTGCGAGAGCGTGAGCTTGGATCTACATCTAGTTGCGACTAGTTCACCTAAGATTCAAGTCAAGCAATGATGAAACCTACGAATCACAACGATGAGATACGGTCCGTAGCGGGGATTCCCTATCCCTAGGCGTCTTTATTTTATTGATATTTCTATCGACATTCGAATGATTGTGACAATTTTACCCAAAATTATTCTCGACCATTTTGATAGCTAGGTGATTAGAAGGAGACACTGTCATTGTTCCTCCCTGAGTTCAATACCTGCTCGCCGCTACACCGTGCGCTTGCGTTAAGAATACAAGTCGCTCGTCCCAGGTGCGTGTGCATACCGGGGCTGCGATCAAGTTTTTGGCGCCGTTGCTGGGGAGGCGACAGTGTTTTATTCTCTTTACTTAGTGTCTTCTTTTTCTTTAATTACCTTTATCTTTTTACTCCTTATTCGTGCTAACAATTCCTTTGAAACTCTGTTTTCCTTTGCATGTACACGAGATCTACGGTAAACCCCGAGGAAATACTATTTGATCCGAAGATCGAACGTACCGTGAGGAGGATCAGAGCCGAGAGAAGGCACGCTATGGAGGACAATTGTATGAACCGTGCGAAGACACCAGAGGAGCTAGCCGCACGTATGGAGAGGATCATATCCATCAGAGATAGGCTTCGGCCTAAGACTTCTTCCACCACATCATCCATCGCCATGCCGGAACTAGTGGCGGACAAGAATTTTGAGCTAAAGACGGGATTGGTTGTATTGATGCAACAAGACCCGTTTCATGGGAACTCCCATGAGAATCCGCATTATCACATCCAACTTTTCTTATCCAAGTGCGCCACCTTCCAAATGCCGGGCATTTCTGTTGATGCAATCCGACTGCGGCTCTTCCCCTTTAAACTCAAGGACAAAGCTTTATATTGGTTAAGGACGCAGGCGGAAGGTACATTCACCACTTGGGATGAGTTGGCTAGCGCATTCGTTGACAAATTCTACCCGCCATCCAAGACGGTGAAAATACGGAGTGCTCTCATGTCTTTTAAGCAAGGACCGCAGGAGACCCTATATGAAGCATGGGAGCGATTCAAGTATTTACAACATCAATGCCCCCATCACAGTATAGAAGATTGGGAACTTGTTCACATTTTCTACAATGGACTCCAACCAGGTACGAAGCAAATTATAGACGTAACCGCCAATGGAGCCATATTATCAAAGACCCCGGATGAAGCTACGGCCTTGTTAGAGGAGATGGCCTCTAATAACCAACAATGGGGCGACAAGCGAGGTCATTCTTCTTCCTCCTTGAAGCCCACTAGCTTATATGAGGCCAAGGCTGTGGCGGAGCTTTCAAACAAATTTGATTCTCTTCACAAGGTATTGGAGAGATTGGAGAAGTATATCACCGGGCCACAAGGAGCACCCTCTATATCTATGCCAATGAGCAATATGAGTGATTGGCAAGACCAATCCCAAGCCATGTATGTAGGAGGAGACAATGGAGAGGGAGCCTTGGAGCAAGTACAATATGTTGCGGAGAACTCCGGATATTGGGCCAACCCGGCCGCTAGAAACCATCCGGGATTTTCATATGCAAACAATGATGGTGCTTTGAACCCACCGCCACAACAACTTTCTCAAGCTCGACCTCCACTACCACAACCTCAATATCAACCGAGGGGGCCACCGCAACAAAATTACCCGCCGAGGCAACAAGCGGGACCATATAGACCTCCCGGTTATAACCAAGGTTGGAGAGCTCCCAACCCACCTCAAGCTCAACCACGATTGGAACACGAAGCTAGGGTGGAAAAATTCATGGTGGAGCAGAGAAAAATAAATGCTAAGTTGATGGCGGGACAAGATTCCCTAAGTACCGTCGTCGCTCAACTTAGAGAGCAACTTGCGTTGCTCAACAAGAACGCCCAACAATTGCCAGCTCAACCCGAGCCCAATCCATGGAGCAACACCAGACACATCAATGTGGTGGTTGCGGTTACAACAAGGGGCGGGAAGGATACCACTCCCGCTATGACCCAAAACAAAGAACCTGTGGTGGATATTTTGGAAGAAAAAGAACCTGCAATTGAAGAGGAGAGCCAAAAGGAGACGATTGGAGAAGGAAATTCTAAAGTGGTGGAGCCACTTGCTGAGCGTCGCTACATGCCACCGGTGCCGTTTCCATAATGGCTAGCTAGAGCCAAGATAGAGAAAAGGCTCGCCAAGTTCCTTGAATACTTGAGGGGAGTAAGCCTCAATATTCCTTTCTTAGATGCAATAATTGAGATCCCGTCTTACGCAAAGTTCTTGAAGGACTTGATTTCGGGAAAGAAAAGGAAGGAAAAAATCATGCTCGCGGAACAAGAAACTTGGTTTACCCGGAAGGAGAAGGAGCCTGCGAAATTAAAGGATCCCGGGAGTTTCTGCATCCCTTGCACACTAGGAGGCATCCCTTTGCAAAAAGCTCTAGTTGACTTGGGTGCTAGTGTGAGCCTTATGCCCCTTAGCATGTTCCGGAAATTGAACACGTGCACCGACTTGAAGCCGACCGACATGAGAATTCAACTTGCGGACGGTCGGATTACTAGGCCGGTAGGGATCGCAGAGAATATTCCACTCGAAGTTCTGGGAGGGATATGCTTGCCTTGTGATTTTGTCATAATGGACATCAAGGAAGAGGGCGACACTTCGCTCATACTTGGACGCCTGTTCCTCGCAACCGCCGGTGTTATCATCGACGTGCATGAAGGAACTCTATCCTTGAATGTCGGGAACATCGAAGTCGAGCTTCACATACCCAAGGCCATGAAGCATATGCCCTATCACGAGGAGTTAGACTATGTGGATCTCCTCGACGAGGTGATTTAAGAAGCAATCCCCCATTCTATTCGTGCTCTCCATGACGATGGCTTTGAAGAAGGCCAAGCTTCTAGCGATGAAGAGAAATTGGAGGACCCTCCAGATAGCTTCATGGATGAAGATGAAGGTGACGCTGATTTCACAAGAATACGAGAGCTTTGCAAGCTCTCAACGGCCAAGAAACCAAAGAAAGCTCCACCGAAAAAAAGATTTGTGTCACCGGCCAAGAAGAAGATAGGAACAAGCTCTAGCTTGGGAAACTTATCCCCCAACATTACCCATGATGAGGGGGCACTGAGGAAGACCAATGATCATCACGACCCAAATCCAAGTGGTCTTCCCGGCAAGTTTGATGGGCGCATCTCGTATGCGCCCAATATCGCGAGCTAAACGAATATCTAAAGGGGTCGAGCTCATGACCTTAAACGAGCGCTTGTCGAGAGGCAACCCGACGGTTTTTGCATTATTTTTATTTGATTTTTATTTTTGGTTTAGACTTTTATTAGTGTTTAGAGTCTTGTGTCCATGAAAATCGTGACAACGGGTCCTAATTTTCATGACAGGAGAAGGAGAAAGGGATATCAATCATATGGAGGATGATCGTGGCAAGGAGGAGTGCTCCAGGAATGCGTTCAGGCCTTAGGAGGAGGAAGAAACAGACTGGAGGAAGAAAACCGAGACCAGAGCGAAAATGGAGAGCCGATGCAGAAAACAGCACATCACTCGGCCGAGTAGCATATGCCACTCGGCCGAGCAAAGACTCCACTCGGCCGAGTGGAGCACCAATCAGGGAAGTTTCTGCAGACCAACTCTCTGTCAATTTCTATAAGTTTTAGTTTTAATTGCCACTCGGGCGAGTGACTTGTCACTCGGCCGAGTGAAACAGATACCCTCCTAGCTCTAGAATTACTGAGTGGCAGAGCCACTCGGCCGAGTGGAGTTTCTCCCTTCGGCCGAGTGAACCAAATCCACTCGGCCGAGTCATAAGTGGCGAGGAGAATTTTGAAATTGTTTTCGTTTACGCCACTCGGCCGAGTGACATTTTCACTTGGCC
Organism: Scilla litardierei; assembly: GCA_030789695.1. NCBI lineage: Eukaryota > Viridiplantae > Streptophyta > Magnoliopsida > Asparagales > Asparagaceae > Scilla > Scilla litardierei. The sequence continues at coordinate 126,666,163 of CM061142.1, forward strand.
GAGTCGTAACAATTTCTATATAAGCTGAAGCACCGCGGTGCGGATTTCGAAACACCAAAAAAATCCCAATTTTCGCCCGAGCCTGCTGTCGCTTGAGCTTCCTCGGCCGCTGCGATCCCCCCTCACCCGGTGCACCCTTTCCGTCGCCCGAGGTGACTCCCCTCACCGGCGATCGACACACTACCGACCGCCGACGACCGGCCACCCCCCCCCCACCGCCGGCGCCGCCTCCGAACACCCCCATTTTGCCCCAAAAGCCCTGTTTCTCCCCATTTCTCTTGATTTGTATGCCCGTGAACCCCAAATTCAAATTAATTTTCATATCTATCTATTATCCCTTATCTCCCCCATATATATTGAATATTATTCGCTGATTTGATCGTTTGATTTGCAGGTTGGCTTGGGGGAGCTTTGGGGAGTTTTTGGACGCGCATTGAGCTTCGCGGCAGAGGCGCCTCTTCGCACACACAGCTGTTTGCTCTCACGGTGTGTTCAGGTACACTCGTTCCATCACTTAGCACGCCGCATTACTTATTTGGTTGGGACACGTCTCGTGGCACGCATGCCGCCATGCACTAGGCCACGTACACGGGGAGCCTCTTCGAAGCGGAAGAGGACCGATGATCCCGGTCCCTCTTCCACTAGGGAGGACTCCCCTCCACCTAGCCCGCCACTACCACCGCCACCTACACAGCCTATCCCTGCTGATCCTGTCCCTCCACCCGCTCCCGCCGTCGGGCCGATAGGGATTACGTTTCGAAATGATGCACACTGCGCCAGATTCGAGCGTATCTGCCATCGCTCGATAGTACTCTCTAGGTTTGCACACCTAGCTGACCTTGACTGCCTAGGGGTACTCGAGGGGCTTCTCACGTTGTACGACAACGTGGGATGTCGTGATTTTCTATCGGTGTCGACGGATACCTACATCCGTCTGACACTAGAGGTCCTCAGTTCCATTGACCAGACCGCTGGAGGATGCTCCTTTAGATTGATGGATCGAGAGTGCGAGATCACTCTCGACATGATTAGAGCATTCTTCCAGTGGCCCGCCGTCCCTGTCCCTGACCACGCATATGCTCCCACGCACATCCCACCCCCGTCGTTCGACACCCATACCTTCTGGACACGGATCACGGGATCCCCACTCGCCTTTGACCCTAGTATGGCCAAGGCCTCAGCTATCCTCCACCCCTGCCTCCGCATTGCACAGCACCTTATGGCGACTACTTTCCTCACGAGGTACGAGCCCGGGACCTTGTCTGTGTGCCTACGTGCTTGAGCCTAAGGATGCTGAGCAGGCACCCCCTGCACCACCTGTTGACCCTGTGATCCCTCAGCCTGCCCCTGCACTGTCTGCACCTCCCGACACCTCTGTCCACATGTCTGTTAGTGTCGGGAGCACTTTAGTTGAGCCGTCCACCACCACCTCCACCACTGAGCCTATGTCCGTTGAGCCTATCACCTCTCTAAGTCCCGAGCATCCCACCACCATTTTAGAGAGCGGCGAGACCTCCTTTACCGTCGCAGTGGCGATTCTGTCCTCACTTTTGTCCACGGCCACCCCGGCCGTTGGCCCGTCTGACCCCACTGTCACGGTCTTTTCCGAGAGCGTCGTGACGTCTGTCCCCACTTCTGTGTCACTGACCTCTCTGCCTGCCTCGTCGCCCATTTTGACTTCCACCTCTGCTGCTGCTGCTTCCGCTTCGACACAGCCTGCATCCCAGCCTCACACTGAGGCTGGGCATCCCTTAGTGAGCACAGCACCCCTTCCACACTTTCCTGCTGGCCCCGTCCTCTACACTGCTCGCCAGAGACAGCCTCGCACCTCACCCGTTAGAACTGTGCGTCCCTCTGCTCCACTACCCCCATACACTCTAGTTCAGAGCATTCGTGCTCTTGAGGGGGCTGTTAGTGGACTTAGAGGTGACTTTAGGTCTCTCTCCGCCATGGTCAGCGCCGTGCAGACCCGCATCGCCATCCTTCCCAGCATTTAGGCTTGTCTGAATCAGATTCTGGCGCGTGCGCCTCCACCACCCACACCCACCCAGCAGATACCACGCCCACCACCTCCACCTCCACCTCCGCCACAGGACGGTGCTGGTGCAGCACCACCACCATCTTAGGCACACTCTTGATGCCTCTGATATATTTTTGTCGTTTTGCTACCCGTTTGTTCTTGGGCCTGGTGATTTTTTGCCCCCTCCTCCACGTACTATTTTGGTGCCTTCCTGATCATATCCTTTTTATATCTTTTTGGGAGTGAGGGAGAGACTTTTTGGGGACACTTATATTTGCACCATCCTGATCTTTGCATGCATCACATTCATTCACATCTTATTTTCTTTTTGTTTTTCTTTCTTTTTCATCATGCATGCATCCTCACCCACCCCACCCACTTCACGTCTCTCAGTGTGCTACACTCCGCACATTGAGGACACTGTGCACTTCAGCTTGAGGGAGTGAGTTCTCACACTTTTTATTTTTGCCACCCTTTATTTTTGATTTCTCACATTTTCTTTCCACTTTTGCACTTATTTTCACCACTTTTTCATTTTTTTATCATTCATCACGTTTTCTTATCTTTTTTGAGTATGATGCATTGTATATATAGTTCTATTTTCTTTTATCTTTGTTTCTTTCATCTTTTGCTAGAGATGACTTTTCTGCGATGATGATGACGTGGTGTTAGCTTATCTCTATGTGCATGCTATTTTGTCATGTCATAGCTTTTGTTTCAGATATCATATGTTATGTCCTGCTTTGCATTTGAAATGGTAACCCACTCTTTTTTTGTATGAATATGGATGAAATTCTGTTATTAGCTGATGTCTGATGATTCATATGTATGCTTTTCATAGAAAACACACCAAGCTTCACGCATTGATTGCTTATATCTGGAGTACTGCTTTCCTTTCTCATATCACTTCTTATTGCATGAACTTCACTTTCAGGTTGATTGAATGTTTGCTAGGGTGATATATCTGGACTAGTTTACTTTTTGAGATTAAACTGAGTAGATTATATTACTCTGCTGAAAGTTGTCGTGCTCGTCCTATAGAGTGAACCGAGTGATACATTTATTTCTTTCTCCACATATCTTGAGCATCATTTCTCTATTTGAAATTCATTGGTGAATCCCCCCTTGGCAAGTCTATTATCGGCATTACCCCCGCTATTAATTTTCATGCTCCAAATCCCCAAAATCAAAAAGAAAAAAAAATATACATGTATATCCTTCTCTCTTTTGATTTGGGATAGCTTATGTATATATGTTTATTCAAAAAAAGAGAAAAAGAGAAAAATTGAGAAAAAGAAAAGAAAAGAGAAACGAAGTTTATAACGATCACATCTCATACTATCTCCCTCTTTCTTCCCTCTTTTGTTTTTATTTTTATTTTTTTGGAGCTTCAAAAGAAATGGGGAATGTACATATTGATTTTTTTATGCCGCCACGCTTATGGATAAGCTTGGGGGAGAGGATCCAATGATGTGTGAGAGAGTGACTACTTGACGGTGCATGACAATCTAGGCTAAGTAATCTTCTATACTCGATGAGATTGCTAAAGTTTCACGAAATCCAGAAATCGACACTTAGCATTCATTTCATGAAAACCATACTTTTCTATCCTTACTATTCCATATCATGTGATATCTCTTATACTCCTTATAGAAAGCATTCAATTGAAAAGTGTGTGATCTATGGTTCTGCATACCGCTGTAGATGCTTCAGACGATGTTAATCCTAGAATGATTCCATATTTCATGCTATTTTGATATTTTGGGGTTTTCTATTTCGAATGCATTATTATACTATGATATCGAGATAAAAGTCTGTGACATGTGTTTTATATTCGATGTATGCTACATGAGTAAGCAAAGCCCACGTCCTGAGAAGAATGATCTAGCACCCCCTTCTTCGCTCTCTATTCTATTTCTATTTTTATTTTTATTCTTCTATTTTCCTTCTTTCCATTATTTTGCCCGTCGGGTTTGCTTTTTACTCATCTTCCACGAGGACGAGTAAGAGGTAGGCTTGGGGGATTTTGATCACTCCATATTTTACACCCTTTTTCTGCATGTTTGCATGCCACTTTGGTCGCTCATGTCGTGTTTTTCACTATTATTCGACAATATTGCGATGCTTTTCACGATTTCTTGTTTTTGTCGTATTTCAGGAGATATGGAGCGATTCGGAGTGATTTTGAGATCAAGAGGATTTCCACCCACTCCGGAGTGTCACCCAAGGCTATTTGGAGGGCTATTCGGTGATGGAAGCCGAGTGGAAGAGGAAGGAACTTCGTAGGAGCGACGAGGAAGCGAAACGATGAAGATTGGGCATCTGCAGCATCTCACTCAGCCGATTGAAGCACTCACTCGGTCGAGCAAGAAGACCACTCGGCCGACCAGACCGGACACGCACCACAGAAGGGAATCAGCATGCACTCGGCCGAGTGACGATAGTCCACTCGGCCGAGCATGGAAATCCCCTCTCCCGAGTGGCACAGGAAAATCCACATCAAAAGAGGCCGACTTACTGGAAATGTACAGGCGATTGAGGCTTCCGACTCGGCCGAGCATGAAAAGCCCCTCGGCCGAGTGAGTAAAGCCACTCGGCCGAGTCACTTCCGAAGACAGACCCCCGAAAATCCCCAACTTACTGTAAATGTACAGGGTTTATCACTCGGCCGAGTGACATTTGTCACTCGGCCGAGTGATCCGCCCTGCCTGCTGTGTAAACTGCGATTTCTGGGCTGCGCATGAGCATTTTTGTCACGAATTTCTGTGCGATTTTGAGGGGTATTTTAACCCAGTTTTTGCCCTAGTTTAGAAGAACTTTTTAATACTTTTGGCAGCCTTTTTAGAGAGCTTTTTAGATCAATAGATTTAGCTTTTCTCTTGGAGATTAAAAGGTTATTTTTGTTGGATGCTATTGGGTTCTCATTGGTTTGTCTCTTTTCTTATCAAAAACTCTATTTTTATTGATAATTTCTCTATTGCAATGAATTGTGCTGAATTTATTATTGATTTTCTCATGAATTGCATGATGATTAGTGAGTAGTTTTATTCCCCTAGGGCATAGGGATGAACCCTATGGACCCTATTTCTGAATTGTGATGAATTGGTGAAATTCTTGCTAGAATTGATTAGAGTTATGTTGGGATTGATAAATTACGGATAGCTAGGGATTTATATTGATTGGGATTTGCAAGAGATTGGGTCCCAATTGATAGGGAGCCCTAGAAATTTGATTTAGATTTACGATTGGACTTCTCTAGAATTGGTTTGCAAGAGAATGTGCCAAAGCTAGGATTTTTAATCGTGTTTCTATACCAATACCCGTTTGCAAGAGATTGGACGGGTATGAACTATCACAACCTAGGTCGTAGCTCGAGTTTGCACGAGAGTGGGCTGGAGATATGATTGAACGATGATGTCAATCCTAATGCTAGCGGCTTAGGCTAGGGTTTGCAAGAGATTGGGACCTATCCTAGGTTCGCTATAGACCATCAATAGTGCGAGAGCGTGAGCTTGGTTCTACATCTAGTTGCGACTAGTTCACCTATGATTCAAGTCTAGCAATGATGAAACCTACGAATCACAACGATGAGATACGGTCCGTAGCCTGGATTCCCTATCCCTAGGCGTCTTTATTTTATTGATATTTCTATCAACATTCGAACGATTGTGACAATTTTACCCGAAATTATTCTCGACCATTTTGATAGCTAGGTGATTAGTGTTGAGTATTGATTCCCCGGATTTGGTTTTGGATGATGAGCAAACATAAATATCGTGTACTAACTGTTTGTGAGCGCGCCAAAAGAATACGTATATCAAAATCGACGTCTCAAGACTTCTCAATACGCGTGATCGTGTGCCTGAAGCTTCGTTGAAGCTTAAGGAGGTTTATTGAAGTCAAGAATGAAGATTGAAGCTTCGAAGACGGTTCGTCATGTATTATTTATTGTCTTCTAGCTTCATAGATTAAAATGTTAAGCCTTGAGTAGGACTTACATTAATATCTTCATTTAGCTCATATCTTAGAGCTAGGATTATCATAGAAGCCATTAGAAACTTTCCCGAAGCTTATCGCTTCTTCCCTCGGCTTCTAGTGCATCGTAGTTGGTTCAAGTAGAGTCACCAACCGACTAGATGACGATCTAGTCGGTCGGTAACTCTTCATGAACCGACTAGATGTCCTAACTCATTTCAGCTCAGCCATGTCGATCAATTAGTCGGTCAAAGAAGGTTCACCGACCGACTAGATGACGATCTAGTCGGTTAGGAATCCTTCTCAGACCGACTAGTTGAGCTTGCCTCTGTACAGCCTGAGTTACTGTTTACAGTTAGTCGGTCCAAGAACATTCATCGACCGACTAGTTGTGAAACTAGTCGGTCAGCATTTGTTCTTAGACCGACTAGTGTAACTTGTATTCAGCTACGTGCATTTCACCCTTAGTCGGTCATAGAACACTCACCGATCGACTAGTTGGCAAACTAGTCGGTTGGCAAGTCTTCTTAGACCGACTAGTTCATGTTGCCTGGAAATCACTCTTTTGGCTGTCGAGCTGTTAGTCGGTCCATGTTGAATCACCAACCGACTAGTTGATGAACTAGTCAGTCAGTGATCCTTCTGTTGGATCCTGCCAAAACAGAGTTAGGATCGATACTATGAAGTTTAGACTTACGCTTGCGTATGCGGCACGGTAGTCTACGAACTTCGCCTTCGGATTCGCCACGACGGATCGAGTCTTCTCACGAACGGAGTAAGGCTACTAAATCCACAATCTAAATCTCTACTTTAGATTAAGAACTTGGATAGAGGAAGAGAAAGGATTTCTGCAGAGCTTCGCTAGAATGAAGTTGCATGCATGAATTTCATGCAAAAAGATGTAAGAAATGGCTTACCCTTGGGTCTTATTTATAGCCCCCAAGGTAGTTATTTTAGGGTAAGTTGTTCCTTTGGAACAACTTAATTAAGGTGTACCATGATACATGGCACATTATAAGCTTAAGTTGTACCATATGCATGGTACAACATAAGCTTAAGATATTCCCCCTTTATTAGCCATATGTCGCATGCACTTATGCATATATAATGCGAATTTCCCACTCATCCAGAGATCCTCTCCGCAAGGGAACAGATTCCCTTTGCACACGACTTTGTGTACGCGACGTTCGAGGTCCGTATTCCCTCGTACATCCCCTACAAGGGTGTACAAACGTCTTCCATATCCAACATCTCCCACTCACACTTGAGGGGATTGTAAGAGAACATCTTTCTCTTAGTTCTTTCATCTATCATACCGAGAAATAGACCGTGCGACCGTCATGCGCGTAGAGTCTGTTGTTGTGCACTTGTTAGAGATACACAACGACCTCGAAAGTGCAAAGTTGAGTAGTTCAACGCATGCTTTACCCTAGATTATTTCTTCACATTTCTTATACTTTATATTCAACAATTGAATCCCATCTGGATTACAATTGGCTGGCCAGCTTTGAATCATTAAAGTCCAAATGCGAATATGAAATCAATCTTCCTCTTCTTGCGAACCTTCTGATCTTGACTAGACTCGCTTTTCTAACGTGCCCCGCCGAGCCGAATTATCATAGCCCATAAGTAACACGCTAAGATAGCGATCATTTCGTCAAATCTAAAGGAACCAATTGGAGTCCTTGAGGGTAAGAGTTAAGACCCATATGGCCTTTGAGTCTCACATAATAGCAAACACTATTGCTACTAACTCAGTGGTCGAAATGCATACGTGGTATGAACACGTATTACAACATCACTCCTTTCCCAGGGAGAGTATGTCTTAATGATGTTGTACGGATGAAAAGATCAGACACCACAGTGACTATCTTTTTGAGTCCCCTTACTACTCGTGAAATATTCACGGACTCTCATCCTGCATAAGACAGATAGGAAAAAATCCTATGAGATCTCTTTCAAATATCCTTGTGATACAGATCTCAGATCTTTTGTAAGCATCCATATGATGCAGATCTTTCATTCGACTATCTTGTTTAAGTCATGACTCTAAATCATTCGTCTAATGATTTTGACTTTAAACTAGTCTCATCTCTATCTTATCCATCTGATAAGATAAGGCGGTTGCTCATGTGAGAGAGCCAACCTTAATCTGTCCGACATACACACAATTCAGCTGAGATTTCAAAAAATGTACACAAACATTTCTTAAGAAATTCATATGCAATGTTTGAAAAAAGAACTTATTCTTTTATTAATTTTGATCATTTACAGACATGGGAATTTACATTGGTACAACTCAGCTCTTACGCAATCCTTGAGATGATAAGTGTTTGTAAAACACATCTCTGGGGATCGCCTTCGTAAGCGGATCCACTATCATCTCATGTGTAGATATGTACCTTATGTCTACCTTCTTGGTCTTATCATAGTCTTTTGCAAATTTGTAGCGGATATCTATGTGTTTGGTCTTACAATGGAATTTCGGATCTTTGACATAGGCTATAGATGCTTGACTGTCGCTGTGTATAGGTACAGCACCTGAGTCACTTGCATTAATTAGCCTGTCTAAGAACTTCCTAAGCCAAACAGCCTCTTGAACTGCCATGCTAAATGCTACAAACTCGGCTTCCATGGTTGAAAGTGCGATGCAGGATTGTTTCTTGCTACTCCAGGATATTGCACCAGATCCGAGTAGAAAAACATATCCTGAGGTCGATCGTCGCTCATCGAGATCACCCGCCCAATCAGCATCAGTGTAGCCTTCGAGCCTCAAGGCATCTCCTTGATAGCATAAAGCAAAGTCTGCAGTTCCTTTGAGATACCGCATTATCCTCTTAACCGCTTTCCAGTGTACTTGCCCTGGGTTGGATTGGTAACGACTTACCATTCCAACGGCAAAACAGATGTCCGGTCTTGTACACATCATAGCGTACATTAGACTACCAACTGCACTGGAATATGGAACTTTTTCCATAATCTCCTTCTCTTTTTGGTTCTTTGGACATGATTTCAGACATAAATTGTCGCACTTGCTTATTGGAGTATCAATGGACTTGCAGTCCTGCATATTAAAACGTTCTAGAACCTTCTTTATATAAGTCTCCTATGAAAGAGAAAGAAGTTTCTTTGAACGGTTCCTTGAAATCTTAACTCCAAGGATATATGCGGCTTCTCCCATGTCTTTCATCTCAAAAACTGATGAAAGCCAAGCCTTGATATCCATCACAAAGCCCTTGTCATTTCCGGCTATTAAAATGTCATCTACATATAGAGACATAATAACATACTTGTTCTTATTCCTCTTGATATATACACAGTTGTCTTCATCAAGCATGGAAAATCCATTTGATAAGACAACCTCTTGAAATCGTATATACCATTGCCTCGAGGATTGTTTAAGACCATATATGGATTTAAGAAGTTTACAAACCTTATGTTCGTTTCCTTCTTTTACAACCCTTGTTGGTTGTTCCATATAGATCTCCTCGTCCAATTCTCCATTGAGAAAGGCAGTCTTTACATCCATTTGATGTAATTCGAGGTCTAAGCAAGCTACCATTGCCAGAATCAGGCGAATTGAGGTAAAACGAACAACAGGAGAGAAAGTCTCTTCGTAGTCTATCCCTTCCTGTTGCGTAAAACCTTTCGCGACAAGGCGAGCTTTATATCTGTCAATAGAGCCATCAGCCTTATGCTTGATCTTGAGAACCCATTTGTTCCCAATAGCTCTACGTCCTCTGGGTAAGTCAACCAAGTCCCAGACTTGGTTAACTTTCATGGATTCTAACTCCTCTTGCATCGCTTCCATCCATTTGTCTTTAGCAGGGCAAGATACGGCCTGTTTGAAAGTAGCATGCTCGTCATCTTCTTGTAGTATAGTCATAAAGGTTTGCGGAAATTCATCCTCAAATCTTAGAGGAGCCAACCTTGTACGACTACTACGTCGTATTTGAGATTCTTCAAGTCCTTGTTGACTTGAATTTAGATCAATTCTAATATCACTCCCACTTGGAATGTCGTTAGAATTGCTCCCACTTGGATCATTATTCCCGTATGGAATAGGATAATCGTCATTCGTATAATCCATTGGTGAAGGTTGAAACGTATTTTCATTTTCACCAAGAATTCTCCCACTCGAATGAGGTAATCCTTCTTGATCATAAATCTCAAATAGAGATAAGTCCTGACTTATCTCGCCCTGTCTTGGAAACTCGTTTTCCAAGAAAGTGACATCCCTCGACTCAAACTCAATTAGCCCACCATTGTCTTCCTGACTAATAAAAACATAACCTTTGGAGTTTTCTGCGTATCGTATAAAGATACATTTCCTTCCCATTGGCCCAAGTTTGCCATACTTATGGGAGGAAATATGTGCGTAGGATGCACAACCCCAAGGTTTCAAAATGTTTAAGTCAGGAGACCTTTGGTTCCACAACTCATAAGGAGTGGAGCTAACTGATTTCGAGGGTACGCGGTTTAAAATGAAAGTGGCCGTTAATAATGCATCACCCCAAAAGGTGATTGGCAAGTTAGCTTGCGCCATCATTGAACGGACCATTTCCATTAAAGTCCTATTTCTCCTTTCTGCAACACCGTTTTGTTGAGGAGTATAAGGCATAGTTACCTGATGTACTATGCCTTTTTCATCACAAAGTTCCTTAAAACTTATTGATTGATATTCACCGCCTCTATCGGTTCGCAAGACCTTAATCTTGCGATCTAATTGATTCTCCACTAAACTCATATAGTTTTTAAAGCAAGCCAAAGCTTCACTTTTGTGGGATATCAAATAGATATGTCCGAATCGGGTGAAATCATCAATAAAAGTGATGAAATAGGACTTTCCGCGTCTTGACTTGACATTCATCGGACCACATATGTCCGAATGGATAAGCTGTAATGGAACCTCGGCCCTTGTGCCGGTTCCAAACGGCTTGCGACAAGATTTCCCCACAAGGCAATGTTCGCAGGTCGACATTTCAACCTTTGAAACATTGGATAGAAGGCCACGTTTGGCAAGTCTATCCATACGCGTTGGTCCAATATGACCAAGCCTTGCGTGCCAACAATTCACATCAGACTCATAAGTCTTAGAATTTGCAACAAGGAAATTTTCATTACATGAGGAATCATACATTGTACTCATTACAATAAATCCTTTAAATACAAACCCAGTACCAATAAGAGTATTATTACAACTTAAGTCCATATTACAATCATGAAAAAACCAGCTATAGCCAAGACCCATTAATACAACCACAGAAATTATATTCCTTCGAATATCTGGAGCGAAGAGGACATCATGAAGTAGGAGAGTGCGGCCGTTGTCCAAGACTAGCTTGCAAGTCCCAACGCCTTTCACTTCAACACGTGTGTTGTTTCCTACATAGATCCACTTCGTTCCTTGGGGTATCCGGTGATACTCCACGAAGGACCGTCTGTCCCTTGCTATGTGGTCGGTGGCACCTGAATCAATTATCCAAAATGGATTAGATTCCACAAGAAATATTGAACTAGAAACACATATGTAACTAGTATATTTACAAGTTACCTCGTCGCCTCCACTCGTACACGAACGAGCATAGTGACCGAGCTTGTTGCACTTGAAGCACTTGATCCTCTTCAAGTCTTTCTTCTTGTGCCATTTCTTGTGCCCACCCTTATGTTTGGGTTTCTTGGTAGACTCAGGTTGCTTATTACGTTCATTAGTGAACTTCGAACGATTTTTTCGTTTCTTTCCCCCGTGTGAGGAACTAGCAACCATGTGCACTTCTGCACTTGGCTTGGCAGCCGCAAGCCGCTCTTCCTCTAATTCGAGGTGCTTGGAAACATCGCTGAAGGTCTCATTGTGAGTGAGATGCATCTTCATTTGGTCCCACCCATTTGGTAGGGAACGTATGACTGCTTGGATTTGTTGCTCATCCGTGAGCACATGACCTGCGTCCTTTAACTCTGATATAAGGTTCGCCATATGTCGCAGATGTTTCCCCATGGAATGATCTGGACGTTTCTTATATGTATCGAACTTTATAGTTAAGGCGCGAAGTTTGGACACCGATGTGCCACCGAACTTCTCCTCTAGCTTGGACCATATGTCCATGGCTAGGTCATGTTCTCGGAAGATGCGCATTATGTCATCAGCCATACTGCTTAATAACGTAATGCGCGCTATCTTATTCTTCCGAGACCAAGCATCAAAAGCTTCATTGTCTCTTCGGTGTTGGGCCGTAGTGCCCAACTCCGGTTCAATCATAACGTTCTTTAGAGTTTCGAGCACTTCTTGCTCCTCTAGAACGTATTGTATCTTAATGGACCAAAGTTTGTAATTATCACCGTTGAGTTTTTCACCTTTGTTTAACTCAGCGACGATATTCTTTGAAGCGGAAGACATTTTACTTTTAAAATGCTGCAAAAGACATAAAAACCGAAGGTTCGATCAAAAACACATTGCAAAAAATTCTTAAAATATAACTCCAACTTGAAATTATATTATATTTGATAAGTTACTTTCGAAAAATATTGAAGATGTTGTTCTAGAATCGAAAAGGTCTCTTTGATTCCAATCACCATCTAGAACAACCTTCAATATTCCCCCATCACTTATCAAACAATAGTACTCTTATAGTACTAGCAGCGGAAAAACGAGTTTGAAAACGTATTTTTCAAATACAATTCCCACTTGAAATGATAATAGAATATCCCATATGGATAGTTCTAAAATCAACTCCCACTTGGAATGATATTCATAATTTGATAGGTTACTTTCGAAAAATATTGAAGATGTTACTCTAGAGTCGGAAAGGTCACTATGTTTCCAATCACCATCTAGAGTAACTTTCAATATTTCTCCCTCACTTTATCAAATGTTAGTACTCTTATAGGACTTTGCAGCGGAAAAGCGTTTTTGAAAAACGTATTTTTCAAAAATTTAAAATACATTGGCTAATCTCCGTAGAGTAGAGCACAACGTCATAAGTACATTGGCTAATCTCCGTAGAGTAGAGCACAATGACATGGCTAATCTCGCATGAAGTAGAGCACTAAGGCTAATCTTCAAGGAGTAGAGCACAATTTCATAAGTACATTGGCTAATCTCCGTAGAGTAGAGCACAATGACTTGGCTAATCTCGCATGAAGTAGAGCACTATGGCTAGTCTTCAAGGAGTAGAGCCCAAAGAAAAACTTCATTAAAACGTTAGTCCCGTATGAACTTGTCGGCACTGTGGTTAGCCTCGTATGGACTAATCGACACATTCGAGTTTGACCAAGGCCTTTTGTTACCCCGTATGGGTCATTTGGCAAGTTTGCAATCGACCCAGACCTTTTGTCGGATTGGTCGACCAAAAACACCAAATTGGTCGACCAATTTTTGGTCTACAACTTCTTCCCGGCCAGGGCCTCTGCCCTGGCCGGGGCTTGGCCAAGGGCCGGCCAGGGGCCCTGGCCCCCTCGGCCAGGGCCTCTGCCCTGGCCAAGGCTGGCCAAGGCCGGCCAGGCCCTGGCCGAGGCCAGGGCATTGGCCCTGGCCTCTGCCAGGGCAGGCCAACCGGCCCTGGCCCCTGCCAGGGCAGGCCAGGCCCTGGCCGAGGCCAGGGCGCCGGCCCTGGCCTCTGCCAGGGCCGCCTGGCCCTGGCAGTGGCCAGGGCGCCGGCCCTGGCCTCTGCCAGGGCTGGCCCTGGCCTCTGCCAGGGCCGGCCAGGCCGGCAGGCCTTGGCCAAGGCCGGCCATTGCCGGCCTGGCCTTGGCCGGCCACTGCCGGCCTGGCCATGGCCGGCCATGGCTTGGCCCTGGCCGGTCATGGCCAAGGTCATTTGGCATTGGCCGGCCATGGCCCCTTTGGCCATGGCCGTCCACCCCCTTTGAATGGGGTTGCCGCACATACTCCTCCCCCTTGATGGGGTGGTCGCCGGTGGTTATTGGCCGTGGCCAACCCCCTCCGCAAGTGGAGGGGGGTGCATAGCCTTCATAGCCCATTTGGCCATGGTGCACATGCACCAATTTCCTCTTACCCGATGGAAATAACTACCATCATCTTCCTCGATGAAGCACCTGTTCGTCGATGAAGCACCCGTTCGTCGAGAAATTAGTTATTTCCTAATGGCCGTGTGCCAAAAATGAAAAATAACATACTACATGAACGGTCGGTTCTTCCCGTCACGGAGAGTTCCTACCATATCCGTAATTATAGGAGACCCTAACGTGAAAAGAACAACCGCTGCGTTCTCTCCGTCACGAAGCGTTCCTACTATATCCGTAATAGTAGGAGACCCATTCGTGAAAAAGACAACGACTCGTTCATAGTTTCGACGGAGCGGTGGTTTGACCGGGGTGAACCCATATGGCTCCGATACCAATGTTGGATCCTGCCAAAACAGAGTTAGGATCGATACTATGAAGTTTAGACTTACGCTTGCGTATGCGGCACGGTAGTCTACGAACTTCGCCTTCGGATTCGCCACGACAGATCGAGTCTTCTCACGAACGGAGTAAGGCTACTAAATCCACAATCTAAATCTCTACTTTAGATTAAGAACTTGGATAGAGGAAGAGAAAGGATTTCTGCAGAGCTTCGCTGGAATGAAGTTGCATGCATGAATTTCATGCAAAAAGATGTAAGAAATGGCTTACCCTTGGGTCTTATTTATAGCCCCCAAGGTAGTTATTTTAGGGTAAGTTGTTCCTTTGGAACAACTTAATTAAGGTGTACCATGATACATGGCACATTATAAGTCCCTTTGCACACGACTTTGTGTACGCGACGTTCGAGGTCCGTATTCCCTCGTACATCCCCTACAAGGGTGTACAAACGTCTTCCATATCCAACATCTTCTTAGACCGACTAGTCTGCTTCAGAATAGAGCTGTTGGGATTCTTTCAAACTCGATTTCTCTTGCCCCTTTAAATAGAATCCTGATTCGTTTGAAGAGGGGTTAGAGGTCCTGTTTCCAAGCAATTTCAGACCTAAGAGAAGAGCTCTCCCAAGCTATTTCAAAGCTCTCTCTCCCTCACAAGAATCTCTCCCTCAACACCCTGAGCCCTAATTCCTCAAGAGAGATTCTCTCCATTGTGAGCTTCTCAAGCCAAGAGCTTGATTCTAGGTCATCAACTCCACCCTAGGCTTCCATTGCCGGTCATCTTCTTGAAGCTAGGGTTTGGTGACATCTTCTTCCCCAAAATCCATCTTTGCCCTAATTTGGTAAGTTATATGACGTGCGTTTATATTTCATATATTCACGCACGTTTTCTTTTGTGTTTCTCCGTGTTTTTTGCCGTCTTTTATTCGTTTTCTCGTATTTTCTCGTTTTCTTTCACTTTTCTTTGTTTCTCCATGATTGCAGGAGATTGACCGCGTAGGGGACGTTTAACGACGATATCTCAAGTCCCCGGAGCAACGGGAGGAGTCACGCGTGATCCATGGGGTTAAACGTCAAAGAATACATCTTTCAGCCCCTCACCCGGTCGGTTGGTCATCTCCAACCGATCGGGTGATGCACGCGTGCACCACCCGGTCTCAGCCGGAGCTCAAGTGGAAGTCACCCGACCGGTTCACAGGCCGGTTCAACTGGGGCCAACTCTCTGTCTTCTCGAGCCAAATTCCAACTGATCGGGTGACTCTCACCCGATCGGTTCATCTGTAGCTGATGCTGAAGAGCCGAAGACACGGGCACCTAACCGATCACTTCACCCGATGGCGCCAAGATCCAACCGGTCACTCCAAGAACTCAACCGACCGGTTCATATGACCGGGTGAAAGTTCGCCGTTTTCTGTTATTATATGTAACGGATCACCCGATCGGTTGACTTGTCAACCGATCGGGTGATACGAGAGTCTATAAATAGAACCCCTAGGGTTCCAGAAACGGGGAGCTGCTAGTTTTTACTGTTTTCTCCTATTGTGACGGCTGTAATTACTGTTCTTTTGTAAGTTTTCGGATCTTTCTCAAATTTTAGTATTGTTTTAATTACTCTATTACTTCCGCATTCCAATCGTCTGATTATGATTCCAACGGTTCATTTTCATTTAGATCGCTTTTTAATGAATTTTTGTGAGTAGTTCCCAAATCTGGGATTTTGGCGGAAACCCCTTCGGGGGCTCTTCCCGATGCATCCATAGGGTTAGGAAATCGATAGGGAATAGGAATCTAACGGTTACGTGGGGTGTTTCATTGTCATCGGCGGGAAAAAGACCGCCTTTGACCATTGGGCCAAGGGGGAATAAACTTGGCGGTTGACTCCCTAGCCATAGCTCACGCCCTCAGCGTAGACGTCGAACCCTAGCGTGCGGGAGCGGCAGGATGAGACGTTGGGAGTTATCGTTGCGAGCTTAGTGCTCCCAGAATCGATCAGTGTTAATGGACACGGGAGTGCCCACTGATCGAATCTGGGAAGTCCGGTGTATCATCCTGGGCACCGACCGGAATATCGGGCCCATGGGATGCCGTTACCACTTTCAGAGGCAACGTCTCACCATTAGACCCTAATTCCGATCGCTATCCTACCCGTAGGCCGTATCGGCAAGAGTCGCTTGTTGGGGTGGAAACCAAAGTCCAGGGTTTATTTTCTTATTGTTCATGCCTTGCATTCCTATATCGTGACAACCCATCAACCGATTTGGGCTAGCTCGCCCACGGGGTTATTCTGGTCCTCCTTGACACAAGCACATCCTAGCCTCCCTGTGTTCGACCCCTAAGCCACACTATAACACCGTGCGCTTGCGGTTACAAATATCTAAACCCCGTGCCGCACGGTCGTCACCGCCTGCGTGGCATACGTCAAGTTTATGGCGCCGCTGCCGGGGAGGCAACGTGCTTGTTATTTTAGTATCTCTTGAACCCTAGTGTCTAGCTCTCATCCCTACCTCGTGATAATTTTCGCATTCTCCTTTTTCCCTTTTATTTTTCTTATTTTTATTTCTTATCTTATCTGTTTCTTTCCCACTTGTCGCTTCACGGGTGTTTGTTGCTTTTCATGCGCAGGAGTTCAAGAAGTCTTGACGACTTGATTCCCGTTGATCCAGAGAGTAACGCCACCCTTAGGTGCTTGGCCGCTGAGAAGCGAAGAAGAGAGGATCCCGAATCAATGGAGGAGAACACCCCGCCTCACAAGTCCCTGTTGGAGTACTCGATGCCATCTATCGAGTCCACTTCCGCCATCCGTTCTCCAGCTATTGCAGCCCAACGCTTTGAGCTAAAGCCGTCTTTAGTGACATGGATCCAGCAGGACCAGTTTTCGGGTGCACCCATGGAGAGCCCGATCGAGCATCTAGACTCCTTCTTGTAGAAATGTGACACCATCCGGATTAATGGTGTCACGACTGAGGCGATCCGTCTGAAGCTGTTCCCCTTCTCGTTGCGAGACAAAGCCAAGCAATGGCTTAGGGGGAAGGACCCCAACACTTTCAATACCTGGGAGAAGCTCTCCAACGCTTTTCTGACGAAGTTCTTTCCTCCGGGAAAGACCATGAAGTTGAGGAGTGAGATCTCCTCCTTCTCCCAGGCCAGCCACGAGTCCTTGCATGAAGCTTGGACGAGGTACAAGGAGATGCAGAGAAGGTGCCCTCACCATGAGCTTCCGAAGTGGCAGATTATTAATCTGTTCTACAATGGGCTTAGGGATGACCTAAAATCTTTTATGGACGCCGCAGCTGGGGGTTCCTTCATGTCAAGGAGCGAGGAAGACGCCAGACATATTCTGGAAAATATGGCATCCAACAATGAGCGGTGGTGTGACGAGAGAGCCACACCCAGGTCTGGGGGTATACAAAGAGTCGAGGACGTCGACAAACTTTCAAGCAAGTTCGACTTGTTTCGACCCAGATCTCCGCACTAATGGTAGGAGCTGATGGGGCCGGTACACAGCAGATTTCAGCGGTAGAATCAAAATTCTTTGGGGAATTCGACGGTGGTGACATCTCACTGGATCAGGCGAGCGCACTATTTTACAACCATACGGGAAATGCGTCGTATCCACCAAGAACCAATTCCAACCCGGCCTACTCTCCAAACAACCGGAACCACCCTAACTTTGGTTACCGGGCACCATTTCAGCCCTCGCCACCTCAGCAGCTGCAGCAACAAACATATCAGCCGACTAGGCCATAGCAGAGTCAGATTCAGCAGCAACAATATCAGCAGCAACCTCAGCAACAATTTTACGCCCCCAGGAATCAGCAACCAATCCAGCAGCAGCAGCAGTATGGCCAACAGAGGGCCGTCTCTCTGGTTGAGTCTCTCTTGACTCAATATATAACCCACCAGGAGAAGATCAATCAAAAGCTGGAAATGGGTCAGCGGGCCCTCACGGACCAAGTAACCCAGCTGGGGTTACAAGTGGCGAACCTTTCAAGGTCACAAAACCAATTGCCGCCACAACCGGAGGTGAACCCGAGGGGAGCAACCCAAACGTCGACACTTGTGCACGAGCACGCAAATGTGTCCGCTATCGTTCTGAGAAGCGGGACACAAATCCCTACTAGAGTGCCCCTTAATAGACCGGAAGCACCGTTGGTCGTTGAGCGACCGATCGAAAAATCAAACGACGCCGGTGCTTCGTCATCAAATCATACGACTCCAGAGGGCGTCTCTGAAGAAGAGAAGAAGAAAAACGAGGAAGGGAGCCCGAAAGTGTTCAAACCCGTTGTGCCTTTTCCACAACGGTTAGCTCAGGCCAAAATTGATGAGAAATATGGTAAGTTCTTCGCCATGGTCAAGGACCTGAGCTTGCAAATCCCCTTCCTGGAAACAATCGAAACAATCCCCTCCTGTGCAAAATTCCTGAAGGATTTGGTGACGAGAGGGTCTAGAAAGGAGAAAGTAGTGTTGACAGCGGAGTGTAGCGCTCTCATCCAGAGGGAAAATCCGCCGAAACTTAAAGACCCGGGGAGCTTCTCAATTCCTTGCACGATCGGGGCAGTAAAGATTCATCGCGCGCTCGTCGATCTCGGAGCGAGTGTAAGTTTGATGCCCTTGTCGATGTATAAAAGGATAGGAATGGGTGATCTGGAGCCCACCGGTATGACCATACAACTAGCTGACCGGTCGGTCAAATATCCGGTGGGGATTGTGGATGACCTCCCCGTCAATGTAAAAGGGGTGCATGTGCCAGTGGACTTTGTAGTCATGGACATGTCTGAAGACGCACACACCCCCATCATCCTGGGACGGCCTTTCATGGCCACTGCTGGCGTTTTGATTGATGTGAAGAACGGAAAACTTTCGCTAAACGTCAGCGGAGAAAATGTTGAATTTGATCTGGGGTTGTCCATGAAGTATCCCGATCCCCCAGATGACCCTAGGTGTAATTTGCTGGAGGTGGAAGAAGAAAAAGCTGCTGAAGAGAGCTCCTGGGAGATTCTCTTAAGAAACCCCCCCGATGACTTGGAGGATTCAGAAGACCGAGATGGCCCTAAGAACAATGATGCTGCTGGGAAAGCGAGTGCAGCACGTACAACCCCTCCCGGGTTCCCCAAGGCTCCTCCTGCGAGGAGAACGGGGAAAGAACCCATGGGCCTCACCAAAGACGAGGTCCGGATCCTTAAGAAGATGGCGGTAAGCGCCAATACGAAAGAGAAGCCACTGGATCCCAAGATCAAGGAGAGGGTAGTCGAGCAAATCTTTCTCCAGCCGCTGACTACTCCAAAGGCCTTAAGCTCCGATGAAGAAGAGATGCCGAACTTAGGGCATCACCCGTATCAACCACCGTGAACATCACTTGCGGGCGTCGAGCCAACGACGTTAAACAAGTGCGCTTCATGGGAGGCAACCCATGCTCTAAACTTTTGCCCCACTTTTTAGTGTTATTTTTTACTTTATTTTATCTATTTTTATGAATAAAATCAGCCGCAAGAGCATCCGTTCAGGGACTTAGACAATCTGTTGGTTTTTGCAGGAAGCAAGGTCCCAACCGATCGGTTGATAACTCACCCGATCGGTTGGGATGTATCAGATACAAGCCGAAATCTGTCCCCAAATGAACCGATCGGTTGAAGAATGGAGAGACCGGGTGACAGACCGTGTGAGCTGGGGAGAATTCTCGGGAAATTTTTGGGAAACACCAACCGATCGGTTGAGTTAGAGCACGATCGGTTGAGGCGACCGGGTGAGCAACCCTCAATTCTCGGGAAAATGAGTGGAGCGGCCAACCGATCGGTTGACAAGTCAACCGACCGGTTCGCCTGTAGCACTTCTTCGGCAAGAATTTTTGACCTAACCGTCAACCGATCGGGTGACAAGTCACCCGATCGGTTCGACTTAAAACCCTATAAAAACCCCCCGACCACCCATTCATTCCGCCCTCGCCCGATCGCAATTTCCGCCGTCGTTTCGCCTGCCTCTGCTCCCCAACAGCCCGATTCACTCCCCCACGTCCTCCACTCCTCCAATACTCCCTCTCCCCACCTCCTCCATCAATCTCTCCATTATTTACACTCCCTCTCTCCTTTCATTTCGAGTTTCTGACCTAATTCCCCCCAAACAACGCCCATTTCAAAAATTCTTGCTGAAAGAGGTCGCCGCGGCTCCACGCTACTCTCATTGCACAGTGTGGGGACATCTACGGGCAAGCTTCGCCATTTCGCTTGGGTACACTCGCTCCTATGCTCATATTTCTATTTTTGCCCTATAAATTGTGCTTGCCCATTTCGCTTGTGTTAGTGTGCATTCATTGCTTTTTGCACTCATTCATACACGCACACTCACGCATGGCTAAGGATAAAGACAAGGGGAAGGAGATTATGCGGGAGGAGGAACCGTCTCGAAAGAGACGGAAACAAACATGTCCCCCTTCCCACACACGAGCACTTACACTTGGCCCTCCCCCGCCTGTTATCCCCCCTATGGACCCAATGTTGGGACCGCATGGGTATATCTTTAGGAACCAGGAACACAAGGATTTTTATCGTAGGCTCGATGCTCGGGGGCATCTATCAACTAAGTTCCCGCACACACAGTCACTGGTCGATCTCGGTGTCTACACCGAAGTCGAATCTCTTTTCGCTAACTTGGGCTGGTTGGCCTTTCTTAATGCATCTGTCGTATCCTACCCGGCACTCACCCTCGAATTTCTCTCTACACTTGTTTGGGAGTCTGGGTCGATCATAAAATTCCGAGTGCGTAACAGGAGTGTCACCACAAATCTGAACACAATTAACGATATATTTGGTTTCCCCAATCTTGGGGATGACTCCATCCGACACTACGGGTACACGCCTGAGTTTAACGTCGATTAATTCTGGTTCCGCCTCACACTGCTCCATGACTATCCCAGAGGAAGGGCCAAGGCCTCCTCCATCATTCATCCCATGTTTCGTTTGGCCCACAGGATCATATCATCTGCATTTTTTCCCAGGGACGAGTCCGGCACCTTGACTATCCCTGACCTTTTTATCCTATGGGCCATGACTTTCCCTTTTGTCCGGGACGATGATGGGATTAGCTTCAGGGCCCCTACCGTCCCCATCCATGGCGGCGATTGGCTTGTTTACAAGCTTCTCGAGATCAGCCGGGCCAGTAAGGGGAAATTTTGTTGTGGGGGCATCATTACTATCATTTCTTCTTACACCCAATTTAATATTCCCATCCCCAATAATCTTCCCACTGTCGCAGGACCCTCACAGCTAGATATTGATGTCCTGCGGCACATTCACATGATTAGACCCCACTCCGATGGCCGCTTCATCTTCAATTATGGCCACCCCCCAGACCCTTACACCATTCTCCCCAACCCCGCTCGCATGACCATAGCTCTTGTGGGAGATTGGACCTTCCCACCCGATCCCAACTTCCTAGCGGGGTTGAACCTTCCTTTCCTTCCCGCGGATGCACGCAGACCACCGCCCCCTGCCGCCCACTTAGGCGAGCAGGATATCCCTGCGTCTTAGGGAGATATAGGGGCTGGCCCGAGTCGTCCTGTTTCTGTTCCGGGGCCCATCACGTCTGAGCACCTCTTAGCGGCCATTTCTGGCCTTGTCTCCTGTGCCGGCATGATCACTGCCGCCGGCACCACTTCCACCTTACCTGCCGGCACCACTTCTGCCTCACGTCAGTCCACATCTTTTGGTCGCCGCCAGGTCGCCGCCTGTCTTGGTCTTGAAAGGGAGGTCGCTGCCCTCCGTGAGCTCGCCATGTCCTCTGCCTCCTCGGACCCATCACCGTCCTCTTTTCTCACTCACCCACGTTTCCTCGCACTTGAGAGGAACGTGGCCGCCATTCTTCGCCTTCTCACTCACATCCACGGTCCACCTCCACCTTCACCACCTCGACGATCTTCTCCTCCACCCTCCCACACATCCCCACATCCATCACCTCCCTCACCACATTCTTCTCATCCCTCATCTATTCCCATCCCGGTATCCACTTCCCCCCTCCCGACCACTTCCATCGCACCCACCCTACCCCCTCCCTCCTCCTCCATCACTGCATACGTGCGTCGGAGGAAATTGCCAGTGCGCTCCAGATCTCTCCCACCACCACCCACTATCGTCACCACCACATCTTCTTCCCCCATTTCTATTCCTCTCACCATCGCCTTGATCGCCGTCCTACCACCACCACCCACCTCCACCGACACTCCTTCCATCGTTCACACCACCGCCGCCCCTATTCCTCCACCTCATTCCCCACTTCTCCGCACACCCCCAGCCTCCCCCGACCACCCAGCCACACCCGCTTCTGAGGAGGACGAGGACTCACCTTCTCCTGCTTTCTGATTTCACCTTGTTTGTTTTTGACTCCCCCTTGCATATCTCTGCATTTCACGATCGCATTTTATTTGCTAGCACTGTCATGTCTAGCTTGGGGGACGTCTATTTTGGTGTGTCGTCGTGTTTTGTTGTTTTTCTCATTTTTTGTGTGTGTGCTTGTTTTTTCCTCTTTTGAGTGTCTTGTCGTGTGGTTTTATTTCTATTTTTGTGTCGTTTGATTTTGATTTTGATCTTTCTTTATTTTCAGTTTCATCTCTGTGTTTTTCTCGTTTTCATTTCTTTTTGTGTCAGTGCGTATTCCCCCCCCATCTTCATTGCCCTCCCATTCTCACTCATATTGCATTGAGGGCAATGCAAACTTCAGCTTGGGGGAGTCGCACTGTGTGCGTCATTTGAGTCCTTCTTTTTCGTTTTTGTGTCGTTTTCATCGTTTTTTTTATTTTTTCCTTTTTTTTCTCTTCTCTTCTTTTTATCTCTTTCTCCTAGAGATGAACCCTATGATGAATCGCCACGAAATCACGCACACCTAGCATGGTATCGAGAATCACACTCACTGACCCTAGGATATCGAGTCCTGTTGCATTTCACGCATCGTGGGTCCACTTAGCTTTTTGTGAGTCGTGCATCGTGCCTAGCTATTTGGTGTGCTTCTACTTTGTGATTTTACTTTATATACATGTCCAGGAATGACCGCTAGATTATCATGCTTCGATTTGAATATGCGGTATTTGCTTCTACTATATGCATGCTATATTTATATCGTATATTTCAATTCGCATGCGTCGGGATTCCACAATTAAGGACTAGGATAACCCATTTAGCCTATGCTCTATTTAGCGAGAATAGTTTCCTTTGCCCAAGTGTTTAGATTTCGACTTCTTTTTTTGTTTTACTTGGTGCAAATCCCCTCGTCGTGTACCGTTCTCCCACTTGGGAGAGTACACATGTGTATAGCCAAAAACCCAAAAATCCAAAAAAAAAATGGGAAAAGAAAAGAAAAACCCAAAAAGAAAAGAAAAGAAAAATTTTGTATAGCCGAAAAGCCAAAAAAATACAAATACCCAAAACCCAAAAAAAATTTCTAGTGTGAATATTTTTCCTACCTACCGAGAATAAAGGGAAGGCGAGAATTTGCACCGAGTGTTCTACTCCACATCATCTCAACCCCCATCGTTTTCGAAAACACTTGGCTTAGGAACTTTTTAGCTAGTATCTAGGCTATAGTGGCGTGATTTCCTTAACCCTAGTTGTGGAGTCCCCGACGCATGATACGTTTCACTTCTTATACTCTTCTCATGCATGCTCGAACTAATATTCACCGTAATTTCAAATTCGAATCGGTATTTGGGTCATTTCCTGGATTTGCGTATATGAGCTCAAAGCACATTGTAGAAAGCGACACCATTTGCTAGCACACGACCACACTCACACGCGCTTCACCGCGTGGGCCCACGACACTTATTGGGACTCGTTTTCCTAGGTTTAGTGATGTGATTTGACGTTTGCTTGCTTGGTGTGTCGTTTTTGATTTTGTTGGCTCTGACGGACGATCTAGGATATAGAGTTTTCTTTTTCTCTTTCTCTCTATTTTTCCCCTCCGAGCTCCTACTCTCACTCGTCTTCCTCGAGGACGAGGAAGAGTTCAGCTTGGGGGATTTTGACGTGCGTTTATATTTCATATATTCACGCACATTTTCTTTTGTGTTTCTCCGTGTTTTTCGCCGTCTTTTATTCGTTTTCTCGTATTTTCTCGTTTTCTTTCACTTTTCTTTGTTTCTCCAAGTTTGTAGGAGATTGACCGCGTAGGGGACGTTTAACGACGATATCTCAAGTCCCCGGAGCAACGGGAGGAGTCACGCGTGATCCAGGGGGTCAAACGTCAAAGAATACATCTTTCAGCCCCTCACCCGGTCGGTTGGTCATCTCCAACCGATCGGGTGATGCACGCGTGCACCACCCGGTCTCAGCCGGAGCTCAAGTGGAAGTCACCCGACCAGTTCACAGGCCGGTTCATCTGGGGCCAACTCTCTGTCTTCTCGAGCCAAATTCCAACCGATCGGGTGACTCTCACCCGATCGGTTCATCTGTAGCTGATGCTGAAGAGCCGAAGACACGGGCACCCAACCGATCACTTCACCCGATGGCGCTAAGATCCAACCGGTCACTCCAAGAACTCAACCGACCGGTTCATATGACCGGGTGAAAGTTCGTCGTTTTTTGTTATTATCTGTAACGGATCACCCGATCGGTTGACTTGTCAACCGATCGGGTGATACGAGAGTCTATAAATAGAACCCCTAGGGTTCCAGAAACGGGGAGCTGCTAGTTTTTACTGTTTTCTCCTATTGTGACGGCTGTAATTACTGTTCTTTTGTAAGTTTTCGGATCTTTCTCAAATTTTAGTATTGTCTTAATTACTCTATTACTTCCGCATTCCAATCGTCTGATTATGATTCCAACGGTTCATTTTCATTTAGATCGCTTTTTAATGAATTTTTGTGAGTAGTTCCCAAATCTGGGATTTTGGCGGAAACCCCTTAGGGGGCTCTTCCCGATGCATCCATAGGGTTAGGAAATCGATAGGGAATAGGAATCTAACGGTTACGCGGGGTGTTTTATTGTCATCGGCGAGAAAAAGACCGCCTTTGACCGTTGGGCCAAGGGGGAATAAACTTGGCGGTTGACTCCCTAGCCATAGCTCACGCCCTCAACGTAGACGTCGAACCCTAGCGCGCGGGAGCGGCAGGATGAGATGTTGGGAGTTATCGTTGCGAGCTTAGTGCTCTTGGAATCGATCAGTGTTAATGGACACGGGAGTGCCCACTGATCGAATCCGGGAAGTCCGGTGTATCATCCTGGGCACCGACCGGAATATCAGGCCCATGGGATGCCGGTACCACTTTCAGAGGCAACGTCTCACCATTAGACCCTAATTCCGATCGCTATCCTACCCGTAGGCCGTATCGGCAAGAGTCGCTCGTTGGGGTGGAAACCAAAGTCCCGGGTTTATTTTCTTATTGTTCATACCTTGCATTCTTATATCGTGACAACCCATCAACCGATTCGGGCTAGCTCGCCCACGGGGTGATTCTGGTCCTCCTTGACACAAGCACATCCTAGCCTCCCTGTGTTCGACCCCCAAGCCACACTACAACACCGTGCGCTTGCGGTTACAAATATCTAAACCCCGTGCCGCGCGGTCGTCACCGCCTGCGTGGCATACGTCATTATACTCAAGGCATAGGATTTTGTGATAAGTGTTTCATATTTCATTTCAATTGTTATTTGAATTGTGTCTCTCGGTTGTGAGAGAGGGTGTGATCCCGGTTTGTGGGAGTCACATATCATTTGTATGATTTGGTCTTGTGAAGGTTTTTCACAAGAATTTCATAGTGCTAAATCTTGAGTTAGGATTTCTAACTCAAGTATCCAGAGGGGATCTGGGTGGTTGGGACGTAGGATCACCGGGAACAAGTCGGGGAGACTTGGGTGGATCCGAACTCGTTACATGTTTTGTTTGCATTTGTTTATTCTTGTTGATTGTTGTTTATTCCGCATTGTCGTTTGTTTCTTGCACAATAATTAGGAATCACTATCTTGATTATTTTAAAGTACTATTCACCCCCCTTCTAGTACATGTGCAGTAGCTTCACAGGGCACAATAATTGGTATCAGAGCCAAGGTTAAAGCTACAAGTTCAAAGTTAGGACGAACAACGACTACAACGTCTTCAAGGATCGTCACGGAGCTTCTTCAGTATTGGAAGGGCAATCCTCAACTAGGCCTCCCTCCTTCAATGGTACCAATTACGGGTACTGGAAATGCCGGATGGAAACTTTCCTCCGGAGTGCTTCATTGTGGAGAGCCACGTTGACGGAGTTTGTCGAGCCCACCGAAGAAGATTTTGCGAAGTGGACTCCCGCGGAGGTCTCCATGGAGGTAAGCAATGCCAAGGCAATGAATGCCTTGCAATGCGCATTGGAGCCCGAGGACTTCAATAAGATATGCACATGTAAGAGTGCATATCAAATATGGAACTCCCTGCTCATCTTGCACGAAGGAACGAGTAAGGTAAAAGATTCTAAACTCGTTGTCGCTAACAAAGAATTTGAGTTGTTTCACATGGAACAGGGTGAAACTATGAAGGACTACTATTCTCGTTTCGTGGATATTTCCAACGAATTGGAAGCTCTTGGGAAGATCTACACCCAACAGGAGAAAGTCTCAAAGATCATCGATGGACTTCCTTCTTGTTGGGAAAAGCGTACCTTCGCCATCGAGGAAGGTAACGATATGAGTAAATATACCGTCGTTTAACTAATGGGTACCTTGATTTCTTATGAGGTTGGCAAGGAAAGCAAGATAAGGATGAAGGAAAAGATGAAGTCATACTTGAAGCAAGACGAGCCAAGGAAAAAGGCGATTGCATACAAGGCCGCTCCATCTACCGATGATGAAGAATCGGAAGAAGAATCGGAAGATGAGTTGGACATGGAAACTTTGGCCGATTTGGCAAAGAAGTTCGACCGATGCTTCCGAAAAGGTAAGTTTAAGAATTTATCTAAGTTTGGTTCTACTAATGTTTCTACTCCCGTGTGTTATAAATGCAACAAGCCAGGACACATCAAGCCGGATTGTCCTCTCTACAAACACAAGGGGAAGTGGAAGGCATACAAGCACGACAAGTCGAGAAAGCACAAGAAAGGACTTGTCGGGACATTCACCGACTCCGAGGAGTCGTCAAGTGGAGAGTCAGATGATGAACGCGTGGAGAAAGCACACATGTGCTTCATGGGAAAAGAGGAACGTGTTCAAGAGACTTCCTCCGATGAAAGCGATGAAAGCGAGGAAAGCGAGGATGAAGGCAGTGAGGTAACCATGGATGAACTTAAATTAGCCAACGAACAACTTTGGTATAAGTTTTCTAAATTGCATAGTAGATTTATTAAGACTAAAAATGAGTTAGATAGTCTTAAAACCTCGCCTAAACCTATCATCGTCAACAACGACACCGTTGTTGAAGGGTTGAGAAATGAGATTGTAAATCTCAAGTCTCAACTTGAGCATGTTCATATCGAGCATTCGGATGAACATGTGATAGCGGATTTGACGTCTCAAAACTCAACTTTGAGTATTGAGAATAAAAATCTCAAATCACGTGTTTATGCACTCACATCGCAAGTGTCCACCTTGGATGCTTCAATGCGTTCTCACACCGAGAAGCATGAGTGCACATTGGGCCGAATTCATGAATTCAATAAAGGTAAGGGCCATTTGGATAATATCCTAAATGACTTACTTCCGTCCAATCACCACATTGGCTTGGGGTGTAAGATGTGAGACTCATCCAAATCGGCCACGACCTTTGTTAGGCCATCTTCCGAAGCTTCTACTAGTGGGAGTAAACACTTCATTGGTAGTTCTTCTACCAATGGTGCTTCCGCTAGGTACACACCCCCATTTGGAAAGAAACCCAATTTAGGTGGACCTCCAAAGAGGGATCATGCTTTCATGTATGCCATGCCACGTAGGAACACACATCCTACTCCACATGTTAGCACATATGATGATTTCTATGCTCCACATCCACGAGCACGTGCACACCATGTGAGACACACTCATGCACGTGTTCCACCACAAGCATATGTCCATCCTCATTCTCATATGAATAATTATCATCATACACCATTGCATCATATGCCATATGCTTATCCACAACATGCATCACATAGACATCAACAACGTATGCATGCTTCTAATAGGATTAGGACTCCCAAGACATACACCATTTGGGGTCCAAAGAACACAAGCATGGATAATAAGAATATGGATGTGCAATCATTTATTAATGATATTATTTTGAATGATGATTATGTTGGGAAATCACGGTCCTCGTGGACTTGGTTTCCGAAGGGTTAGTTTCCTTTGACCCTTCATTGCTTGGTACCATAAGTTTAATTTCATTTTATGGGTACCAACGCAATTGTGGTAAGAATTGGTTTATTTTTTATTTGCATATTAATCATGGATGTGCATGTTAAGTTGAATTTAATATGGGTATGGGTTACAATTATTTGAATTGAATATGTTTAATTAAGTTGCCTAACCATAGGATCCAAAAGGATTTTTGGATACCAAAATGATGCTTTTTAGGTTCAATCCATCATGGGATACCAACCCTACCAACTCATTGATTTGCAAAGTTTGTCATTCAAATGGAGTTGATGGTGCTTAAGTGATGCACCAAAGTAGGGGGAGCTTAATGTTGTAAGTATCTTCTTGCACTTGATATACATTTGGTATCCATGTAGTTTGAATGCATGCATTGTTAGAATATTTACATTGGTATCATTTTGCTTCTATGTGTATGCTAGAATTGTGTATGCCATAGATTTATGATGTTCTATCTATGTTTGGCATAACACTTTTGCATGTTACTTTTGGTACCATGTTTGCTACATTTGGCTTTCACATTGGATTTTTTTTGTCTCTGATGTTGATTTCGTCGCTCGACGATTAACTTGGTTAAATAGAAATTCTTTCTATGGAAACATAGAATTGTTTTCCATGCACTATTTAACTAAGAATGTTGATATTGAAGAGTATGTTCCATAACTCAATAAGTGAAATTAATTTGAGTTTTGGAGAATTCGATTTTCGCCTATGGCTTGATGATTTCGTGTTTCGATTTTCGCCTATGGCTTGATGATTTCGTATTTTGATTTTCGCCTATGGCTTGATGATTTCATTTTTCGATTTTCGACTATGGTCAAGTTGGCACGCTTTGATATTCTTCGGTATTTTACATTTGGTATTTTACTTTGGTGTCATTTGGACCGTGGTCTTATTCTTAGACTCTCTTGCTTTAATTTCTTAGCCATTGAAATTTTGTCGTTGATCTCCTCCCGCTCTTTTTGCTAATGCCAAAGTGGGAGAGAATTAATAATGACAATGTGCTAATTGATAATGCAAAGCAATTTACCATGAATCTAAGTTGATATGTTAGATTCAGGGGGAGTTAAGATATAAAATGGATTTAGATCCTAAATTGGAATAATAGGATTCATATTTTATATTTCTCTCGTCTGCTTGATGCGTATGATAATCATTTAATACGAGACTAACGTGTCATCAATGCAGGGGGAGTAAGTAAATTTCTTTTGAATCATTATTATTGATTATTATTTATGTTGGTTTGTCATCACCAAAAAGGGGGAGAATGTTGAGTATTGATTCTCCGGATTTGGTTTTGGATGATGAGCAAACATAAATATCGTGTACTAACTGTTTGTGAGCGCAGTTATGGAGATCATCCCCAAAAGAATACATATATCAAAAGCGACGTCTCAAGACTTCTCAATACGCGTGATCGTGTGCCTGAAGCTTCGTTGAAGCTCAAGGAGTTTTATTGAAGTCAAGAATGAAGATTGAAGCTTCGAAGACGGTTCGTCATGTATTATTTATTGTCTTCTAGCTTCATAGATTAGAATGTTAAGCCTTGAGTAGGACTTACATTAATATCTTCATTTCGCTCATATCTTAGAGCTAGGATTATCATAGAAGCCATTAGAAACTTTCCCGAAGCTTATCGCTTCTTCCCTCGGCTTCTAGTGCATCGTAGTTGGTTCAAGTAGAGTCACCAACCGACTAGATGACGATCTAGTCGGTCGGCAACTCTTCATGAACCGACTAGATGTCCTAACTCATTTCAGCTCAGCCATGTCGATCAATTAGTCGGTCAAAGAAGGTTCACTGACCGACTAGATGACGATCTAGTCGGTTAGGAATCCTTCTCAGACCGACTAGTTGAGCTTGCCTCTGTACAGCCTGAGTTACTGTTTACAGTTAGTCGGTCCAAGAACATTCATCGACCGACTAGTTGTGAAACTAGTCAGTCAGCATTTATTCTTACACCGACTAGTGTAACTTGTATTCAGCTACGTGCATTTCACCCTTAGTCGGTCATAGAACACTCACCGACTGACTAGTTGGCAAACTAGTCGGTTGGCAAATCTTCTTAGACCGACTAGTTCATGTTGCCTAGAAATCACTCTTTTGGCTGTCGAGCTGTTAGTCGGTCTATGTTGAATCACCGACCGACTAGTTGATGAACTAGTCAGTCAGTGATCCTTCTTAGACAGACTAGTCTACTTCAGAATAGAGCCGTTGGGATTCTTTCAAACTCGATTTCTCTTGCCCCTTTAAATAGAATCCTGATTCGTTTGAAGAGGGGTTAGAGGTCCTATTTCCAAGCAATTTCAGACCTAAGAGAAGAGCTCTCCCAAGCTATTTCAAAGCTCTCTCTCCCTCACAAGAATCTCTCCCTCAACACCTTGAGCCCTAATTCCTCAAGAGAGATTCTCTCCATTGTGAGCTTCTCAAGCCAAGAGCTTGATTCTAGGTCATCAACTCCACCCTAGGCTTCCATTGCCGGTCATCTTCTTGAAACGAGGGTTTGGTGACATCTTCTTCCCCAAAATCCATCTTTGCCCTAATTTGGTAAGTTATACTCAAGGCATAGGATTTTGTGGTAAGTGTTTCATATTTCATTTCAATTGTTATTTGAATTGTGTCTCTCGGTTGTGAGAGAGGGTGTGATCCCGGTTTGTGGGAGTCACATGTCATTTGTATGATTTGGTCTTGTGAAGGTTTTTCACAAGAATTTTATAGTGCTAAATCTTGAGTTAGGGTTTCTAACTCAAGTATCCGGAGGGGATCCGGGTGGTTAGGACGTAGGATCACCGGGAACAAGTCGGGGAGACTTGGGTGGATCCGAACCCGCTACATGTTTTGTTTGCATTTGTTTATTCTTGTTGATTGTTGTTTATTCCGCATTATCGTTTGTTTCTTGCACAATAATTAGGAATAACTATCTTGATTATTTTAAAGTACTATTCACCCCCCCTCTAGTATATGTGCAGTAGTTTCACATGGCACTACAATTAGAAGGAGACACTGTCATTGTTCCTTCCTGAGTTCGATACCCGCTCGCCGCTACACCGTGTGCTTGCGGTAAGACTACGAGTCGCTCGTCCCGGGTGCGTGTGCATACCGGGGCTGCGATCAGTTATGGCTTAACTTCACAAATTTACCTTTGAAATTCTTAGCAAAATCATCTCCTTTGAAATTCTGAAATCCTGATGTCTGTTGTTGCTTTGATTCTGGTTACTATAGCTCGAATTATGTTTCGAAAAAAATATAACCTTGTAGATCTTGAAGTTCTATCCCAAAATTATATAACTTTTGATATATGTTTAATTCATAAATTAGGAGCTAAAATTCCATCTTTACAACTTGTCTGTTTGATCTTTAGACTGGACACAGTTTAGTAAAATTGACCTCAGTACCTGCCCACACAATGGAATTTTATGTTCTAGGTCTCGTTGGAAAGCTTAAAACTTTGTCTACAACTTCATCTCAGTTTATAGTATTCTAAATTCTGGCTAAAACATGCCCAAAAACAGCAATCTTTACAGACTTTGAAATATGTCTTAAAAACAGATTTGACAGATTTCACCAAATAATTCACCATAAATCACATACTTCATATTTCTGCATGAAATTTTATACGTAAATCCAGGATTAACATACATACAACTTTCATTTAGGACGTTTTGTCAAATTCTCAAATAAAACGGATGAAATGTTGCCATGAGTTGTCACTGACTGCAATTTCCAGCAAGCCGAAGCAATTGAGTGGAGTTTTGAATTGTGTATTGTTGCTAAATTTCCCTCTATAATCCATGATTATTGTTGTTACTTGAAGATAGCTATTTATGCAAATATCTATGGAATTTGTTGATGTTACAATGATCATGGTTGTGTTGCCTGCCAAGTGTTTGTGAAAATACCTCAATGAAACAAAAATAGAGAAACCTGCAAAATGAGTTTGTATATACATGTATTATTAAGCATGTTAAAAATTGGTGATGACGGAGTCATGGAAAGCATGGTTTCATGTGATATGGACAATGAACTGAAATGGCTATGATGAAGGAGATGACACTTGGGTGCATGTCCAATGTTGATATGTGATTTGACTACGATGGAGGGCATGACACTTCAATGTATGACCCATGTTGGTATGAGTGTGGAATGTGATACCATGGAACATGATTCCTTCATTACTAATATGATAAAATGAAATTCTTGATTGTCTCAATCCTCTCTAAGGAGGGTGAGTTAGCAAAACCCGGGTTTAACGGGAAATTTGAGTAAATTGTAGATATGATTCTTGGACTGAGAAGTTGGGGGAAATGATAATGTGATATGTAATATTTATTCCCACTCGCCTTTACCAGGAGTGGAGGGGACATACGGAGGTTGTGTTATTATGGGAGGCCTCACTCCTGCCAGGGACGTGGGAGCTGAGAGGCCCGTCGTACAGTGCTCGTGTCGACTGCATCATGTGCTATATTCACCCCAAATTTGGGGTGAAGTCCAGGTCCTGTTATCACACAGTTTACCCAAGTTTCCAATTAATTCAATCAATTAATTCAATCATAAAAAGAGAATTATGTGTGATACTCCTTTTGCTGGCAGCACTTCCCTTTCCCCTTACTTGCTTCACTGGTGACACTGTGTTATACTTCTAATATTTGTGATTCCCCTTTTTAGATTGTGGTTGTATGAATACTTGTATCGTTATTCGTGCTAACCCTTTCCTTGCAGTAGCTCGACATTGGACCACATGTATGACACCTTGCTTAGCTATTTACTTTCATTATATTACTTAGTTTACATGCCTTATTTCTCTTGCATTGCCTTGTGGATTGATAACCTTAGGACAGAGTTTCAAATCCAAGTTGGTTCCTAATAGGGCACGCATTGACATGCTTCTCCCTATTTTTAGGTAGCATGGGCATCATGGTTGGTGGTGACTTGGAGTCGAGTTTCAGGGATAGCACTTGGTATGAGCTGTAGTTGTGGTGTGACATGGTTATCTTGGGAAGTGGAGAGTGATGGTTTATATGTAGTGGTATACCTGGACTATGTAAATTAATGGAAGTTGTTATATATGATATGATGTTATTGATCTATGTTATTTGTGAGGTTGTTTTGATATTCCTGGGGAGCTTCACTTGTACTATCCCAGCATGTACGCAGTGGCCTGCTTGTTCTATTCTCCTTTCTCTTTCTTTCCTCTCTTATCACCCTCACTCTTCAGGATACTTGTAAAAAAAATCCCGGGTATTCTGCGAAGCGAGGCGTGACAGGGGTCCATACCCCTTGT
Source organism: Scilla litardierei (assembly GCA_030789695.1). Classification (NCBI taxonomy): domain Eukaryota; kingdom Viridiplantae; phylum Streptophyta; class Magnoliopsida; order Asparagales; family Asparagaceae; genus Scilla; species Scilla litardierei. Next base: position 126,700,093 of record CM061142.1, read on the forward strand.
ATATAAGCACAAATTTTATCCTTTTTTAGAGAGCTGACTTTTATTCCTTAGTTTAATTTTAGTTTAAGTTTTTAGAGAGAAGTTCTAGCCGTCGCTATTTTGTAGAGACCAAAGTTGAGATTTTTATTGATCTTTATTGCGTGGAATCTTGTTCTTCTTAATTATCTGTGATTGGCTTTAATCGTACGAAGTGTTGGTAACGATTCTCTAATCTTTCTATGCTTTACTTGATGTTTTCTATTGCTATGATGAATTATCTTGCCTTTATTGAATCTTTCATGTCACTTGCTATGATCCATGAGTAGTTCTATCTCGGGCTAATGGATTAGCCCTAGGATCATAGGATTTAGATATAAGTTAGGATTTTTAGGTTGCGTTGGTATAAAAGGGACATGTTTTGGTTGCTCCAGCCAAGTTTGTAGAATATCTCGAACTGGGATCGTGTCCACGGTCGGTGGCACATGCGCGCTTAAGGAGTATCCTATGAACTTAGTTAGGAGGTTAGTGGGTTCAATTAAGGTTTGCGACCATACCCAGTGCACTCATTGATGGGATTTACAGACGTCCTATATTACTATTGATGACTACGAGAGTAGCGTCAATGAGAGCATACCAATCCACACATCAAAGCTCAATCCACGAGAGTGGCATTAGTGGAGATCATTCTATCCACGAGAGTGGTATGAATATTGTCGATCCTAATGCACGGATCGCATGTTACGCCAATCACGAGAGCGAGGTAAGCGTGCGATACGTCAGACCCATGGTGTGTCGAGCCATGAGTTCTACATTTTAGATGCGACAATCCCTAATAAAGCCAATGCAACGTAAGAGTTCTAACCTAGCAACAACATCCGACGATCCTAGTGGTGAGTCCTAATGCCCTAGTCTTTTATTATTGATTAAAATCTTGCTTGAACGATAACTCTACAACAAACAATCTTCTAAAACCAACTGCTAGCATTATTCTAGATATTTAGAGATTACCTAATACAATAATAGCATTTACCTCCCCGTGGGATCAATATCTTTTATATTATAACTTGACACAGTATGATTGCAGTACTCTCCTGGAGTTACATTTGGGATACATTTAGCCTTGGATTCGTGCCATTGCTACGTGGGTTTTAGGTGTTAATTCCGGGCACATCAAGTGTTTGGTGCCATTGCCGGGTGCCTCGTCTCAAATGATGTAAGCACTACTCCCAAGCGCAGAGATCAAACAAGTAATATCCTGGTGAGTCCAGGTATCGAATCCACGGGACAACTGACCTACAACACTTCGAACTTCAGTTTGTAAAGAGTAATAATACGGTAATAAATAACCACCTATCAAGTATATCGATATGGTATCAAGGGTTTCAAAGAATACAAGAAAATCCTACGATAACTACAGGGAAGGCAATATTGGGGTATCAATATGAAGAGAATGTGTTAGTTGTGTTTTTGTTAGGATCAATGCAATCAATGATTATAAATATCTTTTCTATAACTCAACGTTTCGTCCGGTCAGGGCACGAGAACGTCGGAAAATATAACGATACACGAACAACGAATAGTGCCTTGAGTACGCATACAATACTAGTTTCATAAGGAAAATAAACTTATGTGACCGCAAGGATCACCACGAGTACGTCCGCTGTAACGGTCTGTTTTCGATTGTACGCTTTGTCGTGCACGTAGTCTTGTTCGTGCACGTATTTATTTTAGACTTTTTCTGTATCCGAACCCTATGGTGTGATATGTCGTTGTGACCATCTTGGAGAGTATTAAATTGTGGAATTAATTTGGAACGTCATTTCATGGGTCGTTCTCCCACGATTTGACCTTGTTTGATGAGACGTCACGATTTTCACTTTTGTCGCGAGGCCATTCTATTTTTAGTTTCGTTTCTCGTCGTCGAAATTGTGATCTGTCTTCTTAGTTGCATTTCTCTCGTCCGTACGGTCACCCCAGTATTTTTTTCACAATTTTTGAGCTATGTTTGACCTACTTTCACTTTTTGCCCACTTAATTATTGGATTAACCCTAAGTATCATATGGCTTATATCCCCTAATAAGATCATTATTAATAATAATATGATCCTAACATTAAATTTGACTTAGCCAGCCATTCTCTTACCCATGCCGCACCCATGTGAGGAGAGAGAGAGTGGAAATCTTTGTTTTTGATTTGTTTATAACAAATTCTATTTCAAACAAACCCTACGTAATAGGCTTGGACCTAGACCCACTCTCCCCACGTGTTCCATCAGCCCACACCCCCCACGTTTTCAGCCCATCACCTATAAAATTTAACCTAGGCTATCATATTTTTTTCACAGCATCTTCATATAGCCGCCGGCCCTAACCCCCATCCACGCAAACACCCACAACCCCTCATTTCCTTGCGTTCTCCGGCCCTTCCGCCGCTATCGACAGCCCTAGGCCGCATCCCCCACCATCCTCCAATGTGCCCCCGCCCTCAGGCGTCGTAGCTCCGCCGCTAGTCGCCGGAAACGCCACTGCAGCCGCAGCTTTCCAAGCAGCAACACACAGCAGCAACAGTGGCCGCCGCTGCCGCTGCCTCAGGCCGCCTCTCCGACGTGCCGTCGCCCCCTCCGACCACTACTCAGCCGTGGGCAGCTCCCTCAGTCGCTGTTGACTCGAAACAGCGGGTGTTTTCGCTGTTTTGCGTTTTAACGATGTATCAACACGTCGTATCGCCTCTTCGACGTCCCCTCTCACTGTTGGGATCTTCCGACAACCCTCTACCACTCTTAGGGGTGTTTTTCGACGTCGCGATCATCCCCTACGATGCTCAACGTCGTAGACTTCGTGTACGTCGACCCGTTCGTCTCGGTTCGTTGTTACGGCTTCCCAGGAGCCGTAAAAACGTCTACCGATCTCTTGCTCGCTGATTGGAATCTTGCTCACGGATCTGGTTGATGTCCGAGGATTGGCGATCATAGGAACCTATTTTGAAATCTGGACTAGGAGCACGTTCTACTATTCCAACCCCTGGCGTCGCTACCCGACGCCAGTGTAGCTCTCGCATCGTGTAAGGGTAACTTTCTGAACACTTAGGACCCCCAACCAATGCATGCTAATGAAGATAAAAATCGGTAATTTAATTGTCTGATAAATCACTAATGAAGATAATTTAATTTAGGACTGTAGGCTGGTGATCCGAGCACATAGGTAGATTGGACTGATTGGACAGTGTATTTAGAACAGTTGATTTCAGGCAAGTGAAACTTGCCTATTTGTGATTTAGGCCATGTCTTAGGCCATTTTCCTCGTTTTTAGCGTAAAAGAGAATAGGCGACGAAATGATGCTCGCCTAGACGCAATTTTAAGATCTAGCTTGACAACGAAGCTAGATCTGTCACACTGCTATGTCATCCATGCATTTTTTTCCTGTCACATTTAATTTCCATATCTGTATGCTTTTTACTTTTGCTCTGACATACATGTCACGTTTAAATTCCTTATCTGTACGCACATTAATTGTACCCTTGCCATGCCATGCATCTTAATGTCATCCATGCTTGAATGTTGCATTCGTAACACACGCTACTTGTACTTGCTTGTTGAGGCTAGGCACCTGCGTTGCAGGCACAACCCTATGCCAAATACACTTCCTGGCTCGTGATCCAGAAGTAGACTACATGTATTGGTCAAAAGCCAATGCCCGATACACGTGGAGGGGTAGGATTAAGTGATCACTTGAGCTTAGGAGTTGGCATGTACAGCCACTCCAACCAAAAGGCGTAAACTCTATGCACGATGTGTTACTTGACTTGTAAAATCCATGTGAATGTTTACTAGCTTTGATACCTTGCCATGTCATACTTGCTGCACTTTACTACTTGTTGCATTCATATCTTAAACTGACATGTCATCGCATACTTTTAGAACTGCTAGGTTGTTTCCTTCTTTTAGTTTCCTTGCACAAGACTCTTGTAGACTTGCTGACATGCGCCCTCGTCTCTTTTGGGTGTCGCATGTTAGTTGCTGAGCCAGAGTCCGTTACTGAGGACGAGGTGTTTGCTGACTTTGAGCATGGGTCCATCGTTGACGTGGGTACGAGGACACCGGCGACCAGTCGTAGAGATTTCCTTCGTTGTTGCTTTCTGCTTAGTTGTCGCTAGTTTGTCGGTGCGTGGCACCTTTCCTTTCTGTACGTTGATTATTTCTGTTGGCCATGCTTGGGCCTTTTAGACTCTTCTTTTTAGCCTGGTGGCTTTTCTGTGATGTTGGAATTTTTTGTGGACATTCTGAGATTTGAATAATATATTATCTATCTCTTTTATTTATTATTATCTTTGTTCTGTTTCGCATTTGCAAGGACCTATACTTGGTTATTCTAGACGCTTTACAGACTGGAGCCTCACAGCTCCAAGTCTGAGCGGACTTCTCACGCCTCGCCTCCATTTTAGGGAAGCGTGTCATGACAGGTTTTATTGGTGGCCCATGCAGGTCCCCTCTTGCAACTATGAATTATCGGAACAACGATAATAATTATAGAATGTCCATTAAATAAATTAAAACATCTAAGTCATAAGCTTTGAGTCTAATTTAATTCGTTTTCTATGTCATTAGATGGCTGGAAGATGACAGACCCGAGCTGGTGGTGGGCCCGACCGTGTTGCGGTGCCGGATAGAGAGCCCACCAATGCTAAAGTCATGAGGATGATGCATCAGATGATGCAGGTGTAGCAGGGCATGCTCCAGAATGCCCCTCGCTTCGAGCTGGGAGCGAAGCAGTTTCGGGAGCTGGGCCCGACTTATTTTGATGGATCTAAAGGACCGTTGGCTGCAGAGGAGTGGATCAGGAATACAGAGGATAATCTGAGGATGTCGAAGAACAACCTGGCTGGATGGGTTGATTTGGTGAAGAAACAGCTCAAGGATAATGCCCGTAGCTGGTGGGATGCAGAGGAGGAGCTGTTGGTGAGACCTATTCCTTGGGCTACTTTCAAGGCTAGGTTCGATGAAGAGTATTTCCCGAAGGCTGCCAGGAGGGAGATGTTGCAACGATTCATTGATCTGAAGCAAGGGAATCTTTCGGTGGACCAGTATCATCAGGAGTTCACCAGGCTGAGTCGCTTCGCACCAAAGATGGTGCAGGACACTGAGGAGAGAGCTCAGAGGTTTCTGCAGGGTCTTTCCTTATACTTGCAGAGCCAGATGTCTTCGTCGGATTTGGAGTCTTATCAGAAGTTACTGGTAGCTGCTAGGAGGCAGGAGCTGATCACGAGCCAGAAGAGAGGGCAGACTTCTGGAGCTGGGAAGAGGCCTATGAAGCAGGTTAGAGCAGTGGTTAGGCCTGGGTTCAAGCCTAACCAGTCGGTGCAGTTCAAGAGGCCAGGTGGGCCTACTCTGAAGACTTGCCATTTCTGTAGCAAGACTGGGCATGTCAAGGAGCAGTGCAGGAAGATGTTTGGGCAGTGCTTGGTTTGTGGTGATCCTACTCATGTCATGAAGGATTGCCCGAAGTCTATACAGCCATGGAAAGGACTAGGTACAGCTCAGCCGTTGCAGCAGAGAGCACAGGTACTTGCTGGACGTGGGACAGCCCTTGTTCCACAGAAGCAGGCTTTACAGCCAAGGAGGCAGGCTGTCCTAATGACAGCAGTTGAGACTGAGGCTGTGGATGAGGTTGTTGCTAGTAACCCTCAGCCTAGTTTGTTTTCTTTCTTAGTTAGTCCTGTTTGTTCGAATATGTTTGGCTGCTTGAATATGATATGTTGCTAGAATAGGATTTGATTGTTAGATTGTTTGTTAGGTGTGATTTTGGTTTGCACATTTCCTGCACGAGTCCTCTTCGACTCTGGTGCATCGATGTGCATTATATCCCGGAGCTTCGTGGACAAGCATTCTTTGTCGACTTCCCCTCTTCCCAAGAGTTGGGATATCGTTACAGGGAATGGCATGATCTCAGTGTATCGTGGTTGCAATTCTTGTCCTTTGGTGCTCTGTGGACATGAGCTTTACACTGACTTTATTGTCCATGACATCATCAACTATGATGTAGTCCTTGGGATGGACTGGCTTGGGAGTTTCTATGCCACGATCGATTACCGGCGGAAGAAGGTGGTGTTCGAGATCACAGGTCATCCGGTGTTTGAGTTCAGCCGAGGCAGCAGTTCGCTTGGTCCTGTCAGGTTTCGGGCCAAGCCGGTGGAGATCATTGCCATGCAAATGGAGCAAAGTAGACCAGTTGTGGTGCGAGAATTCGACGATGTCTTCCCCGAGGAGATGTCTGGACTGCCGCCCGATCGAGCTCTTGAGTTTTCGATCGATCTTATTCCGGGAGCGCAGCCCATTTCGAAGGCGTCATATCGTATGGCTCTAGCTGAGTTGGAGGAATTGCGTAGGCAGCTAGATGAACTTCTACAGAAGGGTTACATTAATCCTAGTGTGTCTCTATGGGGAGCACCGGTGTTGCTGGTAAAGAAGAAGGATGGTTCGCATTGCATGTGCGTGGACTACAGGGAGCTGAATGTCGTCACCGTCAAGAATCGATATCCATTGCCTCGTATAGATGACATCTTTGATCAGCTTGGAGGATCGAGAGTGTTCTCTAAGTTGGACCTGAGGAGTGGCTATCACCAGCTGAAGGTGAGGAAGGAAGATATCCAGAAGACAGTGTTCAGGACGAAGTATGGTCACTACGAGTTCGTGGTTATGCCTTTCGGTGTAACCAATGTGCCCGCAGTTTTTATGAACTTGATGAATCTGATCTTCTATGACTTTCTGGATAAGTTTGTCGTTATCTTTATTGACGACATCTTGATCTATTCAAGGTCGGAGGAAGAGCATGCATCGCACTTGAGGACGGTATTGGAAATTTTGAGGACGCATCGTTTGTATGCTAAGTATTCCAAGTGCGAGTTCTGGCTTGATAGGGTTGCTTTTCTTGGGCACGTGGTGTCAGGAGATGGAATATCGGTGGATCCTGAGAAGATTAAGGCTATCAGAGAGTGGCATGTTCCGCAGTCTGCGTTTGTGTCACGCCCCGCTTCCCTAAAATGGAAGGCGAGACGTGAGGAGGTCCGCTCAGACGTGGAGCTGTGAAGCTGCAGTCTGATAAGCGTATAAGATATCAAATTTAAAACTGCAGGTCCTTGCAACGCGAACGAAACAAAAATAATAATAATGAAATGAGACAAAAGAGACATCTCAGAATATCCATAAAATAAGTTTCAACATCACAGAAAAGCCACCAGGCTAAAAGAAGAATGGAAAAGGGAAGTACAAGAGACTAAAAAGAGGCCTAAGGCATGGCCAACATAATACATAACATCAACAAGAAAAGAGGTGCTACGCACCGACAGCCTAACAACGACTAAGCAGAAAACAACAACAGCTAGAAGGAGCTCTAGGACTGGTCTCCTATATCCTCGAACTCAACACCTGTAACCTCCTCGTCCTCAACGACCAACTATGGCTCACAATCTAACATGTGACACCCAAAAGAGAAAAGGGGCACATGTCAGCAAGTCGAAAGACTTGTGCAAGGAAACGGGAATAAAGGTAAACTAGCAACCTAGCAGTTAAAACATGGTGCATGGCAAGTAAAGTAAGGTGGTAGCAAGTAAAGTAAAGGAGAGTACAAGTGGCAAGTGGTTGCTGTGACAAGTAGTGGCAAGTAACAAGTACAAGTACAAGGGATCACTCAATGAGTGCCCTATGCCCTCAGGCTGTGTTCAAGTGTCAAGTACAAGGGATCACTCAACGAGTGCCCTATGCCCTCAGGCTGTGATGCGCTCGTCTTCTGGAACACGAGCCAGAAAGTGTATTTAACAAGTATGGCGTAGGGGTGCACCTAGCCGGAACAAGTAGCACTAGTATGTAGCGATGCTACGCAATCACGATGAGTATTCAAGCATGCAATGACATGAGCAGATAATTCGCGTACCGTTAATTAAATTAAACGTGACAGGCGAAATGCAATGACATGAACATATTCGCGTACCGTTAATTAAATTAAACGTGACAGTTAAAATGCAATAGCGGTTAAGGATGCATGGATGACATGAACAGTTAATACGCGTACAGTTAAGGAAAGTAAATGTGACATACAAGCATGATGAAAGTGACGGACCAAGCTTCGTTGTCAAGCTAGGTCAATGGTGTCTAGACGGCTATCCTTTCACCGTCTAGTCTCTTTTACGCTAAAGCAAGGTAAATGGCCTAAAACATGGCCTAAATCAAGAGATGCAAGTTTCACTTGCCTGATATACATGCTGGTATCGCAATCTCAAAGTCCAACCACATATCATAACGTCCAGAGCTCCCACGCTCAGTCCAACACCAGCCTACAGTCCCGTATTATTATCTTGGATTAGTGAGTTACAAAGCAGTAGAAACACAGTTTTTATCTTGATTAGCATGCAAAATTGGTGGGGGTTCCTACGGTTCAGAATTATACCCTCACACGACGCGAGAGCTACACTGGCGTCAGGTAGCGACGCCAGGGGTTGGATTCCAGTTTCGTGAACGGTAGGGTACGACGGTTTCTTTGCCAATAAAATACGCGCACAAAATAAGTTGTGACGACTGCTAGAATAATTAGACAAGTCCTAAAGCATCTAGTGACCCAATTTCAATTAAGTTCTCTACCCTAAGATGGGTCCATGTCAATATTAGCGTAGGTTAAGTTACTAACATGTTAGTAACATCAAGTTACTAATACGAAAGTATACAATAATATTATCAAGCAACTTAGGCTAACGTGTTGACTAAAAATTGTAATAACAATATATCCACCCTACGGGTTATCAAGTTAACAACATTATAAAACGTTACTAGCATGTGAACACCAATTTCGTTTAGTCCGTTACAACAGTTATAGTCCAACATCAATAATATCCAACTTAGTGATATGTTATAATCAACATTATGAAACAAGTTCTGCCCATCATTTAGCATACCAACCTAAGCTTATTAGCAACGATACTTATTAAGTCCGCTAGTTCGCCTACAATGAGCATGCCATTTACTGATTTTAAGTCTAAAACCGATCAATATCGCTGTCGAAAATCCGTTTGCAAAACTGAAATTAAAAGTTGTAGAGAACGAAACTAACCAAAGTAAAGGGGTTCTCCAATGTGGCTATCGGGGTTGTGGAGCGTTGAGCAGTAGCTAGGGGGAAACGTTGCTGTGCATCGCGGCCAAGGGAAGTCGCTGATGTGTAGCAGCACGTCGAGGAGAGGCTGCAGTGGACAGCGCGAGGCTAGACGGTTGCCGCTGCGCGGAGGAGGGCCTGCCCTCACATGGTTGGGCGGGTCGGAGGTCTTGACGGCGCCTGGAGACGTCGCCGTGCACGGCCTGCAGCAGCACCGGTGCTGCTGCTCGCGCCGGGGGATCTCGTCGACGCTTCAGCACTTGGAGAACTCCTGACGCGTGCTGGAGGCGGATCCGGGGTGGATGCCGGCGGGGAAAAGGTGGAAGAGGCCGGAGGGAGAAGTTGGGTCGTCGGTGGGATGAGCCAGGGTCGGAGAGATGGGGTAGGTCGAAGAAGACGATGATGCTGTGCCTGGAAGGATTTTGCGTGGAGGAGAATGCCGAAGTTGATAGGGTTACGGGGCGGTTCAAGGGAGCTCCGGCGATGGCCGTTCCCAGACGTGTGTGTGCGGTTTAAAGAGGAGGAGGATGGGAGGTTTTCCGACGGAGAGGGGGCCGGAAGACCGCCGGAGGGAGGGGAAACGGTGGCCGCGAGTTGGGGGGTGCGGGGTTGCTAATTGCTGGCGGCGGCTGCGTTCTGTGCTCTTGCGTGAGGGATAAAACAAACCTAGGGCTTTGCTATCTAGATATAGGAATGGGGTAGAATTAGGGGCTAGGAGAGAGAGAATGTGAGGGGGAGGGAGTGTAATTTGTGTAATAGAGAATGGTGAATAGCTAGGGAATAATTCAACTTGTGATGCAGATCCTATGGCTAAGATTTAATCGGATTTAATTAAGTTTAATTAGAGATAAGCTAGGCTAATTACAATATGAAGGAGATTAGTGTGATAGGTCGTCCAAACGGTGTCCGAAAAATATAATAAAAATACCGAGACGACCGTGTCAACGAGAGAAACTAAACAAAGAAGACTGATCATAATTTCGACGACGAGAAACGAAATTAAAAATAGAATGGCCTCACGACAGAAGTGAAAATCGCGACGTCTCGTCAAATAAGATCAAATCGTCGGAGAACGACCCAGAAATGTCGTTCCAAATGAATTCCACAATTTGATACTCTCTGAGAGGGTCACAACGACATATCACACCATAGTGCTCGGTTACGGACAAGGTCTAAAATAAATACGTGCACGAACAAGGCTACGTGCACGTAACGCGTATAAAGGGTACGGGGTCCAAATATGATCGTAATCAAAGTTGGCACACGTCGAGGGTGGCTTGCTAAGGATGCAACCAAGGTGCTACGGCCCTATCAACTCAACGACACGACTCACATACCAAGCAACAAAACCATTCGGGTACTCGAAATTGCTATACGCACAGCCGTATAACTAATAGTGGGTACCGGCCGTTACATCCGACCCACCTTAGAATAAAGTCCGTCCTCGGACTTTCTAACACATCTAGTCGATCTAGTAACTACCCCAACCAATATCACATCATCATTCAACCACGTATAGTCATTTCAAACGCTTATACATATGCACTAGGTAGTCAATCATTTATTCTACAATCATGTATTTATTCACGCACATTATACTCCTATACCTATCATAGCCAGACAATTTCATACACGTATTTCAATCATTCATATAGTCACAACATCCATATAGAACTATTAAATACTTATCACCTACCATGGTGCATATACTCACAAACAACCAAATAGTTCACGCCACATTTAGGTAACTACCTATGAACCAAATAATAAGGATACACTACTCCCTGTATCTCCTAGTGCACATCCAATACCAAACAACCAATAAGTGTAATCACACCATACCATTATTAAAACAAGTTCACTACATCTAATATACATTCACCATCATTATAATTTCACAATTTATAGTCATTCAAATGCATGCACACATTTCACCATATTATCACTTCATATATAGTCCTATAGCTATAATCACGACACACCACACATACCATAGTCACCAATTCCTATAACTATCATATACTTACCCGTGCATGGTGCACATCCACGCACGCTAATGTAACATTCATATATACCACTATATATATCAGCACATATACACGCTTAGCTTAGCTAGCACACATATATTCACGCAACCAAGTCCTTAGTGAATAACTATACTACAAGACCAACTCATATAACTATATATTGGTATAGCCACCCACAATTGTGTGCGTAACACAACCAGGCACAAACAATCCAAACATTATACATACATCATCCATCACTATACACCAACCACATACAATACACCAATGTACATAGAGTATACCCACTCAAGCTTGAGTGAGACTCAAATCATAGCAGAGTATTCTATATACATAACACAACATCCATACATATATCAATACCAACACACATACAACTTCATAAGCACCATGAAATTAAATACACTATGACAACATATCAAATTACACTAATGGGGCCCACCAAACTATATTAAGGTTGACACGGCAACGACAAGCTCTATTGGCTAGACAAAAGGGAAGAAACCGAAATCAAAAGCGTGACGAACGGAAAGATCGAAAAGCACGAGTTCATCTAGGACGAAGGTAAGGGGCCAGATTGGTTAGATGAACTAGGGTAAAACTATGATTGCTTAGGTGGGAAGAGTAAGAGGTAAGGATACCCTTATGAAATAGAGAAAAATAGTATGTAAAAGTCTTAAGTTAAAATACGAAAAGTTTGAAAACTGTTGTACTTCAAAAGTTGATGTCCCTTTTCGTATAAAAATATTTAGAGGTCGATAAAACAAATTGTTCGAAATAAGCTTGAGTCGAATATACATGATAGGAGAAAATGGTTTATTGGTTTATATAAAATCATTATAAAAGGAAGTAAATCATTTACACGAATATTAAGGTCGTAGTTTAGGAAAATATTACACGGTAGTAATTTAATAACGTTTGCAAAGTTTGAAATGAAATTAAATTAACTGAAGAATTTAAACTCAGGTTAAATGCTTTCAAAATCCTTAAGCCAGGGAAAATTTAAAGTAATCAATATTGAAACTACTTTTTGAGGAATCAGGATTTGCCAAAAAGAGACTGTTTTACACAAAGCTCTTAACATACGAGCACCACGAGCCTGGTGCTGATATATAAAAATAATTGAAATTCCATTTAGGTTAGAAATTATTCTAAAGGCATGTATGGTGAACGGAAAGATAACAATAGCTTATTAGTAGTATTATCAAAATTTGTAGTGAAACTTTAAAATCAAATTTATGGAAGGTCTAGATCAGGAAATGGTTTTGAAAAGTAATTTTACGGAAATTGGAACTAGGAAAAACGTTGAGCTTAAAATCGACTTGCTGAAATCATATGCGACTTGAAAAGTATATTAAAGGAAGCGCGACGAGTCATTTGAACCGCATAAATAAGAAAGGAAAATTATAAATCGAATTGGGAAAAATAGAAATACGGCTCAGAATACAATTAATATGTGAAAAGGAACAAGATATTTAAATAGGTATGAAAAGTATAGGCTGGAAAAACATTATAAAACAGTAATCAAAATCTCGTCAAACCTTTCGAAATTTCAAAATGAATTTAAGTCAACGGAAAAGCATGAAGTCCAAATACATATATTAAAAGTTTTCGAATGAGTTTAAACCTTGCGAATAAGGGAATCGAAAATACTTCCAAAGATTCAGCATTTGCGATAAAGAGATTTTAAAGTATGTATGCTAAACGGTTAGAATAAATCTCATAGTTTAGAAAAATGGTATATCGAATTTTCCAAAATAGTATTAGAGTTTTAAAATCAAATGCGAAAGATATAAGTTAGAAAATAGTTACAAGATAGAAATTTAAAATTACGACCATATAGACTTCAAAATCTAAGAATGACTCAACTGGAAGTAAATGAAATATACAAGAAGTGGGTTTAAACGAAATTTAAATTGAGTGAAAACCTTTTAATAAGGAAAAATTCGAAAATGACTTTGAAAGAATCAGGTTGCAACGGAGAGGATTTGAAAGATCAACGATAATCGTAATGAGGTGGTCATGTGAATCGAGAGCAAGGTATGTGGTTGTGTGAAGAATACACCTAAATTATGATTCAAGAAACTACGATGGAAATCTACGGTCAGTAACACCGAAGTGTAGTGATAAGAAAAGATTGAATCAGAGGGTTCTAATTATCGGGTTGACTAGAGGTCGAGAGAAACTTAACACTAAAGCTTTCTAATGAGTTAGAATATATTAGAGACCTCAGAGAAGGTCCTAAGAGAATCAAGATCATGTTCTATTGGGCCCGAAATTGATGAACCCAAACGAGCGACCAAGGGGAAATTCTAGAAGTCTATCTTAGTCAGAGCCAGACAGGAACTACTAAGATAACTCCTAAGACAATTATATCAATCTCTAGCAATGAGTCTAGCTAACAATCAGGGTCCTCTAACTAGCAAGTATAGACGTCTAACTAAGTCTTCCTATCACCTAGTGACATAGGAAAACTACTAGACTCAAGGCTTATGACTTGGATGTTCTAATTTATTTAATGGACATTCCATAATTATTATCATTGTTCCGATAATTCACATTTGCAAATGGACCTGCATGGGCCACCAATAAAACCTGTCACGCCCCGCTTCCCTAAAATGGAAGGCGAGACGTGAGGAGGTCCGCTCAGACGTGGAGCTGTGAAGCTGCAGTCTGATAAGCGTATAAGATATCAAATTTAAAACTGCAGGTCCTTGCAACGCGAACGAAACAAAAATAATAATAATGAAATGAGACAAAAGAGACATCTCAGAATATCCATAAAATAAGTTTCAACATCACAGAAAAGCCACCAGGCTAAAAGAAGAATCGAAAAGGGAAGTACAAGAGACTGAAAAGAGGCCTAAGGCATGGCCAACATAATACATAACATCAACAAGAAAAGAGGTGCTACGCACCGACAGCCTAACAACGACTAAGCAGAAAACAACAACAGCTAGAAGGAGCTCTAGGACTGGTCTCTTATATCCTCGAACTCAACACCTGTAACCTGCTCGTCCTCAACGACCAACTCTGGCTCACAATCTAACATGTGACACCAAAAGAGAAAAGGGCACATGTCAGCAAGTCGAAAGACTTGTGCAAGGAAACGGGAATAAAGGTAAACTAGCAACCTAGCAGTTAAAACATGGTGCATGGCAAGTAAAGTAAGGTGGTAGCAAGTAAAGTAAAGGAGAGTACAAGTGGCAAGTGGTTGCTGTGACAAGTAGTGTCAAGTAACAAGTACAAGGTACAAGGGATCACTCAACGAGTGCCCTATGCCCTCAGGCTGTGTTCAAGTGTCAAGTACAAGGGATCACTCAACGAGTGCCCTATGCCCTCAGGCTGTGATGCGCTCGTCTTCTGGAACACGAGCCAGAAAGTGTATTTAACAAGTATGGCGTAGGGGTGCACCTAGCCGGAACAAGTAGCACTAGTATGTAGCGATGCTACGCAATCACGATGAGTATTCAAGCATGCAATGACATGAGCAGATAATTCGCGTACCGTTAATTAAATTAAACGTGACAGGCGAAATGCAGTGACATGAACATATTCATGTACCGTTAATTAAATTAAACGTGGCAGTTAAAAATGCAATAGCGGTTAAGGATGCATGGATGACATGAACAGTTAATACGCGTACCGTTAAGGAAAGTAAACGTGACATACAAGCATGATGAAAGTGACGGACCAAGCTTCGTTGTCAAGCTAGGTCAATGGCGTCTAGACGGCTATCCTTTCACCGTCTAGTCTCTTTTACGCTAAAGCAAGGTAAATGGCCTAAAACATGGCCTAAATCAAGAGATGCAAGTTTCACTTGCCTGATATACATGCTGGTATCACAATCTCAATGTCCGATCACAGATTCACAATGACCAGAGCTCCCACGCTTGGTCCAACAATCAGCCTACAGTCCCGTATTATTAAGTTGGATTAGTGAGTTACAAAGCAGTAAAAGTAATTGTTTTTAATCTTGATTAGCATGCAAAATTGGTGGGGGTTCCTACGGTTCAGAATTGTACCCTCACACGACGCGAGAGCTACACTGGCGTCGGGTAGCGACGCCAGGGGTTGGATTCCAGTTTCGTGAACGGTAGGGTACGACGGTTTCTCTGACAATAAAATACGCGCACGAAATAAGTTTGTAGCAATGGACAAGAATTATTAGGCAATCCTAAAACGTCTGATGATCTGATTCTTAACAAGTTTTCTGTCCTACGATGGTTTCATAACAATATTAATAAGCGTTAAAGGACTAACGTGTTATTAACATCAAGTTGCTAATACAAAAGTATACAACAATATTATCAGGCAATTTAGACTAACGTGTTAACTAAAAATTGTAATAACAATATATCCACCCTACGGATTATCAAGTTAACAACATTATAAAACGTTACTAGCATGCGAACACCGATTTCGTTAAGTCCGTTACAACATTTATAGTTCAACATCAATAATATCCAACTTAGTGATATGTTATAATCAACATTATGAAACAAGTTCTACCCATCATTTAGCATACCAACCTAAGCTTATTAGCAACGATACTTATTAAGTCCGCTAGTTCGCCTACAATGAGCATGCCATTTACTGATTTTAAGTCTAAAACCGATCAATATCGCTGTCGAAAATCCGTTTGCAAAACTGAAATTAAAAGTTGTAGAGAACGAAACTAACCAAAGTAAAGGGGTTCTCCAACGTGGCTATCGGGGTTGTGGAGCGTTGAGCAGTAGCTAGGGGGAAATGTTGCTGTGCGTCGCGGCCAAGGGAAGTCGCTGATGTGTAGCAGCACGTCGAGGAGAGGCTGCAGTGGATAGCGCGAGGCTAGACGGCTGCCGCTGCTCGGAGGAGGGCCTGCCCTCACATGGTTGGGCGGGTCGGAGGTCTTGACGGCGCCTGGAGACGTCGCCGTGCACGGCCTGCAGCAGCACCGGTGCTGCTGCTCGCGCCGGGGGATATCGTCGACGCTTCAGCACTTGGAGAACTCCTGACGCGTGCTGGAGGCGGATCCGGGGTGGATGCAGGCGGGGAAAAGGTGGAAGAGGCCGGAGGGAGAAGTTGGGTCGTCGGTGGGATGAGCCAGGGTCGGAGAGATGGGGTAGGTCGAAGAAGACGATGATGTTGTGCCTGGAAGGATTTTGCGTGGAGGAGAATGCCGAAGTTGATAGGGTTACGGGGCGGTTCAAGGGAGCTCCGGTGATGGCCGTTCCCAGACGTGTGTGTGCGGTTTAAATTGGAGGAGGATGGGAGGTTTTCAGACGGAGAGGGGGCCGGAAGACCGCCGGAGGGAGGGGAAACGGTGGCCGCGAGTTGGGGGGTGCGGGGTTGCTAATTGCTGGCGGCGGCTGCGTTCTGTGCTCTTGCGTGAGGGATAAAACAAACCTAGGGCTTTGCTATCTAGATATAGGAATGGGGTAGAATTAGGGGCTAGGAGAGAGAGAATGTGAGGGGGAGGGAGTGTAATTTGTGTAATAGAGAATGGTGAATAGCTAGGGAATAATTCAACTTGTGATGCAGATCCTATGGCTAAGATTTAATCGGATTTAATTAAGTTTAATTAGAGATAAGCTAGGCTAATTACAATATGAAGGAGATTAGTGTGATAGGTCGTCCAAACGGTGTCCAAAAAATATAATAAAAATACCGAGACGACCGTGTCGACGAGAGAAACTAAACAAAGAAGACGGATCACAATTTCGACGACGAGAAACGAAATTAAAAATAGAAAGGCCTTACGACCAAAGTGAAAATCGTGACGTCTCTTCAAATAGGATCAAATCGTGGGAGAACGACCCGGAAATGACGTTCCCAATTAACACCACAATTTTAATGCTCTCAGAGAGGGTCACAACGGCATATCACACTATAGGGTTCGGTTACGGACAAGGTCTAAAATAAATACGTGCACGAACAAGGCTACGTGCACGTAACGCGTATAAAGGGTACGGGGTCCAAATATGATCGTAATCAAAGTTGGCACACGTCGAGGGTGGCTTGCTAAGGATGCAACCAAGGTGCTACGGCCCTATCAACTCAACGACACGACTCACATACCAAGCACAAAACCATTCGGGTACTCGAAATTGCTATACGCACAGCCGTATGACGAATAGCGAGTACCGGCCGTTACAGTCTGAGATCCGGAGTTTCCTTGGGCTTGCAGGTTATTATCGGCGTTTCATTAAGGACTTTTCTCGTATTGCTGAGCCAATGACCAGACTGACGAGGAAGGATGTATCTTTCGTCTGGTCCGATGATTGTGAGAGGGCCTTTTCTATTCTGAAGGAGAGGTTGACAACTGCCCCTGTTCTTGCTATACCCTATCGGAGTGGAGGATTTGAGATCTTTTGCGATGCTTCTGGAAAAGGTCTCGGTTGTGTTTTGCATCAGCATGGGCGCGTGGTTGCATATGCTTCTCGTCAGCATTAGGCTCATGAGAAGAATTACCCGACACACGATTTGGAGTTGGCAGCAGTTATTTTTGCGCCAAGATTTGGAGGCACTTCTTGCTGAGTGAGAAGGTGAAGATCTTCACCGATCACAAAAGCTTGAAGTATATCTTTACGCAGAAGGAGCTCAACATGCGACAGCGTCGATGGTTGGAGCTCATGGCAAATTATGAGATCGACTTGCAGTATCACCCTAGTAAGGTGAATGTGGTTCCGGATGCGCTAAGCAGACTCCCATCGGTGATGATGTTGACTTCACAGTGGAGGTTGCAGCAGGACTTTTACGAGTCTGGTATTGAGATCATGCTTCCTGGGGAGGCTTCTTCGTTTATGTGTATGCAGATACAGTCGACGATCATGGATCGGATCAAGGCAGGTCAGGCCGGAGATCCGAAGCTGGTGAAGATTCGGGAGCAGGTAGAAGCCGGTCTGCGGACTGACTTCTTGATTCATGGAGATGGTTCGTTGAGATTTAGAGCCAGGTTGTGTGTACCAGCTGGAGATATCAGAGAGGAGTTATTGGTTGAGGCACACAGTTCGACGTATTCTGTGCATCCTGGTAGTACCAAGATGTACAAGGATCTTCGTCTGAACTATTGGTTGCATGGTATGAATCGGAATGTGGCTCGGAGCGTAGCCAAGTGTTTGGTCTGCCAGCAGGTAAAGGCGGAGCATCAGCTTACAGCAGGGTTGCTACAACCACTTCCGATTCCGGAGTGGAAGTGGCAACACATCACTATGGATTTCGTGACTGGACTATCTCGGAGTCCGAAGCAGAATGACGCGATTTGGGTGAACGTAGACCGATTGACCAAATCTGCGCACTTTATTCCCTTCCGAGTAGGACAGTCCACTGAGACGCTAGCGAGGAGATATATGGAGGTAAATATTTTTACTCTCTGTTTTTATTTCCATTTCCTAGTTTAGATAGTGATGTAACGCGAATCGTGCAGGAGATCGTGCGACTTCACGGAGTCCCCGTGAGTATCGTGTCGGACAAAGACACGAGATTCACATCTTAATTTTGGCAGAGTCTGCAGAAGAGCTTGGGTACGAGTCTGAGTTTCAGTACCGCGTACCACCCGCAGACGGATGGCCAATCGGAGAGGACAATTCAGATTTTGGAAGACATGCTAAGAGTGTGCATGTTGGACTTCAAGAGATCCTGGGAGGATCATCTCCATCACGTGGAGTTTGCCTACAATAACAGCTACCAGGCGAGTATTGGCATGGCGCCATTCGCCGCGCTCTACGGGAAGAAATGTCGATCGCCACTGAGCTGGGATGACATTGGAGACCAGGAGCTGTTAGGACCAGAGATGATCGTGGAGGCTGTGGATATTGTGAGGAACATCCGGGAGAAGCTGAGGATTGCGCAGGACCGTTTCAAGCATTGGGCGGATGCTAAACAGAGGCCTTTGGAGTTTCAGCCAGGAGATCATGTCTTTCTGAAGATCTCTCTGAACCGCGGAGTTATCCGATTTAGAAAGAGAGCCAAGCTGAGTCCGAGGTACATTGGGCAGTTCGATGTCCTGGAGAGAGTTGGAGCGGTGGATTATCGCTTGGCGTTTCGCCGTCACTGGAGGGAGTTCACGGAGTATTTCACGTATCTCAGTTACGTCAATACGTCGGTGATCCTCTTATGTTGTGGATTTCTTGGAGATCACGGTTCGTCCGGATCTATCTTATGATCAGCAGCCAGTTGAGATTCTGGATCGACGGCAGAAGCAGCTGAGGAATAAGACCGTCGACTTGGTTAGAGTGCAGTGGCGTCATGGTTTCCCTGGGGAGTCCACCTGGGAGCGTGAGGATGACATGAGAGAGCACTTCCCGCACTTGTTTCCGAGCTGTAGTTGATGTTGATTCTGAGGACGGAATCATTCATAAGGTGGGGAGGATGTAACGGTCTGTTTTCGATTATACACTTTGTCGTGCACGTAGTCTTGTTCGTGCACGTATTTATTTTAGACTTTGTCTGTATCCAAACCCTATGATGTGATATGTTGTTGTGACCCTCTCGGAGAGTATTAAATTGTGGAATTAATTTGGAATGTCATTTCATGGATCGTTCTCCCACGATTTGACCTTGTTTGATGAGACGTCACGATTTTCACTTTTGTCGCGGGGCCTTTCTATTTTTAGTTTTGTTTCTCGTCGTCGAAATTGTGATCCGTCTTCTTAGTTGCGTTTCTCTCGTCCATGCGGTCACCCCAGTATTTATTTCACAATTTTTGAGCTTCGTTTGACCTACTTTCACTTTTTTCCCAACTTAATTATTGGATTAACCCTAAGTATCATATGGCTTATATCCCCTAATAAGATCATTATTAATAATAATATCATCCTAACATTAAATTTGACTTAGCCAGCCATTCTCTTACCCAGGCCGCACCCATGTGAGGAGAGAGAGAGAGAGTGGAAATCTTTGTTTTTGATTTGTTTATAACAAATTCTATTTCAAACAAACCCTAAGTAATAGCCTTGGGACCTAGACCCACTCTCCCCACGTGTTCCATCAGCCCCCCCCCCCCCCCCCCCCCCCCCCCCCCCCCCCCCCCCCCCCCACGTTTTCAGCCCATCACCTATAAAATTTAACCTAGGCTATCATATTTTTTTCACAGCATCTTCATATAGCCGCCAGCCCTAACCCCCATCCACATAAACACCCGTAACCCCTCATTTTCTTGCGTTCTTCGGCCCTTCCGCCGCTGCCGACAGCCCTAGGCTGCATCCCCGACCATCCTTCGATGTGCCCCCACCATCAGGCCACCGTAGCTCCGTCGCTAGCCGCCGGAAACACCGCTGCAGCCACAGCTTTCGCAGCAGCAACACACAGCGGTAGTAGCGGTCGCCGCCGCCGCTGCCTCCGCCGCAGGCCGCCTCTCCGGTGTGTCGTCGCCCCCTCCGACCACTACTCAGCCGTGGGCAACCCCCTCAGTCGATGTTGACTCGAAACAGCAAGTGTTTTCGCTGTTTTGCTTTTTAACGACGTATCGACACGTCGTATCGCCTCTTCGTCGTCCCCTCTCGCTGTTGGGATCTTCCGACAGCCCTCTACCACTCCTAGGGGTGTTTTCCGACGTCGCGATCATCCCCTACGACGGTTAACGTCGTAGACTTCATGTACGTCGACTAGTTTGTCTCGGTTCATTGTTACGGCTTCGTGGGAGCCGTAAAAACGACTACCGATCTCTTGATCACTGATTGGAATCTTGCTCGTTGATCTGGTCGCTGTCTGAGGATTGGCGATCATAGGAACCTATTTTGGAATCTGGAATAGGAGCGCGTTCTATTATTCCAACCCCTAGCGTCGCTACCCGACGCCAGTGTAGCTCTTGCGTCGTGTAAGGGTAACTTTCTAAACACTTAGGACCCCCAACCAATGCATGCTAATGAAGATAAAAATCGGTAATTAAATTGTCTGATAAATCACTAATGAAGATAATTTAATTTGGGACTGTAGGCTGGTGATCCGAGCACATAGGTAGATTGGACTGATTGGACGGTGTATTCAGAACAGTTGATTTCAGGCAAGTGAAACTTGCCTATTTGTGCTTTAGGCCATGTCTTAGGCCATTTTCACCGTTTTTAGCGTAAAAGAGACTAAGCGACGAAATGATGCTTGCCTAGACGCAATTTTAAGATCTAGCTTGACAACGAAGCTAGATCTGTCACACTGCCATGTCATCCATGCATTTTTGCCTGTCACATTTAATTTCCATATCTGTATGCTTTTTACTTTTGCTCTGACATACATGTCACGTTTAAATTCCTTATTTGTACGCACATTAATTGTACCCTTGCCATGCCATGCATCTTAATGTCATCCATGCTTGAATGTTGCTTTCGTAGCAGACGCTACTTGTACTTGCTTGTTGAGGTTAGGCACCTGCGTTGCAGGCACAACCCTATGCCAAATAAACTTTCTGGCTCGTGATCCAGAAGCAGGCTACATGTGTTGGTCAAAAGCCAATGCCTGATACACGTCTAGGGGTAGGGTTAAGTGATCACTTGAGCTTAGGAGTTGGCCTGTACAGCCACTCCAGCCAAAAGGCGTAAACTCTGTGCACGACGTGTTACTTGACTTGTAAAATCCATGTGAGTGTTTACTAGCTTTGATACCTTGCCATGTCATACTTGCTGCACTTTACTACTTGTTGCATTCATATCTTAAACTGAAATGTCATCGCATACTTTTAGAACTGTTAGGTTGTTTCGTTCTTTTAGTTTCCTTGCACAAGTCTCTTGTAGACTTGCTGACATGCGCCCTCGTCTCTTTTGGGTGTCGCATATTAGTTGCTGAGCAAGAGTCCGTTGCTGAGGACGAGGTGTTTGCTGACGTTGAGCCTGGGTCCACCGTTGACGTGGAGTACGAGGACACCGGCGACCAGTCGTAGAGATTTCCTTCGTTGTTGCTTTCTGCTTAGTTGTCGCTAGTTTGTCGGTGCATGGCACCTTTCCTTTCTGTACGTTGATTATTTCTGTTGGCCATGCTTGGGCCTTTTAGACTCTTCTTTTTAGCCTGGTGGCTTTCTTTTGATGTTGGAATTTATTGTGGACATTCTGAGATTTGAATAATATATTATCTGTCTCTTTTCTTTATTATTATCTTTGTTCTGTTTCGCATTTGCAAGGACCTATACTTGGTTATTCCATACGCTTTACAGACTGGAGCCTCACAGCTCCAAGTCTGAGCGGACTTCTCACGCCTCGCCTCCATTTTAGGGAAGTGGGTCGTGACATCTACAAAGATCGTATTCGATCCAAGTACACCAACAACGATTATACTTGAATAATACATGTAGGATCTAGCAAAATACGCAATTTAATGTGCAAATTAGGGCGAAAAGTTATTCAAATCATTGATTTCAGAGATCTAACAACATCACAACCATTACATGAGGGTATTAACCACGCATGGAGGGTAGAGAATCAATATTCATAGCCAAATACATCATCAATACATCAAAATACGAGCTAAATACGCCAAATACAAGGTAAAGTTTAGAATTTTATCAGCAATTCTCTCCAATTGAACCCCAAACTCCTTCAGATAGTAGATCTAGCCTCTGTCCCTATGGCCTCCAAATTTGGTGGCGAAATACGTCTCCTAGATCCCCCAGTACGCCCAAATACGCTCAAAAACCCTAGAAATACCTTAAATATAAATCATTGCGGGTTTTACTGTGCCATCGGGTTTGAAACCTGCTTCGAAATAAACTTAAACCCGAAATCTCAGCTAGATCAAACCACGGCCATCCATCAAATGGCGGGATTCGTTGTAGAGCCGACACGTGGCCATCTTAACGGGTCTGCCCATCGATCGCGCCCACATGCGCGTGATCTTCGAACCCCGATCGGAGAGGATCAGAGTCGTTCGATCGTAAATCTACGGTCGAGGAGAAACCGCATCGCCCGCTTCTTTCCTCCATTGGATCTTGATCCAACACTGAAACGAGCGCCCACGTCGCTTAGAATTTTGCCCCTTCATTTCAAAATGCGGGAGCCCTTGTGTCCGTTGGATTGTGATGGGACGGCTGGGATTCGCCTGCTTCTTTGCTCGTCTCTACTTCGTGCGAGACCATTGGATCCATATCGGACGGCCTGTAATCGTCCACGTCTCCCGCTTCTGAGCGGCGCATTAGAATACGATTCGAAATCGTATCGCCCGTTGGATCTCAATCCAACGGTGTAGATTAAACCGTTGAGCCCGCTCTTCATTCGTTTTGGGTTGAATCACAGCCGTATGATCAAGATCGAACGCTTCGGAGCTGCCCACGAGATTTCTCTTTGCTTCGTATTGTCTGGGTGAATGCCGGTCGTTGGATTGAGTGGGAGGCGGCCGATTGCTGCCACGTGTCGGGCGATGGTAGGGAGGCGATATACGGCCGTATTTTCAACGTATTTACGGCGTATTTCAGTATTTAAATTGTTATTCTGCATTCAATAATTCATAGACATTAGCACAGATCTCAAAAAATACAAATAAATAGTCGTTGGAATCGTGAGATCGAGACCAAGCCATGAAAAATATAAAAAGGAAGAAATACTCGCTAAAATTCATACTTTGTGCACAAATCAATGGTTTGTTCTAATAAATAATTATATACAAAATACGAAGGTATTAGAGACCAATTAAGCATCATATGAGCACAAAATAGGGCTAAATGTGGGGTTAAATATGCAATATTCAACCCGAATCACACCCCCCAACTAGCATTTTGCTAGTCTTTAGAAAAAAGAGCGATGAATACGGATGATTAGTAAAATAATAAATTCTATCAATTGCTTATGGTATGGCTTAATAATACGCTTTCCAACACGATTTTGACCATCAATATACACAATCCATGACCAAGATCAATCACATGATATTTTCTCTAGTTTAATTTGAATAAGTAACATACAAGCATCGTTTTGCGCAAGCGAAAGCATAACACGTCGTTATGTTCTAGTTTTCTTGTTTCTAAGGAATTGGCATCTCAAAACGATCATTCAAATCGTGGGTATTGATGTTGCTTAGTATATTCACCATTCTTTTTTATCTTTTCTTTTATTAGTTCCGCGTAACGCGCATAAAGCAACATTTGCAGAAAAATGTATAACTTGGATCGCTCCATCAAATGAGTGAATTTCCGGTCAATGGCTCCCAAATCAGACGATAATAGGGCATTAGGCCAAAAAGGACTCCTCTGACTGTACTATTCGAGCCAACCAAGTTATTTATTTAGTGACACATGTATTCATCATTTTTTTGCTGTTTCTTCATCTTTTTCATCTTTTTCTCTGTTTTTTTCCTTTGTAAGCAACTCAACACCCATAAATATGAACATAAACATTAGTAACAATGGCCAAATTCCTCTTCAACTTGAAGACTAATCTAATAAATCGTGTATACTAAAGCTTTTTCATCCTCGTAGCATGCATGAAATAAATTCAAACTATTTCGAGATATTAATCATGAAAATTGAAAATTTTCATGAATAGCATATTTACGGTAATTCCATGAAGGAAAAATAATTAACTCAAGCCATAAACAATTTTTAGAATTCAATCAATGCATAATCATCCGCATATGTGGTATGTGAAGGAGTTTTAAATGATGAGAATGATGGTTTATTCTTTTCTTTAGCCTTGTTTTTAAAAAAATTCCTAAGGTCGCATACACCCCCCAACTGAAGATGGACATTGTCCTTAATGTCGAAAAGGTTACGAGTTTATTCAAAGCAAGCATCCTAGAAAGCATATAAAAATATACGCTACTGGAAAGAACACACCGTGATCAAATGGCGGATCACGAATCTTTAATGGTGGAGGAAGTTGTTCAATTTGCTCCTTGTGCTCCTCGGCAAGTATCCTTCCTCCAAAAGCTAAATTGGACCCCAGCAACACAACTCCAAGCATCTCTATAAGCTGTATACCAATATCCTGTAAGAGATGAGTTATGTCAGTCCAAACTACTTTCAACAAAAATATTCCATATGTAGTCATCAAAATAGGTGAAATAAATTAAAGCATGTTGACGACTACTCCCTGAAAGATAAGCAATACTCTCGGTATGATGCTCGGTCATTGGGGAGAGGGATAAATGATTCTGGAAAAAAACTGGGGGAAAAAGTGGTTTGGGCTCCATATCGATAATCTCTAAACCCATGTCTCTCGCTGTCTACCCCTCCTGTTCATCCAAAATTGCTAGCTCGTCCTCTCTTTTGCACACACTTCCTGCCATGTCAATGTTTTCATTCGTGACTTCATCATGGCATGGCTCGCTCGGTGTACCTGCAATAGAAGATAAACTCATATTAGATTCTAGAAATTGAATTTCAAAGGCAATACTTTCTTCTAAGCAACTGGCAATCAGAGTAAGATTTTCAATGGATTTCTGAATCTGCCGACTCTGAGCAAGGAAGTTCTCTTGGAGTTGATGGGATGTAGCCTCCTGTGTCTGAATGAGCAAATAAACTTCCTCTTTCAAAGATTGCAAAGATACGTCTACGCTTTGCTCCCCTTGATCAAGGCATGAAGGCTTCGTTGAATCAACTCTGGAGTCTCTTTAATGATCTGATCAGTCTCTTGTAAGGACTCCATGTATTTCCACGCCTCTGTCGGCGTCATGTCTCCCAAGAATTCCTGCAGCTGTAGTCGTAGTTCACCTAGGAAGGACTCCATAAGCTCTTTCTTTATGAACCCATACTGCGGATAGCTCGATATTATGTCTGTAAACCTCCTCCAGGCCTGAAAGAAAGTTTCACAATCAGTCTGATTAAAACCAACGATCTTGAGCTTCTCCTTCATATGTTTGTGTGCAATATCGTACTCTGCATCATACTCATTGTTTGTGCGATAAAAATTCATGACTTATATATACTCCATATCCTCCATCGATTCCACATCCTCCATTTTTTTTGAAAATTTTTTTATAAAGAGAAAACAAAAGAAAAAACTAGTAAAAATCCTAAACTATAAGATGGAAGGATCTCACCGAATGTTCCTCCAAACGAACTGAAATCGTAGCTTACAAGTATTGTTATCCCCGGCAACGGCGCCAAAAACTTGCCTCGTCTCAAATGATGTGAGCACTACTCCCAAGCGTAGGAGATCGAACAAGTAATATCCTGGTGAGTCCAGGTATCGAATTCACGGGAAAACTGACCTGCAACACTACGAACTTCCGTTTGTAAAGAGTAATAATACGGTAATAAACAACCACCTATCAAGTATATCGATATGGTATCAAGGGTTTCAAAGAATACAAGAAAATCCTATGATAACTATGGGGAAGGCAATATTGGGGTATCAATATGAAGAGAATGTGTTGGTTGTGATTTCGTTAGGATCAATGCAATCAATGATTATAAATATCTTTTCTATAACTCAACGTTTCGTCCGGTCAGGGCACGAGAACGTCGGAAAATATAACAATACACGAACAACGAATAGTGCCTTGAGTACGCATACAATACTAGTTTCATAAGGAAAATAAACTTATGTGTCTGCAAGGATCACCACGAGTACGTCCGAAAAGATCGTATTCGATTCAAGTACACCAACAACGATTATACTTGAATAATACATGTAGAAACTAGCGAAATACGCGGGCGAAAAGTTATTCAAATCATTGATTTCAGAGATCTAACAACATCGCAACCATCACATGAGGGTATTAACCACGCATGGAAGGTAGAGAATCAATATTCATAGCCAAATACATCATCAATACATCAAAATACGAGCTAAATACGCCAAATACAAGGTAAAGTTTAGAAATTTATCCCCAATTCTCTCTAATTGAACCCCAAACTCCTTCAGATAGTAGATCTAGCCTCTGTCCCCAGGGCCTCAAAATTTGGTGGCGAAATACGGCTCCTAGAGCCCCCAATACGCCCGAATACGCTCAAAAACCCTAGAAATACCTTAAATATAAATCATTTCGGGTTTTACTGTGCCATCGGGTTTGAAACCCGCTTCGAAATCAACTTAAACCTGAAATCTCAGCCGAATCAAACCACGGCCATCCATCAAATGGCGGGATTCGTTGTAGAGCCGACACGTGGCCATCTTAACGGGTCTGCCCTTCGATCGCGCCCGCATGTGCGTGATCTCCGAACCGCGCTCGGAGATGATCAAAGCCATTCGATCGTAAATCTTCGGTTGAGGAGAAACCACGTCGCCCGCTTCTTTCCTCCATTGGATCTTGATCCAACGCTGAAACGATCGCCCACGTCGCCTAGAATTTTGCCCCTTCATTTTAACATGCGGGAGCCCTTGTGTCCGTTGGATTGTGATCGGACGGCTGGGATTCGCCTGCTTCTTCGCTCGTCTCTGCTTCGTGTGAGGCTGTTGGATCAATATCGGACGGCCTGTAATCGTCCATGTCTCCCGCTTCTGAGCGGCGCATTAGAATACGATTCGAAATCGTATCGCCCGTTGGATCTCAATCCAACGGTGTAGATTAAACCGTTGAGCCTGCTCTTCATTCGTTTTGGGTTGAATCACAGCCATAGGGTCAAGATCGAATGCTTCGGTGCTGCCCATGAGATTCCTCTTTGCTTCGTATTGTCTGGGTGAATGCCGGTCGTTGGATTGAGCGGGAGGCGGCCGATTGCTGCCACGTGTCGGGCGATGGTAGGGCGGCGATATACGGCCGTATTTTCGACGTATTTATGGCGTATTTCAGTATTTAAATTGGTATTCTGCATTCAATAATTCATAGAAATTAGCACAGATCTCAGAAAAAAACAAATAAATAGTCGTTGGAATCGTGAGATCGAGACCAAGCCATGAAAATATAAAAAGGCAGAAATACTTACTAAAATTCATACTTTGTGCACAAATCAATGGTTTGTTCTAATAAATAATGATATACAAAATACGAACGTATTAGAGACCAATTAAGCATCATATGAGCACAAAATAGGGCTAAGTGGGGGGGGGGGTTAAATATGCAATATTCAACCCGAATCACCGGGGGAGGTAACGGTTATTACTTGGGTTATTTCTTTATTGAAGATAATTGTTAGCAACTCTTACCGTCTCTTATCTTTTCGTATTTTATTTCTTTTTATTCCTTTGCTACTGACTGTATTTCTCTGAGTTTTTGTTGTGCATGAACACTCGCCTTGGGGGTCTTGACAAAGAATTATTATTTGACCCCGAGATCGAAAAGACCGAAAGAAGACTCAGAGCTGAAAAGAGGAATCATATTTTTTCTGAACCAATGGCAGAGGGTAATGCTACTCCTCCACGTACCGAGTCCATCCGGGACCACATAAAGCCGAATTTTTCAGTACATCTTCCATCTTGAGGCCGCAGCTGGCGGCAGGAAGCTTTGAGTTAAAGGCTGGGCTGATCAACCTGATGCAGCAAGACCCCTTATGTAGATCTAGCCTGGAGGGCAGAAAGTTATTCAAATCATTGATTTTAGATATCTAACAACATCACAACCAGCACATGAGGGTATTAACCACGCATGGAGGGTAGAGAATCAATATTTATAGCCAAATACATCATCAATACATCAAAATACGAGCTAAATACGCCAAATACAAGGTAAGGTTTAGAATTTTATCACCAATTCTCTCCAATTGAACCCCAAACTCCTTCAGATAGTAGATCTAGCCTCTGTCCCCAGGGCCTCCAAATTTGGTGGTGAAATACGGCTCCTAGAGCCCCCAATACGCCCGAATACGCTCAAAACCCCTAGAAATACCTTAAATATAAATCATTGCGGGTTTTACTATGCTATCGGGTTTGAAACCCGCTTCGAAATCAACTTAAACCCGAAATCTAAGCCGGATCAAACCACGGCTGTCCATCAAATGGCGGGATTAGTTGTAGAGCCGACACGTGGCCATCTTAACGGGTCTGCCCTTCGATCGCACCCGCATGCGCGTGATCTCCGAACCCCGCTCGGAGATGATCAGAGCCGTTCGATCGTAAATCTACGATCGAGGAGAAACCACGTCGCCTGCTTCTTTCCTCCATTGGATCTTGATCCAACGCTGAAACGATCGCCCACGTCGCCTAGAATTTTACCCCTTCATTTCAAAATGCGGGAGCCCTTGTGTCCGTTGGATTGTGAGCGGACAGTTGGGATTCACCCGCTTCTTCGCTTGTCTCTGCTTCGTACGAGGCCGTTGGATCAATATCGGACGGCCTGTAATCGTCCACGTCTCCCGCTTCTGAGCGGCGCATTAGAATACGATTCGAAATCGTATCGCCCATTGGATCTCAATCCAACGGTGTAGATTAAACTGTTGAGCCCGCTCTTTGTTCGTTTTGGGTTGAATCGCAACCATAGGATCAAGATCGAACGCTTCGGAGCTGCCCACGAGATTTCTCTTTCCTTCGTATTGTCTGGGTGAATGTCGATCGTTGGATTGAGCGGGAGGCGGCCGATTGCTGCCACGTGTCAGGCGATGGTAGGGCGGCGATATACGGCCGTATTTTCAACGTATTTACGGCATATTTCAGTATTTAAATTGGTATTCTGCATTCATTAATTCATAGAAATTAGCACAGATCTCAGAAAAATACAAATAATAGTCATTGGAATCGTGAGATCGAGGCCAAATCATGAAAAATATAAAAAGGCAGAAATACTTACTAAAATTCATACTTTGTGCACAAATCAATGGTTTGTTCTAATAAATAATGATATAAAAAATACGAACGTATTAGAGACCAATTAAGCATCATATGAGCACAAAATAGGGCTAAGTGGGGGGTTAAATATGCAATATTCAACCCGAATCACCGGGGGAGGTAACGGTTATTACTTGGGTTATTTCTTTATTGAAGATAATTGTTAGCAACTCTTACCATCTCTTATCTTTTCGTATTTTATTTCTTTTTATTCCTTTGCTACTGACGGTATTTCTCTGAGTTTTTGTTGTGCATGAACACTCGCCTCGGGGGTCTTGACAAATAATTATTATTTGACACCGAGATCGAAAAGACCGGAAGAAGACTCAGAGCTGAAAAGAGGAATCATATTATTTCTGAACCAATGGCATAGGGTAATGCTACTCCTCCACGTACCGAGTCCATCCGGGACCACATAAAGTTGAATTTTTCAGTACATCTTCCATCTTGAGGCCGCAGCTGGCGGTAGGAAGCTTTGAGTTAAAGGCTGGGCTGATCAACCTGATGCAGCAAGACCCCTTACATGGGCACGCACATGAGAACCCATACCATCATACAGAACTTTTCATGGCAAAGTGCGACACCTTCCATGCCACGGACGTGAGCGATGACGCCATCAAGCTCAGATTATTTCTGTTCACTTTGAGGGACAAGTCCTCTTATTGGTTGCGAGTGCACCCTTCAAATACCTTCACGGCTTGGGAGCAGTTGGCTCTAGCCCTTTGTGAACAAGTTCTAACCACCGTCCAAAAACGGTAAGGATCCGAGGGGCGATCAGTAATTTCAAGCAGCTTCCTCAAGAGTCGTTATATAAGGCATGTGAGAGATTTAAGGATCTGCAGCATTAGTGCCCCCACCATGGAGTCCCGGAGTGGGACATTATTCGGAGCTTCTATAATGGGCTACAGGCAGGTACGAAGATGATTATCGACGCCTCCGCTCAAGAATTTATAAGGTTGGTGGTGGTTTTGACTAATGTTTAGGAGTTAGCATAATTGCTTTCCTCGTGGGCTACAACGAGGTGGGTTAGGTAATTAGGTTAAGGTAATTAAGTGAGGTTAGAAGTTAAAACGTAATTAGTACAATGTCAATTAGTAAAAATGATTAAAAATGATAAATTACGATTTTGCCCGGGAAATTAAACGTGTCCGAAAAATTACGAGGAAAATACAATGGGTTCGTATTGTTGCAAGGATCATGAAAATGGCGTCCGTTTTAGATTTTGAGATAAGAAAATCGATGAATCAATTTGAACTCATTTGAAAACATTTTGAATGCGGAAGTACGTGCATGGCGAAATCAGGCCGTTACACAAGTAATTAAAACGAAACATATGAGAAAGAACCATGTCATACTATTTAATAGGGAGAAGGATTGGAAGGAACAAAGTCTGGAAAATCACTTAATAGTGAGGGTATAAAATAAAAAGGCAATGCAGTTGCAGATAAAACAAGATGGATGGCAAGTGCTAATGAGGAGGAGGGAAAAGGTTGGAGGAAGGAGGAGATAAATTACGATTTTGCCCGGGAAATTAAACGTGTCCGAAAAATTACGAGGAAAATACAACGGGTTCGTATCGTTGCAAGGATCATGAAAATGGCGTCCGTTTTAGATTTTGAGATAAGAAAATCGATGAATCAATTTGAACTCATTTGAAAACATTTTGAATGCGGAAGTACGTGCATGGCGAAATCAGGCCGTTACACAAGTAATTAAAACGAAACATATGAGAAAGAACCATGTCATACTATTTAATAGGGAGAAGGATTGGAAGGAACAAAGTCTGGAAAATCACTTAATAGTGAGGGTATAAAATAAAAAGGCAATGCAGTTGCAGATAAAACAAGATGGATGGCAAGTGCTAATGAGGAGGAGGGAAAAGGTTGGAGGAAGGAGGAGCGGAGTTGATAGAGGAATAACTTGAAGATTGAATGAAATTGGGGCATGAAAAAAATTTGGACCATTTCTCGATTTGTACGTGTCATCCTTGCGCAGGGGCCATGCTAATCTTCTCTGTATCGTTCCAATTTTATCGGATGTCCCCGAAGGGACAGCAGCTAAGGGGGCAGAGATCATATTTCAAGCGCTGTAATCGCCATGTTTCAAGCGATATGGGACAAAGAGTTTGAAGGGCTTCTGGATATTAATTTCCACTGCCAAAAATTAGTAACCTGTCATTCTCTAAACCCATTGATCTGTAGACAAAAATCCTCAAGGCTTGTGTCATGCGCATCGGCAGTGATTCAAAAATCCTCAAGCTTTGATTTTATTCGAAATTGACTTCGTTCATTAAAAGAACAAGTGCCGAGGACATTGCTTGCGGTTCTCACTTGCGGTGGCATATATATGCACGCGAATTCCTTTCGATCTTCGAGAAACATTAACTATCCTCAGAGAACGGTTGAGTATGATTTTCAGCTATGGATTTTTCATGTTAGTTCTTTATTTTCTATGCTTTTTTAGTTTTTTTTGTTGGATTTTCTTCGAAATTGACTTCGTTCATAAAAAGAACAAGTGCCGAGGACCTTGACTGCGGTTCTCACTTGCGGGCGTATGCACGCAAATTCCTTTCCATCTTCGAGACACATTAACTAGCCTCAGACAACGGTTGAGTAGGATTTTCAGCTATGGATTTTTCATGTTAGTCCTTGATTCTCCATGCATTTTTAGTTATTTTTGTTGGATTTTACTCTCGGGTCTGTGTTTTGCGGTGTTTTTGTGCGTTTCAGCTTCAAACCCGGCTCTTTGGAGCCAAGGCGAGGCAAACGATGAATTATCGGAGCAAAACGGACTTGGCACCGTCGCGCAGAAAGAGCCAATAACCGCACGATCATGCTGCTTCAGCAGAGAGCAGCCCAGAGGTTGGCACGGTCATGCCCACTCAATACAGAACCTTACACGGCCATGCCAAGTTGACGGAGATTCAGCCTGGCAGTGCATGGTCGTCCCATACTTTTTGTACCAGGATTGCACACTCATGTCACTATGTGCATAGTTACGGTGCATAGCTGTGCCGACACACATGATAGGTTTTTTGGGCTTTTTCGGAAGTCCAATCTATTGGGAACTCTTCGGGGTATAAATACTCGTTTTGTTAAGTTAAACATGGACATTTCTTCTACGTTTTAACCCTCTTTTTTCCGGGAGATACTTTCTGATACTATTTTTTCGGTTGATGATTGAAGACTCTCAAAGTTCTACTTCCTTTATCAATCAATATGTTGTATCTTTCCTTTCTCTTTATTTTGATGGTGTCTAATATTATCTGCTTGATTGTCCTTGACATGAATTGTGAGTAGATCTCTCATCTAGGGTTGAGATGAACCCTATCTATCATGGGTTGATACGAATTGTTCTCTCCTTTCCCAATTTTATTGAATTATATGTTAGGTTTTGACATGATTGTTCCCATACGTCTATCTTGTCAATTGATGGCCTTTGAGTTTAAACCATCAACGAGAGTTGCGTTTTTATCTGATATGCTATTGATTGCAACATCGATTTCTACTCGTCTGAGATTATCAACAAGAGTTGGATCTTAGCCTAGATAACCCCGTCAATGATTGAACTTCTTCGACTAGAGTAGGCGAGAACGGATATTGTGAATCTATTTATTGCCGGTTCTTACTGTGTTTATTCCGTTTTGATTGCCACGAGAGTCTGTGTCATCTCATGACAAATATGCATTTTACTCCTCGAGAGAAGTTTCTAGGCATTTATTAAGGAACAATAGTCTCACCTAAGCATTGGTTCGATAATTTCATATCAAGATCATATTTATATTCAATTCATGATAGCGAGGACACTTAACTCTAGCATTTTCTCTTCTTGACATTCTTCCTTATCACTATCCCATCACTTGATTGGAATTCACGTAGCTAACTCATAACCTAAAATTGACTAGTTCTTAATCATCAACCAACAATGAGAAACATGCACGAAGGAGCAATTCAACAGTTTCTTTGGGCTGCCGTTTACCAAGCCTATCCCTGAGCTTGTCCAGTCGGTGGAGGAGCGGTTCTCTCCTGAAAGTAAATTTGTTGGTTGTTTGCCAGGAAGGATTAAGGTTAGTGTTTTCTTTTGTTGATTTTGATTTATATATTACTTTGGTCGTTTTTTGAAGCAGATATACTTGATCTTCTAAGATTTTTTCCCTGCAAGATTTGGTTATAAATACACTTATACACGTAGTTTTAGCTAGATTAGGGTAATAATAGGTGTTGAGATGAATTATCTGGATGGATATAATGATAATTTTGTTTTAAGCGGGGGTTTGTTCTGGCATATGAAATGATATGCTTTGAATTTTGACTAGAAGTGCTGATTTTAGCATTCGTTTTAATTGTTGAAAAAATATATTTTTAAGTTAATTTTTTTCTGCTTGGTTGTAATGTCCCGTGTCTAAATGCCGTCACTTTTTTACCATTTTATGCAGTTCATGCGGACAGTGAAAACAATGTGAAGCAGAGCGGAAAATAAAGATTCTTATTTGATTGATGATTTTCATTACATGGATTACAAATGCTGACGCAAGGAATAAAAATATATCTCTCATACTGAAATGAAAATACATGGAAGGACCACAATATAACTCCTGACACTCAAACTGAAGTCAAACCTCTGCGTCCTGCAAAGGGAACTCCAACTCCTCGTACATCGGTGCCTCCGTGTATTCCTGTTTGTCACCTAGTGGCAACAACATGAGTGGTACAGCTGCTCAATAGAGTAGATGATATCTAACCAAGCAGAAGTAGTAATTACAGCGCATGACAAATAGACATATTGGCGAACAGATATAAACTGTACGGTGTAAAGATGTAATAGGTTATACTTATTTCAATGTTATCAGCTACTATAAGGTTGTACTATTAATGTTGTCCAATTCTAAAGCATGATCTTATAATGGAGAGTACGATGTGCAACGCGAAGACCATCTTGGACTGTGGGGCGCTACACCGGGCTGAGTCTAGAACTTAAATGTGACGGAAACTTAGGATACATAGACGAAAATCCTCCCAGTTATGGGCTGAAAGCAAGGCTCCAATTGCTCCCGCACTCTCCCAGTTATGGGCCGAAAGCAAGGCTCCAATTGCTCCCCCACTCTCCCAGTTATAAGTTTTTCCAAGCCCCAACGAGTCATTATAAGTTGTTTAAGTAGCAGTTTGGTGTCATGTACTATGTTCATGTCGGTTGATGTTGTCTTGATGTTCAGTTGTCTCCAGATTGCATGATGCCTATCAGAAGTCGTCTATGTTTAATATTGTTTGAATTATGTAGTCAAGGAGTTTACTGGCAATAAAATAATTTTACGTGCATGTAGTAGTAATAAGACATGTCATGAGCCAGTTCATAGTTTCCATCCACAAGCTATTCATAATCAGTGACACCAAGAGTAACAACCCATGAACTACACAATTTAAACATACTTTTAAACTTTCTAGTTCTGCATGCATAGAACAATTTCCCAAAAAGGAATATTTCCTTTAATATTTCAGTTTTAATCTCAACATTCATCAACGGATAATTACTTTTATAGAAGTCCTAACTGAACAAAGGATATACCAACATTTATATCTTTATTATATTTTTTTTTGAAAAAGGACTGAAATATGAAAATCTCTGGCATTTCTGAAAATATTGACCAGAGGGATCAGATTTGGGTATCTCATCACTTTGTGGGAGGGCCTGAACCTGCGGCAAAGTCACTGGACTATAGCAAGGAACCAAAAACTAAAGACCAAGACAGCAGGGTAATGGTGCCCCAGATCCCCAGTAATCCCCACCGAAACCCAAAACAGCAAGGAAGGAATCCAGCCGAGCCCCAGGACAGGCAAGCCAAACCCCAAAAATAACCAACAGTGTTAGAAGACTCTATAACATTGTAAGGGACCAACCAAAACACCAAATCAACCCACATCTACAAGTTAGGACCCACGGCCAGTCAAGATAAGGAGCCGAAACCCCACAACAGCCCAAGCATAGAAACAAGGGAACCCACAGCAAGCAGGCAAGTGAGCCAACCACACAAAAATAAATCAAAGGGAATCAAGTCCTAAATTATTTCCCAAAATCATCATTTCCCTAGCAATCCCTAATAAAAATCCAATTTTCCTCACAATTTAACCAACGGTTCATCTCAAGATTTACGTATAATGAACTGAAAATTAAACTGAAGCATGAGGAAGATAGAATCTACCGTAAATTGCTGATGCCCAAGAAATTAAAGAAAACCTAAAGCACCAAGCCAGATCAGAATGATTTCCACAAGAACAAACTCCAAAATCCAATGAAACCGAATTGAATCTCCAGAAAATTTTAGAGTATACTTAAGGTTTTCGCAGTAAATTGAAGAAAAGAGGAGATATGAAGATATAGGGCTCGAAGGAGCCGTTAGAGAGAAAAGATCGTGGACGGCGATCATGCGTGAGATTGTGGTGAGATCCATGCATGTAACCAAATGGGGAGCGGACTTTATTCGATCGATTCACGATTATGGCTTCAACCGATCGAAGCGAGGGAACCGAAGCAAACGAGAGAGAGCCGTTGATATTTTCGTGCACTTGGGAACCAAGTGAGTGGAGGGAAAAAAGTTACAGTGGGTTGAAAAAACTAACGGAAATGAAATTAATAAAGAGCCCGAGGGGGCTGGGCTTATGGGCCACTTACAAAAATAAAAGAAATGAAATAGAAAAGAAGAAAAGAAAAAAGGACCGGCCCATTACATTCTACACACCTTAAAGAAAATTCCTTCATCGGAATTTAAAAGAACTAGGATACATCAAACAAGTATGTATATCGTTCTCTCACCTCATCCTCTCTCCCAAGTAGACTCCCCGGGTGAGTCTCGATGCCACGTCACCTTCACCAAGTTAATCATCTTGTTTCTGAGAGCCTTCTGCTGTCGGTCAATGATCTCTACAGGCTGCTGCTCATACGTCAAATCTAATCGTACTATAATCTTCGAATGGTCGACCACGTGTGTCAAATCTCCCAGGTACTTCCACAGTTAGGTTACAGGGATTACATTATGTGCCCCTTCAAGAGCTGGAGGCAGTGCAAGTTTGTACTCTTATTCACTCTAGCACATCGAAGGGCCCAATATACTATGGGATGAGCTTTCCCCTCCGACCAAACCGAATCAGTCCTCTGTTGGGTAAGATCTTCAAGAAGACATGATCTCCTGGCTGAAACTCTAGATGTCTCCGCTTTGAATTTGCCCAATGCTTGTATCTATCATGTGCCAGCTGTAGCTTCTCCCTGATAGTCTGTACCACATCAGCTGCCTCTACGATCATCTCAGGTCCAATCAGCTCTCAATCACCAATGTCGTCCCAGCACAACGGTGATCAACACTTCCTCCTGTACAGTGATGTAAACGGTGCCATCCCAATAATGGCCTGATAGTTATTATTGTATACAAACTCAACGAGGTGTAGGTGGTCTTTCCATGACCCCTTAAAGTCTAACATACAAGCATGTATCACATCCTCCAAAATCTATATTGTAGGCTCCAACTGCCTATATGCCCATGCAAACTCTTCCAGAAGCAAGACGTAAATCGAGTATCCTTGTCTGAAACAATGCTGACAGGAACCCAGTGCATTCTCACAACTTTCACCACGTACTTCTTGGCAAGTATCTCTGTCGACTGGCCTATTCTGAATGGTATAAAATGTGTCGACTTGGTCAACCGGTCAAC
The DNA here is from genome assembly GCA_030789695.1 of Scilla litardierei. Taxonomy (NCBI): domain Eukaryota; kingdom Viridiplantae; phylum Streptophyta; class Magnoliopsida; order Asparagales; family Asparagaceae; genus Scilla; species Scilla litardierei. The sequence continues at coordinate 126,737,533 of CM061142.1, forward strand.
GATTACCAAAAATGGCGTCATTATGCTTCGTACTCTGAGGTAAGCCAGTTACGAAGTCCATCGTGATGTGCTGCCATTTCCACTCAGGAATAGGCAAAGGCTGTAGCAATCCAGCGGTGCAGTATGTTTAGCCTTTACTTGTTGACACACTGTACATTTGGCCACGCTTCGTGCAACGCTCCTCTTCATCCCATGCCACAAGTAATGTTGTCTCAGGTCCTTATACATATTCGTCTTGCCTGGATGAATGGAATATAGAGAACTGTGGGCTTCCTTCAATAGTTCCTTTCTGATGTCTCCAGATGGCACACAGATCCTGCTACCATACCTTAAAGACCAGTCCTCATGAATTCCAAATCCTGGTCTCTGTCCAGCCAGCCCCAACTCCCTGATCTTATGCATCTTTGCATCTCCTACCTGTGCAGCTTTAATCCTATCCACCAAAGTCAACTGTATCTGAAGATTCATTAAAGAAGTAGTCATCCCTGGTAGTACTACTTCTATCCACATCTCTCAAATCTCCTGCTGGATCCTCCACTGAGTCGTAAGAATCATCATGTTTGGAAGATAACTCATTGCATTAGGCACAACATTGACCTTCACAGGGTGGTTCTGAAGGTCAATGTGGTAGTCTGCCATAAGCTCGATCCATCGATGATGCCGAATTTTCAGCTCCTTCTGTGTGAAAAGATATTTTAGACTCTTGTGGTATGTAAACACCTTCACCTGTTCCACCCACAAGAAATGTCTCAGGAGCTTCAAGGCAAAAATGACTGCCGCCAACTCATGGTCATGAGTGGGGTAGTTCTTCTCGTGAATCTTCAGTTTCCTGGATGCATATGCTACGACTTGGCCTTGCTGGTTTAGTACTCAGGCAAGACCCTTGCCGGATGTATCACAGAATATCTCAAATCCTCCGGTTCGATCTGGAATGATTAATTTGGCACCGTAGTCTGCCTCCTCTTCAGCTTATCAAATGCATCGTTGCAAGACTTGGACCAAACAAACATAACATCCTTTCTCGTCAACTGCATCATCGTCTCTACGATCTTTGAGAAGTCCTGAATAAACCACCGATAGTATCCAGCTAGTCCCATGAAGCTCCGAATCTCAGACACAGTCTTAGGAATTGGCCACTTCAGAACCGCTGATACCTTCTCCGGATCTACAGAAATCCCTTCTCTGGACACCACGTGGCCCAGGAAATCCACGTTGCTTAGACAAAATTCACATTTACTGTACTTGGCATACAGCTGATGTTGGCTCAAGGTCCCAAGAACCTTTCTCAAATGCTCTGCATGCTTCTATCTGTTCTTTGAGTATATCAGAATATCATCAATATATACCACCATGAATTTATCCAGATACTCGTATACCACTAGATTCATAAGACTTATGAACACTGCTAGCGCATTCGTAACACCAAACGGCATCACTAAGAATTCATAGTGTCCATACCTAGTCCGAAATGCAGTTTTAGGCACATCCTCCTTCCTAACCTTCACTTGGTGGTATCTAGCTCTGAGATCCAACTTCGAATAGACACTCGATCCAAACAGATTGTCAATACAACGAAGGTGATACTTGTTCTTCACCGTAACCTTATTGAGCTCTCTGTAGTCAATGCATATGCATCTGGTCCCGTCCTTCTTTTTCACCAGTAGTACTAGAGCACCCTAAGATGACACACTAGCTTGTATACATCACTTCTTTAGAAGATTAACCAATTGGGCTCGTACTTATTCTAACTCCGATGGTGCCATACGATATGGTTGGGCTCCTGGCACTAAGTCAATTGGAAATTCAACACTACGATCCGGAGGAAAACCTGTAAATTCTTCCGGACAGGTCGATGTAACTACTTGGCAGAGGCGGCTGGCTGTCGACTCGACCCAGTCGAAGTTGCTGTGGAAGGTGGTGGTCGTCTTGGAGGGGCCGCCTCCTATCGCTCTCATGCCCGCTCCCGCTATACATACTCGTACTCCCGAGTTATGGAGAGTATGTCAGCATGGGTTTTCAATTTGAACCAAACCAGCTTGTCATGAATATCGATGTCCAGGCCCTTCTGAAAGCGCTTGGCCCGAGCCAAAGGGGTGGACACCATGCCTTGGCAAACCTAGAATACCAATTTGTTAGCAAATGCACATGTACGATATATTTAACTATTATGCATTAAAATACACACATGCTGGGCTTGGAAAACTAAGCATCGTATTCCTCCACAGCCATAGAGCCTTGATTTGGACCCATGAATTGCCCCTCCAACTCCACATGTGCCCTTGTGAGAAGTACTGGGCATTGAACGTCTCTTTAAACGTATCCCAGGAGATCGGCTACGCCAATTAGTCCTCTTTCGAATCCCACCATATCTTAGCATCCATGATCAGTTGCAGCTTCGCCATGTCAACCCATGAATCTGATGGTGCCCATGCTGCCTTCAAAATATCGGTAATAGAACGCAGCCACTCCTCTGCATCCAGAGTATCCTCTCGTCTAGTAAAATTTAGCGGGCGTAATGCCCTAAATTGATGCACTCCTCCATCATGCCTAGGTTCCTATGTATTGCATGGACCATCTCTCGTAATGGCTGGTCTGAGATCTGATGCACCGTATTCGACCCATTGTTGTTGTCCGCCCCAGATCCTGATCCTGATCCCGAAGCGTTCGTGTCCATGGTCGATTTCTTAGATGCTCTACGTCTCTTACATATGTAAACTTTCATACACATATATTCACAAGGTAAGACTAAGTCAATAAAGTATCTTAAATACGTAATTTCTACCTCCTCTACACCGTTCACAAAGTGGTTGCGTGGACCTGCATGGGCCACCACTTGTAACGCCCAGTGTCCGGGTGCCGTCACTTTTGTACCATTTTATGTAGGTCCTGCAGATAAAAGTGAAAACAATGTGGAGCAGAGCAGACAATAAAGATACTCATTTCATTGATGATTTTCACTACATGGATTACAAATGCTAACGTAAAAAATAAAAATACATCTCTGATACTGAAATGAAAATACATGGAAGGAAACCACAATATAACTTGTAACGACTAGTTTTTCATGTATGGATTTTATTATAAATATTTATATATTTGGTTGCTTTCCCTTTGTTGTGATTTCCATTTCCGTCTCCGTAGTTTTCGTTTTCGTTCGTTTCGTCGTGATTCTCTAGATTCTTCCGTCGGTCGGCGTGTTTGAAGTAAGTCATTCGTGACGGGCTTCATATCGGTCATATCTTATTGTTAGATCAAGCCTAGGAGTCTTAGGAATCGATCCCGGAGCTCCGCGCTCCATTTCGGAACTTTTGGTGCTCATTAGCCGGTGTAAGAAGGGGCACCGACCGACTAGATGACGATCCAGTCGGTCGGAAAACCTTCTTGAACCGACTAGTGGGCTTTGTTTAATGTTCAGGAGTTACTGTTTGTCGTTAGTCGGTCTAAGAACGTTGGTTGACCGACTAGGTTGCAAACTAGTCGGTCAGTAATGCTTCTTTAACCGACTAACTCAATTACTAATTTTTGGTATCAGTACTGTTCATTCTTAGTCGGTCTAAGTTCATCTTTCGACCGACTAGTTGTTAAACTAGTCGGTTAAGTTTTGTACTCAGACCGACTAATTCCTAGGTCTTCTGTACAGTCGGGTTACTGTTTATTCTTAGTCGGTCTAAGAACGTTCATCGACCGACTAGATGCCAAACTAGTCGGTCAGAAATTGTTCCTTGACCGACTAAATCTAAATCCTAATTTTCGTCTGGGTTACTGTTTACACTTAGTCGGTCTGCGTTGGTTAACCGACCGACTAGTTCCCAAACTAGTCGGTCAGTGGTTGTTCTTTGACCAACTAACCAGTGCTGTAAACCCTAGTTTTGCCCTAGCCGCCACCAAACTCTATAAATACCCCTCCAAACGTTTTCTTCTTCTTCCTCATGACCTAAAACCCTAATTTCTCCCCCATTGAGCCCCCACCTTCCTCAAACCATTAATCCTTCATCCCACGCTCATCCTCCATCATCCAAACCCTCCCTTGTCACAACCCACCTTCCATCTTCCCCAAACCTTTATCAAACCCCCAAAATCCACATCAAACCCCATTTCTCCAGATTTTTCTCTCATTTCCAGATCTGAGCCAGATCGTTCTTCCGTTGACGTGGTTGCTCGGCATCGCTCCTCCGCCTCTTCACGGTAATACTCGATTCCTTTAGTTTTAGCATAACCCACATTGACATTTGTGAAACCCTAATAAAATGGATTATTAGAATGTTAGGATCCTAATAAGAAATCGATTTAGAATCATTGTGCTAATAATTGTTTTGCTATGACAGTGATCCATCCGTAGTTTACCTTGTGACGATCTTCATTGCTCGTCAACCCCGGTATCAGGCAAGTGAAACTTGCATCTCTTGATTTGGGCCATGTCTTAGGCCATTTCCCCTTGCTTTAGCGTAAAAGAGACTAGACGGTGAAAGGATAGCCGTCTAGACGCCTTTGACCTAGCTTGACAACGAAGCTTGGTCCGTCACCTTCATCATGCTTGTATGTCACGTTTAAATTCAATTAACGGTACGCAAATATCTGTTCATGGCATTGCATATTGATTATTCATCGTGATTGCGTAGCACACGCTACAATACTTATATTCCTAGCTCATGTTCCAGAAGTGAGCGCAGTTAGTTGAAAACCCTAACGCTCGACACATATGGGTGGGGTAAGAGATATGCGGCCACCTGAGCCCGAGTTGGCCTGATCCGCCACTCCGGCCAGCAGGCGAAATCTCTAGTGCACAAGTGATTAATAGTGATAAGAGATAAGCGGCCTGAGCCACGAGCTGGCCAGCAGGTGGACTCTCCATGCACTAAGTGATAAGTGATAAGTGATTAGTGAATTGGTAGCTTTCGTTACATCGTGCGTGCTTGTATCTGTTTTAAACTGCTTCATCAAACTAAACTGTCATATCATTGCTAATATTATAAGTGCTAGGTTGTTAGTTACTTTCTGCTTCCTTGCCCAAGTCTTTTAGACTTGCTGACATGTGCCCCTTTTCTCTTTTGGGTGACACATGTTAGACCCCGAGCCAGAGTTACTTGCTGAGGGTGAGGTGTTTGTGGACGCCGAGCTTGCGCCCGTGTTGGACGAGGACTTCGTAGACACTGAAGATCAGTCTTAGTGTCTACGTCTATTTTTTGTTAGATTGCTTAGGTTGTCGGTGCGGGGCACCTAGTTTGATATTCTGTTATGTTTGGGTTTTGTTGGCCTTGTTCTGGGCCTTTAGACTTTTTCTTTTAGCCTGGTGGCTTTTTCTGTGATGTTGAATATTTTGTGGAAAAACTGTGGGATTGGTATTTCATATCCGTCTCATCCTATTATTATTATTGTTGTTGTTTCGTTGCAATTACAGGGACTTGCTTATACTAAATTTACGCTTATCAGGCGTGCAGCTTCACAGCTCCACGCTTGAGTGGACCTTCTCACGTCTCGCCTCCATTTTAGGGAAGCGGGGCGTGAAAGGTTTTAGTGGTGGCCCATGCAGGTCCTTTCTGTAACTGCAATTATCGGGATAACGATAATAATACAAGATTGTCCAACCAATAAATTCGACATCCGAGCCCTAAGCTATGAGTCTAATTGTTTCGTTTTCTGTGTCATTAGATGGCAGGAAGGCGAATCACCCGTGGTGGTGGTAGTGGTGCGCTCCCTCATGACGAGGAGCCTGAGAGGGAGCCCACTAATGGAGAGATGATGCGGATGATGATGCAGATGATGCAAGTCCAGCAGGGTGTGCTTCTGCAGGTACAGAATGCTCCGGTGGCTCGAGCTGCTCGGGCGGTGGAAGCCCCTCGCCCTGAGCCTGGGGCGAAGCAGTTCAGAGAGCTGGGTCCTGCATATTTTGATGGAATCGAAGGTCCACTAGCTGCTGATGAGTGGATGAGGAATATCGAGGACAATCTGAAGATGTCCAAGGTCAACGAAGTTAGTTGGGTTGACTTGGCGAAGCGCCAGCTGAGGGATAACGCCAGGAATTGGTGGGATGCTGAAGAGATGATATTGGAGGAGCCGATCATCTGGGCTACCTTCAAGGCCAGATTTGATGGTGAGTTCTTCCCAAAAGCTGCCAGGGAAGAGATGCTGCAGCGTTTTATCGATCTAAAGCAAGGAAGCTCGTCGGTGGACCGGTATCACCAAGAGTTCATGAGGCTGAGTCGGTTTGCACCGAAGATGGTGCAGGACGCTGAGGAGAGAGCTCAGAGGTTCCTGCAGGGACTTGCTTCGGAGCTCCAGAGTTTTGTGACCTCTTCTGACCGGGAATCTTATCAGAAGGTTCTAGTAGCAGCCAAGAGGCAGGAGCTGCTCGTGAACCAGAGGAGGGGGTCTATTGTTGGTGCTGGGAAGAGGCTTGTGGAACAGGCGAGAGCTGTGGTTAGACCTGGATTCAGGCCGAACCAGCCTGTTCAGTTTAAGAGGCAAGGAGGGCCTGTTCAGAAGACTTGCCATTTCTGTGGCAAGGAGGGCCATATCAAGGAATCGTGTAGGAGGTTCTTGGGGCAATGTATTGCCTGTGGAGATCCCGCCCATGCTCTTAGGGAGTGCCCGAGGTTGAAGCAGCCTTGGAGGGCACCTATTGCTGCCCCGCCGTTGCAGCAGAGAGCCCCGGTGCCCGCTGGTCGTGGGGTACCCCTAGTTCCACAAGGGCATGCCTTTCGGCAGGCTGTTCCACCGAGGAGGCATGCATTTCTGATGACCGAGGAGGAGATTTTGGCCATGGATGAGGTCATTGCAGGTAACTTTCAATCTAGTTGTTCCTTTCTTAATTAGTTGATTGTTAAATTATGTTGGTTGCTTGTGTATGAATGTTTCTAGAGTAAGATTGGATTGATTAGACTGTTTGTTAGGTGTGGTTTTGGTTTGCACATTCCCTGCCCGAGTCCTCTTTGACTCAGGTGTGTCGATGTGCATTTTGGCCCGGAGCTTCGTGGAGAAGCATTCCTTGTCGACGTCCCCTCTCCCCAAGAGTTGGAACATCGTTACAGGGAACGGTGTGGTCTCGGTGCATCGTGGGTGTAATTCTTGCCCGTTGGTGGTTTGTGGACGTGAGCTTTGTGCTGATTTCATTGTCCACGACATCATCAACTACGATGCGGTCCTTGGGATGGATTGGCTTTCGAGCTTCTATGCTACGATTGACTGTCAAAGGAAGAGGGTGGTGTTTGAGATTCCCGGATATCCAGTATTTGAGTTCAGCCGTGGTAGCAGTTCGCTTGGTCCTGTCAGATTTCGGGCCAGACCGGTGGAGGTCGTGGCTATGCAGATGGAGTTGGAGAGGCCATCTGTGGTGCGAGATTTTGATGACGTCTTCCCCGAGGAGATGTCTGGATTGCCACCTGATCGAGCTTTGGAGTTTTCTATTGATCTTATTCCAGGTGCGCAGCCGATTTCGAAGGCACCATATCGTATGGCGCCAGCAGAGTTGGAGGAATTGCGTAGGCAGTTGGATGAGCTTATGCAGAAGGGTTACATTAATCCCAGCGTGTCTCCGTGGGGAGCACCGGTGCTGCTGGTGAAGAAGAAGGATGGTTCACGTCGCTTGTGCGTGGACTATCGGGAGCTGAATGCGGTGACCATTAAGAATAAATACCCATTGCCTCGCATAGATGATATTTTTGATCAGCTTGGAGGGTCGAGGGTGTTTTCTAAGTTGGATTTGAGGAGTGGTTATCATCAGTTGAAGGTGAAGAAGGAGGATGTTCCGAAGACAGCTTTCAGAACGAAGTATGACACTATGAGTTCGTGGTTATGCCTTTCGGTGTAACTAACGCACCTGCAGTTTTCATGAACTTGATGAATCTGATTTTCTATAACATTCTGGATAAGTTTGTCGTTATCTTTATTGACGACATTCTGATCTATTCGAAGTCGGAGGAAGAGCATGCCTCGCACTTGAGGACGGTGTTGGAGATTTTGAGGAAGCATCGGTTGTATGCCAAGTTTTCGAAGTGCGAGTTCTGGTTGGACAGTGTTGCTTTTCTCGGGCATGTGGTGACTGGTGATGGTATTTCAGTGGATCCCAAGAAGATCAGGGCCATCAGAGAGTGGCCTGTTCCGTCGTCGGCCTCTGAGATTCGGAGTTTCCTTGGTTTGGCGGTATATTATCGGCGTTTCATTAAGGACTTTTCCCGTATTGCGGAGCCGATGACCAGGTTGACGCGGAAGGATGTTGCTTTTGTTTGGTCGGGTGATTGTGAGGATGCCTTTGGTGTTCTGAGAGAGCGTTTGACGTCTGCCCCTGTCCTTGCTGTGCCTGACCGCAGTGGAGGATTCGAGATCTTTTGCGATGCTTCTGGCAAGGGTCTCGGTTGTGTTTTGCATCAGCATGGACATGTGGTGGCTTATGCGTCGCGTCAGCTCAAGGTTCATGAGAAGAATTACCCGACGCATGATTTGGAGTTGGCTGCCGTTGTGTTTGCTCTTAAGATTTGGAGGCACTTCCTGCTGAGTGAGAAAGTGAAAATCTTCACCGATCACAAAAGCTTGAAGTATATTTTTACCCAGAAGGAGCTCAACATGCGACAGCGTCGATGGTTGGAGGTTATGGCAGATTACGAGATTGAATTGCAGTATCACCCTGGCAAGGTGAATGTGGTGCCAGATGCTTTGAGTAGGCTTCCCGTGGTGATGGTTTTGACTTCGCAGTGGAGGTTGCAGCAGGATTTTTGCGGGTCCAATGTAGAGATTGTTCTTCCCGGGGAGGCTTCTTCGTTGATGTACATGCAGGTGCAGCCAACGATTGTGGATCGGATTAAGGCGATTCAGGCCGGAGATCCGAAATTGGTAAGGATTCGAGGGCAGGTTGAAGCTGGTCTGCGGACTGACTTTTTGGTTCATGATGATGGCTCGCTGAGGTTTGGAGCCAGGTTGTGTGTGCCAGCTGGGGATATCAGAGAGGAGTTGATGGTGGAGGCACACAGTTCGCCGTATTCCGTGCATCCTGGTGGGACCAAGATGTACAAGGATCTTTGTCTGAACTTTTGGTGGCACGGCATGAAGAGGAGTGTGGCTCGGAGTGTAGCCAAGTGTTTGGTTTGCCAGCAAGTGAAGGCGGAGCATCAGCGTACGGCCGGGTTGCTACAACCGCTTCCGATTCCGGAGTGGAAATGGCAACACATCACTATGGATTTCATGACTGGACTACCTCGGAGTCCGAAGCAGAATGACGCGATTTGGGTGATCGTAGACCGATTGACCAAGTCTGCGCATTTTATTCCATTCCGAGTAGGACAGTCCACTGAGGCACTAGCAAGGAGATACATGGAGGTAATTTCTTTACTCTCCATTTCTATTTCCTTCTTCTAGTTTAGATAGTGATGTAACGCGAATCGTGCAAGAGGTCGTGCGACTTCATGGAGTCCCCGTGAGTATCGTGTCGGACAGGGACACGAGGTTCACATCTCAGTTCTGGCAGAGTTTGCAGAAGAGTTTGGGTACGCGTCTGAGTTTCAGCACGACGTACCATCCACAGACGGATGGCCAATCCGAGAGGACAATTCAGATTTTGGAAGACATGCTGAGAGCGTGCATGTTGGATTTCAAGGGTTCGTGGGAGGACCATCTACACTTGGTGGAGTTCTCTTACAACAACAGCTACCAGGCGTCTATTGGCATGGCGCCTTTCGTCGCTTTGTATGGGAGGAAATATCGATCGCCATTGAGTTGGGATGACGTTGGCGATCGGGAGCTGTTGGGGCCTGAGATGATTGTGGAGGCTGTGGAGGTCGTCAAGAACATTCAGGAGAGGCTGAGGATTGCTCAGGACTGTTTTAAGCATTGGGCGGATGCGAAACGTCGTCCTTTGGAGTTTCAGTCGGGCGATCATGTGTTTCTGAGGATTTCCCCGAATCGTGGAGTGATTCGTTTTGGGAAGCGAGGGAAGTTGAGCCCGCGATACATTGGACCGTTTGATGTTCTGGAGAAGGTTGGCGAGGTAGCTTACCGTTTAGCCTTGTCGCCATCTTTGGAAGGAGTCCATGATGTTTTCCATGTGTCGCAGCTTCGTCGATACATCAGCGATCCATCTCATGCTGTGGATTTCTCGGAGATCGCCGTTCGCCCAGATTTGACATATGACCAGCATCCGGTGCAGATTCTAGACAGGCGTCAGAAGTCACTTCGGAACAAGGTCGTCGATCTTGTTAGAGTGATGTGGCGGCACGGTTCGCCGGGAGAGTCTACTTGGGAGAGAGAAGATGAGATGCGAGAGCGCTACCCACTTTTGTTTCCGGACACGTGAGTGTTGGGAATTCCGAGCACAGAATTTTTCTTAAGTTGGGGAGGATGTAACGACTGGTTTTTCATGTATGGATTTTATTATAAATATTTATATATTTGGTTGCTTTCCCTTGTTGTGATTTCCATTTCCATCTCCGTAGTTTTCGTTTTCGTTCGTTTCGTCGTGATTCTCTAGATTCTTCCGTCGGTCGGCGTGTTTGAAGTAAGTCATTCGTGACGGGCTTCATATCGGTCATATCTTATTGTTAGATCAAGCCTAGGAGTCTTAGGAATCGATCCCGGAGCTCTGCGCTCCATTTCGGAACTTTTGGTGCTCATTAGCCGGTGTAAGAAGGGGCACCGACCGACTAGATGACGATCCAGTCAGTCGGAAAACCTTCTTGAACCGACTAGTGGGCTTTGTTTAATGTTCAGGAGTTACTGTTTGTCGTTAGTCGGTCTAAGAACGTTGGTTGACCGACTAGGTTGCAAACTAGTCGGTCAGTAATGCTTCTTTAACCGACTAACTCAATTACTAATTTTTGGTATCAGTACTATTCATTCTTAGTCGGTCTAAGTTCATCTTTCGACCGACTAGTTGTTAAACTAGTCGGTTAAGTTTTGTACTCAGACCGACTAATTCCTAGTTCTTCTGTACAGTCGGGTTACTGTTTATTCTTAGTCGGTCTAAGAACGTTCATCGACCGACTAGATGCCAAACTAGTCGGTCAGAAATTGTTCCTTGACCGACTAAATCTAAATCCTAATTTTCGTCTGGGTTACTGTTTACACTTAGTCGGTCTGCGTTGGTCAACCGACCGACTAGTTCCCAAACTAGTCGGTCAGTGGTTGTTCTTTGACCGACTAACCAGTGCTGTAAACCCTAGTTTTGCCCTAGCCGCCACCAAACTCTATAAATACCTCTCCAAACGTTTTCTTCTTCTTCCTCATGACCTAAAACCCTAATTTCTCCCCCATTGAGCCCCCACCTTCGTCAAACCATTAATCCTTCATCCCAAGCTCATCCTCCATCATCCAAACCCTCCCTTGTCACAACCCACCTTCCATCTTCCCCAAACCTTCATCAAACCCCCAAAATCCACATCAAAACCCATTTCTCCAGATTTTTCTCTCATTTCCATATCTGAGCCGGATCGTTCTTCCGTTGCCGTGGTTGCTCGGCATCGCTCCTCCGCCTCTTCACGGTAATACTCGATTCCTTTAGTTTTAGCATAACCCACATTGACATTTGTGAAACCCTAATAAAATGGATTATTAGAATGTTAGGATCCTAATAAGAAATCGATTTAGAATCATTGTGCTAATAATTGTTTTGCTATGACAGTGATCCATCCGTAGTTTAGCTTGTGACGATCTTCATTGCTCGTCAACCCCGGTATCAGGCAAGTGAAACTTGCATCTCTTGATTTGGGCCATGTCTTTGGCCATTTCCCCTTGCTTTAGCGTAAAAGAGACTAGACGGTGAAAGGATAGCCGTCTAGACGCCTTTGACCTAGCTTGACAACGAAGCTTGGTCCGTCACCTTCATCATGCTTGTATGTCACGTTTAAATTCAATTAACGGTACGCAAATATCTGTTCATGGCATTGCATATTGATTATTCATCGTGATTGCGTAGCACACGCTACAATACTTATATTCCTGGCTCGTGTTCCAGAAGCGAGCGCAGTTAGTTGAAAACCCCAACGCTCGACACATATGGGTGGGGTAAGAGATATGCGGCCACCTGAGCCCGAGTTGGCCTGATCCGCCACTCCGGCCAGCAGGCGAAATCTCTAGTGCACAAGTGATTAATAGTGATAAGAGATAAGCGGCCTGAGCCACGAGCTGGCCAGCAGGTGGACTCTCCATGCACTAAGTGATAAGTGATAAATGATTAGTGAATTGGTAGCTTTCGCTACATCGTGCGTGCTTGTCTCTCTTTTAAACTGCTGCATCAAACTAAACTGTCATATCATTGCTAATATTATAAGTGCTAGGTTGTTAGTTACTTTCAGCTTCCTTGCCCAAGTCTTTTAGACTTGCTGACATGTGCCCCTTTTCTCTTTTGGGTGACACATGTTAGACCACGAGCCAGAGTTACTTGCTGAGGGTGAGGTGTTTGCGGACGCCGAGCTTGCGCCCGTGTTGGACGAGGACTTCGTAGACACTGAAGATCAGTCTTAGTGTCTACGTCTAGTTTTTGTTAGATTGCTTAGGTTATCGGTGCGGGGCACCTAGTTTGATACTCTGTTATGTTTGGATTTTGTTGGCCTTGTTCTGGGCCTTTAGACTTTTTCTTTTAGCATGGTGGCTTTTTCTGTGATGTTGAATATTTTGTGGACAAACTGTGGGATTAGTATTTCATATCCGTCTCATCCTATTATTATTATTGTTGTTGTTTCGTTGCAATTACAGGGACCTGCTTATACTAAATTTACGCTTATCAGGCGTGCAGCTTCACAGCTCCACGCTTGAGCGGACCTTCTCACGTCTCGCCTCCATTTTAGGGAAGCGTGGCGTGACATAACTCCTGACACTCAAACTGAAGTCAGACCTCTGCATCCTGCATAGGGAAATCCAACTCCTTGTACATCGGTGCCTCCATGTATTCCTGGTTGTCACCTAGTGGCAACAACAGGAGTGGTACCACTGCTCAATAGAGTAGATGATATCTAACCAAGTAGCAGTAGTAATAACAGCGCATGACAAATAGATATATTGGTGAACAGATATAAACGGTACGGTGTAAAGATGTAACATGTTATAATTATTTCAATGTTATCAGCTACTATAAGGTTGTACTATTAATGTTGTCCAATTCTAAAGCATAAACTTATATCAGAGAGTACGATGTGCAACACGAAGACCATCTTGCACTACTACATATATGGCTTTCAGTCACAGACAAATCCGTGGCTGAAAGTCGTGAATCCGTGGCCAAAATCCAATGGCCACGGAAAAAAATTCCGTGGCCAAAACGCTATGGCCGATACCGTAGTGGCTGATACCCCCTTCGACCATGGACTATTCCGTGGTTGGCCACAAAGTAACGCGCACGGATATCCGTGGCCGATAATTCTGATTAAAAAAATCTGTTTAAACTATCGGCCACGGACAAAACTGTGGCCGATAGAGATATATGGCCATGGAAATGTCTGTGGCCGATAAATATCGACCACGGATATCGTGCACAAAGTTGACGTAAACCGTGCTAAAAAATCGTAGGCGTTATTTATCAGCCACGGACAAATCCGTGGCCAATAGAGATATGCGGCTATGGAAATGTCCGTGTCCGATATGGTTTCGGCCACGGTTTATGTGCACGAAATCGGTCACTTTGTGTACAATATCCGTGGCCGATAGCTATCGGCCACGGGCATTTCTGTGGCCGTATATCTCTATAGGCCACGGATTTGTCCGTGGCCGATAGTCTAAACTGAATTTTTTTAAAAAAAACTGAATTTCCTACATACAAAAATATACATTTATAACAATTAAATGTATCTGTATACAAAAAATTAAAGTAATCAAATAAATAAAATTAAAACCACAAAATGAACGAAAAAAGATCACATTAATTATTTAAGACAACCTCGCAGTTTAACCAAATAAAAATAAAAATAATGTACGTCGATTACAGAAATACACATATAAAAAATAAAAATGGCTCTCTCACATGCCATCGTTGCCGCCATCATCGTCGCCATCGTTGCCGCCATCACCGCCGTCGCCCCCAAGCTCACCGGCATCGCCATCCCCATCGTCGCCCCCAAGCACGCTATCTAATTAAAGCCATCATCGCCAACATCGCCCCCATGCTCGCACCCCTCGCCAAGACTGCCACCTCTACCACCCTCAGGTCCTGAATGACCTCCATTGCCAAGACCTCTCTTGCTATGTTGACCCTACCAAAAAAATAATGTGTCAAGCCTATAAATAAAAAAAATATAATAAACGAGTTAACACAACAAATTATATAGAATGAAAAGAAAAACTTTAAAATTTTGAGTACGCCCAGAAACGTATCAAAATTTAAGTATGCACAGAAAATGCCCAGAAACTGGACAGAGCCTTGTTTGCACTTGTGTGCACTTGTGACCCGAACGAAAGCGATGGGTGCATGCTCTGGGCATAGTCCGCCTAGTTAACTGGGCAGACTTCTGCCCAAAGCACGCGTGCGCCCTTAGTTTTTGCATTCACATGTGCTTCGTTTTCGCATTCACACATGCACGCTTGTCACGAATCAAGTTGAAACTCAACTCTGCGACTCATTCTAACCAATACACCAACCCTAACCCTAGCCCTAAGAGCATCTCCAACCGAGCTTCATTTTTTCATTTTGAAGCACGGTGTAGCGCCAACCCGACATCATTGTGAAGACAGATTTAATTATAATATATGATAATTTAACCAAAATAATTTTATTTATAGATTAATTATAACTTTATATTCCATTATAAATTTATCTAATAAAGAAATATTGATTATTATATTAATCCATGTCTAAAATACAAAATTTTCATTAAGTATTTCAATAAAGATAAATAAAAATGAAAAAAAATAGGTTTTGAAGTGGGTGTGGTGGAGTTGCACATCCTTCATAACGGAATCTGTAAAGCATATTCAATTTTGAAGGAGATTTTTTGAAGGGGCTAGTTGGAGATGCTCTAACGCGTTGCCCATCTTGTTATTTATGTGGGTTTGTTTTGACTTTGATCCCAGTGCACTGCTGATATATATACGCAGACCCAAACACAAACTGTTATAGGTGATATGCTATACGGTTATAGGATATATATATATATATATATATATATATATATATATATATATATATATATTTGAAGAATATGCTTTGCATCTTTATTGATCACAGAAAAAAATTACAAGGAACTCATGGGTGGAAGAAGGATGTATGTATGATGGCCAAAGGCACAGGCGCCCATACCCACCCATACCACACATCATCCGCTACCCATAGTGCCAAATAAGAAAACAAAAATTACAAGTACTAGAATCCTAGTCTAAGAGGCCCCAGTTAGAGGGGATAGGGTCATCAACATCATGCTCCCAAGCCACATGTCTCAAAGCGATTTTAACATCCTCAGCAATAGCATCAAAGAGCAAAGTCTGCATTAGACAAGTTCCTTCAAAGATCCTTCTGTTACGCTCTCTCCAGATGTGCCATGCTAAAGCAGCTAGAACCATCCTGGCCAGCTTACCCACACCATTCATAGCATTAAACTGCGCAAGAATCAAATCACCAATCCCAGATAAAGAGAGTGGCAAGACAGTGGTGATCCCCAATTTAAGAATGCTCCTGCAAAGGAGGTAATTAGTATAACTGCACTCAAAAAATATATGATTCAAATCTTCATGAATGTTGCTCGAGCATAAAACACAATAAGGAGAAGTAGGGACTCCCCATTGTACGAGCTTGTCACGAGTGAGAAGTTTCCCGTGAAAAGCTCGCAAAAGAGTGATGGCCATCTTGGGGATATGTCCCTGATACCAGACAACTTTATAATACGGGAAGAGGGGCTTGATGATCCTCGAACCGTCCCAAGCATTGGAAAGTGAAGGTGACTTAATAGCACAAGACCAAGAGTCAGTGCCGGAGTACAAAGTCATCCCCTCAATAATGTGTCGAACAGCAGTAAGAGAGTGGCAGGACATCCAACCTTCATCAGACCAATAATCACTCACCATCTTGCCTTCTTCCCCAGTAGGGACAACGTAAGCGTCACAGAGTGGCCCACAGGGAAGCCAATTATCATACCAGAATAGAGTAGATGAACCATCTCTGACTTTACGCTTAATGAGTTTTTTGGTGAACTCACGACAATGAAGAATGAATTTCCAAGTGCCAGATTACATAGGATGGGCCTTGGCACAAAATAAGCCCGTATTACTCATATACTGCCTTCTCATATGAGACGCCCAAATACCACTGTGGGTAAGCATGCGCCAAGTCATTTTAACCCCGTAGGCAGTGTTAAGTTCAGAGAGATTTCTGATCCCTACACCCCCCTCTTGCTTGGGGCCACATAAATCATTCCAGGCCCATAAATGGTTTTTTCCCCAAATAAATTTTCTGCACAAGGAGGTAAAAGTACAAATCATAGACTTGGGCATTCGGAAAGCCTGCATCCAAAAACTAACCATACCATATATAACTGTTTTAACCAACTCAATACGACCAGCTATGGATAGCAAGGATGAGGACCACCCTTGAAGCCTTCCCTTGCACTTGTCAATCAAACGACAGTACATGGAAGCATTAGGGTACTTAGGAGATAGAGGGAGACCAAGATATGTAAAAAGAGACTTTGACACCTTTACACTCAAGATATCCGCAAGGCTACCAGATCCTTTGACACCTTTACTAAAGATGACAGCGCTTTTATCCCAGTTAACATCAAGCCCAGACAAGAATTTGAACTCAGTAAGAAGATCTCTAAGCCCCTCAAAAGATCTTGAGTTGGCCCGACAGAAAACCAACAAGTCATCAGCAAAGAGTAAGTGAGAGACCGCCCCAACTCTATGCATAGGCAAGATACTGCGAGAAGCATTGGCCTTAGCCATGAGTAAAGAAAAGGCCTCCATAACGATAACAAAGAGATAGGGGGATAACGGATCTCCTTGTCTCAACCCCCTATTAGATTGAAACATACCATAAGGGGATCCATTGACCATAACAGAGAAGGAAGGCGAGGAAACACACTCACAAATCCAACTTATAAATTTGTGTTTGAAACCCATCTGATGCAACATATAGTAGATGAATTCCCTGTTCACGCTATCAAAGGCTTTCCGTAAGTCAAGTTTAAGGCAGGCCCGAGACCCCATAGGGTTATTAAACCCCCGAATATGCTCATGAGCCAGTAACGCACAATCCGCAAGTAACCGATCGTGGAGAAAGGCAGCTTGATTAGGAGAGATGAGCTCGATAACCGATCTACTCAATCTGTTACAAAGGATCTTGCTTATGATCTTATATAGGACATTACAGCAAGATATTGGCCTGTAGTCCCCAAGGCCAGAGGCATTAGCATTCTTAGGAACAAGGGTGAGGAAGGTGTGATTGATTTGTCGAAAGAGTTTCCCTGTTTTGAAAAAATTGAGGATAGCTAAAGTGACATCATCGCCAATAGTATCCCAATACTGTTGATAGAAGAACCCATTATATCCATCCGGACCGGGAGCTTTATCAACACCAATTTGAAACACAGCATTTTTAACTTCTTCAGCATGGACCGGCCTCTCAACCCAATCAGAAGCGTAGTTAGTGAGAACTCTTTTAGGGATAAGACTAGGAAATACCCTCCAGTAATCATTCTGGTTATATAAGGATGAATAGAACTTAGGCGCTTCAACTTTAAGCAACTCAATAGAATCATTCTGAGAACCATCCACAGCAATAAGGTGCCCAAGGTTATTGTGGCTTTGTCTAGCCTTCATAGCAGTATAGAAGAACCTAGAGTTGCGATCTCCAAGATGGAGCCAATCTTTCCTACTTTTTTGTTTAAGGATGGATTCTTCTATGTCTATGGCATCAGCAAGTTGCTTAGTAAGACCAATCTCTTTTATTTGCAACTCAGTACAATACCCCAGCAAGGGATTGTTTTGAATAGTGTCAAGCTCAGACCGGATTTTGGCGACATCATTCGCATCTTTAAAAGAAGCACCGAATTTCTTAAGACCCATTTTCAAGTGCTTAAGCTTAGCAACGAGTCTAATCATTGGGCAACCCCCAACCCTGAACTACCAATGCTCCTTCAACATGTCAAGAAAATCAGGGCTACGGTGCCAAGCATTAAAGAACTTAAACGACTTGGGATCCGTCCCTCCCATCTGATGGGTATGAATGATGAGCATGGAATGGTCACTAGAACCACCAGCACTATACTCACAATAAGAAGCAGTGAGCACATTAATCCAAGAATTGTTGCAAAAAGATCTATCCAGCATAGCCGAGATACGACGCTGCCCAGTACTACGATTATTCCAGCTCAAGGTATTGCCAGAGGTTTTGAGCTCTAAAAGACCGCAGTTATTGATACAATCATTGAATTCATCAACGATGTGACCATCAATCATCCTACCCCCAACCTTATCCATGGAATATCTAACACAATTAAAGTCCCCCCCATAATCCATGGGGTGTTTTTAAAATTGGATGTGGCAACCATAATATCCTTCCAAAGGTTCCTGCGTTCTTGATAAGAGTTGGAAGCGTAAACAACCGTCAACATCATAACGAAACCCGCACTATTAATGCACTTCACCGAGATAAGCTGCTCCGACATCCCAACAACCGTATAATTCCAAGTAGCGGGATTATACATGATAACGATGCGCCCACTAGAATGAGCAGAACGGTTATCAATAGACACCCACTCTTTAGGGAAGACCTTAAGAATTCTTTGAGCATTAGCAGCAGTAACTTTGGTTTCGAGGAGACCAACAATAAAGGGAGCGAATTTGTGAAACCGGATTTTGAGCTCATTACGCCTAGCGACGTTATTAAGCCCCCGAGTATTCCAAAAAAGAATGGTCATTGTTCAAGGGGAGGAGGGTGCCTATCATCCTTATAAATTCTAGAGCTTTTACGAGTGCCTTTGGAACCCCCGTTGCTCTTAGGCTTCTTACGCTCGTTACTTTTTTGTTTCAGTTCAGCTTGCTCTTCGTGCCATGCTTCATTGATAATGGTCAAGTTATCAGGTTTCTCATCGGAATCAATGGCATCCTTAGAAGCTTTAAGGATGGAGGCGCCATGCCGGGCCGGGATCGATCTTCTAAGGATATTAAACGGGTTATTATCGTTCGGCTGGGGCTTGCAATGACTGGGGGACGCCTTAGTCGAAGCACTGGGCAAGCACGGCTTGGCTACCGTACACCCCAAAGACTCAGAGACCCCCGACCCATCCCCCCTATTTTATTAGAGGTACACTCTTTTGTGTTACACGGGTCTCCCAACACCCCCTCATAGCTAGTCGCAGCTAGCTCACTCTTCTTATTACAATACCAATCCCCATCAACAGAGACTATTCCTATCATATCTTCAGCAACAGGAGCCCGCTGCTTCTCCTCTCTGCCGCTATCCCCGCTAAGTGCCGAAGTAGCCCGCTGCTCCTTCCTATTACATCCCGTATCATTGCTAGGCACAGCTAGCCTATTTACATCACCAGTGCCCTCCCTCACTTTACAATTATACACGCAAGCCATATCCCCCCTATCATCCCCAGTACATGTCACCTCCCCCTTATTACTAAATCTCCTATACATGTCATCTTCCCCTTCCTTACATCTTACAGAGTTCCCAGCATAATCACCCAACAACTCAGAACTGGTTTTGTCCCCCCTAACTTCCTCGTCACCATCCACGATCCCGCCAGGGTTACAAACTTCCCCCATATTGCTACAAATCCCCACCCCAACATCAACGTCGCCCAGCATCACCGAGCTAGACACAGAGTGTTTTGGGGACTTCAGAATACCACCGGACACTCCCGGTGCCACACTACGGCCTTCCACATTTTCCACAACACTGGACACATCCAGCGTGACAATTTCGCCCACGACATCCCCCTTACATTGTTCGCCCGAGGAATTACAAAGTCCCACATCAACATTACAACTCGAAACCAAAGGACGATCACCTACCTCAGCACAGGACGATCTACACGCCTCGTCGTCACCCTTGTCCACAGCAGTAGCAGCAGCAGGGCATTGAACGTCTGTGTGCCCGAAGCAAACACAGTATCTGCATCTAGGAGGCTCGCTCTCATAATTGACGCCCACTTCAATGAATTCCCTCTCCCCCAGCTGCACGGAGACAGTACGCGGAAGAAGGCCATCCGCCTGCACCTCAACCAGACAGTGAGCGTACGCTAATCTCTCTAACCTCGCCATAGCACGGTCCAAGCATATCGGAGAACCGATAACACTGGAGATGGCGCTGAGAATCCGCCGTGTCCAGAGATTAAGGGGAAGATTAGGGAAGCGGACCCAGATGGGAACAGCCGTCAGCAAATCCCTGTTGAATCCCGCCTCCTCGCACCAACGTTGCAGCACCACAAGCCTCACGTCAAACAGCCAGGGTCCGCCGAAGAGAACTCCATCCCGATCCTCAGAAGATTCAAATCTGAAGAAGAAGTAGCCATTATCCCTTGAGAATATACTAACCTCCCCCTTCAGCTTCCACATTCGCAGGGTCCAAGCCTTGATTTGTCCGTAGAATGGGGTGTCGCCCAGCACATAACCTATGAGTGTGTTATCCCAACCTTCCGCTCCCTCGGCCATCATCTCCTCGGAGAGAAAGGCATCATCAACTCCGTCTTCGTTGATAGAGGGGGGAATGTAGGACATCTCCAATGCTTCAGAGATTTTACGCCTGTTGGAGCAAACTTCCAGCCAGGATCGCTTCTCTGCGCTGGCATTGATCCTCAGCGGCACTTTCGGTCTCAACGCCCTTCGCTCAAGCATCTTCTTTGCATCGCCCCTACTAGAATTATAGAGAGCCCGCTTGGAAACCTGAGCTTGTCCAAAGCTTTCCCTAGGCCTCCTGGACTTCTTGACCTCCCTCCAACCATTTGAAGGGACAAAGGTAGAAGGATCCGCCATCGGCAAAAAACACCTCGGATCAAGCTGAAAATTGGTGGATACAGGTTTTAGAGAGGGTGGAGATCTAGATGAACGGATCAGATCTTCCAAAAAACTTGTGGATTTTGGAGTTTTTGACCGACACAGGAGAGGATTCTCTCCTATGACACCCTATTTCCCGTTTCCTCATATATATATATATATATATATATTCTATAAAATAGGGATGTTATCAAGAGAAATTGGATATGAGAAATTAGACAAGAGAAATTGTATATGAGAATTTGGATAAGAGTATATACATACATACATACATACATACATACATACATACATACATACATACATATACATACATATATATATATATACATATATATATATATATATATATATTTGACATGTAAGTGGTAATCTTTATTGCTACAGAAATAATTACAAAAATACAAGCTTGAATATACCAGGAAGGAGATGGGAGGAGGGGGGATAGGGCACAGTATACATATATATATATACATACATATATACATATACATACATACATATACATATATACATATACATACATACATATACATACATCTATTCTATAAAATAGGGATGTTGTAAAGAGAAATTGGACAAAAGAAATTGGATAAGAGAAATTGGACAAGAGAATTTGGATAAGAGAATTTGGACAAGAGTATATACATCTATTTTATAAAGGATGAAGATTTTGAATCTTATTCTACTAGGACAAAGCTTTGTCCTACGTGGCAAGTTCGTCCTAGGTGGCAATGCCAATTTTGGAGGGACTTAAATTTTGGGGAAAAACTTAAATTTGGGAGGAAACCTGAAATTTTGTGGGAAAAATTGAAATTTGCGACGACCTTGAAATTTGTTGGGGGGAAAACGCATCCATTAAATAAATCGTGCCCTATGGGCACGGGTACTGACTATCTATTATATAAAAGAGGGATGTTATCAAGAAAAATTGGATAAGAGATTTTGGACCTGAGAATTTGGATAAGAGAATTTGGATAAAAGAAAATATAAGAGATGAGATTTTGAGGGATAAGAGAGGAGGTGGAGAATTTTGCACATACAACCCCGGTTTTTGCATTTTTGCCCCTGGACCCTCCCCACACACCCACCCACACTTTTTATTCTCCTCCCCCCTTCCGACCATTTTTTTCCAGTCCTTTGGAGATTTTAAATCTTATCCTACTAGGACAGAGCTTTGTCCTACATGGCAAGTTTGTCCTAGGTGGCAATGACAATTTTGGGGGACTTAAATTTTGGGGGAAAACTAAAATTTGGGTGGAAACTTGAAATTTTGTGGGAAAACTTGGAATTTGGGGGAACTTGATATTTGTGGGGGGGAGAAACTCAGCCATTATATAAACCGTGCACTATGGGCACGGGTAATGACTATTTATTTACAAAATACAACCCAACATTTCTACGTACGGATGCCCCATATACATATATATACACATATACATATCTATTCTATAAAATAGGGATGTTATCAAGAGAAATTGGAAATGAGAAATTGGACAAGAGAAATTAGATATGAGAATTTGGATAAGAGTATATACATACATATATATATATATACATACATATATACATATACATACATACATATACATATATACATATACATACATACATATACATACATCTATTCTATAAAATAGGGATGTTGTCAAGAGAATTTGGACAAGAGAAATTGGATAAGAGAATTTTGACAAGAGTATTTGGAGAAGAGAATTTGGACAAGAGTATATACATCTATTTTATAAAGGATGAAGGTTTTGAATCTTATCCTACTAGGACAAAGCTTTGTCCTACGTGGCAAGTTCGTCCTAGGTGGCAATGCCAATTTTGGAGGGACATAAATTTGGGAGGAAACCTGAAATTTTGTGGGAAAACTTGAAATTTGGGGCGACCTTGAAATTTGTTGGGGGGAAAACCCATCCATTAAATAAATCGTGCCCTATGGGCACGGGTAATGACTAGTATATATATATATATATATATATATATATATATATATATATATATATATATATATATATATATATATATATATATATATATATATATTCATGTGAGAACATTTCGCACGGTGCGAAAATTTATTTATTTATTTATTTTTTTGAATTTTTTTCATAAATTCTTTTTTTCACCCTCATTATATGAAGGTATACCCCCCTCAAAAAATAATCGTTGAGAAATAATGTCATTTTGGCCTTCGATTAAGGCATTTCATCAAATTCGCACGTTTTGAGACCGTTAAATTTGTAACGGGTGGATAGGTGCTCTAATCCCCAATGTGTTCACCCATTATTTTCCCTGGGGTACATAATTGTATGGATTAAACATCAAAAAAATTTTGAAAAAAATTAAAAACACGTTTTCGCACGGTGCGAAACCCCTCTTTTTCGCACCTGAAAACTACCCTATATAAGTTTTCGCACAGTGCGAAAACTTTTGTTTAATTTTTTTGAAATTTTTTTCAAATTTTTTTAGCTGTTTAATCCATACAATTATATACCGCAGGGAAAATAATGGGTGAAACCGTTCGGGATTAGAGCACACATCCACCCGTTACAAATTTAACTGTCTCAAAACGTGTGAATTTGATGAAATGCCTTGATCGAAGGCCAAATTGTTGAATATTGGACTCCCCGGATTTGGTTTTGATGATGAGCAAACATAAATAATCCATGAACTAACAATTTGTGAGCGCAGTATTGGAGATCGTCGCCAAATTCACGAGAACATTCAAAGAGACATCTCAACACTTCCCAAAGCTCGTATTCATGCCTAAAGCTTCGTTGAAGCTCATGCGCCATTTTGGAAGTTATGAAGATTCAATCGAAGCTCTCGAAGACCGTTTATTAAGGTTTTATTTATAGTCTTTTAGCTTCGATATATAGAATGTTAAGACTTGAGTACATCTTACGTTTCTACCTTCATTTCGCTCATTTCGTAGCTCTAGGATCCTTGCACAAGTTCATTCTATCTTCCTCGAAGCATCGCGCTTCGATTCGGACTTTATTGTGCATGTTAGTTGGTACAAGAACAAGTACTGACCAACTAGATGGTGATCTAGTCGGTCGGCAACTCTTCTTGGACCGACTAGTTTGATTCCTTAATTTCTTGGACTTTACTGTTTACAGTTAGTCGGTCTACGTTGACTCACCGACCGACTAGTTTGTGAACTAGTCGGTCAGTGATGCTTCTTTGACCGACTAGTTGTGACTTACTGTTCATGCTAAATTTCTCCTAAGCTACTGTTTATCGTTAGTCGGTCTAAGAACGTTTGGTGACCGACTAGTTGACAATCTAGTCGGTCAACTTTTGTTCTTGGACCGACTAAGTCAACTTGTGTTCAGACTATTTCATTTTGCCTCTTAGTCGGTCTACGTTCACTGACTGACCGACTAGTTGTGAAACTAGTCGGTCAGAAAGTCTTCTTGGACCGACTAGATTTCTAGGTCTGAAATTCTATCTCTTCTCAGATCTTCACTTAGTCGGTCCATGCTGTTTGACTGACCGACTAGTTGATGAACTAGTCGGTCAGTGATTGTTCTTTGACCGACTAATTCTCACAGATTTCTATCCGTTGGAGAATGACCTAACTTGTTTTTATGGGACCCTATAAATACGAACCTAGGTCATTTCTATCTAGGTTAGAGCTTCCATTCAGAGATACATTAAGATAAAAAGAGATAGCCTTTCTCACTAAAATCTAAAGCTCTCTTCCTCACAAGAAACCCATTCTCTCTCATTTCTAGATCTAGAATCCATCTAGAGAGAAGGTTGTTCTTGGTGAGCTCTTCAAGCTATTGCTTGATCCAAGTCTCCAAATCATCCCTAGGCACCGATTGCTGGTCATTTCCTTGGTGCTAGGTCTTGGTGACTTCATCTTCCTCAAATCCTTCATTTCATCATTTGGGTAAGAAAAACTCAAGGTATAGGATTTTGTGGTAAGATTGTTTATTTCATATTAAACTCTTTAATATTGTTTTGTGATTCTCTCGGTTGTGAGAGAAGGTTGTGATCCCGGGTTGTGGGATTCACGTTTTCTATTGCATGTATGATTTGATCTTGTGAAGGTTTTTCACAAGATATTCATAGTGGAAATCTTGAGTTAGGGTTTCTAACTCAAGTATCCGGAGGGGATCCGGGTGGTTGGGACGTAGGATCACCGGGAACAAGTCGGGGAGACTTGGGTGGATCCGAACCCATTAACATCGTTTGTTAGCATTGTTAATTTTGTGTTGTCATTCAATTTAAGCTTCCGCAAATTGATTTGGTAGTTGTTTGCAATTTAATTTGGAATTATACTCCTTATTATTTTAAAGTACTATTCACCCCCCCTCTAATACTTGTGCAGTAGCTGGTAGGGCATTACATTTGGTATCAGAGCTAGATACTTAGCTATGTCTGCCAACGACAACAAGACCGTGCCTCCACCTTCCAACTATGACACCTTCAGGAACCGTGAAGGAGCATCTTCGGTGATGGAAGGACATTCCTCTACGAGGCCTCCATTCTTCAACGGTACCAACTATGGGTATTGGAAATGCCGGATGGAAACCTTCCTCCGGAGTGCATCCTTATGGAGAACCACAATGAAGGAATACATTGAACCCGAAGAAGAAGACTTTGAGAAATGGACAACCGCGGAGGTCGCCGCGGAGGTAAGCAATGCCAAGGCAATGAACGCCTTGCAATGCGCGTTGGAGCCCGAGGATTTCAATAAGATATGCACATGTAAGAGTGCATATCAAATTTGGAACTCCCTCCTCATTCTTCATGAAGGGACGAGCAGGGTAAGAGACTCTAAACTCGTAGTCGTAAACAAAGATTACGAAATGTTTCATATGCAACAGGGCGAGAAGATGAAAGAATATTACGCTCGCTTCGTTGACATAATAAACGAGTTGGAGGCCCTCGGCAAGTCCTACACTCAAAAGGAGAAGTGCTCAAAGCTTATTGAAGGACTTCCCTCTTCTTGGGAAAAACGTACCTTCGCCATCGAGGAAGGTAATGACATGAACAAATATACCGAACTAATGGGTACTTTGATGTCATACGAGGTACGTAAAGATAGCAAGGTGAAGTTACCAGAAAAGATGAAGTCCTATTTGAACCTAGATGCGCCTAAGAAAAAGGCGATTGCATTCAAGGCGGCTTCATCCACCTCTACCGATGATGAGGACTCGGAAGAAGAAATGGACATGGAATCCATTGCACTCATGGCAAAGAAGTTCAATCGCTTCTTCCGAAAGGGTAACTTCAAACAAAAATCTAAGTTTACTTCTACTAACGCCTCTCCACCTTTGTGCTTTAAATGCAATAAGCCGGGACACATCAAAGCGGATTGTCCTCAAAACAAGCAAAAGGAGAAGTGGAAGGCGCCGAAGTTCGACAAGTCAAAGAAGTACAAAAAGGGATACAAGAAGGGACTTGTCGGAGCAACATTCACCGACTCCGAGGATTCCTTAAGCGGAGAGTCGGATGATGAGAAAGTGGAGCAAGCGCACATGTGCTTCATGGCAAGAGAGGAGCATGATCAAGGATCTTCCTCCTCCGATGATAGCGACGACGAAGGCGATGAGGTAACTATGGATGATCTTAGGGATGCTAACTCTCATTTATGGTCTAAATACACAAAATTAGTAAATCGATATACTAAAGTAAAAGATGACCTAGCTAGCATTCAAACCTCGCCTAATACTATCATCACCAACAACGACACCGCTGTTGAAGAGTTAAGAAATGAGATTGTTAATCTCAAATCTAAACTTGAACATGTTAGCATTGATGATCCGGAAGAACATAGGATTGCGGATTTAACTTCTCAAAACTCGACTTTGAGTATTGAGAACGAGAATCTTAAATCTCGTGTTTATGTGCTCACATCGCAAGTATCCACATTAGATACTTCTATGCGTTCTCTCAAAGAGAAATATGAGAACACATTAGGCCGAATCAATAGATTCAATAAGGGTAAGGACCATTTGGATAAAATCCTAAGTGACTTACTTCCGGCCAATCACCACATTGGTTTGGGGTATACGATGGGATGTCCATCCAAAGCGGCCACTACTTTTGTTAGGCCAACTTCCGGTGACTCTACGAGTGGTAGCAAACACTCTATTGGTAGTTCATCTACCAATGGTGCTTCCACCTCGTCCACACCCTCTTTTGGAAAGAAACCCACTTTGGGTGGACCTCCAAAGAAGGGGCATGCTTATATGTACACCAATAACATGCCACGTAGGAACACACATCCTACTCCACCATCTCACACATATGATGATTTCTATGCTACACGTTCACGGGCACATGCACACCATGTGAGACACCCTCACGCACGTGTTCCCACACATGCATATGTTCACCCACAACATCATATGAATAATTCTCGTCGCACACCATTCCATCATGTTCCGTATGCCTATCCACGTCATGCATCACGTAGAAACCAACAACGCATGCATGCACCCAATAGGATGATGGCTCCCAAAATTTTCACTATTTGGAGCCCAAAGGACACAAGCATGGATGAAAAACAAGAATATATGAATGCTTATTTTTCGGATGTTGTGCATAGTAGAGATTATGTGGGGAAGTCAAAGTCCAATTGGACTTGGCTTCCAAAGGTCTAACTTTTGAGGACCCAATGACCTTGGGTACCATGATATGAAAGTTTCTATCTTTAGGTACTCAAGGAAAAGAAAAAGAAGAGGAGCAACAAATTTAAATTTAGCTCCAAAGGGAATTGGATACTCGATAGCGGGTGTTCAAAACACATGACGGGTGACGCTCAATTGCTCTCCGGAGTGGTTCCCATTGCAAATGGAAATCGTGTCGTATTTGGAGGCAACGAGAGCGGAACCATCGTCGGTGTTGGTAAAGTGGGTAACCCTTCTAAACCCTTAATTAGTGATGTCTATCTAGTTAATGGTTTAAATCTTAATCTTATTTCAATAAGTCAACTTTGTGACAAAGGTTACAAAGTTAGCTTTGCGAAAGGATTGTGTCACATTTCTAATGATAATAATAAATTATTATTTTCCGGCACACGCCATAAAGATATTTATATTTTGGATCTTCCTAAGTCATATAAACAATGTCTCGTTGCCAACACAAGTGAACAACACTTATGGCATCGACGCTTTGGACATGTGAACTTTGGAACACTTTATAAGCTTTCGAAATTAAATTCCATTAAAGGTTTTCCGAAGCTCGTTTTCGAAAAGAAAAGTTTTTGTGATTCTTGTCAACATGGCAAGCTTCCTAAATCTTCATTTAAACCTAAGAAAAGCATTTCTACGAAACGGCCACTAGAGCTATTACATCTAGATTTATTTGGGCCAACTAGAGTTGCTTCCTTAGGAAATGCAAGATATGGACTAGTCATCGTTGATGATTATTCAAGATTTACATGGGTATTTTTCTTATGTAATAAAAATGAAGCTTTTGAAAACTTCACAATATTTGTGAAGAAAGTACAAAATCTCATCGGAACCACCATTGTCACTATTCGTAGTGATCATGGGGGTGAATTTGAGAATGAGTCATTCTCAAATTTTTGTGATGATCTTGGAATTACTCACACGTTTTCTTTCCCTCGCGCACCTCCTCAAAATGGTGTTGTTGAGAGGAAGAATAGAACGATTGTGGAGTGTGCTCGCACTATGCTCGAAGATAGTCAACTTGGTTATCAATTTTGGGCGGAAGCGGTACACACCGCTTGTTATGTGTTTAATAGAATACTTTTGAGGCCCGGCACCAAACAAACTTGCTATGAATTGTTGTATGGTAGATTGCCTCAAGTTAAACATTTTCGTGTTTTCGGCGCAAAATGTTTCATTAAAAACACATATGATAATTTGGACAAGTTTGATCCGAGATCGGATGAGGGGATATTTGTTGGGTATTCCTCACGTAGCAAAGCCTACCGGATATACAACAAAAGATCCTCTACGATCGAGGAATCACTTCATGTCTCTTTTAATGAGAATTTTACTAATTCTAGAATTTCAAATGATAATGATTCTATGGATGTTTTATGTGATTCATTTGAAAATTCTAAGTCTATTGATTCAATTGATTCTATTGAGACTAACCCGACTAATGAAGTTGTTGAGAATGTGCCTAGTGATCAAGGTATTCCCAAGCGGCTTCATACCGTTCGCGACCATCCCCATGAGCAAGTTATTGGCAATATTAATGATAGTGTCAAGACGAGATCTCAAGTCCACCACTTCGCCAATTGTGCCTTTGCCTCATCGATAGAGCCAAAGAATATCGTTGAAGCGTGCGAAGATAGTGCTTGGATCCTTGCCATGGAGGAGGAACTCATTCAATTCGAGAGGAATGAGGTATGGGAGCTTGTTCCTTTGCCATCGAAGAACTACACCGTCATAGGGACAAAGTGGATCTTCAAGAACAAAACCGACGAAAATCAAGTCGTCGTCCGTAACAAAGCTCGGTTAGTAGCTCAAGGCTATCGACAAGAGGAAGGTATCGATTTCGAAGAATCCTTCGCTCCGGTAGCTAGATTAGAATCAATTAGACTTTTATTGTCTTATGCATGCCATAAAAATTTTAAATTATTTCAAATGGATGTTAAAAGTGCATTTTTAAACGGAGATGTCGTTGAGGAAGTTTACGTTTCTCAACCTCCGGGCTTCATAAATGAAAAATTTCCAAATCATGTTTTTAAACTAAAGAAAGCTCTTTATGGTTTGAGACAAGTTCCTCGAGCTTGGTATGATCGCCTAAAGAATTTTCTTTTGGATTTGAATTTTAAAATGGGCGAAGCCGATTCTACACTTTTTGTTAAGTATGCGAATAATGATATTTTATTAGTTCAAATTTATGTTGATGATATCATTTTCGGTGCTACTAACTTCACTCTTTGCGAAGAGTTTTCTAATGTTATGAAGGACCAATTTGAGATGAGCCACATGGGCGAACTCAAATATTTCTTAGGTCTCCAAATTCGCCAATTGAACGATGCAATCTTCATCCACCAAACGAAGTATACGGTGGAGTTGCTTAAGCGATTTGGAATGGATAGTGCTTCCGGGAAAAAGACTCCAATGAGCACGACTACGCATCTTGACAAGGATACGGGCGGTAAGGATGTAGACATTCGTCTATATCGAGGTATGATAGGTAGTTTACTTTATCTTACCGCAAGTAGGCCCGATATTATGTTTGTCGTATGCGT
Source organism: Scilla litardierei (assembly GCA_030789695.1). NCBI lineage: Eukaryota > Viridiplantae > Streptophyta > Magnoliopsida > Asparagales > Asparagaceae > Scilla > Scilla litardierei. Next base: position 126,767,645 of record CM061142.1, read on the forward strand.
ATGTGCTCGTTATCAGTCTCAACCTAAGGAGTCTCACTTAGTAGCGGTAAAGCGTATTTTCCGTTATCTGAGTTACACTTTAGATTTTGGATTACTTTATCCGAAATCTAGCACGTATGAGTTAGTCTCATACAGTGATGCCGATTATGCGGGATGCAAATCCGACAGGAAAAGTACTAGTGGCACTTGCCATTTTCTAGGAAATTCTCTTGTCTCTTGGTTTTCCAAGAAGCAAAATTCCGTATCACTTTCAACCACCGAGGCGGAATATATTGCCGCCGGTGCCGCTTGTGCCCAGGTTCTTTGGATGAGACACACATTGAAGGATTTTGGTATTCACTGTGATACTAGCCCTATCATGGTGGATAACCAAAGTGCTATCTGTCTTTCAAAGAATCCGGTGCACCATTCCCGATCAAAACACATAGATGTCCGACACCATTTCTTAGATGATCATGTTGCTAAAAAGGACATCATATTAGTGTACGTTGAAACCCAAAAGCAAATCGCCGATATTTTCACGAAACCCCTAAAGGAGGACTCCTTTGTGCGGTTGCGTCGAGAATTGGGGATTATGGGTGAATCCGAGATATAGGATTCATATTTCATTCAATTATCTTGCATGCTATTATATTTTGCGATATTTCATTCATGCTAGATTTATTGAATTTTTGGGAATTTTATGTGATATGTTTGAATTTATGATCGAATTCGTATTTCAATGTCGTATTTAAGATTTCGACGTTTTATGGGGTAATTTAGATGACTAAGGAGAGTGTTAAGATGTTTCGTCCAAGTGGTTTGTGAAGAGAAATCAATTATCAATTTTTGGACTCTTCTAGTCGGTTTCAGTTCACTTGTCAACCGACTAGATGCTCATCTAGTCGGTCAGCAAGTGAACTCAGACCGACTAGATCAAGCTTCTATCTCACTCTTATCTTTTTCCTTCTTTAGTCGGTCACAGTACACTTACCGACCGACTAGATTGAAAACTAGTCGGTCAGTGAATATACTGCGACCGACTAAATCTAGCCCTAAAAATCCCTGTTTGCCTCTGTTTCGACTTAGTCGGTTCAAGCTCATTGACCGACCGACTAGATCGTAATCTAGTCGGTCAGTGCTTGAACTGTGACCGACTAAGTGTGTTAGGGCATTTGTGTCTTTTCCAGATCTCGACCGACTTATACTCATTTCAGTCGACTAAATCTCATTTTAGTCGGTCTCTTTCACAGCTCAAGCCCGAAAACCCCAAACCCCCACCGAGCCTCTTCATCTTCCCGTCGACTCCGGCCTGTTCTCCGGCCATCGCCGCCGTCCGCCGCCGTCGCCTCCTCCTCCTAGGTATCTCCCTCCTCCTCCTAGGTCGATTCCTACTCTAGGGTTTGATTTAGATCTCTCTCTAGCTTCTAGGGTTTCGGATTTCTAGAAGTGTGTTAGGGTTTGGTGTTTGATCTCTAGGGTCTGTGCTTTGGTGTTTGTTCTAATCATCGTTTGGTTGTGCTCGTCGTGCTATGGCAAAGACAAGAATTCCTATCGCCTCTTCTGGGGCTTCACCTATGTCTATAGGGCCTTCCGACCCTAGGAATCCCCCTAAGCCTAAACGTCGTGCCAAATCAACCCAAGCTTCTCCGTCTTCGTCTCCTCTGAAGAAGCAGAGGACGACGACCGTAAAACCCCGCAAATCTAAGACCAAGAAGGCTATTCTCCACTCACCCTCTACTCCTCCCGATTCCGACACTGAATTTATCCCTGAGGATGAGCCTAGCACTAAGGAACCCACTCCTCCACTTCGTCCTAGGACTCGCCAGCCAAAGGGAAAGGGCCCAATGCCAGCGGGGGGTGTTGACATATCGTTGTGTCGCGATGACCCTTTGTGTCTCGCGGCCTACAACCGTATTGAACACTGCCCGATGCTATTGGAGCACTACGTCCAGTTTTCAGATTTCCTTGGCTTAGCCGATCTCCTATCCTATAGTGGTCTCCTTGATTATCTCCGATATGATCTTAAGGCCAATCCCAAACCATATCCTCGCCTTGTGAAATTGTTCTATGCCAATCGCGTTCGAGGCCAGTGCGATGTCAGTCACTCCATTGAGACTACTGTCTTGGGAACTCCTATAGTTCTCACGGCAGAAATCTTGGGGGAGATTCTTGGCTGTTCGTCGTGTGGTCTCCTTCCTTCGGACATTTCGGTCGATGATATTTCTTCCTTGGATCAGTCAGTTCTTTCAGATATCTTCCAGGTTATCCCCTCCGCATTCATTGGTGTTCCATCGAAATCTTTCAAGCCGAATGCGTGGGTCCTTAACCTGATCTTGAAGTCTTGCCTACTCCCTAAGTATGGATCATCTTCACTTCCATCCCAGCCGTTCTTGAAATTGATCTACACTCTTTTCTTGGGGTGCGAGATTAATTGGGCTCGCGTGATACTCGATAAGATGGACTCTTTCGAGTGTATACGCAAGACCAATAAATCTGCGCATATTCCATACCCTTGCCTGTTGACCCTCGTGTTTCGTCATTTCCGAGTCCCTCTCCCTCCTGACGATGAGCGTCCCTTGGGTACTCCTCTAAATGCGACGGCCGTGAAGAAATCTCTAGCGGCGCTTCGTCACGTGCAGAGGTCTACCGCATCTGCTTCCCAGGCTTCTCCGTCAGCTGCTGCAGCCCTCGCTCCTCCTGCCACATTAGATGATGTCGTACGCCTTCTCCGTCAGCACGACTCACGTTTGGCTCGTACTGAGGAGGTCGTCTGTCGTATGGCTCGTATGATGGGGATTGATCTTCCTCCTTCAGTTTCTGAGGCCGAGGAGATGGACGATGAGGAGCTTGACGAGCTTGTCACTTCCTTAGCCCGTGGCGATGAGGCCACTGCTGCTGCTGCTGCTACCACTTCAGCTCCTGGAGATGGCACCACTTCCGGTGCTCCAGAGACTTCTGCTTCAGCACTTCAGACTTCTGAGCCTGCTGCTGACCCTGTTGCCGAGCCTGCTGATTTTCCTGTTGACACATCTGCCGTCGAGCCCGTCGTTGATGTCTCGACTCCTGCCCCGACGCTCCCGTCTGTTGAGACGCCTCTACTCCCTGCAGAGCCTGAGTCCACTCCGTCGACTGGACCCACGGACACTGTAGATCCAACCACTTCCTCGTGATCGTTTGTTCCGAGGACTCTCCACTACGCTTTGGATGATATATCTTAGTGAGAGTATTTTGGGTTAGGATAGAGTATGAGGGTTATGATATTTTGATGTATTTTGGATGATGTCGATGATGTTGTTATATTTTGATGTGGATGATGATGTTGTATTTATTTTGATGTGGATGATGATGATGTATTTCTTTTTGATGGGTATGTTGCATTTGATGTATCGATATTATTTTGATGTACTCATGATGTTCTCATTTATATATATACATCGTCGTTCTCTTTGTCTTAATTCGTCGTGCACATTTAATATTCGTTCAATACATGTGATGTGTGAATTCGTCGCTCGACGTATGCAAACTTGGTTAAATAGATTTAAATTCTATAATTGTATAGAATTGTTTTCCATGCACAAATTTAGCCAAGATTATTGAATATTGGAGAGTATGTTTCTTTATTCAAGAAATGAATAATTATTTGGTATTTTTGATGATTTTGATGATTTTTTTGATCATGGACATTTTGGCACACCTTGATTTGATTTCCACATTTTTTTTCCTTGGTGTCAATTTGGTCCATCGTCATTGTCTACGACTCCCGATGTTGGATTTTCCATTTCCTAGTTGTTGTCGTTGTATGCCCCCCATTTTTGGGATAATGCCAAAGGGGGAGAGATAATGATAATAAATAGCGCAAATGAAAATTTAACTCAATTTCCAAGAATCTAGTTTGATATGTTAGATTCAGGGGGAGTTAAGATATAAATAAGGATTTTCAAAATCCGATATTTCAAAAATCGATTCTCTTTATTTATCTTACTCGTCTGCTTGATGCAATTCATATATATTCATTTTGGAATTAACGTGTCATCAATGCAGGGTGAGTAAGTATTTTACATTTGAATCATTATTTTTGATTATTATTTATGTTGGTTTGTCATCACCAAAAGGGGGAGAATGTTGAATATTGGATTCCCCGGATTTGGTTTTGATGATGAGCAAACATAAATAATCCATGAACTAACAATTTGTGAGCGCAGTATTGGAGATCGTCGCCAAATTCACGAGAACATTCAAAGCGACATCTCAACACTTCCCAAAGCTCGTATTCATGCCTAAAGCTTCGTTGAAGCTCATGCGCCATTTTGGAAGTTATGAAGATTCAATCGAAGCTCTCGAAGACCGTTTATTAAGGTTTTATTTATAGTCTTTTAGCTTCGATATATAGAATGTTAAGCCTTGAGTATATCTTACGTTTCTACCTTCATTTCGCTCATTTCGTAGCTCTAGGATCCTTGCACAAGTTCATTCTATCTTCCTCGAAGCATCGCGCTTCGATTCGGACTTTATTGTGCATGTTAGTTGGTACAAGAACAAGTACTGACCGACTAGATGGTGATCTAGTCGGTCGGCAACTCTTCTTGGACCGACTAGTTTGATTCCTTAATTTCTTGGACTTTACTGTTTACAGTTAGTCGGTCTACGTTGACTCACCGACCGACTAGTTTGTGAACTAGTCGGTCAGTGATGCTTCTTTGACCGACTAGTTGTGACTTACTGTTCATGCTAAATTTCTCCTAAGCTACTGTTTATCGTTAGTCGGTCTAAGAACGTTTGGTGACCGACTAGTTGACAATCTAGTCGGTCAACTTTTGTTCTTGGACCGACTAAGTCAACTTGTGTTCAGACTATTTCATTTTGCCTCTTAGTCGGTCTACGTTCACTGACTGACCGACTAGTTGTGAAACTAGTCGGTCAGAAAGTCTTCTTGGACCGACTAGATTTCTAGGTCTGAAATTCTATCTCTTCTCAGATCTTCACTTAGTCGGTCCATGCTGTTTGACTGACCGACTAGTTGATGAACTAGTCGGTCAGTGATTGTTCTTTGACCGACTAATTCTCACAGATTTCTATCCGTTGGAGAATGACCTAACTTGTTTTTATGGGACCATATAAATACGAACCTAGGTCATTTCTATCTAGGTTAGAGCTTCCATTCAGAGATACATTGAGATAAAAAGAGATAGCCTTTCTCACTAAAATCTAAAGCTCTCTTCCTCACAAGAAACCCATTCTCTCTCATTTCTAGATCTAGAATCCATCTAGAGAGAAGGTTGTTCTTGGTGAGCTCTTCAAGCTATTGCTTGATCCAAGTCTCCAAATCATCCCTAGGCACCGATTGCTGGTCATTTCCTTGGTGCTAGGTCTTGGTGACTTCATCTTCCTCAAATCCTTCATTTCATCATTTGGGTAAGAAAAACTCAAGGTATAGGATTTTGTGGTAAGATTGTTTATTTCATATTAAACTCTTTAATATTGTTTTGTCATTCTCTCGGTTGTCAGAGAAGGTTGTGATCCCGGGTTGTGGGATTCACGTTTGCTATTGCATGTATGATTTGATCTTGTGAAGGTTTTTCACAAGATATTCATAGTGGAAATCTTGAGTTAGGGTTTCTAACTCAAGTATCCGGAGGGGATCCGGGTGGTTGGGACGTAGGATCACCGGGAACAAGTCGGGGTGACTTGGGTGGATCCGAACCCATTAACATCGTTTGTTAGCATTGTTAATTTTGTGTTGTCATTCAATTTAAGCTTCCGCAAATTGATTTGGTAGTTGTTTGCAATTTAATTTGGAATTATACTCCTTATTATTTTAAAGTACTATTCACCCCCCCCTCTAGTACTTGTGCAGTAGCTGGTAGGGCATTACACAAATGACATTATTTCTAAACGATTATTTTTTGACAGGGGTATAACAACATATAATGATGGAAAAAATTTCAAAAAAAACATTTTCGCACCGTGCGAAATGTTCTCACATGAATATATATATATATATATATATATATATATATATATATATATATATATATATGGGATTAATGGGTGTCATACGCTATATGAGATAGGCTCTCATACGCCCTCTCACATAAAGCAACCAAGTACAAGCCCACATGGGCTTGTACTTGGTTGTACTTGGTTGCTTTATGTGAGAGGGCGTATGAGAGCCTATCTCATATGGCGTATGATAGCCATTATTCGATATATATATATAGGTTGACTAGGATCCATTCGGATGGATCTAACATACGGATCCATCCAAGTGGAATTTAAAGCTAGACAATGTAAATAGAAAATCCGACCGTTGGATGTCATCTAACATGTCTATACTAGCTCCAAACAAAATTTCAACTACTTTGGACAAGTTTTGCCCATGCATCAAGTGGTTACAAAATTAGCCGATTTTATAACTATTCAAAAACATCGATTTTGCAAACACTTGATGCATGGGCAAAACATGTCCAAAGTAGTTGAAATTTTGTTTGGAGCTAGTTTAGACATGTTAGATGACATCCAACGGTCAGATTTTCTATTTACATTGTCTAGCTTTAAATTCCACTTGGATGGATCCGCATGTTTGATCCATCCGAATGGATCCTAGTCAACATATATATATATATATATTTATTTATTTATATGAGGTTAATGGACCAGGCTGACAGCGCTGGAAATTTTTCCAGCGCTGTCAGCATTTTGGAAGACCTTAAAAAAATTTAATTTTTTTCAGTAGTTAGATAAACTTGTTAGGAAGCTCCCCACAAATTTTCAGGTCGATCCGACACCGTTTGGGCCTCCATTCATCGATTTCAAAAACCTTGCACAAAACTGTCCACAGTTTTGTGCAAGGTTTTTGAAATCGATGAATAGAGGCCCAACGGTGTCGGATCGACCTGAAAATTTATGGAGAGCTTCCTAACAAGTATATCTACCAACTACAAAAAAGGTTTAAAAAATACGGGAGGGACCCCAGATCGCTGACAGCGCTGGAAAAATTTCCAGCGCTTTCAGTTCTTCTCCATTTTACACACACACACACACATACCAACTTCAAAATTTTTTTTTTCATTTTTCTCCATTTTTCATATAGGATATGTATATATATATATACTTCTCCTAACAAGTATATCTACCAACTCCAAAAAAAATTTTAAAAATATACGGGAGGGACCCCAGATCGATGACAGCGCTGGAAAAATTTCCAGCACTGTCAGCTCTTCTCCATTTTTCACACATACACACACAAATACACACACACACACACACACACAGTGTTTGTGTGTGTGTGACGGGAGAGGGGTTGAGTAAAGATAGATAATGTCATATATATCTTAATCTTAATTAATACCAATACATCAAAGTTTGGATATAATTAAGTTGTAGAATGGTATCATAGTTGAAGTCCATGGATAGATAAACTAAGTCATACTCAAAGAGTGGCTATCCTTCGTTCATAGCACTATTGTTCTATGTAGTGCAGTGCTGATCCAACAAAGTAATCAACAAATCTAAATACAACAAAAAACTAGATCATAATTATATAGCCATGCATGCATTAAGTAAGATGTATTGGTTACATACTACACTGAGATACAAATCAGAACTGGGATTTTTGCGTATGATATTAGTCAAGACAGTTGTACGAAGCATAAGGCTACGACAACAACTACTGATACCAAGCCCAACCCCCTAATGCCAGGTTAATACGACTACTACTCTCAGCCTCTATTACCTCACCTCAACCATACTAATCACCATCGCGACTTGGCAATGCCAGTCACTCACCTCTCACTTATTGCGGCCACCACTGAGGAGGTGATCGGTGAGTAGAGGCAAAGAGTGAAGAGGAGCTCTCTCACCAACCCCAGCATGGACAATGATGATTCCGAGGTGGGCGTTGAAATTCGGTCCCCTCTCATGAGCAAGAAAAATGTTGGGTAGTAATAAGAACTTTACGGAGATATTGCGATGATGGGTTGGATCAGAAGGAAACAATGTGCAGTAGGGTTGAGGTTGTAGGTGCAGTAGCAATAACTTTGGGGTCAAAAACAGCTAGTAGTTGGATGAGATGGATAGGGAGTGGTATGGTAGTAGTATTGTGGTTGTTGAACTACTAATGGTTCCTCCACTACACGATGGTGTAATGTAGGAGGTAGGCCTTCAATTTTTGCGCAACATATTGCACCTACCGATGGCTACGTATGCCTCCTCGACACGGACACCCATATCTACCAAAGTCGACATGGTTTCATCCTTCTCAGTTGCAGCATCAGCGATACTGGTATGTTAATCAAGATAGTTCCATGACGTCGATCAGTAGGATGGCCGAGGACACAAGTGTTGATGTGTTGATGAGCTAGAACCTTAGTCACGGTACCTAATGCGATGATGCAAGACCCGAGATGATATACGTGCTGCCTGGTTCTTCCTCGGGCTACATCTTCCATGAAAATCCATAACACACTCATTCTTTTGCCGGCGTAGTATCCATGGATTACTCTAACCTTAACCCTAAGGCTCCCCCTTACATCATACCATCGTCTAGTGGAGGAACCATTAGTAGTTCAGCAACCACAATACTACTACCATACCACTCACTGTCCATCGCATCCAACTACTAGCTGCTTTCGACTCCAAAGTTACTGTTATTGCACCTACAACCCATCCATACTGCATACTGTGTTCTTCTGATCCAACCCATCGTCGCAATATCTTCGAAAAGTTCTTATTATTACCCAACCTTTTTCTTACTCAAGACAGGGGATCGAATTTCAACGCCCACCTCGGAATCATCATTGGCCATGCTGGGGTTAGTGAAAGAGCTCCTCTTCACTCTTTGCCTCTACTCCTCTAGTACTTCACCGATCACCACCTCAGTGGCAGCCGCAATAAGGGAGAGGTGAGTGACTGGCATTGCCAAGTCACGATGGTGATTAGTATGATTGAGGTGAGGTAATAGAGGCTGAGAGTAGTAGTCGTATTAACCTGGCATTAGGGGGTTGGGCTTGGTATTAGTAGTTGTTGCCGTAGCTTTATGCTTCATACTACTGTCTTGACTAATATCATACCCAACAAGCCCAGTTCTGATTTGTATCCCAGTGTAGTTTTTAACCAATATATCTTACTTAATGCATGCACGACTATCTAATTTTGATGCATTTTTTTGGTGTATTCTAGATTTGTGGATTACTTTGTTGGATCAGCATTTCACTACATAGAACAGCAGTGCAGCGACCTAAGGATATCTGCTATTTGAGTATGAATTCATTAATCTCCACATGGACTTCATGGATGATACTAGTCTACAACTTAATTATATCCCAACTTTGATGTGTTTGGAATAATTAAGATTAATATATATATATGGCATTATCTATCTTTACTCAACCCCTCCCCTTCCACACACACACACACACACATCATCATCATCATCATCATCTATATGATATATCTATATATTAAAACACAACTGTTTTTGAATTCTAGGGCTGACTAGGACAAACAGGTTGATAGAAAGACAGCTTGGATTTAATCTTGAGAAATGAATGGTTGAGATGAGATTTTATGGAACCTTTTGGAGGGAAAAACATTTCTGGTTAAATGAAATTTTCTGGAGAAATGAAACTTTAAGAGGAATGAAAGTTTCTTGGGAATAGCCGAGTGTATGCAATTAATGCATTTGGGGAAAAACATTAACTTGCATATAATGTTGCAGATCAAATTCTGCTGCAGATCGTATGATCTCTTCGACCTATGTGGCAAAGATGAAAATAATTTCTCGCGCCAAAGGCGCCTGCACCGAAGGGACCTGCTAAATTTTTTACGCTAATTTGTTATTCGGTACCAAAGGCGCCCATGCCAATTTTTTACCCGAATTTGTTGTTCCGTGTCGATGGCGCCCGTGCCGAATTTGTTGTTTCGCATCGAAGGCGTCTATGTCGCTAAATATTTTTACACTAATTTGTTGTTTTGCGTAATTTTGGCTATGGAAATAATTTTTTGGGGAACAAAGATTTCGCAGGGGAAAATCTTAAATGAACCGTGCCCGCGGGCACGATTATGACTAGTACATATATATATATCTTGCATATAACAGTAAACCATATAGTCTAAACTTTGCATATATTTCAATTTAATCTAAAACCGCATTTGCATTGCCCTTTTGAGAACTTATATGGGGAGATAAATGAATTCATACTCAGCGAGTTATAATCTAAATCCAAATATCACTTATAACCCTAAAACTTGTTAGGAATGTTCTTTATCATGCTTTTATTACGAGTCATAAACCTAATGACTAAGATGGATGCATATACATCATCACATAGCACATATAATAAAAGGAATTGTTACAGGAAATTATTACCTGCGCCGCTCTCATGCGCCTTATAACCTCCAACTCTGCTAGATTAAGGCCTACCCAGGACCGAAAAAAATGCACTCTCCTCCTTTAGATTCCTCATATCCTCCACAACCTGTATCAAGGTCGCCTGAACCTGAGCCATGCCCTGTAACTCGGTGGACTAGGGAGGATGTGTGACACTCTCATGCTGTGAAGAAGAACTGGCCGAGTCCTCGTCGTAGTCGCGCTTCTCTGTGCCTCGCATCTGGTACCGATTCTTTCTCCTCCCTCCCAGCGTATCCGCAATGATCACGTCCTTATCAACCTTAGTGAGATGCCCCGTGGAACTCGAGCCTGCTTAGGACTGTGCCCTCACCACCACGGCAGCATTGTGGACGACCTCCTGAATAGAAGAGAAAAAGATTTATATACTCCATGCAATAAAACTGCATAATAATGTAAACTTAATCTTTTAGTAACTGCCAACACACGATTATTTGTCGACTTCTCTGGATCATTGTACTTTGGTTGGGCCTTAGTAAGTGTATGCTCCATCAAAGACTCGATGCTCGGGTGGCCCTAAAATCAATAAGAAAAAATTTAGACACTCTTTCCGAAAAAATATTTATTACAAAAATTAATTACAATATTTTTACCTGACGTGTCAACTCGTAACCAATCTGGCTGAAGCTCTTCGAGCCACCATAATGCTCATAGCCTCGAGGCGCACTGCAGTTGGCAGCGGCCGTTTCCGAAATTTTCTATATATTTTTACAGTATGTCAGAAAAAACATATATTGTGTTTAAAAAATATGAACTATACCTACCCAGCAGCAGACTCCCACAGGAAACCATAGCCAAAGAACTGTACCGGGTCAGCACGGTTGTCCAGGTGCCAGTACCGCTCCCAGTCCTCAGGGAACCGTTCCAAGAACTTCTTTTTCAATTCCTTCCACCACTGGAACAAGTCCGTACTGAATCTTATCCATGTAGTAGCCCCAGGCATCAGGGTTGCGGTCCAGGACGTAATGCCGCTATGCCAGATAACAAGCACATTATAACAGTAATTACCTATTAAGAACCTTAAATTAAAAGGTAGCTAACTTACGTTGATCTCCCGACAACAAGTGACCAAGGACTCGTGCCGCTGATCCTTCCACGTCAGACAGAGGTTGAATAAGTCCGTCCTCCGTCCTTTTAGATTGGGCAGCAAGGAAATAATTAAATTTTGCCGCCCACGGGCCAATGGGAGCTTGGCGGCTGCACTGTATAACAACCCGCTGACCGTTTCCAAGTATCAAGGTCGAAATTTTCGTCCCACCTCGTCCTTCCTTCGGCGGAGGGTTTGTGCCTGTAAAAAACCAAACATACATAATGAATGTATAAGATTAAAATAAATATGATTACATTATACGTACACTATCGTCAAAAGCACTCAGCTTTGGCCTCCATCATTCTCGGTGCAGCTCAGTCTGCCAACTGAGCGATCACAAGCCGCTGCATGTTTACTACGTCCGGCTGCCCCTTATTTGCCTCTTCATGCCTACAGGCCGTCGGTAAGGTGGCACGCTCTATCTCCGGGTCATATAGAATGAACACCACCGGCTCTGGTTCGACATGTGGAGGGGGCAGTCTGAGAAGGGGAGGGGGCAAGTGACCCGGCTGTGTCGGTAAACTCAATATGTTTATCCTCTAGCCCATATGCATCCATACGCAATAAGACAATTACAAATTCAATTAGTTTAACAAACTGGACTGAACATTTAACATAAAAATATGTGTAGATGTACGTGTTGGCAGTGGGGTATGTTAGGAAGAGGTATATGTCCTGCAGTGCCTGAAAAGATATAAAGAATGTTATGCAATTAGTTATACAAAAACTTAAATGGTCCACATTTAGACACATTCTAAAACTACAATAAGCGTACATGTCCCAGATGGAGGGGGGGGGGGGTATGTGCCACCAGTGAGCCATGTCCTGCACCACCTGAAAATGTATGAAGTGTTGAGTATTGGTGTTTCATACCAATCTTATTTTGATGATGATCACAACATTATGTTGTTACTAATGACTCTCATGTTTTAGTCTCTCAGTTTTATTTCAAGAATATCTTTCTTGGAGACTAATCACTTGGTGCAAGGATGGACATCAAGAGGAGAAGAGCCAACGCTTGGACTCAAGGAGTGCCAAAGATTGGAGATGATGGAGAGCAATCAAGGCATCAAAATTGAAGACTTAGACTCTAAGGAAAGTATTGTAATCCATGTAATTTTCCATGTAATTTACTTTATTGATTTCTCTCTCTTTTGAGTCTAGGATTAATGTAATACCTTGTTAGATGGTTTACTCATTCATGCATATGCATTCAACCATCTTAGTGAGCCTTAAGATTATCATAGAATCCAACCCAATAGGTTCACTTTGTCCAAAGACTCATTTGGAGTCTCTGGCTTTCCATCAGTCACCTGATGAAGGAAACACAGTCTACTGGGTGATTTCCAGTCGCCTGTAGATCCTTCTACAGTCGCCTGATATGCACAGCTCAAGTCAACATTTCAATTGACTCAAACTTGAGCTTTACGCATAGTCGACTACTGGTCAGTTTACAGTCGCCTGTAGATTGGTCATCGGTCGCCTGAGTAGCGTAAGTGCAATCTCTGCATCTCTCTGTCGTTTCTCCATCTTATACAACAGAGGACTGATTAAGGTTTTACAGTCGCCTGACTAATAGACATTCAACTATATTATTGACATCAGTCACCTATGTGCTTAACTGGAGAAAGAGTGCAGCTCTCTGTTTTATTCCATCCCCTGCAGCAGTCGCCTGCTGAAGGATTAACAGGCGTCTGTCATGTTTACAGTCGACTGTATCGACTTCATCAGTCGACTGTTCTGGCTCAGATTATAGCCGTTGGATATTTTCTAGCCGTTGATCAGTCGATTGTCTTTTGATCATCAGTCGACTGTTCCTGTCGTTTTCGCCTAGTTTCTAGCCGTTGCAGAATTGATTCTTTGGCTGTTTTCTTGGGTTTTGGGGTTTGACATAGGGTTCCTATATATATGAGTGTGCTGCCATCTCTTATACTTCTTGATGCTATTGAATATCTCAAGAGATCCTTAAGCAACTCACAAACTCCCTCAATTCCCTCTCAAAAGCTCTCATTCTTCTTCATGCATTGAAGTCCAGCTCAAGGGAATTCATCCAAGTACTCTAAAGTATATCTCAACACTTGGAGATCCTCTTTCATGCCTTGCATCCATTCATGAGTAAGCATCTCAAGGCATATGTAAGAGTATTTACTTTACTTGGTGAATTTGTGTCTCTAATTCTCTTTGTGGGAATTAGATCTTTCTCTCTTTATGGGAGGTTGTCTCTTTGTGGGACTTAGGATATTCTCTTTGTGGGAGTAACTCTCTTTGTGGGAGTTTAGTGTCCTAGTGTAGGACTAACCCTAATTCTCTGAGTGGGAGTTAGTGATTTTTTGTGTGGGAGTCTTGATCCTCGTGTAGGATTGGTTGGGTCCTTGTGTAGGGCATAAATCCTCTTTGTGGGGTATCTCCTTGTGAGATTTGTATTCACTTCTCTGTGTGGGAAATTAGTGAATATTGGTGTGGCTGGATGTACCCAAGTTTGGGGAACCCGGGTAAATCTTTGTGTTTGCGTTTAGATTGATTGTGCCTTTTAATTCCTCTTGCATTTATAATTCCGCATATGCAAGTTAAATTTTAATTGGACAATTTTATTGCCATTACACTATTCACCCCCTCTAGTGTGTGTTGTTAGTATTGCAAGGGTATGGCGATCCTTACAACTGGTATCAGAGCGAGGTTATAGCATACTGCAACCATGGCATTCAACGCCTCATCCGCGTCTCATGAAGAAGGTCATTCAACCGTTCGACCCTCGCTCTTCAACGGAACCAACTACCCAAGTTGGAAGATCAGAATGATGATCTACATAGATGGTCAAGACATATGGGACATTACAGAGGTGCCATTTGAGAAGCCCACTACTCCTGTGGCTTCTAGGACAGAGGTGGAGAAGGACTCGATCAAATTCAATGCGAGGGCTATGAACGCATTACATTGCGCTCTCTCAGCAAATGAGTTCAACTGCATCTCATGTGCAAAACGGCCAAGGATATTTGGCATACTTTGGAGATTTGTCATGAAGGGACTATGAAGGTAAAGAAATCTAAACAAACTGTGTTTAGATCTAAATATGAAATGTTTAAGATGCAGGAAGGCAAAAGCACTTCAGAGATGTTCACAAGGTTCACTGATATCGTGAATGCTTTGAAGGGACTCGGGAAGATGATTTCCCAAGAGGATCATGTAGAGAAGATCCTTGACTCTCTCACAACTCGTTGGGAGTCAAAGGCCAATGGAATTTTGGAGTCATATGACACGTCCAAATACATCGTTGAGGAGTGCATTGGTAATCTCATGGCGTATGAAGTGAAGCTTCAACACAAGAAGGAGATTCAACCATCGAAGCCCGAGAAGCCGGAGAAGCAAAAGGGGGTTGCATTTGTTGGATCCTGTGGATGTCAAACAACACTAGAAGGGGGGTTGAATAGTGTTGTGCAAATAGTAAACTTTTTCGATTGTTAATAAACGTCCTTCTAATGTTGCCTAAGAAACCAAGTAGAGCGATCTACGCTTGGTTCTTAATCAACAAAATAATCTTAAAATACACAGAGTAATTTTACAGCAGGTAGTCGACTCCCTATGAACAGTAGTCGACTCCCAGAGTATTTATAAGCACAGATAAGATTGCAAGTAATACAAATATTATATTCACAGCGGATAAACGTAAGTTGATCTTTGCAATAGATGAATAGCAATTAGCAAATAATAAAGTAAGAGCAAAGATAAACGAACACAGATAAGCAATCGCAGACACAAGGATTTTTATCCTGGTTCCCCACAACTTTTGGGTACGTCCAGTCCCCGACCAATCCGGTACGAGATTTTCCACTATCTACCTTGGCAAATACAAGTACCTAACTCCACTCGCTAGGATTTCCAACGACCTAGTCTTGACCAGGATTTCCAACTGGCAACACTTAGACTTGTCTAGTGTTCCAATAACAACACAATAAAATAGATATCCAATTCACCACAATAAATTGGTGGAGATTGGTTTTACACCCAGATTCTATAGCCAAACAATGATAGACAAACTTGTGTGTAGTGGCTTGATAGAATGAGATTCTAGATCACACAAAGATACGAATGAATTCTTTGTGATCTAGATCTAATGTTTTTCAAAATCAAGAGAAAAGTAATACGGATTTGAAAAACAGTTAGCCAATAAAACGAGAGTATGATCTTTAAAAATAATTACAGAATTTGCAAGATCACAAATAAAATAGAATTGGCTAAAGAAAGAATGAGAGCTTAGAATTTTAGAGCGTTTGCGCGAGAGATTTTGAATTCAATAGTTGTTGTGTTTTTCTCAATGAAAATGGTCCTCTATTTATAGGACAAATCTGAGAATTCAAAATTCAAACTACTTTGACTTTTGTCCCAAAAATCATGGAGAAAATCGCTCAACGATATTTCAAAATTCAAGTCAAAAACGTCAAACTTTGACACCTGGTAGTCGACTCCCTAGGAGTGGTAGTCAACTCCCAGTGTGTTTCAGGAAATCTTGATTCTCAGCTGGTAGTCGACTCCCTACCTTTGGTAATCGACTCCCTACCTTTGGTAGTCGACACCCAAAGGAGTTTTTCCTGCGACACAGCTAGTCAGACAAGCAGCTGACTCCAGGGTGTGTGGAGTTTCACTACAGAATTTATAAGACGACTAGAGAAAGCTCTCAAAAACATTTTTGAAGAAGATTTAAAGGATATTCAAAAACAATTTCAAATCGTTTGTGTGTGTGTGTGTGTGTTTGTCTATATGATTTGGCTTTAACAATACCCTAAAAAAACACAACACACTCACTATAGACTAGGACACGTCTTCAGAAGCTTGATCAGTTTGATGAAGTAGATGTGAGCTTCACTTGAGCTTCTTGTTCTATTTGAGCTTTGAGCTTCATCATTTGATCTTAGCCACGTTCGTCCTTGTCTTTAAGTGTAGATTTGCGCTTCTTTGAGTATGAGTAAAGCTTCGCATATTTTGCACACTTAATTGTAGTGTAGTTAGTACACTAAGCTTCATTTGGTGTGCTCATCATCAAAATCACTTGGGGTGGAATTCAATTCCCATCACTCTCCCCCTTTTTAATGATGACACCCAAATGAAAAAAAATGAAGTAAGTATGAAATTTGAAAATACATGAAAGTATACTTACTCCCCCTACTTTGATGCGGTTCTCCCCCTGCATCGATGCCGTTAGCAAAACAATATAATACATATGATTTCATTTCATTTTTACATTTCATATTTTTCTCCCCTTGTCATCAACAAAAAAAAATCAATGACAAAGTATTATAATTGATCATTAATCAATTCCTTTTCACTAACAATACCCAATTCTCTACGAAGGCTAGAGAATGTATCTTTTTGTAGGGGTTTTGTTAGAATATCTGCAACTTGCAATTCGGAGGAGACAAATTTAAGTTCAACATCCTTTTGGTACATTAATCATCTATAAATCTGTGTCTGATATCAATATGCTTTGTTTTGGGATGAAGAACGGAGTTTTTAGTGAGATTAATCGTGCTTTTATTATCACAGTAAATTACACATGTAGATGTATTAACACCATAATCTACGAGAACTAGTTTCATCCAAAGTATTTGGGCACAGGCAAGTCCAGTAGCTATGTACTCTGCCTCAGTGGTAGATAGTGAGACTGAACTTTGCTTTTTGCTAAACCACGAAACAAGGGAATGTCCAAGAAAATGACATGTTCCACTTGTGCTTTTTCTTGTGGCTTTACAACCAGCATAGTCTGCGTCACTAAACGAAGTAAAATTAAATGTGCCGCTTTTGGGATAAAATAGTCCAAAATCAGAAGTGGTCTTAAGATATCTAAATATGTATTTTACAGTTTTCAGATGTGATTCTCTAGGATCACATTGAAATCTAGCACATGCACAAACACTAAACATAATGTCAGGCCGGCTAGCAGTTAAATAGAGTAAAGATCCGACTATACCTCGATATGTTTTCTGGTCGACCTTTTTACCTGCTTCGTCTTTATCTAAAGACGTGGATGTTACCATCGGTATTTCTTTCCTGATGCAGTTTCCATCCCGAACCTTTTGATCAGGTCTTTGGCATACTTCGTTTGATGAATAAAGGTTCCTTCTTTTCCTTGTTTGATTTATAAGCCGAGAAAATATGTGAGCTCCCCCGTGTGGCTCATTTCAAATTCTTCCTGCATTAGCTTAGCAAATTCTTGACAAAGATCTTCATTAGTAGATCCGTAGATAATGTCGTTTACATAAACTTGAATAAGAATAATATCATCATGAATTTTCTTAACAAATAAGGTTGTGTCTATCTTTCCAACAATGTAACTTGAGTCGATTAAGAATTTTCTTAATCTTTCATACCAAGCTCTTGGAGCTTGTTTTAAACCATACAGGGCTTTATTTAACTTGTAAACAAATCCTGTGTTCTTATCATGTTCAAATCCAGGAGGTTGCTCAACGTAGACTTCCTCCTTTATGAATCCATTTAGGAAAGCGCTTTTTACATCCATTTGGTATAGTTTGAAATTTTGATATGATGCAAATGCGAGTAACATCCTAATAGATTCTAATCTAGCAACAGGAGCAAAAGTTTCATCGAACTCTATACCTTCTTCTTGTGAGCATCCTTTTGCTACTAACCTTGCTTTATTTCTTACCACATTTCCATCTTCGTCTAGTTTGTTCCGATATACCCATTTAGTGCCGATAACTGGACGGTCTTCCGGTCTAGGTACTAACTCCCATACTTGATTACGTTCAAATTGCAGAAGTTCTTCTTCATAGCTTCAATCCATGCTTCATCTGCAAAAGCTTCTTCTACCTTTTTCGGCTCAACGTTAGAAACAAATGCAACATGTGTCAAATGTTCTATTTGAGATCTAGTTCTAATTCCTGCATCAATATCACCTATGACGTGTGTGTGTGGATGATATATGACTTCAGGAAAAGATTTAGGCAAAGAACTAGAGATGTCATTAGCAGTGATAGATTTATTATTCCGAGTAGATGCAATTATTATGCTATCATCATCATTATGAGCAGTAGTATGAGGTAGAGATTCATCAAATGTTACAGCTTCCGTCCAAAAACTTTTTGGAAGGTTGCTTTCACACAACATTGTTCGTGCACACTCTTGGAGTGTTCTATTTTTCCTTTCAACTACCCCATTTTGAGGAGCAGCTCTAGGAAAAGCAAAAGTATGAAAAATTCCTCGTTCTTCACAAAACAATTTAAAATGTTCATTTTCAAATTCACCACCGTGATCACTTCTTAAAGAAATAATTTTCAAAGAGTATAAACGTTCGATTATTTTAAAAAATATTTCGAATTCACGGAAGGCATCATTCTTATGAGTTAAGAATAATACCCACGTATATCGAGTAAAATCATCAACTATGACAAATACGTATCTAGACTTACATAAGGATGGAGTTCTAGTTGGGCCAAACAAGTCCATATAGAGTAGTTCAAGTGGCCCATTAGAACTAAGAGCTCCAATATTCTTAAATGAACTCTTATGCATTTTGCCAAATTGACATGAATTGCATATTTTATCCAATTTAAAATTTATTTTGGAAAGTCCTTGCACCAACTCTTTCCTAGAAATCTTATCCATGTTTTTGATGTTCACATGACCAAATCGTCTATGCCAGAGCAAAGGGTCATTTGTTGAAACAATTAAACATACATTTGATTCATATTCATTTAGTCTAAGTACATAGATATTTTCTACTCGATTACCTTTAACAAGAATATTTTTCATATCCTTGTCATATACTAAGCAGGAGTCAAGAGTAAATAGAACTTTCATACCTTTATCACATAGTTGGCTTATGCTTAACAGATTATGCTTTAATCCTTTCACCAAGCTTACATCTTTGATGAGAAATTTTGAAGGACTGCCGATATTACCTATTCCGACAATTTTACCTTTCTTGTTGTCACCAAATGTTACGGTTCCGCCATCATACATTTTTAGATTGCTAAGTAGTCTTGCGTTCCATGTCATGTGTGTAGAGCATCTGCTATCCATTATCCATATGTCCTGAAAGAAAATAATTTTGACATGTTTGGTACCCACTTATAATTGGGTCCGATTTGTTAGAGAAAATACAATTTTATTGTTATGTGCGATCTTGAATGTTGGGTATCAAAAGAATATACATGAAGCATGTGGATACCCTAATGCTTGTACAAAATGAAAGAATTACTTATTAGGAACCCAAATTCGATTTGAATTTGATTTCCTATGAACAAATGAATCATTATAAAATCCATGCATACTTCTAGTCAAATTATGAACATAGATATTCTTATCATGCAGGCATAAGTGTTTAGGTACCCATATCATATTAGTTCTAATATTGTGTACGTTGTGAGGTTTATGTACAAAATGTGATCTTTGATATGCATTATGTATAACATGTGGTTTATGTGACATATGGGGTGTATTTCTTCCATACACAAGAGTATACCTTTTAACACTTGTATGCACAAAATTCTCATTTTTACAACTGTTACGAGAGGTAGAAGCATGAGCATTCTTAATATGTGTTGTGGATACATGCTTTTATGAATGAGTAGCTTTTGCACTTGGAGTTGTCTTAAACTCATCAAGCTTAAGAACTAATTCTTCGTGTTTAAGCTTACTCGTGCTCAAAACATTTTTAAGCATCTCAATTCTATCATTTAAACTGGAAACATAAATAGCTTGTTCAGTTTTCAGTGCATCGTGATCACATACTAATTTGTCATGTTCTTTATCCAGAGTCTTGTGTTTCTTGTCTAGAACCTTGTGTTTCTTTAACAGACGTTCATATTCTCTATAGAGGTTTTCATATGCGCTTGCAATGTTAAATTCATTTTCCTCATCGGAACTAGAATCACTTACCTCGTTTTTGTCGTTTTGACGTGCCATCATGCATAGTTCTTCATTGTTGACTTGAGGTATCTTCATGAGTGTTTGGATCTCATTTGTGTTGGAAGCAACGATTCAGGATCTTAGTTTGATGATGACAAACGTGTCGGTATATCTAATGTGTGTGCTCAGTGTGTTTCAGGCTTGGCGCAACAATATATTCTCGATATTTGGAGGAATTGCTATTCGTATAGCACATTGAGAGAGACGGAGTGTGTGTGTGTGCAAAGAAGTTGGACTTGGTCCAATGAGGGATGAGATGGAGCTATTTCAAATCTCATGGGGATTTAATCAAATCAATTAGAAGATCTCCTATTTCAAATCTCATGGGGTTTTAATCAAATCAATTAGAATATTTCCTAATCCTTCCTTAATTCAAAAATTCCTATCAAATTACAAGTCTCCTATATCATAGGGATTCTACATCATCCTCTAGCCATAACCTAATGCAACAAACCATGTCCTATATATACCCATCATCCCTAGGGTTGAAAAGAGAGGAGCCACAAAAAATTATAAGTGCGACAATAATAAAAAAAGGGAGGGCTACACAATATCAAGCGGCTCGAAAAAAAAATTAATAATAGGCAGCCATCTCAAAAGCCAATGCCAAATACCCTTAGTTCCCATTCATCTAGCCTTGAGAATTCAAGCTGCAAGCAACGTACACGTTCTCTCACCAAAGGCATCAATTCACGCATCCCTTGCCACAAACTACCAAGGGCCAAGCTTCACGCAAAAACCCAATTAAAAGACATCTCCGTTCAAAGCCTTCATCTTGCGGAAGCCCTCAGCTGTGCAACATCTTCAGCATCTCCAAGCTATCGAACCCCTCACGGCCACAAATATGTGAAGACGGAGACGTCGTCAAGTCGTCACCCTCACCGAACATCGCCGTCGTCGCCCACTGTTGAAGAAGACGCTGCCGCTGCTCCTGTCGAAGCTCTCGCCACACGAAGAGTTTGCAGCCGCCGTTCATCGGAGAGCCCCGCCTGAGGAGCCTCGCTCGGAGAAGCATTACCTCCGAGGAGATCGCCGTCGCTGCCATATCGCCGTTGAAGCCGTCTGCCGTAGTCGAAGCCCAACGCTCCCTCCGCCGCTGCTCGAAGAGATCATCACCGTGCCCCAACGCTGCCGCTGTGAGGTGATCACCGGAGGCGCTCGAACGTCGCCGAACTTGCCGAAGAAACCGCCTTTGAAGAAGCCCTCACCGCTGTCGAAAGTCGGAGAAGACAGCGCCACCCGCTGTAACGAACGCCGTCGAAGAATCGGACACCGCCGCTGTGTCAACCGGAGGTCATCGCCGCTGCTCGATCGAACGCCATACGAAGTCGCCGTCGCCATCAAGTATCGTTGCCGTGACCTGCTGCCGTCTTCGTCAAGCTGCTGCTGCCAAGCGACGAGGCCGCCGCCGTCGTGGTAGAAGGAGAATTCGCCGTTCAAAAGCTCGTTGTCGAAGCGATCTTGCCAAGTCGGAGAAGCCAGCTGCACAGAGATCTCGCCGCCGGAAGCCGCTGTGTGTCCTCGTCGAAGGCGGAGAAGAGCTCCGAGGTGCTGACGGCGCCTTCGTCGCTGCATGTAATAAATCGACCGGACGGACGATATCGCACAGCAAAACAGATCAACGGCGAGGATTCTTTTCATGCGATCGAAATAGAAACGAAGCCGCCGAGATTTACGTGCTGACGTGGCGGGGGAAAATTAAAGGAGTTCGCTTTGCGCACCGACCTAAGACGAGAAGTATTGAACTGGGTTTACTCTGCACATCGACTGCTAATTTTAAAGGAGCTGCTACGTGCACAGACAGACAGTTTATAAGGGATTGAACTGAAACTGCTTTACGCACAGACCAATGCATAACTTGACATCCAGGAGTCGGATTGAGACACCGTTTGCGTCAGATTGGAGCTGACGACGTGCTGATTGACAGAGATGCCTACACGGACACAAACTGAGCATTTCTAAACCCTTAAACTCTTTTATTTGTGTCTTAGTGTAACGTTCTCTGTGGGGAAACTTTTACCTATTTTTCTGTGACTATTTTGGGACTTGTCTAGTTGGGACTAGACAAGTGGGACCTAGCTAGTTTGGGACTAGCTGGTAGAAAGCTTTGCTAGGATTGATAGTGAGAGGAAACACTGTGTGTGGGGTACTGAGAGTCCGGCGAGTGTAGAGACGTAGAGGGTGCTCTGAGCGTGCTCTAACTTGTGACTTTGTACCTATTGCGCTATTCAATCTAGTATTAGCTTTGGGGGCTGGAGTAGGTCGTTGGGACGACCGAACCAGGGTAAATCTGCTGTGTACTCTGTGTCTGCTTTTCATTACTCTGGTTGTGCTTTTAACTGCGTGTGATTTCTCGTGGGTTGCACGAGAATTTTTTATTAGCCTATTCACCCCCCCCCCCCCCCGCCCCCTCTAGGCTAGGATCCAGATCCAACAAGTGGTATCAAAGCCAGTTTAGTAGATCTAGCCTAATTTGACCATGGACCACATTGATAGTGCTTTTGCTGAGGGTCAGTCTATTTCTCGACCACCTAGATTTAATGGAGGAGATTATGCTTACTGGAAAAATCGTATGAAAATCTATCTTATTTCTATTGATTATAAAGCTTGGCAAATTGTTGAAAAAGGATATAAATCACCTGTTATCAAAATTGAAAATACTGAGTTGCCTAAACCTTATGATAAGTGGGATGATAATGATTGGAAGCTTTATTCTTTAAATGCTAAAGCTATGAATGCTCTTATTTGTGCATTAGATAAATCTGAATTCAATCGTATCTCACATTGTCTAACTGCGCAGGAAATATGGCATACTTTGGAGGTGACGCATGAGGGAACGTCACAGGTGAAGGAGTCTAGACTTGCACTTCTGAGCACGGAATACGAGGGATTTCGCATGCTACCATCAGAGACGATATCAGAAATGTTTGCAAGGTTCACCAACATTGTCTACAAGTCTAGTTCGCTCGGTAAGCCATATTCTAGCCTTGAGCAGGTGAGAAAAATATTAAGAGCTCTGCCAAGATCTTTCAGGCCTAAAGTCACTGCCATCCAAGAAGCAAAAGATTTGTCACAGATGAGGGTGGAGGACTTGATAGGTAATTTAATGTCCCACGAGCTTGAATTGCAAAATATTGAAGAAAGGGAGAAACCTGAGGAAAAGGAGAAAGCTACCAAGCAACTTGCTCTGAAAGCTGACGAAAGTGAAGATGATGATGATGACATAGCGCTAATGGTCAGAAATTTCAGAAAGTTTGTCCAGACCAAGCAAGGAAGAGCAGAAATGGCACCCAGGTTTAATCGCTCTAACTTTTTTCAGTCTTCTAAGCAAAATTATTATCAGAATACTACTAATAGAATGACTTGTTTTAAATGCAAGAAAAGAGGACATCGAATGAGAGATTGCCCACATGAGACAGCTCAGGTAGCTAAAGAAAAGGGAAAATCCAAGGTGCTTACTTGGGACATGGATAGCGAAGCTGAGAGCGAGGAGGAGGAACACGAAGCCCATTCATGCATGGCATTGATGGGAATACACAATGAGGTAACTTCTGGTAGTAAAACTGAACTCCTTACTCTTTGTAAAGAAATGCAAGATAAAATAGTAGAGCTTGAATCCACTATAGATGATTATCAAAATGAGAACTTTGAAATGCAACAATCTGAATATGAAATGTCTAAAGAGATTGAAAAACTCAAAATTGATATTGTTGCACGTGACTCTACTATTGATATTCTGAAAAAGGAAAAATCCAGTTTTATTGATGAAGCACCTTGCCTCTCTTGTCCTTCTTTGATGAATAATATTAGCATGCTTAAACTTGATTTGATTAAGCTCGAAACTGAAAAAGACTATGTGATTAGAGAGATTAATGATAAATTTTGCATGTTGGATAATGATTTTAAAAGAAAAATGATTGAATTTGAAAAGAAGGAAGAGGAAAACAAGAGAGCTTTTATAAGTAAATGCACATTGCTTGTGGAAGAAAATAAACTGTTGAAAACCAAAGTCTCTAATCTTGAATTGGCCATTAAGAAATTCTCTACGGGAAAACAATCGTTGGACACTATTTTAGAGAATCAATTATATGGCAATAATAGAAGAGGACTTGGTTTTGGTCTGAAAAACGTTGAAAAGCAAAAATTCAAGAAATTCCACAATGCACCGTCTATTGCGAAGAACTTATATGTAAAGTGCTTTACTTGTGATAGTGCAGGCCATACTTCATACTATTGTAAATTTAGGAACACTAAAATCAAGTTTAAACAAGTGTGGGTTCCTAAAACAATATTGGCTAACACTAGTGGACCTTGTTGGATTCCAAGGTCACACTTAACACCTTTCATGTAGGTGTGATGGAGTTTTGGCGAGGAGTGTTAAATTCAATGTTTCATTCTTTTAGCTCCGTCGTCAAATAGCGACGAGAAGGTATATTTTCTATCCCTCTTTGCATTTCATTGCATACCTTCATAGACTTGTTTTGAGTGCTTGATTTATTTTGTTTTGTGTGCTTGCATGGATGATTTTTAATGTTTTTATTTCTGAAAAAAAACAAAAAAAATTGAAAAATCAAAAATCAAAAAAAATTGTGCTTATTGAATCCTCTTATGTATCTCTTGAGTGATATTGTATGAATGATCAATTCTATCCCTTGTAGAAGTCAATTCATTATTGTTGTAGCTACATGAACATGATGTTATTCTTTTTAGTAGCCATGACATGTCTCATAAGTTTCAAACTTGACTTCTACACCTACATTTGCACTTTCACGATATTTGACTTTTTAGTGCTTTTGGAGATTCTTTTGAAGAATAATGGAAAGTGAATGTAGGAATGATTCATTTCTGAAATTTCTAAAGGATATGATGTGTTTAGCCATGAATTAAAATTGAGCACAAAAGAATTGAAAAAAAAAACGATATTTGCTCCGTATGAAAAATGGATACACTTCATGGCTAAAACACAACCCACGAGTATCCAACTTGTGCTACATGGGTAATCATTAGCGTTGGTGTATATAACTCATCAAGCAATGCCACCCCACATTTAAAAGTCCTTTTAGGCTATGTTTCGGGGTTCGGTAACTTGAACTCATCTTTGATGAGGTGGGAAAAATCAATCCTAGTGATATTCATGAAAATTGGAAAATGTGGGTTGATTTGGTTGAATATTTGAAATTGAATCTCCTCTTGTACTTTATTGTCTATATCATTTCACTTACACAAAGGTGGAGAAGTCTTGGTATGAAATTCTATGAACTTGACTTGTCTATTATTTGGATTACTCATGCAAATTGCACGCTACATCTAATAATGACTTATTTTTGCATGGGATATTTATGTGACTGCATTAATCCAATTTTGGTGATTACAAAGGGGGAGAAAGAAAAGATTTTGACAGCTTGATGTTGATATTATTTGTTGAAGGGGGAGCTTGAAATATACTTGAATACTTGTTGAAGGGGGAGCTTGAGAGAAGGGGGAGCATGCTATTGTATTTGTTGCATGCAATTGTATTTGTTATTAGTTTGTGCATGCCATGTTGTAGTGCTTGAATATTCATCTCATGATTCATATTGCATTACACCCTTCAACACACTTCACACACTCATTCTTATGGATCAAATCTTTTGTGGGTTTGTCATCACCAAAAGGGGGAGATTGTTGGAAGCAACGATTCAGGATCTTAGTTTGATGATGACAAACGTGTCGGTATATCTAATGTGTGTGCTCAGTGTGTTTCAGGCTTGGCGCAACTATATATTCTCGATATTTGGAGGAATTGCTATTCGTATAGCACATTGAGAGAGACAGAGTGTGTGTGTGTGCAAAGAAGTTGGACTTGGTCCAATGAGGGATGAGATGGAGCTATTTCAAATCTCATGGGGATTTAATCAAATCAATTAGAAGATCTCATATTTCAAATCTCATGGGGTTTTAATCAAATCAATTAGAAGATTTCCTAATCCTTCCTTAATTCAAAAATTCCTATCAAATTACAATTCTCCTATATCATAGGGATTCTACATCATCCTCTAGCCATAACCTAATGCAACAAACCATGTCCTATATATACCCATCATCCCTAGGGTTGAAAAGAGAGGAGCCACAAAAAATTATAAGTGCGGCAATAATAAAAAAAAGGGAGGGCTACACAATATCAAGCGGCTCGAAAAAAAAATTAATAATAGGCAGCCATCTCAAAAGCCAAGGCCAAATACCCTTAGTTCCCATTCATCCAGCCTTGAGAATTCAAGCTGCAAGCAACGTACACGTTCTCTCACCAAAGGCATCAATTCACGCATCCCTTGCCACAAACTACCAAGGGCCAAGCTTCACGCAAAAACCCAGTTAAAAGACATCTCCGTTCAAAGCCTTCATCTTGCGGAAGCCCTCAGCTGTGCAACATCTTCAGCATCTCCAAGCTATCGAACCCCTCACGGCCACAAATATGTGAAGACGGAGACGTCGTCAAGTCGTCACCCTCACCGAACATCGCCGTCGTCGCCCACTGTTGAAGAAGACGCTGCCGCTGCTCTTGTCGAAGCTCTCGCCACACGAAGAGTTTGCAGCCGCCGTTCATCGGAGAGCCCCGCCTGAGGAGCCTCTCTCGGAGAAGCATTACCTCCGAGGAGATCGTCGCCGCTGCCATATCGCCGTTGAAGCCGTCCGCCGCAGTCGACGCCCAACGCTCCCTCCGCCGCTGCTCAAAGAGATCATCACCGTGCCCCAACGCTGCCGCTGTGAGGTGATCACCGGAGGCGCTCGAACGTCGCCGAACTTGCCGAAGAAACCGCCTTCGAAGAAGCCCTCGCCGCTGTCGAAAGTCGGAGAAGACAGCGCCACCCGCCGTAACGAACGCCGTCGAAGAATCGGACACCGCCGATGTGTCAACCGGAGGTCATCGCCGCTGCTCGATCGAACGCCATACGAAGTCGCCGTCGCCATCAAGTATCGTTGCCGTGACCTGCTGCCGTCTTCGTCGGGCTGCTGCTGCCAAGCGACGAGGCCGCCGCTGTCGTGGGCGAAGGAGAATTCGCCGTTCAAAAGCTCGCCGTCGAAGCGATCTTGCCAAGTCGGAGAAGCCAGCTGCACAGAGATCTCGCCGCCGGAAGCCGCTGTGTGTCCTCGTCGAAGGCGGAGAAGAGCTCCGAGATGCTGACGGCGCCTTCGTCGCTGCATGTAATAAATCGACCGGACGGACGAGATCGCACAGCAAAACAGATCAACGGCGAGGATTCTTTTCATGCGATCGAAATAGAAACGAAGCCGTCGAGATTTACGTGCTGACGTGGCGGGGGAAAATTAAAGGAGTTCGCTTTGCGCACCGACCTAAGACGAGAAGTATTGAACTGGGTTTACTCTGCACACCGACTGCTAATTTTAAAGGAGCTGCTACGCGCACAGACCGACAGTTTATAAGGGATTGAACTGAAACTGCTTTACGCACAGACCAGTGCATAACTTGACAGCCAGGAGTCGGATTGAGACACCGTTTGCGTCAGATTGGAGCTGACGACGTGCTGATTGACAGAGACGCCTACACGGACACAAACTGAGCATTTCTAAACCCTTAAACTCTTTTATTTGTGTCTTAGTGTAACGTTCTCTGTGGGGAAACTTTTACCTATTTTTCTGTGACTATTTTGGGACTTGTCTAGTTGGGACTAGACAAGTGGGACCCAGCTAGTTTGGGACTAGCTGGTAGAAAGCTTTGCTAGGATTGATAGTGAGAGGAAACACTGTGTGTGGGGTACTGAGAGTCCGGCGAGTGTAGAGACGTAGAGGGTGCTCTGAGCGTGCTCTAACTTCTGACTTTGTACCTATTGCGCTATTCAATCTAGTATTAGCTTTGGGGGCTGGAGTAGGTCGTTGGGACGACCGAACCAGGGTAAATCTGCTGTGTACTCTGTGTCTGCTTTTCATTACTCTGGTTGTTCTTTTAACTCCGTGTGATTTCTCGTGGGTTGCACGAGAATTTTTTATTAGCCTATTCACCCCCCCTCTAGGCTAGGATCCAGATCCAACAATTTGATCTTGATCCGAATCTTTCGTCCAATAGGTATAAGATTTGATGTGCGGTTTCCGCCTTTTCTACAAGATCTAATATTTGATCAGTTAATCCAGTGTAAAGTAAATGCATTACCTTAAGGTTGTTGAAGTAGGCTTCCTCTTTATCAGGACTCCATTGAGTTTGCGGTATGGTTGGAATCTCGTACGGTTCTCTGAGAGATCTCATGTATTTCAGATCTTGTGCCTCTAAGAAGACTTCCATTCTCCTTTTCCATCGAGAATAGAGATTGCCGTTGAAGATCGGAGGAGTGTGAGTGTTGCAGACGTTTGTTGATGCCATCTCTTTGACCTTGCTTTGATACCAAGTGTTGGATCCTGTGGATGGCAAACAACACTAGAAGGGGGGTTGAATGGTGTTGTGCAAATAGTAAACTTTTTCGATTGTTAATAAACGTCCTTCTAATGTTGCCTAAGAAACCAAGTAGCGCGATCTACGCTTGGTTCTTAATCAACAAAATAATCTTAAAATACACAGAGTAATTTCACAGCAGGTAGTCGACTCCCTATGAACAGTAGTCGACTCCCAGAGTATTTATAAGCACAGATAAGATTGCAAGTAATACAAATATTATATTCACAGCGGATAAAAGTAAGTTGATCTTCGCAATAGATGAATAGCAATTAGCAAATAATAAAGTAAGAGCAAAGATAAACGAACACAGATAAGCAATCGCAGACACAAGGATTTTTATCCTGGTTCCCCACAACTTTTGGGTACGTCCAGTCCCTGACCAATCCGGTACGAGATTTTCCACTATCTGCCTTGGCAAATACAAGTACCTAACTCCACTCGCTAGGATTTTCAACGACATAGTCTTGACCAGGATTTCCAACTGGCAACACTTAGACTTGTCTAGTGTTCCAACAATAACACAATAAAATAGATATCCAATTCACCACAATAAATTGGTGGAGATTGGTTTACACCCATATTCTATAGCTAAACAATGATAGACAAACTTGTGTGTAGTGGCTTGATAGAATGAGATTCTAGATCACACAAAGATATGAATGAATTCTTTGTGATCTAGATCTAATGTTTTTAAAAAATCATTTAAACAAAAATCAAGAGAAAAGTAATACGGATTTGAAAAACAGTAATACGGATTTGAAATACGGATTTGAAAAACATAAATCCTCTTTATGGGGTATCTCCTTGTGAGATTTGTATTCACTTCTCTGTGTGGGAATATAGTGAACATTTGTGTGGCTGGATGTACCCAAGTTTGGGGAACCATGGTAAATCTTTGTGTTTGCATTTGAATTGATTGTGCCTTTTAATTCCTCTTGCATTTATAATTCCGCATTTGCAAGTTAAATTTTAATTGGACAATTTTATTTCCATTACACTATTCACCCCCCTCTAGTGTGTGTGGTTATTATTGCAAGGGTAAGGCGATCCTTACATGAAGCATTTTACCAATTAGTTTTACAAAAATGTAATGTGTGCATGTTATACAGCAGTACTACAAGATATGCGTACCTGACCCAGAGGGCGGGGTGGTATGTGTCGAAGGGGAGCCATGACTGGCACTGCCTGAAAATGTATGACGCATTTTACCATTTAGTTTCGCAACAAATTAAATTGTGCACGTTATACATCCGCACTTAAACCACAAAATATGCATACCTGACCCAGATGACCAAGAGGTCTGGGATGTCCCTATAATAGGAGTAAAAATTGTGTTCCAAACTCTCTTCATCTGCACTTCATAATATTTATTAATAAAAAATTGATGCTTACGTGATGTAAATATTTGCGTAATTTATATGAAATAAATGGGATGTAAAACATGGAGTAATTCACATTCTTTATTGATTCCAAGCAAAATCATCATAATGAACATTTTTATACATTTACATATGTTTAAGCTTATTACTGAAAAAAGTTCAATAATTTGATGTTGATGTTGATGCCCTTTGTGACCTAGTCCGAATGGTAGATGAAATGACTTTGTTTATTATGTTTCTTCGTCTTATGCACTCCGCTGCTACAATACCCGTAACTGTGATCGCCAAATCGGGTGTATCAACACGCAACGGTGTCACGCCCCGCTTCCCAAAAAACGTGGAGGCGAAGCGTGAGAAGGTCCGCTCAGACTTGAAGCTACAAAGCTGCAAGTCCGATAAGCGTCAATCAAATTTAAAACTGCAGGTCCTTGCAACGCGAGCGAAACAAGATAATAATAATGAAATGAGACAAAAGAATAATCTCAGAATATCCATAAATATAAATTCCAACATCGCAGAAAAGCCACCAGGCTGAAATAAAAGAGAGCCTAAAGGCCTAAACATGGCCAAAAAAAGTACAAGTACAAAACAACGGTGCTACGCATTAACAACTAACAAAAGGCCTAAAACAAAATAAAGCTCAACAAAGACTCAAAGAATGGTCACCGGTGTCCACCAAAATCCTCCCGGGCAATCATGGACTCAGGCTCAGCGTCAGCAAAACACCACGTACTCAGCAACGGTCTCTGGCTCAGGTCTAACATGTGACACCCAAAAGAGCAAGGGGCACATGTCAGCAAGTCTACAAGAGACTTGTGCAAGGAAACTGAAAGTACAAGTAAAAGCAACCTAAAAGTTCTAGCATGATGCAATGACATGGCAGTTAAAGTAATGAGTGCAACATGTAAAGTAAAGCGAAGTAAAGTACGAGCATGGCATGACATTCACAAGACAAGTACAAGACAAGAAAAGTAAGCACCTCGTGCACAGAGATTCCGTCTTTTGGCTAGAGTGGCTGCGCGGGCCAACTCCTAAGCTCAAGTAACCGTTTATCCCTACCCCTCCACGTGTATCGAGCCAGGGCCTTACCCCCGAACTTGGAATGCTCGCTTCTGGACCACGAGCCAGGAAGTGTTTTAAACAAGTATGGCGTAGGGGTGCACCTAGCCGGACAAGTAGTACGAGGACAAGTATTGTAGCGTGTGCTACGAATGCAACATTCAATGCATGGATGACATGGCATGGCAAGTAGTAAAGCGTACAAGTAAGAAAAGTAAACGTGACAGTTTAGTATGCATGAACAACAAGTTTAAGGGTTGCATCCAGCTTCGTTGTCAAGCTAGATCAATTAGGTGACGGATCTAGTTTCGTTGTCAAACTAGATCAAGTAGGCGTCTAGCCAGCTATCATTTCACTGACTAGTCTCTTTTACGCTAAAAACAAGGAAGTGGCCTAAAAACATGGCCCTAAGCAAGAGTTGGCAAGTTTCACTTGCCTGCAAGCACGACGTCTGAGCACACCGTCCAATGAGTCCAAAAAATCACAATTATCCTACGTGCACAAGTCCACCGGCCTACATCCGTATTATTAATCTTGATTAGTGATTGCTAAAACATTTAAAATACTTTAAAAATACTGATTTTAGTCTTGATTAGCATGCATTGGGTTGGGGGTCCTAGGGGTGCAAAGCGTTACCTCAACACGACGTGAAAGCTACACCGGCGTCGGGTAGCGACGCCGGGGGTTGGAATAATAAGATCGCGCTCCAAGTCCAGATTCCAATTAGATTCCTCGCTGGAAATTTCAGAGCAATCAACCCGGGCGACGATTCCAGATTCCAAAGCTCGCACGTGCGACGACGGGCTACGACGTGCGACGACGTCGTACACGGCAAGTTGTCGAAGAGAACGCACCTAGGTGGGGCCCACAGTAGTGCTAGGGACCTTTGGGGGACCCACAATACCTCTGGAGAACTTTGGGGGCCCACAGAGGCAAGTGGTGCGACGGATGCGGGGTTGCGACAAGTGGCTCTCGGTCGTACCCAGCCAATGCGGGAGATCCTATCGGTCTGGCGCATGGGAACGGGCTTGTGCATCGCAGCGGGTCGGTGCGGTGTCGGGGCTCTCGGTCGGTGCGGGGCAATGTCCCGGTCGGGGCGCTTGGATGCGGGGAGCGGGGTGCTGCAACGTTGCAACGGTTGCAACGTTGCGAAGCTGCGGTCGGTGCGGGCGGGGCCTTCGGTCAGATGCGGAGCGATGCGGGCGACAGCTGCGGGGGCTTGCAGCGATGCGGGGAGCGGCTGTGAGCGGGGGCGACCATC
Organism: Scilla litardierei; assembly: GCA_030789695.1. Classification (NCBI taxonomy): domain Eukaryota; kingdom Viridiplantae; phylum Streptophyta; class Magnoliopsida; order Asparagales; family Asparagaceae; genus Scilla; species Scilla litardierei. Next base: position 126,800,168 of record CM061142.1, read on the forward strand.
GGTCTGACCGAGAGAACTCCTCGGTCGGACACAGCTGAAGCGGGGCGATGGCCGTGCAAGCGAGCGGAGCGGGGGAGCGGGCATTGGCAGTGGTCGGTGCGGGCATTTTGGGCCCGTTCTCTCGGTCTGAGCGGGGGAAGTTCGTCGTAACGTTGCGACGAATCGTCACAACGTCAATTTGGGTTTTGGAAGAGGCTAGGGCTAATTTCTTGCGAAAATGGGTCTTCCTAGGGGTTGTTTATATAGTGTAGATGGGTTTACTTGGTCTAGGGCTAAATCTAATAGGATTAGAAGTTTAAAATAATTTAAAATTTAAAATCCAACTTCTCCAACTCACCCAAGGGTTTGACTTGGTCCAAATGAGCTGGAAATTGGCTAAAAAATTCTTTAAAACGTTTAAAACTCAAATAAATTTTATTTGGCCGAAAATAATTTATAAATTAATTATTAAAAATAATATAAAACTTGTTAAAAATATAAAAGTGGTCAAATAAACTCCAAAAATTATAAAATAAATATCGTGGTGATCGTGTTGACGAGAGTGAGCTAACTAAGAAGACGGATCTCAATTTCGACTTCGAACGACGAAACTAAAAATAGAAACGTCTCCCGTCAAGAGTGAGAATCGTCACGTCTCATCGAGTAAGTTTAAATTGTGGAAAAACGACTCGAGAAGTGTCGTTCCAAGATAGTGCCACTATTTAATACTCTCAGAGACGTTCACAACGGCATATCACACAAAAGTGTTCACCAACAAACAAAGTCTAAAACAAACACGTGCACGGACTAAAGCACGTGCACGAACAACGTACAACGAAAAGTGGTCGTTACATCCTCCCCACCTTAGAATAAAGTCCGTCCTCGGACTTTCTAATATATCTAGTCGCTCTAATAACTACCCCAATCAAGTCATATAATAATTCAACCAGGTATAGTCATTACAAGTGCTCATGTACGCACTAGGTAGTCAAACATTAACACTACCAACACGTATATATATACATTCACATACGTATACACTTATACCTATTATAGTCAGTCAAATTCATACATGTATTTCAATCAGGTATATAAACATACATCCCTTATATAACTGCTACTCACAAAACAATAGTTCAGATACTTATATAGGTATGATCTCATACTAGCAAATACAATCATTGCTCTACCTATATGTAGCTACCTATGCACAAACATCAAGGGTATACTACCATCTAATATTCATCCAATACAAAACATCTCAACACATATAGTCACACCATACCACTATTAAATCAAATTCACCATATATAATATACACTCACCACTTCTATAAATTCATAATATATATAGTCATTCAAATGCATTCCAATATTTCACCATACATTCACATTACGTACGGTCCTATAACTGTATTTACGACACGCCACATATATCATAGTCATCAATGCCTATAACTAAGCACATACTTACCCGTGCATGGTGCATACCCATACACGCTAATATTTCATTTACGCATACCAATCATACCATTACATTACTAGTACATCTGCACACCTAGTTTTAGCTAGTACACGTACGTTCACATGAGCAAGTCCTTAGTAATTAGCTATACCACAAGACCAACACCTATAACTATATACTGGTGTAGCGACCCACAATCATGTGCGTAACACAACCAGGAACAAACACTCCTATCACTATACATGCATCAAACATCGCTATATTCAAACTACAAACATACATTCAATGTACTTAGAGTATACTCACTCAATCTTGAGTGAGACTCAATACACATATTAGAATATTCTATATACGTAACACGACATTCATACATATACCAATACCACTCCATTATATATATGTATCCATATATATATATATATATATATCTATCTACCAATACAACCATATGCATACCATAAGTCATTCACACTTAATATTTAGTCAGGCAATACTCACGTAGTTCAATCTGATTATATACCATAATAATAACATTACAGACATCAGCACCCACATATTTATAATACCCTCTCTAATACATGCATACGTACTCATCGTATAGTCACTCACATGTAACACATATATATATTCACAACATAGCCTACTACCTATAATTAGTATACTAACACATCTATACGTACATAATTAAGATGTGCAATAGTCGTGTATACCTCACGGTATGCACGCATGCAACATCCCGAAAATCAAGCAATACCAATCAAAATTATACTCCTACTACCATATGTATATCACATATATAGTCAGGCAACAAAACATAACTACTTACGTCTAAACACAATACATACCCACATATGAGCACACACTCATACGTGCTAACATATAGATCACATAATAGGCCTACCCTCTTAACCATACGTACTCTTATTATTATCACTACTATCATACACATAGCTTTACCAATCATTTTATTTCAACCATTATAAGTATCTCTTACTACATACACAACTTAGATATTTCAACGCTAACTCTTATATACACAGGCATCCCTAGTATAGTATAGATATCCTCGCAAAAATCTATAACTACTAACACACAACAACTTCATACCATCACGAATAACTCCGAGTATAAATATATATATCACTCAATAGGCAACATCAATATACTATGGGAATTCTCATTCAAGCTCACGTACACAACTTAGGTACGTGCACTACGACTACCTCACAAGGTCCAAGGGCCTACTAACAATTAAGGGTTGACACAGACATTGACGGACACTAAAGTCTAAGCAATAGAGGGAGGTCGAGGTCGAGGGAATGACGAGGGAAGGATCGATAGGCACGAGTTCAGCTAGGACGAATACAAGGAGACAGCTTGGTTAGGGAAAACATTGACTCGATGGTGATGTTTAGGTAGAAGGAAAAGGAGATGTAGTGATGCTTATATAGGAGGGGAAAAAGAAAATAGGGTAAATAGCATGAGCTAAAATACGTGGATTTTGAAAACCGTTGTACTTCAAAAAATTTGGAATTCCTCATCTGTATAAAATATTTGAAGATCGATAAAGCGAGTTGAAATAAGTTTGAGTCGAATATTCATAATAAGAGAAAATGTTTTATTGGTTTATATAAAATCAATGTAAAAGGAAGTAAAATCATTTACACGAATATTAAGGACGGGGTTTTAGAAATCTTATACGTTAGTAGTTTAATACAATGTTGTCAAAAGTTTTGAAAGTCAAAGAATGAAGTCAAGTAACGGGAGAATTTAAACTCATGTTAAATGCTTTCAAAACTTTTAGGCTATGGAAAATTTTAAAATAATCAATATTGAAACTACTTTTTAGAGGACCAGTGTGTACAAAAATTAAAATTGGTTTTCACAAAGCTCTTAGCATACAAGAACAACGAGCCTGGTACGGATATAAAAATAATTGAAATTCAATTTAGTTTAGAAATTATTCTAAAAGTATGTATGGTGAACGGAAAAATAATAATAATGACTTAGTATAAGAATGATCGAATAGCAAGTCTTTAAGATCAAATCACGGAGGGTCTAAATCAGGAAGTGGTTATGAAAATAGTAATTTTGCAAAAATCTGAAATAGCGAGAACGACGAGCAAAAACCAACTTGCTGGAAGCTGAAATTCCATGTGTCTTGAAAGTGTATTAAAGTGAACACGACGTATCATTCGAATAACACAAATAAGAGGGAAAATTATAAATCGAATTGGGCAAGGCAAAAGTATGGTTCAAGGTAAGATTAATATATGAAAGAACGACACATTTACATATATATGAAAAATATAGGCTGGGAAAATACTATAAGCTAGTATTCAAAAATTCCGACAAACGTTTTAAAAATTTAAATCAATGAAGGAGGATGAAATATAGATATATTTAAAATTTTGAACAAAATTAAACTTGGTGGAAGAGAAGGTTGAAAAACACTTTCAGAAGGTTCAAGTTTTGCAATGGCGATGTTTGAAGATTGACGACGATCGTCATAAGGCGATCTCGTGAATCGAGGCAAGGAAATTGGTCAGGTGATCAAAGCATACATACGCCTAGGATATGAATCAGGAGAATCTACTGGGAACTCCTACGGTCGACCAGCTAAAGATTAAGAACTAAGCGCTACGACTTCTAAAGGTTAGACGGTAAAGAAATGCGTTCAGCTTGGTCCGAAATCGATGAACCCAAGCGAACGACAAAAGGAAATTCTAGAAGTCTAATATGGTCAGAGTTAGGCAATAACCACTAAGGTAACTCCTACAACAATTAAATCAATTGCTGGCAGGGAGTCTAACTAACAAACAGAGGCCTCTAACTAACAAGCACAGGCGTCTAACTAAGTCTTCTTATCACCTAGTGTCATAAGAAAACGACTAAACTCAGGGCTTATTACTCGGATGTTGCAATTTATTTAATGGACATTCTGTTATTATCGTTGTTCCGCTAATTCGCAATTGCAAGACTGACCTGCATGGGCCACCAACAAAACCTGTCACGCCCCGCTTCTCAAAAAACGTGGAGGCGAAGCGTGAGAAGGTCCGCTCAGACTTGAAGCTACAAAGCTGCAAGTCCGATAAGCGTCAATCAAATTTAAAACTACAGGTCCTTGCAACGCGAGCGAAACAAGATAATAATAATGAAATGAGACAAAAGAATAATCTCAGAATATCTATAAATATAAATTCCAACATCGCAGAAAAGCCACCAGGCTGAAATAAAAGAGAGCCTAAAGGCCTAAACATGGCCAACAAAAGTACAAGTACAAAACAACGGTGCTACGCACCAACAACTAACAAAAGGCCTAAAACAAAATAAAGCTCAACAAAGACTCAAAGAATGGTCACCGGTGTCCACCAAAATCCTCCCGGGCAATCATGGACTCAGGCTCAGCGTCAGCAAAACACCACGTACTCAGCAACGGTCTCTGGCTCAGGTCTAACATGTGACACCCAAAAGAGCAAGGGGCACATGTCAGCAAGTCTACAACAGACTTGTGCAAGGAAACTGAAAGTACAAGTAAAAGCAACCTAAAAGTTCTAGCATGATGCAATGACATGGCAGTTAAAGTAATGAGTGCAACATGTAAAGTAAAGCGAAGTAAAGTACGAGCATGGCATGACATTCACAAGACAAGTACAAGACAAGAAAAGTAAGCACCTCGTGCACAGAGATTCCGTCTTTTGGCTAGAGTGGCTGCGCGGGCCAACTCCTAAGCTCAAGTAACCGTTTATCCCTACCCCTCCACGTGTATCGAGCCAGGGCCTTACCCCCGAACTTGGAATGCTCGCTTCTGGACCACGAGCCAGGAAGTGTTTTAAACAAGTATGGCGTAGGGGTGCACCTAGCCGGACAAGTAGTACGAGGACAAGTATTGTAGCGTGTGCTACGAATGCAACATTCAATGCATGGATGACATGGCATAGTAAGTAGTAAAGCGTACAAGTAAGAAAAGTAAACGTGACAGTTTAGTATGCATGAACAACAAGTTTAAGGGTTGCATCCAGCTTCGTTGTCAAGCTAGATCAATTAGGTGACAGATCTAGTTTCGTTGTCAAACTAGATCAAGTAGGCGTCTAGCCAGCTATCATTTCACTGACTAGTCTCTTTTACGCTAAAAACAAGGAAGTGGCCTAAAAACATGGCCCTAAGCAAGAGTTGGCAAGTTTCACTTGCCTGCAAGCACGACGTCTGAGCACACCGTCCAATGAGTCCAAAAAATCACAATTATCCTACGTGCACAAGTCCACCGGCCTACATCCGTATTATTAATCTTGATTAGTGATTGCTAAAACATTTAAAATACTTTAAAAATACTGATTTTAGTCTTGATTAGCATGCATTGGGTTGGGGGTCCTAGGGGTGCAAAGCGTTACCTCAACACGACACGAAAGCTACACCGGCGTCGGGTAGCGACGCCGGGGGTTGGAATAATAAGATCGCGCTCCAAGTCCAGATTCCAATTAGATTCCTCGCTGGAAATTTCAGAGCAATCAACCTGGGCGACGATTCCAGATTCCAAAGCTCGCACGTGCGACGACGGGCTAAGACATGCGACGACGTCGTACGCGGCAAGTCGTCGAAGAGAACGCACCTAGGTGGGGCCCACAGTAGTCCTAGGGACCTTTGGGGGACCCATAATACCTCTGGAGAACTTTGGGGGCCCACGGAGGCAAGTGGTGCGACGGATGCGGGGTTGCGACGAGTGGCTCTCGGTCGTACCCAGCCAATGCGGGAGATCCTATCGGTCTGGCGCATGGGAACGGGCTTGTGCATCGCAGCGGGTCGGTGCGGGGTCGGGGCTCTCGGTCGGTGCGGGGCAATGTCCCGGTCGGGGCGCTTGGATGCGGTGAGCGGGGTGCTGCAACGTTGCAACGGTTGCAACGTTGCAAAGCTGCGGTCGGTGCGGGCGGGGCCTTCGGTCAGATGCGGAGCGATGCGGGCGACAGCTGGGGGGCTTGCAGCGATGCGGGGAGCGGCTGTGAGCTGGGGCGGCCATCGGTCTGACCGAGAGAACTCCTCGGTCGGACACAGTTGAAGCGGGGCGATGGCCGTGCAAGCGAGCGGAGCGGGGGAGCGGGCATTGGCAGCGGTCGGTGCGGGCGTTTTGGGCCCGTTCTCTCGGTCTGAGCGGGGGAAGTTCGTCGCAACGTTGCGACGATTCGTCGCAACGTCAATTTGGGTTTTGGAAGAGGCTAGGGCTAATTTCTTACGAAAATGGGTCTTCCTAGGGGTTGTTTATATAGTGTAGATGGGTTTACTTGGTCTAGGGCTAAATCTAATAGGATTAGAAGTTTAAAATAATTTAAAATTTAAAATCCAACTTCTCCAACTCACCCAAGGGTTTGACTTGGTCCAAATGAGCTGGAAATTGGCTCAAAAATTCTTTAAAACGTTTAAAACTCAAATAAATTTTATTTGGCCGAAAATAATTTATAAATTAATTATTAAAAATAATATAAAACTTGTTAAAAATATAAAAGTGGTCAAATAAACTCCAAAAATTAAAAAATAAATATCGTGGTGATCGTGTTGATGAGAGTGAGCTAACTAAGAAGACGGATCTCAATTTCGACTTCGGACGACGAAACTAAAAATAGAAACGTCTCCCGTCAAGAGTGAGAATCGTCACGTCTCATCGAGTAAGTTTAAATTGTGGAAAAACGACTCGAGAAGTGTCGTTCCAAGATAGTGCCACTATTTAATACTCTCAGAGACGTTCACAACGGCATATCACACAAAAGTGTTCACCAACAAACAAAGTCTAAAACAAACACGTGCACGGACTAAAGCACGTGCACGAACAACGTACAACGAAAAGTGGTCGTTACAAACGGTGTGATGTCTTCAGTCGTTTCATTATTTGTCTCGATTGAAAAATCGTCCCCGACATCATCTGCTACGATTACAACGTCTTCGTCATCTTCATTGCCCTCTTCAGCATCTGTTTCATCCGGTGCATATGCTCTAGGCGGATTTCTAAGGACCGCCCAATCATCGTCTACCATTATATCTTTAACATAAAAACATTGTTTTGCTTACGAGGCAAACATGAACTTCTCATCCAGATAGATTTCCTTCTTCAGATTAACGATCGTGAACCCAAGTCGTCCTTCTTTCCTTGCTCACATCACCGCACCTTAAACATAACATGGCTCACTTCCTTCCGAAAGACATAAAATAACTCAACCACGCCTATAACCTGGCCATAATAGAATATTTGACCTTCTTTTGGTTGTTGATATCTGGATCTTGTATATGACAACTGCGCAAAGGATGAGAAGACTATTTTGGGTGCATCGGTCCTTTTCGACTTCAATGTTATTAAATCTGTAACCATTGATAGAATAACCTCCATAGAGATGTACTGTGTCGTCAGGACCTCTGGCGTATTTTTGGATATCCTCAGATAGCCATGCACCGCTAACACATTGCTCTGCCACCTTTAAGATAAATTAGAATCGCACTCATATACGCAAGTTATCGAAATTGATCTTGTGAAAGGTGTGTAACTATCATGAGAAATCGTTGCGTGTACCGTCAGTTTCAGCCATGACATAAATTATTTAGAGTGTGCATCCGCAACCTTTTGGTTAAGAGTTTTTGCGTGCAATTTGGCTTGGAGTACTTCACATGAAGACTGAGGGACAAGTAAAGAAAACTATTAAAACTTGGAAATTACACCACTTACAAAAGCGAATAACTCAGATTTATTACCTCCGATAGGATTCAAATATGCTTAGATTATTTTGAACATATGAATGTTGAGAGATGTATAACCTCGAGGTAATTTATCTATGTAAACATCTTGTTCATGAATGAATGTATGCTTTCTGGTATCGATTGTCTGATTAATTTTCTGTTGATATGTTGCTTAGATAATTTCCTTGGACTCATAACAAGGTCATACATGTTTCGAGATAGAGATCGTGATTATAAGAAATGTCTAACCGATAGGAGCTTGAGTCTTAAAGCGTTCATGGTCATAGATGCGTCGAAATAGGGATATCGGCACATCAGACAGACCATTGTATCTTTGTCTTGATGATCTCATAATCATTTGACTTAATGAAGTCAAAGACAAGACACATGTGCTCATTATAGAATGAGTCCACTGAACGACCCAAACAAAGAGTTATCAAATGGTTAAACATTAACTAACTGTCATTAATAATTCTCTAGTGATGATAGGCAAGTTGGTCTTTAGGACTTAAGATCATTGTACAAACCTGTCCGTGAACAGTGTCACTTAGATCTATGATCTAGCTTCGAGGTAAGGCCTGCTAAAAGGTCTTAGGTTGGGTGACACTTGAAGCATACGAGGTGAGTAGTGATGAAGAGAGGATTCGTCTCTTTTGTTAATGGGAAGTTGGTGTCACAGGCTCAGTATGGTTCTTGGTAAAACCTTGGCCAAGGTATGTTGTAGGAAGTACAACATGTTTATACCAGAGAACCAGCAGATACTGGCCAGTGCTAGCTAGTGGGGTTGACAGTTTTACATACCATAGGCTATGTAGTGACATAGTTAAGACGAAGGGACTAAAACTACGGTATTCATCATGGACACAGTCAGAGTGATCTCGACGACACTTTTGTCGACGAAATAATCACGTAATTATGATGCCAAAACATGGACGACACCTACTGCTCGTGGCTACTATCATCTAGGGATTTCGAGTCCCAACCTGTAGTAGTGTCAGGCTGTAGGGTCTCACACCGAGTAGTATTTACGTCTTAGTAATAGGAAGAATGTTAAGAGGAATGCATTCGATGCAATGGAATAATTTGGATCACAAGTAAGTTGTGAGATTAATGCTAAATAGTTTAGCATTTGGGACTAAAACTTGATATTAAAGATGCATGGGATCATTGGAGACTTCCTGAGAATGGCACACGAAGAAACTGCGTTCGAATCGGGGCTCAAACGAGCTCAAAAACACGAAATTAGCTAGAAGGGGGCCGATAGTGGGTCGGACCCACGCAATCAGGCGGGCGCCCGCCTGCCGCGCCCGCAATAACCCAAACGGGCGTGCTTGCTACGGCCAGCAGGGCCGCCCGCTTGGAAGGCGCGCACGCCCGCAAGGCCCAATGCGGGGCCCACCCGCTTGGCGGGTGGGCGCTCCCACAAGGCCCAATGCCGGCGCGCCACGTGGCACGCCTGCACAGCTATGGGCCCCACCTAGGGCCCGATTTCTAGGTTTTTTGAAACCCTCAACGACGGCTACGAATTGTGACTTTTTGCTCAACTTTGAGCAATTGTTTGAGGGGTCAAACGAAGTCGAAAGCGTCGACGTTTGTTCCTATGCATTCACCGTTCATAGCTCTTCGAAATGATATGTCGTATAACTTCTGAAGCTCAACGGAGAGAGAGATAAAATTAGTTGAAGTTTACCCTTTGAGAAAGGCAAACTAACTAAATTTATTCTCCTAAACTTTAATAGTCACACATTGCTCGTGCGATGAACAAGGGGGTCTGACTCCCTATATAAATAGGGGTCGACTCCCCTTAGAAAAATTACACCAACTTTCTGATTCGTGAAGCTCTATATTTTGAGCACACTCGATCTATGACTTAAATTATTCATCCTCTTATATTTCTTCCGATCCTCCAATCGAGTCCTAGCAAGACATCGAGGAGATTTGGATCTGATCCAGAAGTCTTTGACGTGGGTCTACTCAAGTGAAATCTTCTTCGACGAGTGATTGGCTCGAAGGCGCGGTGCAGTTCAGGAAGTGTTCAGCTCGGGGCGAGGTGCGGCTTGAGACACGATTCTGTACATTTTGCCGGTGCATGCAATGTTCCAGGTAAGTCAGTTTTATTTATGCTTGTCATATATTTGTCGTAATTTAGATCTTTCTTCGGGTTGGTCGGACCCAACCCAAGTTAGTAGATTATCCTGGCTAGGGTGCATGATCCCTTAGTGTTATTTTATTAAAGAGTTTAATAATATTTCCGCTGCATGTTTTATCGTCCGTCCGACGTAGGACAGGTATAGTCTTTTGCCATAAGGGTCCTTGAAAACCCCAATATTGGTATCAGAGCCAAATCTATGCTAATCTAATGCTACAAAATTAATATGATTTGCATGTTATGTTTGTTAAGAAACATAAAGTTAATTATGATATAATTATGAACTTAATTTCATGTGATTTAATTAAGTGGTATTTTTTTAAATGGCTATGTTTTATTCTTACTTATTTTATAACACAAGAAAACCGTTTTAGGTTAGCCATTAGAAGATGTCTAATAATTATAAGATTATTTTAGATTTCTTTTGCTATGATTTAAAATTGTTTTAAATGTCTAATGCACGATTAGGATAGCACCTTAATAAATCATTCTTTATAGTTGATAAGGACTTAATAAAAGTTATTAACAAATTCTAAAATTTTGAATTTTAAGGATTCCACTAGTTGATATGATTAACTAGTTCTAATAAACGCCTTTTAGTTGATGGCACGCATATAAATGATAAGTTTCCTTCAATGGACCATGATCCGGTTTAATGTGCTTGGCTAAGTTTGTTGGATCACCCTAGCTTGACTAGGGATAAGTGATCCTGGCTTAGTCAATTCCCTGACCGTGTCCGCTGGACAGTAACGACGTGAATCTTGATTATGTAACTTCATCAACTATGTCTAGTCGAATACGTTAATAAATCTTTTCCAAGATAAATCGTAGCCCTCCTTGTTTTAGAGTTTGGCAACTATTAGTTCCATGTTATAGTTGTTGAGCACACTCAAGCTATGGCATGAAAACTTTTTGGAAACCAATTTCTTATTACATGTGATGTAGTCTAGTCTTAACCCCAAACTGCCGTGTCGTGAAAACACCGAGCACCGGCGTAAGTTAAGCTAGACACGAAAAAAAGGGTCTGACTAGACTAGTCATTGTGATTTAGATGAGCACACTCATGATCACAAATGACTAGTGGTAAAAATCATATAGGGAGTCATATATGATATGATTGATGAAAAGTTCATCTACCAACCGCAGAGTCAAACAGCTTGTTGAGCACACTCAAGGTTGGGCGACTCAGGGTTGTTGGATCCCTCTCCCACTAAAATTTTAATTATGTTATGACTTAAGTGATCTTTAAAATAGTGGGAGGATATAATTTGATAAAAGCCAATCTTGTTATATTTTAAATAATTATGAACATATGCTACTATTAGGAGTTCTATTCTTTGCAGCATGACGGGTGAAATTAAATATATCCAAGATAAGAATAAATCAATTTTTTATGCAAATAATGACTGGCTAAGGGAAATAAAGGCAGTACGGGAACAAAAGAAGAAAGGGCATACCGATGACTCAACTTTTATAATAATTACACAAAGTATAATTCTTTCTGTAACTTCTAATGCATGGGTATTAGATACCAGTGCATGCTCTTACATCTGTAACCAGTTACAGGGAATGAGAATTGAAAGAAGGCTCGAAGAGAATGAGGTCGTTCTCCAGGTCGGTAACGCAGCAAATGTTGCTGTTGTAGCCGTGGGAGATGTCAAACACACATCGACGAGTGAAGCTAACTTGCTTCTGAAGCAATGTTACTATATCCCCAATTTCCTATGCAATATTATCTCAGTCTCGGCGTTGGCCAGAGAAGGTTATATATTTACTATCAACGAAAATGTTATAAACATTTTCTTTGATAGTAAGTTGCTAGGTTTTGGGACCCTCAACAATGGTGTGTACACTTTGAGTAATGATGTTGTATTAAATGTTAATACACGAAAACATAAGGAATCGGGTTATAATGAAACCTATCTTTGGCAATATAGACTAGGCCATATCGGAGAGAAGATACTTAGCAAGTTACATAAAGAGGAGTCCTTGGGCCTCTCGAATTATGAGTCATACGACACTTGCGAGTCTTGCCTCAAAGGTAAGATGGCCAAAACTCCTTTTGTAAGTCAAAGGGAGAGGGTTATTGAACTCTTGGGTCTAGTACATTCTGATGTATGTGGACCTACGTCTACATTAACCAAAGGAGGATATTCATATTTTGTTACATTCACTGATGATCACTCTAGGTTTGGATATGTGTTCTTGATGAAACACAAGTCCGAAACGTTTGTGCGATTCAAAGAGTACCATAACGAAGTTGAAAAACAAATTGGCAAAAGTATTAAGATCCTTCGATCCGATCAAGGATGAGAATACTTGGGCCATGAATTCCATACATATTTAAAAAATAATGGGATTCTCTCTCAGGTCATGCCTCCTTATACACCTCAACATAACGGTGTGTCAGAGAGAAGGAACCGCACTTTGTTAGACATGGTGCGATCCATGATAAGTGAAGCTGAGTTAACAACCTCCATCTAGAGCTATGCCCTAGAAACTGATATGTACATTCTCAACAAGGTTCCATTGAAATCTGTGCCAACGATACCATACCAGATATGGAGTGGCAAGAAACCCAGCCTTAATCATTTAAGGGTATGGGGTTGTCCTGCATATGTCAAAAGGCATAATCCAGACAAACTGGAAGATCGATCTGTTTTGTGTAAATTCTTTGGGTAACCGAGACATTCATTAGGGTACATCTTTTATCATCCATAGCAACAAAAGGTTGTTGTCTCCAGACATGCCACCTTTTTAGAAAAGGAGTTCCTTGTCAAGGAAGCAATTGGCAAGGTGATAGATCTGGACGAATGTTCAGAAGGAGAATTAACACAAGAACATATGTCAGAACCAGTGGGAGAATCAGAATTTGATGTTTTCCAACCAGTTGTTAGGAGGTCTGATAAAATTCCTTGAGCCCCAGATAGGTACTACGGTTTTCTCGTAGACGGAGGGGTTGATGATGGCGTCATATTAGATGATGATCCTATTAGCTTCCAAGATACCATTAAGAGTAAAGACTCTGATAAATGGCTAGATGCAATGAGATCCGAAATAGAATCCATGCATGTAAATGAGGTGTGGACCTCAGAGAACATGCCCAAGGGAAGTGTTCCCATTATCTTCAAGAAGAAGATTGGTGCAGATGGAAAGATTGAAACGTACAAGGCAAGGCTGGTTGCGAAAGGTTGTCATCAAATTTTAGGGATAGATTATGACGAGACTTTCTCACCAGTCGCCATGCACAAGTCTATCTGGATCGTACTCGCAATTGCTGCCCATTATGAATATGAAGTCTGGCAAATGTATGTAAAGACTGCATTTCTAAATGGTGATTTAGAGGAGCAGATTTACATGACTTGGCCAGAAGATTTCGAAGTCAGTAGGAGTAAAGGAATAACATGTAGGCTGCATAGGTCTATCTACAGACTTAAGCAGGCATCAAGAAGTTGGAACATCTGTTTTGACAAGACAGCCAAATAGTTTGGTTTTGTCAAAAATGAGGATGATCCATGTATCTATAAGAAAACCAGTGAAAATTCTTTAGTCATCCTCGTACTGTACGTGGATGATATTCTTATAATAGGCAATGACATAGGGATATTGAAGTCTGTAAAGGAATGGCTGTCTACTAACTTCTCCATAAAAGACTTGGAAGAAGCATCCTACATATTAGGTGTAAAGATATATAGAGATAGATCTAAATGGATGCTAGGTCTGTCCCAAGCTAGGTACATTGACACCGTGCTAAAACAGTTTAGCATGGAAAACAGTAGGGGTGGTTTTATACTAGCTAATCATGGAATAAACCTTTCCAAGAAGATGTCACCAAAAACTGACTTGGAAAAGGAACGCATGAGTAAGATCCCATATGCTTCAGATGTGGGATCTATCATATATTCCATGATCTGTACCAGACCCAATGTCACTTTTGCACTAGGTGCAGTAAGTCGATATTAGTCTAACCCTGGAGAAGAACACTGGAAAGCAGTCAAGACAATTCTTAAGTACTTGTAAAGGACCAGAGATTTTGTCTTGATTTATGGAAGTAAAGAGCTCAAGTTTGAAGGCTTCACAGATTCCAGCTTTCAAGTGATATAGATGATAGCAAATCGATCTCTGGATATGTTTTCACTCTCAACGGAGGAGCTGTCAGTTGGAGAAGTTCCAAACAAAATACTATTGCAGACTCCACGATGGAGGCCGAGTACATAGCGGCCAATGATGCAGTAAAGGAAGTTGTCTGGATGAGAAAGTTCATAAACCAGTTGGGAATGGTGCCTGTAGTTAAAGATCCAATAGCTCTATATTGCGACAATAATGCAGCCGTTAGACTGGTTCAAGAACCAAGATTCCACAAGAGATCCAGACACATTCTTCGGAAGTATCACCTGATACGAGATATTGAGAAGATGAAAGACATAGAACTCCTTAGAGTCTGTTCAGAAGACGACATAGCAGATTCATTCACAAAGGCACTGGCACGCGATTGTCTGGGGAGACTAGTGTGTAAATGCAGTATGAGATACCATGATAAATGGGACTGAGTGCAAGTGGGAGATGTTAAGATATGTATGCCCTCAAGGCAATTTATCTATGTAAACATCTTGTTCATGAATGAAAGTATGCTTTCTGGTATCGATTATCTGAGTAATTTTCGATTGTCTGAGTAATCTTGTTCATGAATGAAAGTATGCTTTCATGAATGAGGTGTTTGGTAGGGATGACACATACTGCTCGTGGCTACAGTCATCTAGGGATTTCGAGTCCCAACCTGTAGTAGTGTCAGGCTGTAGGGTCTCACACCAAGTAGTATTTACGTCTTAGTAATAGGAAGAATGTTAAGAGGAATGCATTCGATGCAATGGAATAATTTGGCTCATAAGTAAGTTGTTAGATTAAAGCTAAAGAGGTTTGTATTTAGGACTAATACTTGGTATTAAAGATGAATGGGATCGAAGGGGACTTCTTGAGAAAGACACAGGAAGAAACCCCGTTCGAATCGAGGCTCAAACGAGCCCAGAAACACGAAAACAGCTAGAAGGGGTCCGATAGTGGGTCGGACCCACGCAATCGGGCGGGCGCCCACCCGCCCGCCGCGTCTGCAACAGCCCAAGCAGGCACACCTGCTACGACCAGTGGGGCCCGCCTGCTTGGCGAGCGGGCGCGCCTGCTGCGGCTAAGTGGGCCTCGCCCGCTTGGCGGGCGCATGAGCCTGCAAGGCCCAATAAGGGGCCGGCCCGCTAGGTGGGCGGGCGCTCCCGCAAACCCAGGCGACTGTGCCACATGGCACGCCTGCATAGCTGTGGGCCCCACCTAGGGGCCTGGTTTCCAGTTTTTTTGAAACCCTCGACGACGGCTACGAATTGTGACTTTTTGCTTAACTTTGAGCAATTGTTTGAGGGGTCAAACGAAGTCGGAAGACATCGTTGTTTGTTCATATGCATTCACCGTTCATAGCTTTTCAAAATGATAGGTCGTATCACTTCTAAAGCTCAACTGTGAGGGAGATAAAATTAGTTGAAGTTTAGCCTTTAAGAAAGGCAAACTAACTTAATTTATTCTCCTTCACTTTAATAGTCACACATTGCTCGTGCGACGAGCAAGGGGGTCCGACTCCCTATATAAATAGGGGTCGACACCCCTTAGAAAAATTGCACCAAGTCTCCGATTCGAGAAGCTCTATATTTTGAGCATGCTAGATCTACAAATTAAATTATTCCTCCTCTTATATTTCTTCTGATTCTCCAATCGAGTCTTAGAAAGACGGTGAGGATGTTTGGATTTGATCCAGAAGTCTATGACGTGGGTCTACTCTAGTGAAATCTTCTTCGACGAGTGATTGGCTCGAAGGCGCGGTGCGGTTCAGGAAGCAGTTCAGCTTGGGGCGAGGTACGGCTCGAGACACGGTTCGGTACACTTTGCCGGTGCAAGCAAAGTTCCGGGTAAGTCAGTTTTATTTATTCTTTTCATATATTTGCAATAGTTTAGATCTTTCTTCGGGTTGTTCGGACCCAACCCAAGTTAGTAGATTATCCTTGCTAGGGTGCATGATTCCTTAGGGTTATTTTATTAAAGGGTTTAATAATATTTCCGCTGCATGTTTTATCGTGCATTTGACGTAGGACGGGCATAGACTTTTTCCCTAAGGGTCCTTGAAAAACCCAACATGAGTATGCTTGTTCAAGCTCAATTTTACTAAAGTGTCGTGTCCTCTCCATAATCATTATAGAATACTCCATCAGTAACTCTTACCGGATGATTTACCCTTGTGTCTACACCATGCAAATAACGAGATATGAATATCAAGGCCTTGTTTGACGTATAATTCTTGGATATTGACCCTTCTGGCCGTACACGATTTTGCACAAGTTGTTTCATGAACCCTAGATACCTGCAATTCAAAAATCATCAAAAGATTCAAATTCACGTTTAATTTTGTTCCTAGCAAAATAGAATATTATATGGCATGACGTTCACCTTTCAACGGGGTATATCCACCGATTTTCTACCGACCCTACAATAGGGGCCTCATGTGCCAGGTGCATAGTAAGATGAACCATGATTGTAAAGAATGAAGTGGGGGAAATTTTCCATATTACACAGTGCAAGGATAACCCGTGCCTCTAAATCTTCAAACTCACCAACGTCAATCACCTTCGAGCACACCTGCCTGAAGAACCCACAGAACTGTATCAGGACTTTTGCAAGCTTCTTATCGACATGACGTAAAGCAACCGGAAGCAACTGATATAGCAAGATATGATAATCATGTGTCTTCAATCCAAATATCTTCATCTGGTCTATGTGCACTCATCTTGATATATTCGAAGCATATCCATCTGGTGTCTTCAATGACTTGAGAAACACACGCATATTATGAATTTCATCTCTTGACAGGGTGACCCAAGAAGCTGGCAGGTCGTACTAGTAATTTTCCTTTTGTACAGCCTGCAATTCAGGACGTATATTCATTTATTTTAAATCCAGACGAGCCTTTACTCCATCTTTTGACTTGGTGTCTTGCATCAAGGTATACAACAGATTTTCACATATGTTCTTTTCGATATGCATGACGTCCAGGTTGTGACTTATTTTCAAATTCCTCCAATATTACAATTGGAAGAAAGTATTAAACTTTGACCAACCACTTGGTAGTATTCCAACATCTGCTGTGTTAGAATCTGTGCACGACACTCGTGGAGTTCTTCTTTTAGTTTTTCCCTTGCCCTTTCCCTTGCTCTTTCCTTTTCCCTTTGCAATCCGCCTTCTAACACCAAAAGGGTGCTCTTTGCTATATCTGTTCTTTCCAAACTTCACCCTCTGAAACGGGTGAAGTGCTTCAAATATGTCCTCTCCGGTTAGTTGCTCTGGGGCTTATCGACGTTCGGTTTTGTCATCGAACAACTATCCATGTCTCATATAACTATGACCCGCATGCAACCATCTTATGTTCTGCCAAAAGAAAAATTTACGGCTATATTTCAGGAACGTGCCCTCATAACCTGTCATGCAAACTGGGCAAGCCATCCTACCTTTCGTTGACCAACTAGATAGATTAGCATACGCCAGGAAGTCGTTTCTCGTCATACAGAAACTTTGCTTTGTCACGGCGTCGAAAGTGCCCACACCTTGTTCCCATAAAAGCTTCTGATCATCAATTACGGGCTGCATGAAAACATCGATATCATTTCTAGGCGAGTATTTCCCAATAATCAATAGTGACAGTATCAAGTATGGTTGCTTCATGCACATATGAGGTGGGAGGTTAGACGGGGTCAACAACACGGGTCAAGTGGACCAACCAAAGCTCTTCAGTCCAAACGGATTAAACCCATTGCTTCCGTGACCAAGCCTAAGATTCCTTGTCTCCCTTGTAAAGTCGGGATAAATATGGTCGATATGCTTCCATGATTTTCCATCAGCATGATGTCTCAATTTTCCGTACTCTATGCGGTCGGTGGCGTGCCATCGCAATTTTCCTGCCAATTCAGCAGACATGAAAAACCTCTGTAGCCTTGTTATAATTTGAAATATCAGAGAACCTTCGTCGGAGTCTGCTTCTTCTTTTGGACTGTAGGACCATCCCTCGTCACACCTGTTCTTTGTTCAACTTGCCACCGGGGAACATGACACGTTGGGCATTCGTGTAAGTCCTTGTTGTCTTTGTAGTATAGAATGCAATCATTAGAGCATGAGTCAATTTTCTTGTAATCGAGCCCTAACGCATTAACGATTTTGCTCGCTTCATAATGAGTAGCTGGAATGCTGTCCTTCCCATCGGGAACTACCATTCTCAACAAATCCAACAACATCTCAAAATGTGTAATCGCCATTCCGCTTAGTGTGTGGATATGTATCATTCTAATCATGAATGATATCCTTGTGAACTCCGTGCATCCTTCGTCTAAATCAAACTCATTATCTTTCACTAATTTCATCAATCGATCATAGTCAACGGTGAGAAGATCATCATCTGACTTGTTTCCGCTAGGCAGCACGCATTGTATTTATGTCATCTGCCATTTGATCTCCATGCACAATATGCTCTTCTGCCCTAAGTATCTCCTCCGTTACGACACCTTCTCCGTGGTAACTCCAAAATTTATAATTGGGGTCGAACCCTTGAAACATCAAAGGGACACGTACAATGTACTTCTGAAGGATCTCATTGTTCTGGCACCTCTTGCCAGGGCAACTGATTTTTCCACTAGACATGCTTAGAGGGTTGGTATCAGCGTACTCTAAGATCACATCTATCCCCACTAAGTATCTTCGGTTTCCAGTCATGTTTAGATTCGATATTTCCATAAACGACTTGTCGGGAACCTCCGGCGTCTGTAATTGACGACGAAATTTACATTTAATTGTGTATCAACCATTTATATATTTCTAATTAACTATTTTGAGAACCTTTAAATGATAGTCGACTCTTTCTTAAAAGTATGCGGCTATCATTGTGATACCAAGAGTGTATGTTTTAACATGGCTATGTTATCATTAATCTAAAATTAAAATAAATTCTATTTTTCCTTGATATCGACAATATAACTAAAATAAATTTTATACCAATAGTGTACGTTTTAACATGGCTAGGTTCTCATTAATCTAAAATTAATATACATTCTATTTTTTCCTTGATATCGACAATATAACTAAAATAAATTTTATACCAAGGCTGTAAGTTTTTAACATGGCTAGATCCTCATTAATCTAAAATTAAAATAAATTCTATTTTTCCCTTGATATCGATAGTATAACTAAAATAAATTTTATGACACAGTCGTATAACGAGTATACCAAGAGTGTAGTATCAAAGTTGATTTGACTAAGTCCAAGCCACGGTCCTATTATGAGTATTCTCCTTTTGCAATTCAGATTTTACCAAATTAATTCCATATAGTGATGGATATTGAAATTGCATCATGATGCAAGTCCCATGGTACACACTCACCCTCACCATGACCCTCACCCTTACCCCTACCACGCCCTAACCCTAGCACCAACCCATACCCTAGACCCAAACCCAAACCCAACCCCAACCCTAACCGAACCCTAACCCACCATAACCATTCCCTAACCACAACCCTAACCCTATCCACAACCCGAAACCTTCCCCCAACCTTAATCTGACACCTAACCCTTTACCCTAACCTTAACCCTACCCTCAACCCTAATCCTAGCCCTGGCTCCAACCCTAACACTAACCGAACCCTAACCCAAAACCATATTTTTAAACCCTACCCTACCCCAACACCTAAACCGAACCACTACCTTCAACCCTCACCCTAAACTGAACCCCTTCTCATACCCTAACCCTAGCCCCAACCCCTTCCCTAGACTCAACCCCAACCCTAATACAACCAAATCCCAAACCCTAACCTTAACCCCAACCCTAACCCCAACCCTAACCCGAACCCCATCCCCAACCCAAACCCAACCCCAACCCCTAACCCTAACCTACCCCTAACCTTAACCCTAACACAAACCCTAACACTAACAATTAACACGTTTCTCGAGCAGGGGGGTCGCCAATGAGGGATGTGTCGGTGGGGGGGTTGGGGTCCGGGATTGGCAGAGTAGGAGAGAGAGGGGTCGAAGGGGGCATCAGCACCCGCCGTCTCCCTAGCTCCTGCTCTCCTCCTTCAGTTCAGAAGGAGGCAAGGGGAGCTGGGGCAACAACAGGGGCCGACGTCCCCTCCGACGCCCCTGCCGTCCATTCTAGCAAATAATAGAAAATTTAGGGCAAAATTTAGCGTACCTTGTATAGTGGTTGTCTTCGTCGGCGTCGACGTTAGCTGTCTCCTTCGTCGTCGTCATCCTCCCCCCTCTCTCTCGGATGAAAAGTGAAATCTTACCCAAAGTGGGGGGCGCGGGCTCCCCCAATTTGGGTAACAATTTTTTACTGGCAATGGACATTTAGGCACGGACATATTCGTGGCCGTTACAATTATTGGCCACGGAAATATCCTTAGCTAAAACGTAACAGCCACGACAAATTTCTTCACCACTTTCCCATGGATGATAGTTATCGGCCACGGACAATTCTGTGGCTAAAGGTCCACTAACGCCCACGAAAAAGTCCGTAGGCAATATTCCGTGGGCCTATATTTTATTCAGCCACGGATATTTGGCCACGGAAAAATCCGTGGCCGATATCCTACTATCAGCAACGAAATTGTCTGTGTCCAAATATCCGTGGCTGTAGACCCTTTTTCCATCGGTGTTGAACCGCAGAGCGCTACACTGGGCTGAGTCTAGAAGTTAACTGTGACGGGGACTCAGGATCCATAGACGGAAATCCTCCCAGTTATGGGCCGAAAGCAAGGCTCCAATTGCTCCTGCACTCTCCTAGTTATAAGGTTTCCCAATCCCCAACGAGTCATGTTAAGTTATTTAAGTAGCAGTTTGGTGTCATGTACTATGTTCATGTCGGTTGATGTTGTCTTGATGTTTTGTTGTCTCCAGATTGCATGTTAACAATGTGATGTCGTGTTTAGTGATGCCTATCAGAAGTCGTCTATGTTTAATATTGTTTAAATTATGTAGTCAAGGGGTTTACTGGCAATAAATTAACTTTACGTACATGTAGTAGTAATAAGACATGTCATGAGCCAGTTCATAGTTTCCATCCACAAGCTATTCATAATCAGTGACACCAAGAGTAACAACCCCTGACATACGCCATTTAAACATACGTTTAAACTTTCTAGTTTCGCATGCATATAATAATTTCCCAAAAAGGAATATTTTCCTTTAACATTTCAGTTTTAATCTAATTCATTAACGGATAATTATTTTTACAGAAGTACTAACCGAACAAATGATTTAACAACATTTATATCTTTATTGGATATATTTTTTTGAAAAAGGACTGAAATTTGTAAATCTTTTGCATTTCTGAAAATATTCACCAGAGGGATCAGATTTGGGTACTTCATCACTTTGTAGGAGGACCTGAACCTGCGACAAAGTCCATGGGATTGTAGCAAGGAACCAGAAACTAAAGACCAAGACAGTCGGGTAAGGGAGCCCCAGATCCCACGTAATCCACATCGAAACTCGAAACAACAAGCAAGGAAACCAGCCGAGCCCCAGGACATGCAAACCATGTTGAGAGATGTGTATGCCCTTGAGGCAATTTATCTTTGTGTATATGTACAACATCTTGTTCGAAATAATAGTAAGCTGTTTGGTAAGAATTTACCGAAGTTAATATTAATGTGGTCTACATTAGAACTTAGTTAAAGTCTTGGGACTTGATGCGAGGTCGAACAAGTATCGAGATGAGGATCTTGGTCATGGAGAAATGTTTGACCATTTGTAGCATAAGTCCTAAAACCATTCGTTGTTGTAAATGATTAGAGAAAAGGATATCAAAACATCGAAAAGACCATTTTGTCTTTTTCTTCACTATAGAGTGGTGACGATGATCTCATGGTCGTTCGACCTGGCGAAGTTGGAGACGAGACACAGGTGCTAATTGGAGAATGAGTTCCCTGAATGACCCAACGAGAGTTATCATATGGTTAACATTTACTAATCTGTCAGTGATAACTCTTAGTGATGATAGGTAAGTTGGTCCTTAGACTTGAGGTCATTGTACAAACCTGTATGTAAAGGGTGTCACTTAGATCCCTGACTTAGCTTCGAGGCAAGGCCTGTCAAAAGGTCTTTGGTTGGGTGACAGTTGACCGTGTGAGGAGAGTAATGACCAAGAGATGATTTGTCTCTCCCGTTTATGGGGAGTTAGCGCCGCACGTGTTAGTTCAGTCTTTAGTAAAACCTCTGGACAGAGTATGTTGGAAGAAGTCCAACATTGTTTGACTAAATATTGATGGAGAATAACCGGTTTTGAGATAGTAGGGTTGACAGTTGACCATGCCCTAGGCTTGGCTAAGCGACATAGTTATGACTAAGGGACTAAAATTGCGTTATTCATCACGGACACAGTCAGAGTGATTCCGACGACACTTTAGTCATTGAGTCAATCACGTAATTATGATGCTGAAACATGGACGACAACTGCTGATCGTGGTCACTGTCGTTTAGAGATTTTGATCCCCAACCTGTAGTAGGATCAGGCTGTATGGTCTCACGCCGAGTAGGATTTGCGTCTTAGTAATGGGAAGAATAAAGGAGGAGTGCACTCGGGTGCACAGGGATAATCAAACTCACAAAGGGTTTGTGAAAATAAGTCTAAAATAATTAAGTGGGGATTATAATATGTCATATAGTGTTTATGGACATATGCATAGAAATAAATAGATGTTTTCTACGAAAGTTGGGGAAAAAACCATGCTCAAATCGGAGTCCAAATGGGTGCTTAAATACTATTTAAAAGGAGTTTTAAATAGAGAATAATCAAAATGATATTTGAAAGGAGTTTCAAATTTTAAATAAATAAAAAAGGGGATCCTAATTTTTAGCTGGGCATTGCCCAGCCATGAACTAGGCAAAAGACCCAGCTCAACGCTGGGCAAAACGCCCATCGGGCCTTGGGGCCCAGGCCGAGTGCCTAGGCCCAAAGCGGGCTCAGCCCGCTTAAAAGGTGGGGGCGGCTGTTAAAGCAAGCACCTGGTCTACGCCAACAGCAAGTGGGCCCCATGGTGGGGCCCACAAGGGTTTAAGAAACCCTAGAGAATATGGCGGCTGGAATTCAGCGAAATGAGATTTTTTTGACCAACTTTGGACGTACATTTACGGGGTCAAATGACGTCAGAATTGAGCCACGTTTGCTTCTAGGTGTTCATCATTCAATGCTCTTCGATTTGATATATGATATCACTTTCAGAGTTCAACGATGAGAAAGAAACAATTCGTTAAAGTTTGGTCTTTGCGAAATACAAATTTGAACTTAATTATTTTTCTAATTTGATTAGTCCAACATTGCTCGTGAGACGAGAAAAGGGGGGCTCTCTATATAAATAAGGGCTAACCACCTTGAAAACCTGAACCAATTCTCCGCTTTGAGCAGCTCCAAAAAGTTTTAAGCACACTTGTAGTAAGACTTAATATTTATTTCCTCATCCTAAAATTCTTTCGTTCCTCTGCTCGAGTCCTAGCAAGACGGCGAGGAGGTTAGGATCAGATCCAAAGTCTTTGACGCAGGTATTGCTCAAGTGAAACTTTCTTCGGCTAGTGGTTGGCTCGGAGGCGCGGTGTTGGCTTGATTCGGTTGGCCTAATCTTGGATGTGAAGAGTCTGCTCGTTTCGAGGAGATAAAGATAGGTTGCTGAAAACGACGCTTTGCACTGTATCGAAGTGACATGTATATCTTTTATTTTATGTTTTCATATATGTTGCGACAATTTAAATCCGTCTTAGGGGTTGGTCAGACCCACCCCAATATAGTAGAGTTTCCTGGTTAGGGTTAACATAAACCTTAGGGTTGTCATTAAATATTTTAATGAACATTTACTTAGGATTGGTCAGACTCACTCGTGCGCTTGGGAACCGAATGAGTCGAGGGGGAAAATTTAGAGTGGGCTGAAAATATGGGGGAAATGAAATTAATAAGGAGCCCTTTTCTTGCAATTTACAGAGCACATGTCCAAATTTTTGGGTGCAATACACGTAACGTGCTCTGTAACATGTCAACAAAATTATTGTGTGTCAGCCATCTAGGCAACATGCACTCAAAAAAGTATATATGCTGAACAAGATGATGATCCAAGCTTGTGTTGGATTTCATATATATGAACTATGTTGATCAAATAAATGAGCAAGCTTGATCCAGCAAGCTTGAACCTGAATTAGCCAATCTAGTTAGAGCTTTCCCATTTGTGTTTGATTATATGCAATACTATAATTAAATTACTTGAATTTTACATGATATTGCACGAGCAAAACTTGAGAGTTCAGTAAGCGTATAAGCTACAATTTTACTATCTCATGTTCATCTTTCAATCCCCTGATTTGTGTATGTCTGCGTTTGAGTATGATGATTTTGCACCAATTTCCGACCGTCAACTATTTGATCTTTGTCTTTCTGTTTTTTTGTGAGTACTTGCGTATATTACATGCTTGATTTTACCTGTCTCGGTCTCCCAAATATGTCTTGATTTTTTTTACCTTTCCAGATTATATCTCTTAACTAGAAAAGGAGCCTGCACGCTGTGGTCTTTGCACTGGGAGTCAGTAATGATTCTATTATTGTAGAGATGTAATCTAGTTGTCATGTTTAGTATAGTTGAATGTTGAATTTGCATGCAAATTTTTGAATACGAACCCTACGTTATTGACAAAGGGAGATAGTGTTGATATTGCATGTGTTGTGCGCTGAGCAGAAGCAATCAGATCGTTTAAGTATCTAGCACGAAGAACAGATAGAGAGCAAACAAAAGATTTAGGTCGCCTAAACGACCAAGGGAACACTTCTCTTGATTTCAGTTAGGAGATACAAAAGGCACTCAACTGCTTGATTTCAATTAGGAGATACAAAAGGCACTCAACTGCTTGATTTCAATTAGGAGATACAAAAGGCACTCAACTACTCCTAAGAAATCCTCACAAATGGCTCTCTCAAAGATGGCTCTCATTGATCCTAAGGAACTTCCAATAGGACCACATACAACTTTTCCAATGCTTCAGTAGAAGCTCAATTGGATTCTCAATTTTTTGATGCTAATAACCAAGCACTTGCCCTCCTTTTATACTAGATGAAGGGGGACGGGTTGGTGCACTAACCCCCCAATGGGTTGGTGCACCAACCCCTTGGGTTGATGCACCAAACAAGGGAAGCCCATATGACTTTATCAAGCCAACAACCACAAATCTCCACCTTGGTGAGATATTAGGTCTAAGTCTCACAATCCACCGTCAATGCTCATCCTCGATGAGAATCGTCTCGTGTTCCCGTCATCTTTCCTCGAAAGGCTCATATGGCTTCGCATAGCCTCATTGCCCCAGAAGGGGCCACCAAAGTCATCTCATATCGTCAACATATAAGTCCGAGCCATACTCAAACTTGACTCCAATATCGAATTTCATAATCTAGTCCGTCGAACAATCACTACCAATCCTTGGCTTCATCAGTCGTCATTGATTTCATCTCATCACACCAATCTTTCCTTCGTCCACATAGGTCGCCATTGTGCGCCACCTCGTCGAATAAGGTCGGAGACTCATCACACCTGACAAAGAAAGCAAATGAGACCTTTCTTACATGTTGACATCTCTCATACCTTGGTCTCCAAACTTTGATAGAATCCATCTGCTGTGCAAGTTGTTAGGATAAGGTATCTCCACCATACTGACTTGAACCATCACCTCTATTAGCACCACCTCTCAGAAGATCATTCAATGACGTCTTCTTTGGTGCATACGAGTTTGAGTCGGTAGCTCGCTCATCTGGAACACTTGTTGTCTTCATCATCACCGTACCATCCAAGTAATAGAGGTTATTTTCACGCTTTCCCTTCATCAGGATCATTGCTCCTCGTATCACCTTCAAAGCGCTGTCCTTCATAGTCACTTTGCAACCCTTGGTTTCAAGTGAACCAAGCGATATCAAAGTGTACTTCACATCTGCCACATAATGAACATCGCCTATGTCTTGTGTGACACTATCACTCATCTTTATGCGGATCGTGCCAATGCCCGCAGTCGTGCATGCTCCATCGTCTCCAAGAAGGATTTTACGCTTACTACCTTCATAGAAAGTAGTAAAGTACTCTATGTAGGATGTCATATGGAACGAGCAACCCGAGTCGAGCACCCATCCCACCTTCTTCACCCCTTCCGTCCACCAACTAGGACCCACTCATCCACCTCCTCGTTTTTGACAATGTTGGCGGTAGCATCCTTCTTCTTATTGGCCTTTGGGCACTCCCTCGCCCAATGTCCTTTTTCCTTACAAAAGGCACATTGATCCCTCTCGATTTTTTGCGCGGAGCTCTACTAGTGTCCCGTGTCTCGGATATATGGTTCCCTTTGCGGCCTCCACCTCTTTCATTGCTCCGACCTCTAACCACGGTAAGCGCTTTGGACCATTGGCCCCTCATCTTCTCATCATCCTTCTTTCTAAATTCATTGCTTATGAGAGCGTTAGAAACTTCATTGAAGGTGATAGATTCTTTACCATAGGTTAAGATCGAAACGATGTGCTCATAGTCTTTATTCAGGGAGTTGAGGAGAATCATCGCCTTTTCCTCATCTTCCACCTTGACGTCGATGTTCCTCAAATCTGGGAGGAGTTTGTTGTAGTAGTCGAGGTGTTCTTCAACTGAAACTCCATCCTCCATCTTGAGGCCAAAAAGATTCTTCTTTAGGTGTAGACGATTCTGAATGTTCTTTTTCATATACTTCTCACCAAGTGCATCCCATAATGCTTTCGCATTCGTCTCCTCCATAAAAGGGTACTTCTTCTCTTTTGTCAAGAAGAGCCGGATCGTGCCGCAAGAGGTCCGGTTCATCATCTTCCACTCCGCATCCGACATCGTAGTCAGCCTCTCGTCTAGTACTTGATCTTGACCAAGTTGGTTCAATATGTCAAGTACTTCGCATCTCCACCTGTCGAAGTTGATACGCCCATCAAACTTCTCAATTTCGAACTTCGTACTGGATACGATAGTCCGTGTTGTTGAAGATTGCACCATTGAAGTAGAAGCGTCGTCGCCATCTTTGCCCATCTTCTTCATCTAGATCTTTGTCGTCAAAGCTCTGATACCAATTGTTGTGCACCGAGCGGAAGCAATCAGATCGCCGAAGTATCTAGCACGAAGAACAAATAGAGAGCAAACAAAAGATTTAGGTCGCCTAAACGACCAAGGGAACACTTGTCTTGATTTCAATTAGGAGATAGAAAAGGCACTCAACTACTCCTAAGAAATCCTCACAAATGGCTCTCTCAAAGATGGCTCTCAATGATCCTATAGAACTTCCAATAGGACCATATACAACTTTCACAATGCTTCAATAGAAGCTCAATTGGATTCTCAATTTTCCGATGCTAATAACCAAGCACTTGCCCTCCTTTTATACTAGATGAAGGGGGAGGGGTTGGTGCACCAACCCCCCAATGGGTTGGTGCACCAACCCCCTTGGGTTGGTGCACCAAACAAGGGCAGCCCATATGGCTTTATCAAGCCAACAACCACACCATGTATATTTGAAAATATGCAGAGATAGAAATACTTCCCTCACTACTAACGTATCAGGGTTGTTTATACCTAATGCCTAATGTCTAACTACAAACCTAAATTCTTATATGTCAACAATGAATAACTTGTTACAGGAAGTCGAAAATTGTTTAGCAATCAAAAGCTTTGTAAAATTATCAGCTGGGCATGTGAAGGATTGTAAGGAGTGCACAGCCCTTATTGTCCCCAACATCCCGACCAAAGTGAAAGTCGACATTTATATGTTTAGTTATCTTATGAATCACTTGATTATGTATAATGTAGTTCATAGCCTGATTGTCACAAAACATAGTCATATGCCTATGATACAAAAAGTCCAGCTTGCACGAGAGTTTTCAACCATGTTATCTTACATGTAGTCGGAGTTATAGCATGATACTTTGCTTCAAATCCAGAACATGCTACAACTTCTTGTTTCTCACTCTTTTAAGTGACCAAATTTTTTCACATAAATAGAATAGTCAGTAGCAGACTTTTCAATCTTTTTTGCCTTATGCATAATTGAATCTGAAAAGGCTTCAATCTTCAATTAGGTATTCTTTCTATACCACATACCATTCTCTAATAATTTTTAAATATAAACCCAAATTCTCAAGGCAGTCTGCCAGTAAACTTCCTTTTGCTTATGCATGAATCGGCTCACCAATCTTACAACACAGTAACATCTAGCATGATCACTGTAAGATGGATGAATTGACCAACCAAATATATCTACATATTTAATGTGAATGCTAGATAAATCAATGGAATGAATGGACATTATTGCTTGATTATCTTGGTTGAAATCAAACTGATTACCAAAATCGACTGGAATTTTTGCCCGCTCAAAGAAGCCAACATCTTCATCTCGGACTGGCACCATAGCACCCACCATATCTAGAACTATAAATTGGTATAAGAGCAAAAGTAGATCTAAAAATCCCATCCTTTTCAAATAGAAAACAATCATATCATTCATTAGATTTGAAAAAAAATCTCAAAATCATAGTCATCAATCTTCACCTTAAAAATTATTCTCTGCAATTTTTCCTGAATTTTATCATTTCTGCAGTTTTTTTTAATTTTCTGTTTAAAAAACTTAAAAAGTCATAAGCTTCACTATGCATCCCTCTTCTACACCCCAACACTAAAAACCCCCAACTCCAACCTCACAACCACATCCGCCAGCCACACCCATGTCATCTTTGTCATCGCCCCATTTTTCCATTAGCGTCTCCTTCCTAATCACCACTAGCATCAACGTTGATGTACGCCATCGATGCTGCCACCCCTATGACGACGTCATCAACTTTAATCTCCAGAGTCGATATGATCATCGTCTATGCCACTCTACTTCGATGTCATAGTCTTAGCTCCGATTACATCCTTCTCAACGTCAACCTTTAGTGGCATATCCATCTTTATTGATGTCAGAATCCTTTTATTACCTCAACAACTCTATTGGCATTTCATAGCTCACCTTTGATGATTGTGAGGCTAATTAAAGCCACCTTCGACAAGTGCAAAACCTCTGCAATATCGTTGGCGATGAGATTGAGTCGAAATCATCACAAATATTCTCGACAACTTCGATCAAGCTAGATTTGGCTTAGATTTGAGCTGACATTATTCATTGGCTCAGATTTGAGTCAATCCTGTAGAGAAGTTGGCTCGGTTCGATGCAGGAGAAGCAGTTGTATGGAAGACGAATTATCTTATGCAGAGGTAACTCGACTGCGTCTGGATTCAACCTATCTGACTCTGTACAAATCAGATACGAGGATGTTGGGCATGTGGCTTCGTCAGCGCAGTTTGGTTGTTCGGTCGTCAATTAGAGTCTGAAGGTCGAACGATCGGCATTGGGTCGATATGTCGTAACACGATTAGAGTCCATGTTCGGTCAATCGGTCGTTTAGAGGCTTGAAGGATGAAAGCTCGTCCGCATGGCTCGGCACTAAGGTTTCTCGATATAGAAGGAAGGTCGATCGGTCAAAGGGGGCCCATTGGGATGCGGCCTAGTAGGAAGCGGCGATTGGCCCACTAGGCTGCAGCGACAATAATTGCGTAGAGTGGCAATTGGATCAGATGTCATAATTGTCTGGATCCGTATCCTAAGGAATTCCTAGCCAATGATGATACCTATGGTAACCTAGGGTTATAAATATGGAGTTTTAGGTTAGGGTTTTGGGTAGAACACATTTGTATTCTTTGAGAGAGCCGCCATCGAAGAGAGCCAAATTTGAGAGATTATATTATGAGCTTTTGGAGAGATCTCGTGTGCTTATTCTTTGTTGGATGAATGGAATATTTGTATTGATTCTCTCCTTTCGTAATAAAGCTCATCGGTGTTCCCCCTTGGCCGGTCCACGGCCTAAAAGCAATCTTGTTTGGGTGCTCCAGTTGTTCGCTGCTTATCCTTCGTCCTCGATCCCTGCGATCTTGAGTTATTCCGCTGCATCTGTTGTAACGACTGGTTTTCTTGTATCTGGATTATAATATTATATATATATATATGTGTGTGTGTGTGTTTTGGTGGATTTTCTCCTCATGTGTGGTTTTTGTCTCCGTGGCTTTCGTTTCCGATCGTTTCGTCGTGATTTTCTAGCTTCTTCTTTAGAATCGTCGATTTCAGAGTAAGTCATTCGTGATGGGCTTCATATCGGTCATATCTTACTGTTAGATCAAGCCTAGGAGTCTTAGGAATCGATCCCGGAGCTTCGCGCTCCATTTCGGAACTTTCAGTGCACATTAGCCGGTGTAAGAAGGGGCACCGACTGACTAGATGACGATCCAGTCGGTCGGAAAACCTTCTTGAACCGACTAGTGGGCTTTGATAAATGTTTAGGAGTTACTGTTTATCGTTAGTCGGTCTAAGAACGTTGGTTGACCGACTAGGTTGCAAACTAGTCGGTCAGTAATGCTTCTTTAACCGACTAACTCATTAACTATTTTTGGTACCAGTTACTGTTCACTTTTAGTCGGTCTAAGAACGTTCATCGACCGACTAGATGTCAAACTAGTCGGTCAGCAGTTGTTCTTTGACCGACTAACTCTTAGTTCAGGTTTTCGTCTGGAGCTATTGTTTACACTTAGTTGGTCTGCGTTGGTCAACCGACCGACTAGTTCTCAAACTAGTCGGTCAACAGTTGTTCTTTGACCGACTAATCAGTGCAGTAAACCCTAGTTTTGCCCTAGCCGTCACCAAACCCTATAAATACCCCTCCCAAACGTTTTCTTCTTCTTCTTCTTCAACTCTAAACCTAATTTATCCCCCATTGAGCTCTCATCTTCCCCAAACCCTCAAACCTTCATTCCAAGCTCATCCTCCATCATCCAAACCCTCATTTAACACTTTCCACCTTCCACCTTCCTCAAACCTTCATCCAACCCCCAAAATCCCCCAAAACCCATATCAAAACCTATTTCTCCAGATTTTCCCCATCCTTTCCAGATCTGAACCCTAGGTTCCCCGGAGCGTTTCTTCCGTTGTCGTGCTTGCTCGGCATCATTCTTCCGCTTCCAATACGGTAATAATCGATCTCTTAATGTTTTCATAACCCGTTGTGTTTTTGTGAAACCCTAATGAAATGAAGGTTGTTTTGATGATTGTTTCTCCATAACAGCGACTTCCCCGTAGATTAGCGTCCGTGGGACGAACCCTCGTTGATCGTCATCCTCGGTGCTAGGCAAGTGAAACTTGCCACTTAGGGTTTTGGGCCATGTCTTAGGCCATTTGCTTGTTGTAGGCGTAAAAGAGACTAGGCGACGAAATGATACTCGCCTAGGCGCAAATTTAGGAACTAGCTTGACAACGAAGCTAGATCCGACATTTATCATGTTGCACAACTACCATGTCATGTTTAATTTCCATTAACGGTACGCAAATTAATTGTCATGTCATTGCATTCTTTGAGTGTTTCCGTGATTGCGTAGCTTCGCTACATCTTGTGAAATGATTGAGGCTAGATGCACCCCTATGCCAAATGAATTACGCTCCTAGTTATGATCCAGGAAACGAGCTCTTGTGCGGGGCAACCCTGGCTCATTTACTGAGCTCATGTACAGGGACCCTGGCTCGTCTACATGTGGGTATTGGGGGTAAGAGTTAAGCGGCCAATCAACTGGGAGTCTGCCCGATCAGCAACTGCAGTGGTAAGGCGTAAACTCTGGGTTCTGGGGTAGTGTTAAGCGGCCAATCAGCGTGAATGCCAAACCGTTCAGCTGTAAGGCGTAAACATCTACAAACAACTTGAAAAGTGACTAGTGAAAAGATTGAGATTGTTAGTAGCTTGGCTACTCTTGACTTGTCCTGATAAATTGTTCTCTTGTACTTATTGTTTCACCATGTCTTGCTTGTGCACTCATACCATAACTGCCATGTCATGCATACTATAACTGCTAGGTTGTTAGTGCCTCACTTTCATTTTCCTTGCCCAAGTCTTTTAGACTTGCTGACATGTGCCCCCTTACTCTTTTGGGTGACACATGTTAGATCCTGAGCCTGAGTACATTGTTGAGGACGAGGTGTTTGCTGACGCCGAGCCCGAGCCTTTGTTTGGCGAGGAGTACGTGGACACTGGGGACCAGTCCTAGTGTCTTCGTTGAGCTTTTCCCTTTTTGTTTTAGACTGCTATTTTGTTGTCGGTGCGTAGCACCTATACTTTGTTACGTTGTTCCTTTTGTTGGCCTTGTTCTGGGCCTTTAGACTCTTTCTTTTAGCCTGGTGGCTTTTCTGGATGTTGAACTTAATTTTCATGTTGGACAAATTATGAGATATGAGATTTCATTCTGTCTCTCCTTGTGTTGTTATTGTTGTTCCGTTTGTGGTTACATGGACCTGCTTATGTTTTATTGACGCTTATCGGGTTTGGGGCTTCACAGCTACACTCTCGTGCGGACCTTCTCACGTCTCGCCTCCATTTTAGGGAAGCGGGGCGTGACATCTGTGTAGGTAGAGCTGGGCTCCGTCGCATAATAAATTGGTATCGGAGCTGTACGGTGTTGGCGATCAACATAGAAGACGAATATGAGTAGCGGTGGCGATGACGGTTCTCAAAAGGCGTCGACTTCTGGGTATTATTCAACCTCTCGGACTATTGTGTCTAACACAAAGTTCGAAATTGAGAAGTTTGTTGGAAAGATCAACTTCAATATATGGAGATGTGAAGTCATGGATATCTTGAACCAACTTGGTCAAGATATCGCATTAGACGAGAAGCCGACATGCCTGACCGATCAGGAGTGGAGAACTCTAAATCGAAGTGCAGATGGTACCATCCGCCTGTATTTGTCCAAGGAGAAGAAATACCCATACATGGAGGAGATAAGTGCAAGAAAGTTCTGGAAGAAGCTCGGCGACAAGTTCATGAAGAAGAACATCCAGAACCGACTACACTTGAAGAAGAATCTTTTTGGTTTGAAGTTAGCTGAGGGGGTTTCTATGGAAGAACACCTCGACTACTACAACAAGCATCTTACCGACTTGAGGAACGTCGACGTGAAGGTCGATGATGAAGACAAGGTGATGATTCTCCTTAACTCTCTACCCATCGAGTATGAGTATTTGGTGTCGGTTCTACCTATGGTTAGGAATCGATCACATTTGAAAAAGTGTCCAACGCTCTGACGAGCAACGAATTCAGGAAGAACGATGGGGACACTTGCAGCCGAGCTTCGAGCGACGCTCTTACAGTAGTAAGGGGTTGTAGTAGTAAGAAGGGTGGAGATCGAAGGGGGTATTTTAGATCCAAGTCTGGAGACAAGACAAGAGGGCCCCAGCGCAAGGTGGCAAAGGACCAATGAGGGCATTGGGTCAGAGACTGCCCCAAGGCGAAGTAAAATCACGACGCAACCGCCAATGTCGCGAAGGGCATTGAGGTCGAGGAGTATGTATTGGTCGGTGCTTCGGAGGTCGTAATGTCAGATGATTGGGTGCTTGACTCTGGGTGCTCATTCCATATGATGCCACATCGAGAGTACTTTACGACCTTCAAGGAAGGTAGTAAGTGTACAGCCTTGCTGGGCGATGACCAAGCTTGCAGTACAACAGGCATCGGGATAGTGCGGATGTGGATGGGCAACGGTGTTACACGAGACATCGATGATGTGCGTTTTGTTTCCGACCTAAGGCGCAATCTCATATCGATGGCTCACTCGAATCCAAGGGATGTCGAGTGACTATAGAGAATGGAGCTCTGAGGGTGACTAAAGGAGCAATGATCGTGATGAAGGAAAAGCGTCAAGGTAACCTTTATTATTTGGATGGTTCAGTCGTAGCTGGCACAGCGACTCTGACTCGTGAGGCTGAGGAAGACGACTCAATGTTATGGCACATGCAACTAAGTCATGTCGGTGAGAAAGCATTGCAGAGGCTTATCGTTGGGGTCGTCTAAAGGGAACAAAGACCAAAAAGATCGAGTTCTGTGAGCACTGTGTGTTTGGAAAACAGACAAGTGCTTCATTTGGACGGCCATCCTTAATACGAAGGCAGTGCTCGACTATGTACACACCGACGTATAGGTTTCGTCTAGGACATCATCATGGGAGGGAAACACTACTTTGTATCGTTCATCGACGATTTCTCACACATGGTGTGGGTGTTTCTGCTAAATTCGAAGGATCAAGCTCTTAGCACTTTTATCGAGTGGAAGAAGCTGGTCGAGACTCAGACTGGTCAGCGAATCAAGCGTCTGTGAAGCGACAACGGTGGTGAGTATAGGTCAGATCTCTTCGAGAAGTTCTACAGATCGAAAGGGATACAAAGACACTTCACCATTGCTGGTACGCCGCAACAGAATGGGGTAGTAGAGAGGATGAATCGAACCTTGCTGGAGAAAGTTCGATACATACTGTCAATTGCTGACCTATCAAAGGAATTTTGGGCAGAGGCCCTGGCATATGCGACCTATTTGGTTATTCGGTTACCATCTGCTGCATTGGAAGGAAAACCTCCTTTGGAGGTATGGTCAGGAAAACCAGTTTTTGACTATGGATCACTTCGAGTTTGGGGCTGCCCTAGTTACTATACCGTGAAGGAAGACAAACTCGATGCTCGAGCCAAGAAAGCCATCTTCTTGGGCCTCAGTAGTGGTGTCAAGGGATACCGACTATGGTGTCCGACACAGAGGAATGTGATCCTACGCAGAGATGTAACGTTTGATGAGTCGGTGTTACTGAAGAAAGAGAATGAGCCAAAGGTGGAGGTTGAACAGACACAATTGAAGCAGGTTTTCGACAACGTGTCTTGTAACGACTGGTTTTTATCTATGTTTTGGCTATTATATATATATTATGGTTGTTCTCTTCCTTGTGTGTTTTCCCTGTTGGACGTTCTTCTTAGCATCCATATCTTAGAGCTAGGTTGATTTTAGAAGCCATAGGAACCTTCCCGAAGCTTCGTGCTTCAATTCGAGACTTTTCGTGCATCTTAGTTGGTTCAAGAAGTAGAACCAACCGACTAGATTGCAATCTAGTCGGTCGGCAACTCTTCAGGAACCGACTAGTTCACCTTGATTATTTCAGCTGAGTTACTGTTTACACTTAGTCGGTCTAAGCACATTCATCGACCGACTAGTTCCCAAACTAGTCGGTTAACACTTGTTCTCAGACCGACTAACTCTGAGATCTTTCTGACAGCCGAGTTACTGTTTACCGTTAGTCGGTCAAAGAACCACTATCGACCGACTAGTTGATAAACTAGTCGGTTAGAGTTTCTTCTCAAACCGACTAACTCTCAGTACCTATTGTCTTTCATATTTTGCCCTTAGTCGGTCAATGAACATTCACCGACCGACTAGTTCCCAAACTAGTCGGTTGACGGACCTTCATAGACCGACTAGATCTGTCTACCCTGTGTCGACCATGTTCACTGTTTGCCTTTTAGTCGGTCTCAGTTGGACGACCGACTGACTAGTTCCCAAACTAGTCGGTCAACCACTCTTCACTGACCGACTAATCTACCCAGAAACCCTAGGTTAAGTTGTAGCCGCCGCTTTTATTTCTATTTAAACCCTATACGTTTTCACTTCTCCTCTCACTTTTGCTATCCGATTTTCTTCCCCAATCATCCCCCAACCTTCCTCCTACCCTTCCTCATCCTCCCGTGCTCCCTCTCACCCTCCATTGCGCCGGCAACCACCCTATAGGCCGCCGGCCAACCCTAAAACCCCCAAATTCTCTTTTGCTCCAGTTTTTCTCCTACAATCTCCATTCTCCAGATCTGTTGTATCTCAGTTGCGAGGAGTTCTCTTCAACCGTAGTTCCCGGGATCGCTTCTTCTGTTGCCGTGCTAGATCCGATTTGGCAACGGCAATCCGGAGATCGTCGAGATCCTCTCCTACCTGCAGATTCGTAGGCGTCTTGGATCGTCGTTCTTCCGCTTCATAAACGGTTAGTAACCTGTCCTTAATCAACTTGTAACCCACACTATAATTTAGAAAACCTAATAAAAATGGATTGCTATACGTTGTAGGATTCCAATACAAATCCGGATTAGAATATCAAATTCTGATTTTCTGTTTTGCCATAACAGTGACCCATCCCCGTAGAATAGTGGACTCTCGTCGACCGTCATCACCGGAACCAGGCAAGTGAAACTTACCAACCTTGTTTTTGGCCATGCTTTAGGCCATTTCCTTGCTTTTAGCGTGAAAGAGACTAGACCGTGAAATGATAGCGGTCTAGGTGCAATTTCCAAGTTCTAGCTTGACAACGAAGCTAGATTTGCCTTTTGTCATGTCATGTCATGCATTTGCCTGTCACGTTTACTTTCTTTAACGGTACGCATTTTAATTGAATATCTGCCATGCATTTGCATTCTTACATGCCATTTGATTTGTATGTTGCATCGTAGCACACGCTACAAAATCCTTGTACAATCCGTGTTTCCGGCTAGGCACCTGCTATGCGGGCATAACCCTACGCCATACTTGTTAAAACACTTCATGGCTCGTGATCCAGAAGCGAGCATTCCGTGTTCGGGGGTAAGGCCCTGGCTCGATACACGTGGAGGGGTATGGATAAAAGGTCACTTGAGCGTAAGAGTTGGCCCGTACAGCCTATCTAGCCAAAGGGCGGAATCTCTGTGCACGACGTGCTTACTATACTTGTACTTGTCCTTGTGAATGAATATTTGTTTCCTTATCATGTCCATGTTTCCATGTCATGTTTACTCCTTGCCATGTCATACTTACTGTTTTTACATATTTACTGCACATCTTATATATATGTCATGTCATGCATACTTTAGAATTGCTAGGTTGCTTTTACCTTTCTTCAGTTTCCTTGCACAAAGTCTTGTAGACTTTACTGACATGTGCCCCTTCTCTTTGGGTGTCGCATGTTAGTTGTCAAGCCAGAGTCCGCAGTTGAGGGCGAGGAGTTCGTGGAGTTTGAGCCTGATTCCATTGCTGACGTGGAGTACAAGGACACCGGTGACCAGTCCTAGTGTTCCTTCATCGTTTTTCCTCATTAGTCTGCTGTTAGCTTGTCGGTGAGTAGCACCATCTTTTATTAGTTGTTTCTTTGTTGGCCATGCTGGGCCTTTCTTTTGGACTTTTGTTAGCCTGGTGGCTTATCTGGTTGTTGAACAATTTTTTTTGGACGTTGAAATGAATAATTTATTAATTTGCCTCTTTCTATTATTGTTATCTTTGTTCCGTGTCACATTACAGGGATCTGCGTGATATTCTAGATGCTTTAGAGGCTGGAGCCTCACAGCTCCTCGCCTGAGTGGGCCTCGTCATGCATCGCCTCCATTTTAGGGAAACGGGTCGTGACAGGTTTTGTTGGTGGCCCATGCAGGTCCCCCTCTCTGTAACTGTGACTTAATCAGAACAACGATAAGAATTATAGAATGTCCGATAAACAAATTCGACACCCGAGTCATAGGGCTAAGAGTCTGATTTTATTCCGTTTTTCTGTGTCATTAGATGGCTGGAAGACGGAATACCCGTACTGGTGGTGGTGTGCCCCCCTCGTGTCGAGGAGCTGGACCGAGAGCCCACCAACGGGGAGATCATGCGGATGATGCATCAGATGATGCAGGTGTAGCAGGGGACGCTTCAGAATGCCCGGAATGTTCTGCCTGCTCGAGCAGCGCAGCCAGTCCAGAATGTCCCTCGCTTCGAGCCAGGAGAGAAGCAGTTTCGGGAGCTGGGCCCCGCTTACTTTGATGGGACCGAAGGACCTCTAGCTGCTGATGAGTGGACCAGGAATATAAAGGACAACCTGAAGATGTCGAAGGTCGACCCGGCTGGATGGGTTGACTTGGCGAAGAGACATCTTAGAGATAATGCTCGGAACTGGTGGGATGCCGAGGAGGAGATGCTGGAGGAGCCGATATCTTGGCTTACTTTCAAGTCCAGATTTGATGAGGAGTACTTTCTGAAGGCTGCCAGGAGGGAGATGGCACAGCGCTTCATCGACCTGAAGCAGGGGAGCTTGACGGTGGACCAGTACCACCAGGAGTTCACCAGGCTGAGCCGTTTCGCATCGAAGATGGTGCAGGATGCTGATGAGAGGGCCCAGAGGTTTCTGTAGGGGCTTTCTTTGGATCTTTAGAGCTTTGTGTCTTCTTCTGATTCGGAGTCCTATCAGAAGGTTCTGATTGCAGCGAAGAGGCAGGAGAAGATTGTGAACCAGAAGAGAGGATGTGCTTCTGGGGCTGGGAAGAGGCATGTGGAGCAGGCCAGGGCAGTGATGAGACCAGTGTTCAGGCCCAATCAGCCGGTACAGTTCAAGAGGCTAGGAGGACCTCCTACTCAGAAGACTTGCCATTTCTGTGGCAAGACTGGGCATGTCAAAGATCAATGCCAGAAGATGTTGGGACAGTGCTTGGTTTGTGGTGGTCCTGCGCATGTCATGAGGGACTGTCTGAAGTCCAAGTAGCCTTGGAAGAGACCAGTTGCAGCTCAGCTGTTGCAGCAGAGAGCACATGTACCTGCTGGACATGGAGCGCCTCTCGTTCCACAGAGGCAGGCTTTTCAGCAGGCTGTTCAGCCGAGGAGGCAGGCTTTTCTGATGACTGCAGTTGAGGCTGAGACAAAGGATGAGGTTATTGCAGGTAACCCTCTGTTTAGTTGTTCCTTTCCTTAGTTAGTTTTGGTTGTTAGATTTGTTTGGTTGCTTGCATATGATTGTTATTGGAATAGGGTTTGATTGTTAGATTGCTTGTTAGGTGTGATTTTGGTTTGCACATTTCCGGCACGAGTCCTCTTCGACTCTGGTGCATCGATGTGCATTATTTCCCGGAGCTTCGTGGAGAAGCATTCCTTGTCGACTTCCCCTCTTCCCAAGAGTTGGGATATCGTTACAAGAAATAGCATGATCTCGGTGCATCGTGGTTGCAATTCTTGCCCTTTGGTGGTCTGTGGACATGAGCTTTACGCTGATTTCATCATCCACGACATCATCAACTATGATGTCGTCCTTGGGATGGACTGGCTTGGGAGTTTCTATGCCACGATCGATTGTCGGAGGAAGAAGGTGGTGTTCGAGATTCCAAGCCATCCGGTGTTCGAGTTCAGTCGTGGCAGCAGTTCGCTTAGTCCGGTCAGGTTTCAGGCCAAGCCAGTGGAGATTGTTGCTATACAGATGGAGCAGTGTAGACCAGCGGTGGTGCGTGACTTCGACGATGTCTTCCCCGAGGAGATGTCAGGATTGCCGCCCGATCGAGCTCTTGAGTTTTTGATCGATCTTATTCCAGGAGCGCAGCCTATCTCAAAGGTGCCCTATCGCATGGCACCAGCAGAATTGGAAGAATTACGGAAGCAGCTGGACGAACTTCTTCAGAAGGGTTACATTCATCCCAGTGTGTCTCCGTGGGGAGCACCAACATGTTCACGTCGCATGTGTGTGGACTACCGGGAGTTGAATGCGGTGACCGTCAAGAATCGATATCCGTTGTCTCGTATAGATGACATCTTTGATCAGCTTGGAGGATCGAGGGTATTCTCTAAGTTGGATCTGAGGAGCGGTTATCATCAGCTGAAGGTGAGGAAGGAAGATGTTCCGAAGACAGCATTCAGGACTAAGTATAGACACTACGAGTTCGTGGTTATGCCTTTCGGTGTAACCAACGCACCCGCCATATTTATGAATCTGATGAATCTGATCTTCTATGACTTTTTAGACAAGTTTGTCATTATCTTCATTGACGACATTCTGATCTACTCAAAGTCAGAGGAGGAGCATGCATCGCACTTGAGGACAGTGTTGGAGATCTTGAGGAAGCATCGGTTGTATGCTAAGTATTCCAAGTGCGAGTTTTGGCTGGACAGAGTTGCTTTTCTCGGGCATGTGGTGTCAGGAGATGGTATTTCGGTGGACCCCGAGAAGATCAAGGCTATCAGGGAGTGGCCTGTTCCGCAGTCAGCGTCTGAGATCCGGAGTTTCCTTGGGCTTGCAGGTTATTATCGGCGGTTCATTAGGGACTTCTTCCGTATTGCTGAGCCGATGACCAGACTGACGCGGAAGGATGTACCATTTGTTTGGTCTGATGATTGTGGGGAGGTTTTTGATGTTCTGAAGGAGAGGTTGACGACTGCCCCTGTTCTTGCTGTGCCTGATCGGAGTGGAGGATTCGAGATCTTTTGCGATGCTTCTGGCAAGGGTCTCGGTTGTATATTGCATCAGCATGGGCACGTGGTAGCGTATGCTTCATGTCAGCTTAAGACCCATGAGAAGAATTACCCGACGCACGACTTGGAGCTGGCAGCAGTCGTGTTTGCGCTGAAGATTTGGAGGCACTTCCTACTGAGTGAGAGGGTGAAGATCTTCACCGATCACAAAAGCCTGAAGTACATTTTTACTCAGAAGGAGCTCAACATGAGACATCGTCAGTGGTTGGAGCTCATGGCAGATTATGAGATCGATCTGTAGTATCACCCTGGCAAGGTGAATGTGGTTCTGGATGCGCTGAGTAGGCTTCCGGCAGTGATGATGTTGACTTCGCAGTGGAGATTGCAGCAGGATTTTTGCGAGTCTGGTATTGAGATTGTTCTTCCTAGAGAGGCCTCTTCGTTGATGTGTATGCAGATACAGTCGATGATCGTGGATAGGATCAAGGCTGGACAGGTTGGAGATGCTAAGTTGGTGAAGATTCGGGAGCAGGTGGAAGCCGGTCTGCGGACTGACTTCTTTATTCATGAGGATGGTTCGTTGAGATTTGGAGCCAGGTTGTGTGTGCCAGCTGGAGACATCAGAGAGGAGGTGTTGGTTGGCACACAGTTCGCCGTATTCTGTGCATCCTGGTGGGACCAAGATGTATAAGGATCTCCGTCTGAACTATTGGTGCCATGGTATGAAGAGGAGTGTGGCTCAGAGTGTAGCCAAGTGTCTGGTTTGCCAACAGGTAAAGGCGGAGCAGCAGCGTACGGCAGGGTTGCTACAACCGCTTCCGATTCCAGAGTGGAAGTGGCAACACATCACTATGGACTTTGTGACTGGACTGCCTCGGAGTCCGAAGCAGAATGACGCGATTTGGGTGATCGTAGATCGATTAACCAAATCCACGCACTTTATTCCTTTCCGAGTAGGACAGTCTAAGGAGACGCTAGCGAGGAGATATATGGAGGTAAATCTTTTACCCTCCATTTTTATTTCTTTTCTTAGTTTAGATAGTGATGTAACGTGAATCGTGCAGGAGATCATACGACTTCACGGAGTCCCCGTGAGTATCATGTCAGACAGAGACACGAGATTCACATCTCAGTTCTGGCAGAGTCTGTAGAAGAGTTTGGTTACGAGTTTGAGTTTCAGCACGGTGTACCATCCGCAGACAGATGGCCAGTCCGAGAGGACGATTAAGATCTTGGAGGACA
This sequence comes from Scilla litardierei, assembly GCA_030789695.1. NCBI lineage: Eukaryota > Viridiplantae > Streptophyta > Magnoliopsida > Asparagales > Asparagaceae > Scilla > Scilla litardierei. The sequence goes on from CM061142.1 coordinate 126,841,921, forward strand.
TGCTGAGGGCGTGCATGTTGGACTTCAAGGGATCTTAGGAGGATCATCTCCATCATGTTGAGTTTGCCTACAATAACAGCTACCATGCGAGTATTGGCATGACACCTTTCACCGCGCTATATGGGAAGAAATGTCGATCACCACTGAGCTGGGATGACATTGGAGATCGGGAGCTGTTAGGACCTGAGATGATCGTGGAGGCAGTGGATGTTGTGAGGAACATACGAGAGAAGCTGAGGATTGCTCAGGACCGTTTCAAGCATTGGGCTGATGCTAAACTGCGTCCTTTGGAGTTTCAGCCAGGTGACCATGTGTTCCTGAAGATTTCCCCGAATCGAGGAGTGATTCGCTTTGGAAAACGAGGGAAGCTGAGCCCGAGATACATTGGACCGTTTGACATTCTGGAGAGAGTTGGCGAGGTAGCCTACCGCTTAGCCTTGCCACCATCTTTGGAAGGAGTTCACGATGTCTTCCATGTGTCGCAGCTTCGTCGGTACATCAGCGATCCATCTCAAGCTGTGGATTTCTCGGAGATCACCGTTCGCCCTGATCTAACGTATGACCAGCAGCCAGTGCAGATTTTAGACAGGCGTCAGAAGTCACTCTGGAACAAGACAGTCGATCTTGTTAGGGTGATGTGGCGACACGGCTCGCTAGGAGAGTCTACTTGGGGGGAGAAGATGAGATGAGAGAGCGATACCCACTTTTGTTCCCTGACACGTGAGTGTTAGGAAATTCCGAGGGAGGAATTTTTCTTAAGGTGGGTAGGATGTAACGACTGGTTTTTATCTATGTTTTGGCTATTATATATATATTATGGTTATTCTCTTCCTTGCGTGTTTTCCCTGTTGGACGTTCTTCTTAACGTCCATATCTTAGAGCTAGGTTGATCTTAGAAGCCATAGGAACCTTCCCGAAGCTTCGCGCTTCAATTCGAGACTTTTCGTGCATCTTAGTTGGTTCAAGAAGGAGAACTAACCGACTAGATTGCAATCTAGTCGGTCGGCAACTCTTCAGGAACCGACTAGTTCACCTTGATTATTTCAGCTGAGTTACTGTTTACACTTAGTCGGTCTAAGCACATTCACCGACCGACTAGTTCCCAAACTAGTCAGTTAACACTTGTTCTCAGACCGACTAACTCTGAGATCTTTCTGACAGCCGAGTTACTGTTTACCGTTAGTCGGTCAAAGAACCACTATCGACCGACTAGTTGATAAACTAGTCTGTTAAAGTTTCTTCTCAAACCGACTAACTCTCAGTACCTATTGTCTTTCATATTTTGCCCTTAGTCGGTCAATGAACATTCACCGACCGACTAGTTCCCAAACTAGTCGGTTGACGGACCTTCATAGACCGACTAGATCTGTCTACCCTATGTCGACCCTGTTCACTGTTTGCCTTTTAGTCGGTCTCAGTTGGACGACCGACCGACTAGTTCCCAAACTAGTCGGTCAACCACTCTTCACTGACCGACTAATCTACCCAGAAACCCTATGTTAAGTTGTAGCCGCCGCTTTTATTTCTATTTAAACCCTATACGTTTTCACTTCTCCTCTCACTTTTGCTATCCGATTTTCTTTCCCAATCATCCCCCAACCTTCCTCCTACCCTTCCTCATCCTCCCGTGCTCCCTCTCACCCTCCATTGTGCCGGCAACCACCCTATAAGCCGCCGGCGAACCCTAAAACCCCCAAATTCTCTTTTGCTCCAGTTTTTCCCCTACAATCTCCATTCTCCAGATCTGTTGTATCTCAGCCGCGAGGAGTTCTCTTCAACCGTAGTTCCCGGGATCGCTTCTTCCGTTGCCGTGCTAGATCGGATTTGGCGACAGCAATCCCGAGATCGTCGAGATCCTCTCCTACCTGCAGATTCGTAGGTGTCTTGGATCGTGGTTCTTCCGCTTCATAAACGGTTAGTAACCTGTCCTTAATCAACTTGTAACCCACACTATAATTTAGAAAACCTAATAAAAATGGATTGCTAGACGTTGTAGGATTCCAATACAAATCCGGATTAGAACATCAAATTCTGATTTTCTGTTTTGCCATAACAGTGACCCATCCACGTAGAATAGCGGACTCTCGTCGACCGTCATCACTGGAACCAGGCAAGTGAAACTTGCCAACCTTGTTTTAGGCCATGCTTTAGGCCATTTCCTTGCTTTTAGCGTGAAAGAGACTAGACCGTGAAATGATAGTGGTCTAGGCGCAATTTCCAACTTCTAGCTTGACAACGAAGCTAGATTTGCCTTTTGTCATGTCATGTCATGCATTTGCCTGTCACGTTTACTTTCTTTAATGGTATGCATTTTAATTGAATATCTGCCATGCATTTGCATTCTTACATGCCATTTGATTTGTATGTTGCATCGTAGCACACGCTACAAAATCCTTGTACAATCCGTGTTTCCGGCTAGGCACATGCTATGCGGGCATAACCCTACGCCATACTTGTTAAAACACTTCCTGGCTCGTGATCCAGAAGCGAGCATTCCGTGTTCGGGTGTAAGGCCCTGGCTCGATACACATGGAGGGGTAGGGATAAACGGTCACTTGAGAGTAAGAGTTGGCCCGTACAGCCTCTCTAGCCAAAGGGCGGAATCTCTGTGCACGACGTGCTTACTATACTTGTACTTGTCCTTGTGAATGAATATTTGTTTCCTTGTCATGTCCATGTTTCCATGTCATGTTTACTCCTTGCCATGTCATACTTGTTGTTTTTACTTATTTGCTGCACATCTTATATATATGTCATGTCATGCATACTTTAGAATTGCTAGGTTGCTTTTACCTTTCTTTATTTTCCTTGCACAAAGTCTTGTAGACTTTGCTGACATGTGCCCCTTCTCTTTGGGTGTCGCATGTTAGTTTTCGAGCCAAAGTCCGCAGTTGAGGGCGAGGAGTTCGTGGAGTTTGAGCCTGATTCCGTGGTTGACATGGAGTACGAGGACACCGGTGACTAGTCCTAGTGTTCCTTCGTCGTTTTTCCTTATAAGTCTGTTGTTAGCTTGTCGGTGAGTAGCACCATCTTTTATTAGTTGTTTCTTTGTTGGCCATGCTGGTCCTTTCTTTTGGACTTTTGTTAGCCTGGTGGCTTATCTGGTTGTTGAACAATTTTTATTGGATGTTGAAATGAATAATTTATTTATTTGCCTCTTTCTATTATTGTTATCTGTGTTCTGTGTCACATTACAGGGATCTGCGTGATATTCCAGACGCTTTACAGGCTGGAGCCTCACAGCTCCTCGCCTGAGCGGGCCTCGTCATGCCTCGCCTCCATTTTTGGGAAGCAGGTCGTGACATGTCTGATACTCCACAATGGTCGATCGACGACTCAGATCGACCCACATCAGATGTAGCAGAAGGCGGACTCCAGGTCGTCGATGGTGTAGTTGATGGCTCAAGCTCAGTTGGTGGAGATAGCTCGTCTCCAAGGGTCGTTTAGTCGAAGGATTCTATTGCAGTATCGAGGTTGAGGCGTGAGATATGAAAACCTGCGAGGTACTCGGAGTTGGTCTCATTTGCCTTTCCCGTAGTATGTATCGATGTTCCCAACTCGTTCGGTGAGGTGGAGAAATCCGAAGACTCGAAGCGGTGCAGAAGTGCGATGGACGAAGAGTAGGGATGGCAGTAATGGCCTGACTCGCCCGGCCCGACTTGGCCCGACACGGTTTTGCCCCAGCCCGGCCGGCCCGTAGCCGAGTCTGGGCAAGCTTGGGCTTTGTATGCCACCCGGCCCGGCCCGCCCCGCCCCGCCCTGATAAAGTATAGAGGTTCTAAAAAACATTACTATTTTGATGCAGACCATGCAGTCAGCGAATAACCCATAACTCATACTCTATTCCACGGTTCTCCTAATTGGGCCAATTCCCAATTCCAAATTACCAAATAAATCAAAATTCTCCCAATTCACAAATAAAATTTTTATTTGGAATTCATATGGATGGCACTAATGACCTGACCCGACCGGCCCGACCCGGTTTTGGTAAGAAAGAACCCGCCCCACCGGCCCGCGACCCGCCCCGCCCCGGCCTGTAGATGAGTCGGGGCAAGATTGGGTAGTTAAATACCCGCCCTGCCCCGCAATATTTCCATTCCTAACGAAGAGATGGAATCACTGGAGAAGAACGACACTTGGGTCTCGTGGAGCTTCTGAAGGGCAAGAAGACAATTGGGTGTAAATGGGTCTACACCAAGAAGCCAGGAGTCGAATCAGGAGATATTCGTTACAAAGCTCACCTCATAGCAAAGGGCTTCGCACAGAGAGAAGGTATCGATTACAATGAAGTATTCTCTCATGTGGTAAAGCATTGCTCGATTCGGATCCTGTTGGCATTGGTTGCACAGTTCGACCTCAAACTGGTGCAACTGGATGTCAAGATGGCATTCTTGCATGGAGAGCTCGAAGAGGAGATCTATATGGCTCAGCCCGATGGCTATGGGATTGATGATGGTCGTGCATATTGATTGAAGAAGTCGCTCTACGGGTTGAAGAAATCACCACCGCAGTGGTATAAGCGTTCTGAACACTTTATGACGGATGATCAAGGGTATGTTCGCAGTCCCTATGATCATTGCGTGTTCTATCAGAAGTTGGTTGACTGGTCCTTTATTGACCTCTTGCTTTATGTCGATGATATGCTCATAGCTTCATCGAATAAAGAGGAGATTCGGAGATAGAAGTCTCAATTGAGTTCTGCATTTGAGATGAAGGATCTGGACGAGGCATAGAGGATTCTTGAGATGGAGATGACAAGAGATCGAAGTGTATAAGGGACCCTGCGGGGCTACACACACTAAGGGGGGTGAATAATGTAATGGCAAGCAAAGTGCTTAATTAAAAGTTACTGAAATTAAAGCATAATAAGCAGCGGAAAATAAATAGAGTGCTCAACAACAACAATCGCTAACACAAGGATTTTACCCTGGTTTTCCAAAACTTGGGTACGTCCAGCAACACAAATATTCACTATAATTTCCACAAAGAGAAGTGAATACAATCTCACACAGAGATACCTCACACAGAGGATTTTGGATTCCCACAAAGAGATATCCTTGCTCTCTCACAGAGAGACTCGTGCTTCCACACAGAGAGACTTTGTCCCACACAGAGACACAAAATCCCACATAGAGAGTAGCTCTCACTAAGAGAGTAACTAATTTCCACATAGGGAATTAGAGGTTTCACAAAAGATGAAACGAAATAACACTTACCTATGCCTTGATATGATCTTACCAATGTGAAGAAGAAGGCATGCAAGGGAAAATCAAGTGCTTGAGATGAGGCTTTGATTGCACTTAATGATCTTTTCTCTCTTCTAGGAATGAATCCTAACACTTCTCACTTGAGTGTATGAAATGAAGAGAAGAAAGATGATCTCCAAGAAAGGAATGAGAATTAGATCCCATGGATAATTTCCCTATGAGCTAGCTCCAATACATGAAGAGAAATGTGCTCATGAGAGGGAAATGAAAGAGATCAGGAGTGGCTATTGATTCTCAAAAATATTCAATATCAACCAAGAGTTCTAAATGAACTAAGCCATCTCCTATAAATAGGAAGCCAAGAAGAACCCATAAAACCAGCCAAAACCCCAAAGGGAAGAAATCTGCAACTGCTAGATTTTGGCAGTTTACGGCACATACAGTCGACTGATGAACAACGGACATTCGACTGTTCAATGGATATAAAAATCCCAACGGCTATATTATGAGCCAGGATAGGCGACTGTAGAAGACTACACATGCGACTGTAAATAAACATGCGACTGTAAATGCTTCATCACTCGACTGACTTGCATATTGGGATGAAGCCCAAAAAATGCAAGTTGCGCACAGACGACTATTGAGCAATTCACAGGTGACTTTAAAATAGACACGTGACTGAATATCCTTCAGCAGGCGACTGCCACCTGGGATGGAAAGGAGTTGAGAAAATGCAACTTTCCCACTTACGCCTTTCAGACGACTTATGACCATTTCACAGGCGACTGTAAATATACATGCGACTGTAAATACTTCATCAGTCGACTGACTTACAAATTGGGATGAAGCCCAGAAAATGCAACTTGCGCACAGACGACTGTAGATCAATTTCCAGGCGACTGTAGAAACACAGACAACTGTAAATTGAACATCAGTCGATTGAGGCGAAAAGCTCAAGAAGAGTCAAGAAATAAGTTGAATTGAGCTGTGCATACCAGCCGATTGTAGAAGGCTGACCAGGCACCTGGATGACATCCAGTTGCCTGTCGTGCCTTCATCAGTCGACTATAGGAGAGCCAAAAACTCCAGTAAGAGTTTAAGGCAAGGTGAACCTAATGGAGTGGTATCTATGATAATCATAAGCTCACTAAGATGGTTAAATGCATATGCTTGAGAGTATGACCATCTATCAAGGCATTACAATAATCCTAGACTCAAAAAGAGAAATGCAAGTAATTGAAATTACATGGACTACATATTGCATCTCCTAGAGTCTAAGTCTTCAAGCTCACGATACCTTGATGCTCCCCAACATCATCCAAGCTTTGGTACCCCTTGATGAGCTTCCCTTCATCAAGCTCCAAGCTTTGGCATTGCTCCTCTAGATGTCCATCCATCATCATACTCCAAGCTTTATGCTATGTCTCATCAACATATAATCATTTAGATAAACTGAGACTAAAACATAAGATTGATTAGCACACTAACATAATGTATTGATCATCATCGAAACAACGTTAGTCTTGAACCCAAGAATTAACAAATTGGAGTTACAGTTCATCTTTCACAGAGTCTCTATCTGAAGTCTGTTATACAGAAGTTTGGCTGTGAGAAGATGAAGACTGTAATTACTCTGCTAGCACCTTACTTCAAGCTTAGTGCCAAGCAGTGTCCAGAGAACGAAGAGGAGAAGAAGCTAACGACGAGCGTACCGTATGCCAATGTAGTATGAGCCTGATGTATGCGATGGTATGTACTCGACCCGATCTATCACATGCAGTTAGCATGGTGAGTAGATACATGCACAACCCGAGAAGAGAGCACGGGCAAGCAGTGCAGTGGATCATGCGTTACATCAATGGCACAGTCGATGTCAGACTGACATACAGCCGAAGTGTTCATGGTCTGCACACTGTCGGGTATGTCGATTCTGACTATGCAGGCAACTTGGATGGGAGGCGATCAATGACTGGCTATGTCTTCACACTGTCTAGCGCTCCAATATGTTGGCGGAGTATCCTTCAGTCTACAGTGGCCCTGTATACTAAAGAGGCAGAGTATATGGCATTGACTGAAGCGGTAAAGGTAGCTAATGGGTCTGATGGATTATCTGGGAGTCTACCAAGAGAGGTACAATGTCCACTATGATAGCCAGAGTGCAGTGTACTTGGCTAAGAATCAGGTCTTCCATGCTCGTACGAAGCATATCGATGTTCAATTCCACTTTGTCATGGACTATATGGGAGAAGAAGACGATGACGTCAACTTGTTGAAGATCGAAACAAATGACAACCCGACAAATGACGCACCCGGAACCTACACCTAGATTTCGCCTAGCGGTGTCACAGTCGCTAGGCGTAGTATGACCCCTAGGTGTTAATTTCGGGCTCTATCCGCAAACGGATGGTATCAAATTATAGTATAAAAGATGTCGGATCCCACAGGGATGGTGACAATGTATTTGGGGGTCTCAGCTTATTTTTATATCTTGGAGTGAGATAGCTGTCGGTTGGAAAAGTTTGGTTGTGGTGTTTGTTGTTGATTTGACAATAAAAAGAACTAGGGTTTAGGGATCACAGCTAAGACCGTTGAAGATCGATGTTGGAATAGGATCCTTACGTTGCATTAGGTTTAGGGAATTAATCTATCAATTCATACCACTCTCGTGGGTTAGAACTGTGAGGTACTTCGGTGGCTCTCATTGATGCAATGGTGGTAGCCGTCAATGTAGCGATATAGTTCGTAGGTGGATCCCCTCAAGGCACGAGCCGGTCATGGTCACAAGCCTTGGTTGGATCCACCGATTTCACTATTCAAATCCCTAGGATACCCCTTAGGCTCATCAATTCCACAGACTGTGGGTATGATCTCAGTGCGAGTTATCCTAGGGATCCGGTAGGATCGACCGAAATACTCCCCTTTATTCCTAATTCAAACTAGAGATCCAGATCTACATCTCCCCCCTAAGATCTTAGGGCTAACCCATCAACCCTAGAAGAGACTACTCACTCATGGCGATTTTCACGAATAAAAATGCGGGTTTTATAAGAGAAAACATCGTAGCAGATTAATCGAATAAATATTGAATATCTTACGTGCCGAAGACGAAGAAGAATAGCAGTAAACAATGATCCGAAGAAATCCCAAAGATTCCAAAATGCAAATCACAATAGAGCTCCCAAAAAAATTCAATAATCTTCCCTAAACTAGGTTTAGATCTAACAAAATATTTCTAATGTCCTCCTCTCCCCAAAAAGTAATTCCCACAAAAGAATCCCCCCTCAATTCGCACAACCCAGATCCACACTTCACTCTCAAGCGCACATCAGACGGCCATGCAAACTTCCAAAAATAGCCTTCATTGTCGCCGACCGAGTCAGTGACTCGATCGAGCAGGGGCGTGCTCGGTCGAGCAGCCCTCCTGCTCGGTCGAGCATGTCAATGAGTTGCACTTCTCCAAAAATTGCCACTTTGTCTGCTCGGCCTGAGTCAGCCTTGCTCGGTCGAGCAACCAACTGACTCGATGGCTGTGAGATCTGCTCGGCTCGAGCAGGAGGCTGATTGAGATTCGGGAATAAGAGTTGCTCGATCGAGCACCTTGAGTGCTCGGTCCGAGCGGCATGCATATCTACTCGGTTCTTTTTCGTGCATCTACTCGACCGAGCAGCTGATCTGCTCGGTTGAGTCGCCTGGGGAAGTATCTGCTGAAGCTCCTGCAGCTTCTCCTCTCTTCTTGCTCTCTCCTCCACTCCTCCCATGGCTTCCGAAACTTGGTGAACTCCTATTGAGTTTTGTCAACATGCTCATGGGTGTGCCAGATCGTCCATATCCAAAATGGGTCCCAAATCGCTCCAAAATCCCTGAGAATCCATAAAACTCTACGAACTCAAATATAGCGTTAGAATTGCAATATCGTAGGAAAATACGGGATTTGAATGCGAATATGACATGAAATGCGATGTCATGATGCTATGAAAAGATGTAAAATATGGACACATCAAAATCCCCCAAGCTTACCTCTTACTCGTCCTCGATGAAGACGAATACCAAGTATGACGGGAGATAAACAAAAGAAAATAAAAAATAAAAGAGAATGGTAATGGGTGGAGGGTGCTGAGGTTGTTCAATCAGATCTCAAGCCTAAGCAGTGTATCAAGATGCTTCTAATGGTAAAAGCACATGCTAATGGTATTTTCAAGTTTTACTAATCATATGTCTAGCATGCAAATAGAGACAAAAATAGGGATCTTCTAGAATAATGCCTTCAACTCATATCAATCTCATGCAATCTATAGAGTCTAGTATAAAAAGAGTTGGCAATGCACTTTTCAATCAATAGATACAAGTGGAGCATATAGAAACCACACCAGCATGCAATAAAGAATGGAAAGGAGTCATGCTATTCAAATATCCATTTCGAATCGTGAAAAATCTCCAAAACTAAAGTGTTTCGTAAAGTTCAAGCATTATCTAATCACCCCGCTGTGCACCGTCTCCACTCTAATGGTATACTCACTCATACGATTAATTGGTTCACCCCCCATGCTTAGCTCGAGGCGTCACATCTAGGAATAGGATATGAAAGATTTTTTCTTATTTTCCCAAGTAATTGTGATAGCTTCTCATAAAAGAAATATGAAACAATTTTATTTCTTTCTTTTCTTTCTTTTTCTTTTCTTTCACATTTTTTTGTTTAGAAGCTATATTTTTTATTTTGGGATTTTTGGGAAGTAAGATGCGGTAAGGGTAGCTGCGGGGGTGAAACCAACTGATATGTAGAGAATCATAAAGATATATGGAGAAGGAAAATTGTAAATCACTCGGTTCACTCATAAGAGGTGCACAACAATTCAATAAGATAATACTCTAACTAAACTCATAACTAGCTTGGATATTTTCGTTCATCTAGATGAATACTAAAAAACGAAGTAATAAGCATAATAACATCAAGCATGCAAACAGAAGTGAAAGAGATAGTAAGCGTATGCTCCAAGTGTTCTAATGATGCGTGAACCTAGGTGCATTACCCAACTTAGTGCATACTAGATACTATTTCATGCATTTGATTTTCAATTCATAACAGGCATTAAATCGGATAAATCAACAACAGAATATGCACGCATTAAGAAAGTAAAACTGAAACTACCTTAAATAGCATGTTATAAAATAATAAGCACCGTGAGTAACTGCTAAGGGCTACGAGAAGTATCATCATGCAGAACATCCTCAGCAAAAAGAAAAAGGGCGGAGAGAACAAGAAAATGGGAAAAGAGATGCATGCATGGCGAAAAGTAGAAAACGTGATGGGTCCCGCTGCTGTGGACCAGAAGATGTGGACGGTGTGAATATAGGACAAGGGCAGTAGTGAACTGGACTGTGGTGACCGACTCAGGTGTGGAAGAGGCAGGCTCTGCAGAAGCCTGGGAGCCTGGAGCACTGAGTGGTGCAGCGGTCGTCACTGGTGCTGGCTAGGGTGGGGGGCATGGGCAAGGATCACCGATGGCGGGACCCATGTCCTAAGTAAGTCACTAATTGAGGCTAGGTCTGCCTCGACTCGCGTATGATGTGTGGCTGTCGAGCAGACGAAGGTGTCGAAATCTTGCCTCAGGCAAGAAATTGAATCCTCTGACGCCATCAGACGAGAGTCTGTGGTACGCGAGCCGAGGGGAAGACGAGAACCGTGAGACATCACTCTCGTAAAGCGGCCCTATGGAGATAGTCCATGGTGCCTGTGCTGGAAGGTCGGAGAGGGTGAGCTCGACGGGATCTCAGCAGTGGCTGAAGATAGAGCAGTCGTTGACAAAGAAGTGTTGACAGTAGTTGAGACGCTCTCTGTAAGGATGGCCACTGCTGGTGACGAAGTGGTGCCAGCGAGGGGAGTGTGGGATCCTAAAGAGATTGGCGGTGAAGCAATAAGGTCCCTAAGAGGTGGAAGGGTGGTGGATGGGTCATTATCAAGGAAGTCCAGAGCAGTAGGCTCCGGAGCAGACAAAATATTGGTGCCCTCAGGCACGGAGACAGAAGAGATAGCAACTGTGGCCTCGGGGCAAAAGGTGGTGACAGTCCCCGAGGTCTCTATGGTGGTGGAGGTGGTAGAGACAGAGGAGGAATAAGGCGTGCCTCCTGGTGGGGGTGGGTGTATAGGTGGAGCTGGAAGGGCGGCCACAAGGGCTGATAGGTCGTGCTTCTCATACTCGGTAGAGTGTGGCACTGGGTCATCGGCGACTGCCTCGATGGGAGCTTTCGGGGGCTCGAGTACGTGGAGTGCTGAAGGGGGTGACCCTATCAATCATCCAACTCTGTTGGACAAGTGCAATGTGGGTGAGGTGAGGGGCAGGAAGCACGAGGTAGGGTGTATGGTGGGTGCCAACAAGGTATGTCCAGTGACGGTCTCCATAAGGTCTGATGATATGCATATGCTCAAGCACGCCTAGAGTCAAGCGAGTGAGGCCAGGAGGGGTCACTCGGTCATCACGAAGGTGGATATCTAACATCCGTGCAAAAATTGTAAAGAATCTATCGCAGCAGATGTCGGTGGAGTAGTGGGTGGTGGCGGTCTGCAGAAGGCGATGACACAACCAGTGGGCTGCATCAGAGAGCATGAAAGGGCGAAGGGAACCGTCTGGGTGGAAGCGCATCGGTCGGGTCATGCCCATAAGATGGGTAAGCTCGGGTAGGGACATGGTCCCGGCCTCTGGGCTGCAAAAGATGGTGGTGGCAAGGTGTCTCTGCACGTAGCGAAGGCAGGGATGCACAATGCATGATGCCTTCGCCCGGTTAAGGCGGTAGTGGTCCAGACCTGAAATGTGATGCTAAAAAGCTGAAGCATCAAACGTGCCAATGTCGTAGTCTGGGGAGATGGCGGCTCGGGGCTCAGGGATGGCTGGGAGGTGGAAGTGGTCGTGGATCATGGCGTGTGTGATCGTGAAGTCGTGATCCATAAGGCGGAAGGTGATGCCATCACATGCCTGGGTGCGGGTGATGGAGCTCAAAGCCTCCAGGGTCAAGTGAGAGTACGTGGGGGCATGGACGGCTAGGAGCCGCTCGAAGCCAATCATATGGTAGATCCAATGGACTCCCTACAAGAGTCCAAGGGAGCGGAGGGTGGGGATGTCTATGAACAGTGTGGGGACGAGACGATGCTGCGAGAGCCTGATGAAGCGCTCGTAGTATGCGTCGTCACGGAAGGTAATGCCTAACGTCCGCACACGTGGTAGAAGAGCAGTGGAAATGGCAGGAGGTGCGGGAGGGATGGTGGGTGCAGTTGTGGGGATAGATGCAGAAGTGGTGGATGTGTCTGTGGGAGAAGAGTTGGATGTGGACGATGGATCGCCCACATGCTCCTCCTTGGAGGTGGGGGTAGTGGCATGGCAGGGGCGTCGTGGGGGTCGAGAAGAGGAGGCAGCAGTAGCCTTCCTCTTCTCACGATCTGCAGGTGTGTGGGCCCCTCTAATACGAGGCATCGTGAAAGTGGCAGGATGATGTGTCAGTATAAAAAGTAGATACGGTGGAGAGTGTACCGACAGAGCTATCGTAGTGAAGGTCTCCTCCAAGCTAATCCCGGAAGTGTACACTGACGTAGGCAAAGAGTACCTGAAATATAAACAAATAGAACGTCAGTATATGAAAGTCAAAACAGGGTATATATGCATCTGCTCGACCGAGCACTAGCCTTGCTCGGTCGAGCAGTGTAAATGCTGAGAGAATATTGAGTTGGTGCTGCTCGTTTTGGAAATTATGACCAAGCATCAAATGTGCTCGGTCAGCGGCGACGATCGCTTCGGGGAGGAGACAAGCTTCTCGGTCGAGCACCATTGGTGCTCGATCGAGCAGCAGTGACGCACTAGGGCAGTGGCAACTGGGAGATGAGGGGGTGAGGCACAATAAGAGGGGGAGGGTGGATGTCGAGGGGTTTTAATTGGAGGGGGGTTTTGTGGGGGGGGCATCATCAGCATCGGTGGCGTCGTCAGCGTCCGTCAGCGATCGGAAAGGGGGAAGGGGAATATGCAGAGGGAGAGGGGGAGGGGGAGAGAGAGAGAGAGAGAGAGAGAGAGAGAGAGAGAGAGAGAGAGAGAGAGAGAGAGAGAGAGAGATTGACTGAAGAGGCAGAGGGGCCGATCGTACGGGCGGCACAGACGGCAGCATGGGCGGTGGATGGGTGAATGGCGACAGGGGAAGGTAGATTGAGTAGGGTAGGGGGTGTTTGCTCGGGCAGTAGTTTAGGGTAAGATCACATAGGGTAAAAAATGAAACGAGTTGGGTTAAAACCCAACTCATTTGGAAGTAGGGCCCGAAAAAATTAGGATAAATCGACTTGAACGAGCAGCGAAGCTACTCGGTCGAGTCGGACACATAATAAAAAAGTTTAGACCACTCCCTCTTATGCTCGATCGAGCATGGCCTGCTCGGTCGAGCAGATCGCTACTCGGACCGAGGAGAAGCTGCTCGAGCCGCATAGACGGAACGTCGTTTCTTCCAAGTTTTTGCGAGCCTGCGATGCTCGCCCGAGCAGGAGGCTGCTCGGTCGAGTCGGTGTCTGCTCGGGTTGTGTAGACAAAGCACGTTTTTGAGCTTTTCTCTTGTGCATGCGTTGCTCGACCGAGCAGAATGGTTGCTCGGTTGAGCAACCTGTATCACCATTTTGCTCTTCTCCTTTGGTCTTCTCTTCAAATCTGTTGCTCTCCTCCAGCTCTCTTCCATTTAAAATGTCGATTTGCATGTCCCTTCATGTTCAACCTGTAAAAAGGAAGAGCCCATCAAATTTTTATGATTTTGTGTTTTAATTGATTTTCTTAAATAGATAAAGTAAAAGTTAGAAATTGAAAAGGAAAATCCAAGATCTAAGAGATTGGGTTGCCTCCCAATAAGCGCTCATTTTGAGTCATGAGCTCGACTCCCTTTGCTTCATCAATAGTTGTTTGGTGCGCAAGGGATTCGTGCATCGTTCTTGCCAATGATACCGTGTGGCGGAATTGAGATTATATAGTGCATGTATAAGTGGGGTGGCTCTGGGTTTGCACGGTTAAGTGGAGTTATGGTATATGTATATATGTGTGTATACGCTTAACTGTGGAATGGTGCCTATAGGACCATTTGGATGTATATGTAGTGCATGTACCCTTCCGTATATAGTGACATGAGGGGGATTGTGTATTGGCATATGAGATACTTGTTGTATGTAGGGGTGTTGTAGCCAGTGTGGTGTGATTGTGTATATGTGTTGTTATTATTGAATGTGATTAGTGTATGTCTTATGAGTGGTTATATGTATATGTATGTGAATGATCCCTATTTTGATATACATGTATCAGTATATAAATGTGTACGCATATGGGATGTGACTATCTACTGAATGTGTATGAGTATTGAAAAACACTTATTTGCGTATGTGCTAGTATGCTAGTAAAAGTGTGGATATATTGGATGTTATGTATATAATGGTATGGGTAGCTACTGACTACCTGCTAGCGTAGTTGAGTAGATTGACTGTATGGGTGTGTAATAGCAGGATATGTATAATATATGTGTATGGATGTGTGTGTCCATACATGGGAATGTACGTGCATGGTTGCATGGATCCTAATAAGTATATATGCATGTCTGTGCACATACCTATTATTAGAATAATAGTCTTGTGTGTATAAGCATACGTGTATTTGGCTATATGTAGATTCAGAAATCTATGTATAGTATTGATACTTGTACATCTGTGGGTGTATAATGAGTATGTGCTTGTGGAGTATCTATGTGGGGTATTGCTTGTTGTGTAGACGTGAATATGTACCATAGTTGTATGAATTTCTATTATACATGTTGCAATGGAGTGTAGGAATGTGTTCATGTATGTGTAGTGTGCAGTAGGAGTATATGTAATGATGTGTATATTGGATATATATATATATATATATATATATATATATATATATATATATATATATATATCTATTCTATAAAATAGGACCTTTTTTGAATTTTGTCCCAGTCATAAGTCCAGTCATATATTTTTTGTCCCAGTCACCATGAACGATCTAGATTCACTCTGGGGAAGGCCAAGATGAAGCCACGTTTGCGTGTGAGTTCCACAGGCCAGAGCGTGACCGGATTTTTGGGGGGAACTCAAAAAATTTGGGGGGAAATCAAAATTTTTTGGGGGAAAAATCATTATCTGCGCCTCAACCCCAGATCAAGCTGACCAAAACTTGGGGGACCTCTCTCTATCTCTCAGTCTTTTGGCCCCCCTCCCCCATAACCTGCTGCCTGACCGTAAGAAAAGGAGGTCGATCCCCAAGCTCTCGCGAACAACGAACGTCGTCATGGGCCGGGGAGCTCTTCTACACCAAATGGAGGTCAAGAACGATATAAAGATTGAAACTTGCTATGGACTTCTGCTTCTTCTCAAACTGATGCCTCATTGGGAGAACCTCAAATTTCCAGGGGAAACTCAAACCGCTGCCTCCAAAACTTTGGGGGGGGGGAACTCAAATGTTTTTTTTTGGGGGGGGGGATCCAAAACTCTGCATCAAAGCTAAAGCGCAAACCATTTGCCGCATCTATCGGCAAACCATCAAAATAGTGAACGCAGATCTATCGCCTAATGAAGTAATTGAAATGTCTGTCGATTAATTTTGGTCTGGGTCTCTCTCTTTTATATTTTGATTTCTTTTTTGTGTTTGTACTAAATGGGGTTTTGTTGTCGTTTGTTTTGCAGTTCGTTTCAAGGAAATGCCTGAAGATGGGAGAGCAGTCCCAGCACCAAAAGCAGGGATGCATTAAATAACATTTAATGCAACACAAAAATGATGCAGTATGAGACATTTGGTAGCTGATCCTTAGCTGGGTGTGGATGAACCTGATTTTGGGTAATCAATTATGGAGGTAAAATTATGTCTCCCACTACATGTTAATGCTATTGACATTTTGGGTATATCATCTCGGTTGTTTGTGTTGATAGGCTTATACTGTGGAGCTTAAGGTAGAGCTAAATCCACCTAAAAGAGGAGAATTCTTGCCTGAGGGAAGCAGGTGTAAGAATTAGAATTAACTATATCACATAGAACCCTCAAGCAAAACATTATATATTCAATTGCATAAGAGATAGAACATCCATTTCATTTTTAATTTGGATTGACATTCTAATGAAAGGCATATTTTTTGTTTGCATCGAGATTCTTAAATTTTTGTTGATGATATGTAAGAATCATGATTGTGAATTGTATGTTCAAATAATAAGGGGAAATGGTCCCACATATATAAGCATTATTCTAAGGAATCATTATCTTCTTACTGACCCTTCTGAATGAAGCAGAAACAAACATATTCATGCTTAACTAGATAATCTTTCAAATGTCTGGAACATGAAGTTTTGCCTGCAAAATTGTTGGAGTAGTGCTTGAATTTTAGTCTCGAAGTGACGAGGCATCCATGATAAAATTGTAGATTGGTTAAAGTATGGAGTTGCTAGCCCTTCCATATGAAGATGTTCTGGTGGCTCTACCAGAGCCCGTAATGGTTCGATAACAGGTCGAGCCCGTGGTTGACTGCCCTCTGGCCACAGGGTGGACCTGTAAATTTTTAGATTGAATTTGCTCTTTTTAAATAGAAAACATGTAGCTGATAGTGTATGAATTTATCGAAAACTGGGTGCTTTTGCTGTTGGGATTGTAAATTTTGAAGAAATCAGTCCCTTGGATACTAACTTGAAGCCAAGAAACCCAACTTAGTTGCAAAAAGTTGATATCCTCTTTGTGGTGAATGCCATGTTTTATTTATTTTTTGAAGTTATTTTTGTGATTACGAATTTGGGTTCTCCAAATATAAGTGAATTTTGCAGGACAATCGATTGGGGACTGGATTCAACTTTGTCGAGGATAAGAATGCATTTGTGATAACTGATGTTGATGCAAAAAGTTTTTTGACCAAAATTCCACTTTCATCCTCACTTTTTCTCTTACAATTTGGTCTTGAAAATGCTACACAAGAAAATGACAGAAAATATATGTATGTGTTTGTCTCTGAATGAGTGTTTGCAGTTTTAAAAGCCACAGTCACAAATCATACATTGCTCATAGATATCTCACCAATAACAAATAATTTTTACAATACGTTATTCAATCTTGACTTTATACTAAGATGCTTTAAACTTTATAATAATAACTGCAAGTGCGACACTAAATATGAAAAATCCTTAATAATAAAACATGCACAAAATAATCATATGCTGTTATTTTTCGTTGCATTCTTTATTTCGCTCTGCCCTCTGCACTTCTTTCCTAATTGACTTCACCACCACACACCAAATTTGCTTCGTTACTGAAGAACAATTGCTAATCTCCTAGACATGAGTGATTTATTGCTTAATTTGTTTTAATTCATGGTAGTTTAGGCTTATTCATGGAGTTAAGTTTGCATTTCATCATTTCGTGTCAGCTTTTTTTGCATTGGAAAATATTGTTTGATTTAGTTGTGCATATGGCTTTGTGGCTTATTGATTGCCCTTTCACTTATGATGGTCATTGTCGTTGTGCATGTTTTTACTGGAAAAAAAATACTAGCAACACATATAACATCATTTTTTATTTACCTTTGATACATTTCCATGTAAATTATTAAACATTTTGTTGCTCTTAGTCTACATGCAAGTTACCGAATTGGCATAGTGGTTGGTGTTTTTTGTGTTTGCGTAGTCTTGGATTTTTCCATATAACATGTCACTTAGTCAAACGTGAAGTTGAATTTTTATAGCCTATGGATTATGCCAAAGATTCATTTGTTTACAATGGTGTGTGTGTTTTCACCTTTGATAATATTTTCTGTTTTCAAATAAGATGGCATATGAGCGCTGTATTTTTAACCCACAATTTCAAACAAAAACATGTTAATATGAGTTTCAATAGTTACATCCATTATTATCCCATATCTATACTCTTAGGCAGGAAGGACCATTTTATGTGTAATAGTTCCGCATTCAAGTAGGCACATGAACAACATTAGTAATAGATTTTGATTGGAGTTGATGAAGAAGGTGAACAACCATTCAAGTAAGCACATGAACTCCACGTTGAACTAAATGTTGAACTGCATATTGAAGTGTATATTATTAGTATCTTTTGATTAGTAATAGCTTTTGGTTGCATATTCTTGACATGGTTGCACATTCTTGACATGGTTGCACATTCAAGTAGGCACATGAATTGCATCAGAAGTTTATTAACCTCACCCTGAAAATAAGTTTATTGTTGAAATGTTCTGAAATTATTGATGAACTGATATTATTCTTTTTTTGGGGAAATTTCTATTTTGTTTATTAATTTGATATCTTTTTAATTATTTTTTAAAGAAAAGGTACCATATATATGTCCCACATGATATGCCCTAAAAATTTTTAAAAGAAAATTTTAATAATTTTTGTTGATATGCAGGTGCAAGATGTTTTGGACGCTTACTCTGATCCCAATGCTAAAATAAGTTTTCATAGTGTTGAGTGCTGATTATAACAGTGAAGGTGAGTCATCGGTGTTTTCCTGCTTAGAATACATCCCCATGACACTTAGATAGTTATATGTATCTGAAATGTTGTGTAGAAGGGACATTTGCTTTATATTCACTCCTTGGCATACATGCAGAGTTCAGTTTGCTTCCAAATCAATAGGTAGCAGATGAGGAGCTCTCACATATTCTAGGAATGGGAACACATCTCACACACAATCCCTTCTTCATTGAAAAAGTTTCTATACAAGCACAAGAAGCTGAGAACATGCTGTGCTATAAGAAATAGCTTGGGGCATAAGAAGAGCATGTACTAATGATAGAAATAGTTTCTCATATGCTAAAGCTTGGGGGTAAGAAATAGCTTTATTGTGATTTTAGTGGGGGGTTTTCCTTGACGTTGTAAAAAAATTTGAATCATATGTTGCTAAACTTTCTTTTTGACAATAGGAAACTAAAGGCGTTAATTGATTTTTCTTTTCTCAGCACTAAACAAAAATTTTAGCTGAAATTTTACTCAAATTTTTTGTCTACATTAATTGGGTTTAGCAGACACAAAGTTGAGAGAAGGAATCCAGCATTTAGCTTGCTCGGGTTAGAAGGGAAACGGAGTGCAATTACAATTGCTATACCACCTACCCTAAATCATAGCTTAAAATGGAATTTTGGAACTGATGTAGCCAATGTGTACTTCAAAAGGAAGCAAATCAATGTTGTTTTCTGAGAGGCAGCCTGGCAAGCTGAAACCTGATGATATGAGCGAATGGAATCTTTTCGCTCAAAAACAATTCCAGCCCTCCAAAGGATATGTATTTGGCCTTTCCCTCCACTTGGATTGCCAAAAAGAGGATAATATCATGGATAAAGGAGGTGTAAAAGCTCATAGCTGGGAGACCTTGGCATAATCCTTCTGACCTGAATATCAGAACCAAGGTTTGCTCTATGTCTAAACTTTGCCATACTATGCACATTGCTTTCATTTGGAGCTTTTATTATACTGAAAGTTACTGGATTTTACGCAGAACTGTAAATTTTCCCAACTTAAATTCCTTAATAACATGTCAGGGATCAGAACCCTGATACCGAAGGCACAACCATCATTTCAGAGATAATTCAGAGATAAAATTGAGGACACTAAGATTTTTTTCATATTGCCAAACTATTGTGTTATTTGTTTTACATTACTAATATCATTTCAGAGATAATTCCAAGTCTACTTTATAGGAATGCATGTTTATCAGTTGAAAGCATATCATCTTATATATACATGACGACCTCTCTAAACTAAATCCAAGAGAAGTCCACAGATCAACCAAGCAATAGAAAGCTTCTGGCTCTCTTTCGTGTTTCTGCACACCGCATTTTCTTTCAACATGTTCATCTATCCCCCCTCTTAATTCTATTAATACGGTGTTGATCACATCATGTTATTCCAGTTCAGTGCTATTTGTTCTGACAATCGGGAAAGGGGTGTATGCCTTCACACTGGACCCAATGTACGAAGAGTTCGTTCTGACCCAGGAGGAGCTGAAGATACCGAAGGCAGGGAAAATCTATGCATTCTGTGGCTATTTGTTCAATCAAATTGACATCAAATTAGTGGCAGTCAAGTATGTATTTAACTTTTTTTTGGTTATTTTTCATTTGTAAGCATTTTTTAATCGTACCGAATATCTGAAGATCTTAATTAATCTGGCATGTTCATTTTTTGATCATTTTTTGCTTAATCCGTTTTTAATCCGTTTTTTTAATCTTGCCGAATATCATTTTTTGCAGTAAGATAATTTTTTACTTCCCTAATTCAATTCTGTTCTGAATTCAGTCCATACTAAGCATTCAGAATTCTGTTACGATCTTCCATATTTCTTGGGTGCAAGAAACCATACGCAAGATTCCCCAAAAAAATATAAGTGCAAATTTTGAAATAAAGGATGTTGATAAAGTTTAAAGCATGCATTATTTGTTTAATTTCAGGGTATCCATCCTAAACAAAACTATGAGAAATAACAAATTACAATAATTAGAATTAACAATCAAAAAACTGGCTGTAAATACTAAACATATATGTTGTTTATTGCTCAACACATTGTTACCATATAGATACTCTATTACAAATAAGAGTTTTATGATCCCAACTATTTAACACGGTCCAGTAGTTCCCTGACGACATTCATTCATCGGATTCCATCAAAACAATTGCTAAGATGAGTATAATTATGAATGTGTTGTGCCTCATGTTTATTTCATGACTGAAGGAACAACTGCAGAAAATGACTCAAGATACAATTGGTTCCTTCTATCGGATTATACTTAAATGTCTCTGTCATTATTAACCAAGAAGTATAGTAATGTTTGACTCCAAAAAAACATTAAAGCAGATCAAACAATGACATATGATGTCACCCAACCATGGCTCAAACGTAATGCATGCATTATACAGCATGCAGAATGCAATGCTCAAATGCAATGCATGCATTATACAGCATGCATTATTCACCATGTTTTTTTGCTTAATCGGTTTTTAATCAGTTTTTTATAATCTTGCTGAATATCATTTTTTTGCAGCAAGATCATTTTTTGCACTTATATTTTTTATGCCGAAATCTGCATGTCCTTGGCCTGCCGCCTGCTAAAAAACATTGACAATAGAACCTGGCATTCTCCATCAGGTGTCCTGCCCCTCACGGAGAGTTGACACATTTATTATAGGACATATAATATTTCATGTGATGATATAAAATTCAATCTAAACAATCATTACCTTTTTCTTCTCATCATCAAGCTTTTGTTTCTCTCCATCATTTTGTGATTCTAGCTTATCAAGCTCTTTGCATCGCAGATCCAATTCTTTCCTCTTCGAGTCCAATTCCAACCTTAACTTTTCATTCTCCTCAAAAACCTTCCTTGCATTATCACACGCTTCACCATGCGTTTTTTGTGTCTCTTAAAATGAGCTCATTGATGGGTTATTTGTGTCTCTGAGAGATCCAAGAATGTTGAACAAAATAATGAAGAAAAGTCTCAAGGACACAACTAGGCAGAGTTGGTGAGTGAGATGGTAGATGTCAAATTTTACGATTTTGATCTTTTTTTTAATGTTTGTTGAGATATCTGATTGAAGTTTGTTGTGCAGGTTTGATATGCCTGCCCCAACAATTACCCCAGAATTGAAGAAGAATCTGGAGATTCTCAAGGTATGTTCTTTTTTAATGCTTTGAATTTTTCTTGCTTTACAAAGTTACGGTAGTTTGTTTGAGGATCTAATTTAAAACTGGTATTTTAATGATCTAGAATTAATCAGAAATTCACCTAAACAAACATGTAGAAACTATTAACAGAGTACAAAGTTAAGGTAGTTTGTTTTGGAATATTCCAATATCAAGGTACTTTCCCATTTAAAGAAATGTATTACTTAATAGGTCTTTCCTATTAGAAAGAGTAGTTTGGAATATTCTAATATCAAAGTAATTTAAAGGATAGTTGAACCGTTCTAACAGGAAGTGGGCTTTCCTTTTGGAAGGCTACTTTCAGAATTTTCTAATACGGAGATGAATTTCCTACCAAACAAACTTCCAGTAATGTAATTGTTGGTTCCAGTTCAATGACATGGAGATCAATTTTTGATTGATATTGTAATAAATATACTGCAATAAATCGTTAAGGCTTGGTTCCTGATTTTTGCTAACAATTATCTTTATAATTTTGATTGATATTGTAATAAATATACTGCAATATATGGTTAAGGCTACATTCCAGTAGAAATAACACAAAAATAACAAATTTATTCACAAACAAAACCAAAATGCAGAAGTTAATGACAACAAATATATATGACATAAAGAAATTAAATCAGTTGGAAAACATACTGATCGGAAGAAGACTCAGCACCCTTAATCTTACTTTTCTTTGCTGGCTTTGCTTCTGGCTTCATGGACCTGTTCCAAATATTAATAGAATTGTTATTAAAGGGGAAATGAGAGAAGAAACAGCTCAATTATCACATATACAAATGATCATACAAATTTACTTATAAACAGCTTATGTCACGTTGAGCTCGGTGCGGGCCCTTATTCCCGTCTCTGTCCGAGATGCAGTGGGGAGCACTAGCACTCAGTGCTTACTCGCTGCCAGTGATTCATCAGTGCACCTAAATGTTACCTCAGAGATGCCCTTCTCAGTTTCTGGAGTTTGGAACTCGCCTCCTCATTTGCCCTATCGCAAGGCGGGATGGTATTCAAATTCGGGCATTAAGGATAAGCTCCATGCATTCATTCTGAAATGGCACAATAATGATGGAATGCATGAATAAATAAGACTTACAGGTACAAAATGAAAGTTTGAGTTATTTGGAAGGTAAGATGGGGTTTAGTAGTTTCTCAATGCAAACCAAACCTGAGCTCGGGTACCTAAAGCTATTGCATTAATTTTTATCATTTGTAATTATTTCCAACAAATTATGTCATGTCATTAATCATTTTTAATTAGATAATTAGCCCCTCCCCTGTTTTTAATTTGTTACCAAATCTAATCCAACTAATTAATTTTGTTGATTGCAGGCAGGTTGAAGGCTTTGGGTCTGACATGGGTGCTGAGAATGGAACCTGAAAGTGTGGATGCAAGTGTGGATCCAACTGTACCTATGACCCATGAAACTGCAAATGAAGCTGTTAATGTATTGTGTTTGAAAGAGTCTTAATTTAATTGTTATTAGGTGCTTAGAATAATGAATGAGGCCATGGCCACTATCATGTCATACTTAAAAAGAAAGGGGGTTGTGTGATTGTGTTTGTTTATGATGTAATTGTGTCTTTGTATGTTCTCTCTTCTCTTATTTGAATGAAAAAGAAGAATCCTACATACAAAAATTTCTCTTAATTTGTAAATGATTTGTTGTCCATGGTATGCTCATTTGGATACTCGATTTGAGATATGTGTATCCCTTTTGAAGCTCAGTAGCATGAGATATTACATCTATCAATTAAAATAACAATGATTTTATATCTATATATCAAAATATCTCAGGGGTTATTTAATTAGTAATAAGCAATTGTTTCTTATGATCTGAAAAATATTAGATGACAATTGAAGGTTGTGCTTCAATATTGGATGACAATTGAAGGTTGTTCGGCGCTGGTGCCGAAGGCACACGCTAAATTTTTTACGCTAATTCGTTGTTCCGCATCGAAGGCGCTCGCTAAATTTTTTATGCTAATTTGTTGTTCCGCACCGAAGGCACCCGTGACGAATTTGTTATTCCACGCTGAAGGCGCTCAAGCCGAATTTGTTGTTCCGCGTCCGCGCCGCTAAATATTTTTATGCTAATTTGTTGTTCTATTAAATTTTGGCTGCGTAAATAATTTTTTAGGGAACAAAGATTTCACGGGAGAAAATCTTAACTGAACCGTGCCCTTAGGGCACGGGTTATGACTAGTCTATTCTATAAAATAGGACCTTTTTTGAATTTTGTCCCAGTCATAAGTCCAGTCATATATTTTTTGTCCCAGTCACCATGAACGATCTAGATTCACTCTGGGGAAGGCCAAGATGAAGCCACGTTTGCGTGTGAGTTCCACAGGCCAGAGCGTGACCGGATTTTTGGGGGGAACTCAAAAAATTTGGGGGGAAATCAAAATTTTTTGGGGGAAAAATCATTATCTGCGCCTCAACCCCAGATCAAGCTGACCAAAACTTGGGGGACCTCTCTCTATCTCTCAGTCTTTTGGCCCCCCTCCCCCATAACCTGCTGCCTGACCGCAAGAAAAGGAGGTCGATCCCCAAGCTCTCGCGAACAACGAACGTCGTCATGGGCCGGGGAGCTCTTCTACACCAAATGGAGGTCAAGAACGATATAAAGATTGAAACTTGCTATGGACTTCTGCTTCTTCTCAAACTGATGCCTCATTGGGAGAACCTCAAATTTCCAGGGGAAACTCAAACCGCTGCCTCCAAAACTTTGGGGGGGGGGAACTCAAATGTTTTTTTTTTGGGGGGGGATCCAAAACTCTGCATCAAAGCTAAAGCGCAAACCATTTGCCGCATCTATCGGCAAACCATCAAAATAGTGAACGCAGATCTATCGCCTAATGAAGTAATTGAAATGTCTGTCGATTAATTTTGGTCTGGGTCTCTCTCTTTTATATTTTGATTTCTTTTTTGTGTTTGTACTAAATGGGGTTTTGTTGTCGTTTGTTTTGCAGTTCGTTTCAAGGAAATGCCTGAAGATGGGAGAGCAGTCCCAGCACCAAAAGCAGGGATGCATTAAATAACATTTAATGCAACACAAAAATGATGCAGTATGAGACATTTGGTAGCTGATCCTTAGCTGGGTGTGGATGAACCTGATTTTGGGTAATCAATTATGGAGGTAAAATTATGTCTCCCACTACATGTTAATGCTATTGACATTTTGGGTATATCATCTCGGTTGTTTGTGTTGATAGGCTTATACTGTGGAGCTTAAGGTAGAGCTAAATCCACCTAAAAGAGGAGAATTCTTGCCTGAGGGAAGCAGGTGTAAGAATTAGAATTAACTATATCACATAGAACCCTCAAGCAAAACATTATATATTCAATTGCATAAGAGATAGAACATCCATTTCATTTTTAATTTGGATTGACATTCTAATGAAAGGCATATTTTTTGTTTGCATCGAGATTCTTAAATTTTTGTTGATGATATGTAAGAATCATGATTGTGAATTGTATGTTCAAATAATAAGGGGAAATGGTCCCACATATATAAGCATTATTCTAAGGAATCATTATCTTCTTACTGACCCTTCTGAATGAAGCAGAAACAAACATATTCATGCTTAACTAGATAATCTTTCAAATGTCTGGAACATGAAGTTTTGCCTGCAAAATTGTTGGAGTAGTGCTTGAATTTTAGTCTCGAAGTGACGAGGCATCCATGATAAAATTGTAGATTGGTTAAAGTATGGAGTTGCTAGCCCTTCCATATGAAGATGTTCTGGTGGCTCTACCAGAGCCCGTAATGGTTCGATAACAGGTCGAGCCCGTGGTTGACTGCCCTCTGGCCACAGGGTGGACCTGTAAATTTTTAGATTGAATTTGCTCTTTTTAAATAGAAAACATGTAGCTGATAGTGTATGAATTTATCGAAAACTGGGTGCTTTTGCTGTTGGGATTGTAAATTTTGAAGAAATCAGTCCCTTGGATACTAACTTGAAGCCAAGAAACCCAACTTAGTTGCAAAAAGTTGATATCCTCTTTGTGGTGAATGCCATGTTTTATTTATTTTTTGAAGTTATTTTTGTGATTACGAATTTGGGTTCTCCAAATATAAGTGAATTTTGCAGGACAATCGATTGGGGACTGGATTCAACTTTGTCGAGGATAAGAATGCATTTGTGATAACTGATGTTGATGCAAAAAGTTTTTTGACCAAAATTCCACTTTCATCCTCACTTTTTCTCTTACAATTTGGTCTTGAAAATGCTACACAAGAAAATGACAGAAAATATATGTATGTGTTTGTCTCTGAATGAGTGTTTGCAGTTTTAAAAGCCACAGTCACAAATCATACATTGCTCATAGATATCTCACCAATAACAAATAATTTTTACAATACGTTATTCAATCTTGACTTTATACTAAGATGCTTTAAACTTTATAATAATAACTGCAAGTGCGACACTAAATATGAAAAATCCTTAATAATAAAACATGCACAAAATAATCATATGCTGTTATTTTTCGTTGCATTCTTTATTTCGCTCTGCCCTCTGCACTTCTTTCCTAATTGACTTCACCACCACACACCAAATTTGCTTCGTTACTGAAGAACAATTGCTAATCTCCTAGACATGAGTGATTTATTGCTTAATTTGTTTTAATTCATGGTAGTTTAGGCTTATTCATGGAGTTAAGTTTGCATTTCATCATTTCGTGTCAGCTTTTTTTGCATTGGAAAATATTGTTTGATTTAGTTGTGCATATGGCTTTGTGGCTTATTGATTGCCCTTTCACTTATGATGGTCATTGTCGTTGTGCATGTTTTTACTGGAAAAAAAATACTAGCAACACATATAACATCATTTTTTATTTACCTTTGATACATTTCCATGTAAATTATTAAACATTTTGTTGCTCTTAGTCTACATGCAAGTTACCGAATTGGCATAGTGGTTGGTGTTTTTTGTGTTTGCGTAGTCTTGGATTTTTCCATATAACATGTCACTTAGTCAAACGTGAAGTTGAATTTTTATAGCCTATGGATTATGCCAAAGATTCATTTGTTTACAATGGTGTGTGTGTTTTCACCTTTGATAATATTTTCTGTTTTCAAATAAGATGGCATATGAGCGCTGTATTTTTAACCCACAATTTCAAACAAAAACATGTTAATATGAGTTTCAATAGTTACATCCATTATTATCCCATATCTATACTCTTAGGCAGGAAGGACCATTTTATGTGTAATAGTTCCGCATTCAAGTAGGCACATGAACAACATTAGTAATAGATTTTGATTGGAGTTGATGAAGAAGGTGAACAACCATTCAAGTAAGCACATGAACTCCACGTTGAACTAAATGTTGAACTGCATATTGAAGTGTATATTATTAGTATCTTTTGATTAGTAATAGCTTTTGGTTGCATATTCTTGACATGGTTGCACATTCTTGACATGGTTGCACATTCAAGTAGGCACATGAATTGCATCAGAAGTTTATTAACCTCACCCTGAAAATAAGTTTATTGTTGAAATGTTCTGAAATTATTGATGAACTGATATTATTCTTTTTTTGGGGAAATTTCTATTTTGTTTATTAATTTGATATCTTTTTAATTATTTTTTAAAGAAAAGGTACCATATATATGTCCCACATGATATGCCCTAAAAATTTTTAAAAGAAAATTTTAATAATTTTTGTTGATATGCAGGTGCAAGATGTTTTGGACGCTTACTCTGATCCCAATGCTAAAATAAGTTTTCATAGTGTTGAGTGCTGATTATAACAGTGAAGGTGAGTCATCGGTGTTTTCCTGCTTAGAATACATCCCCATGACACTTAGATAGTTATATGTATCTGAAATGTTGTGTAGAAGGGACATTTGCTTTATATTCACTCCTTGGCATACATGCAGAGTTCAGTTTGCTTCCAAATTAATAGGTAGCAGATGAGGAGCTCTCACATATTCTAGGAATGGGAACACATCTCACACACAATCCCTTCTTCATTGAAAAAGTTTCTATACAAGCACAAGAAGCTGAGAACATGCTGTGCTATAAGAAATAGCTTGGGGCATAAGAAGAGCATGTACTAATGATAGAAATAGTTTCTCATATGCTAAAGCTTGGGGGTAAGAAATAGCTTTATTGTGATTTTAGTGGGGGGTTTTCCTTGACGTTGTAAAAAAATTTGAATCATATGTTGCTAAACTTTCTTTTTGACAATAGGAAACTAAAGGCGTTAATTGATTTTTCTTTTCTCAGCACTAAACAAAAATTTTAGCTGAAATTTTACTCAAATTTTTTGTCTACATTAATTGGGTTTAGCAGACACAAAGTTGAGAGAAGGAATCCAGCATTTAGCTTGCTCGGGTTAGAAGGGAAACGGAGTGCAATTACAATTGCTATACCACCTACCCTAAATCATAGCTTAAAATGGAATTTTGGAACTGATGTAGCCAATGTGTACTTCAAAAGGAAGCAAATCAATGTTGTTTTCTGAGAGGCAGCCTGGCAAGCTGAAACCTGATGATATGAGCGAATGGAATCTTTTCGCTCAAAAACAATTCCAGCCCTCCAAAGGATATGTATTTGGCCTTTCCCTCCACTTGGATTGCCAAAAAGAGGATAATATCATGGATAAAGGAGGTGTAAAAGCTCATAGCTGGGAGACCTTGGCATAATCCTTCTGACCTGAATATCAGAACCAAGGTTTGCTCTATGTCTAAACTTTGCCATACTATGCACATTGCTTTCATTTGGAGCTTTTATTATACTGAAAGTTACTGGATTTTACGCAGAACTGTAAATTTTCCCAACTTAAATTCCTTAATAACATGTCAGGGATCAGAACCCTGATACCGAAGGCACAACCATCATTTCAGAGATAATTCAGAGATAAAATTGAGGACACTAAGATTTTTTTCATATTGCCAAACTATTGTGTTATTTGTTTTACATTACTAATATCATTTCAGAGATAATTCCAAGTCTACTTTATAGGAATGCATGTTTATCAGTTGAAAGCATATCATCTTATATATACATGACGACCTCTCTAAACTAAATCCAAGAGAAGTCCACAGATCAACCAAGCAATAGAAAGCTTCTGGCTCTCTTTCGTGTTTCTGCACACCGCATTTTCTTTCAACATGTTCATCTATCCCCCCTCTTAATTCTATTAATACGGTGTTGATCACATCATGTTATTCCAGTTCAGTGCTATTTGTTCTGACAATCGGGAAAGGGGTGTATGCCTTCACACTGGACCCAATGTACGAAGAGTTCGTTCTGACCCAGGAGGAGCTGAAGATACCGAAGGCAGGGAAAATCTATGCATTCTGTGGCTATTTGTTCAATCAAATTGACATCAAATTAGTGGCAGTCAAGTATGTATTTAACTTTTTTTTGGTTATTTTTCATTTGTAAGCATTTTTTAATCGTACCGAATATCTGAAGATCTTAATTAATCTGGCATGTTCATTTTTTGATCATTTTTTGCTTAATCCGTTTTTAATCCGTTTTTTTAATCTTGCCGAATATCATTTTTTGCAGTAAGATAATTTTTTACTTCCCTAATTCAATTCTGTTCTGAATTCAGTCCATACTAAGCATTCAGAATTCTGTTACGATCTTCCATATTTCTTGGGTGCAAGAAACCATACGCAAGATTCCCCAAAAAAATATAAGTGCAAATTTTGAAATAAAGGATGTTGATAAAGTTTAAAGCATGCATTATTTGTTTAATTTCAGGGTATCCATCCTAAACAAAACTATGAGAAATAACAAATTACAATAATTAGAATTAACAATCAAAAAACTGGCTGTAAATACTAAACATATATGTTGTTTATTGCTCAACACATTGTTACCATATAGATACTCTATTACAAATAAGAGTTTTATGATCCCAACTATTTAACACGGTCCAGTAGTTCCCTGACGACATTCATTCATCGGATTCCATCAAAACAATTGCTAAGATGAGTATAATTATGAATGTGTTGTGCCTCATGTTTATTTCATGACTGAAGGAACAACTGCAGAAAATGACTCAAGATACAATTGGTTCCTTCTATCGGATTATACTTAAATGTCTCTGTCATTATTAACCAAGAAGTATAGTAATGTTTGACTCCAAAAAAACATTAAAGCAGATCAAACAATGACATATGATGTCACCCAACCATGGCTCAAACGTAATGCATGCATTATACAGCATGCAGAATGCAATGCTCAAATGCAATGCATGCATTATACAGCATGCATTATTCACCATGTTTTTTTGCTTAATCGGGTTTTAATCAGTTTTTTATAATCTTGCTGAATATCATTTTTTTGCAGCAAGATCATTTTTTGCACTTATATTTTTTATGCCGAAATCTGCATGTCCTTGGCCTGCCGCCTGCTAAAAAACATTGACAATAGAACCTGGCATTCTCCATCAGGTGTCCTGCCCCTCACGGAGAGTTGACACATTTATTATAGGACATATAATATTTCATGTGATGATATAAAATTCAATCTAAACAATCATTACCTTTTGCTTCTCATCATCAAGCTTTTGTTTCTCTCCATCATTTTGTGATTCTAGCTTATCAAGCTCTTTGCATCGCAGATCCAATTCTTTCCTCTTCGAGTCCAATTCCAACCTTAACTTTTCATTCTCCTCAAAAACCTTCCTTGCATTATCACACGCTTCACCATGCGTTTTTTGTGTCTCTTAAAATGAGCTCATTGATGGGTTATTTGTGTCTCTGAGAGATCCAAGAATGTTGAACAAAATAATGAAGAAAAGTCTCAAGGACACAACTAGGCAGAGTTGGTGAGTGAGATGGTAGATGTCAAATTTTACGATTTTGATCTTTTTTTTAATGTTTGTTGAGATATCTGATTGAAGTTTGTTGTGCAGGTTTGATATGCCTGCCCCAACAATTACCCCAGAATTGAAGAAGAATCTGGAGATTCTCAAGGTATGTTCTTTTTTAATGCTTTGAATTTTTCTTGCTTTACAAAGTTACGGTAGTTTGTTTGAGGATCTAATTTAAAACTGGTATTTTAATGATCTAGAATTAATCAGAAATTCACCTAAACAAACATGTAGAAACTATTAACAGAGTACAAAGTTAAGGTAGTTTGTTTTGGAATATTCCAATATCAAGGTACTTTCCCATTTAAAGAAATGTATTACTTAATAGGTCTTTCCTATTAGAAAGAGTAGTTTGGAATATTCTAATATCAAAGTAATTTAAAGGATAGTTGAACCGTTCTAACAGGAAGTGGGCTTTCCTTTTGGAAGGCTACTTTCAGAATTTTCTAATACGGAGATGAATTTCCTACCAAACAAACTTCCAGTAATGTAATTGTTGGTTCCAGTTCAATGACATGGAGATCAATTTTTGATTGATATTGTAATAAATATACTGCAATAAATCGTTAAGGCTTGGTTCCTGATTTTTGCTAACAATTATCTTTATAATTTTGATTGATATTGTAATAAATATACTGCAATATATGGTTAAGGCTACATTCCAGTAGAAATAACACAAAAATAACAAATTTATTCACAAACAAAACCAAAATGCAGAAGTTAATGACAACAAATATATATGACATAAAGAAATTAAATCAGTTGGAAAACATACTGATCGGAAGAAGACTCAGCACCCTTAATCTTACTTTTCTTTGCTGGCTTTGCTTCTGGCTTCATGGACCTGTTCCAAATATTAATAGAATTGTTATTAAAGGGGAAATGAGAGAAGAAACAGCTCAATTATCACATATACAAATGATCATACAAATTTACTTATAAACAGCTTATGTCACGTTGAGCTCGGTGCGGGCCCTTATTCCCGTCTCTGTCCGAGATGCAGTGGGGAGCACTAGCACTCAGTGCTTACTCGCTGCCAGTGATTCATCAGTGCACCTAAATGTTACCTCAGAGATGCCCTTCTCAGTTTCTGGAGTTTGGAACTCGCCTCCTCATTTGCCCTATCGCAAGGCGGGATGGTATTCAAATTCGGGCATTAAGGATAAGCTCCATGCATTCATTCTGAAATGGCACAATAATGATGGAATGCATGAATAAATAAGACTTACAGGTACAAAATGAAAGTTTGAGTTATTTGGAAGGTAAGATGGGGTTTAGTAGTTTCTCAATGCAAACCAAACCTGAGCTCGGGTACCTAAAGCTATTGCATTAATTTTTATCATTTGTAATTATTTCCAACAAATTATGTCATGTCATTAATCATTTTTAATTAGATAATTAGCCCCTCCCCTGTTTTTAATTTGTTACCAAATCTAATCCAACTAATTAATTTTGTTGATTGCAGGCAGGTTGAAGGCTTTGGGTCTGACATGGGTGCTGAGAATGGAACCTGAAAGTGTGGATGCAAGTGTGGATCCAACTGTACCTATGACCCATGAAACTGCAAATGAAGCTGTTAATGTATTGTGTTTGAAAGAGTCTTAATTTAATTGTTATTAGGTGCTTAGAATAATGAATGAGGCCATGGCCACTATCATGTCATACTTAAAAAGAAAGGGGGTTGTGTGATTGTGTTTGTTTATGATGTAATTGTGTCTTTGTATGTTCTCTCTTCTCTTATTTGAATGAAAAAGAAGAATCCTACATACAAAAATTTCTCTTAATTTGTAAATGATTTGTTGTCCATGGTATGCTCATTTGGATACTCGATTTGAGATATGTGTATCCCTTTTGAAGCTCAGTAGCATGAGATATTACATCTATCAATTAAAATAACAATGATTTTATATCTATATATCAAAATATCTCAGGGGTTATTTAATTAGTAATAAGCAATTGTTTCTTATGATCTGAAAAATATTAGATGACAATTGAAGGTTGTGCTTCAATATTGGATGACAATTGAAGGTTGTTCGGCGCTGGTGCCGAAGGCACACGCTAAATTTTTTACGCTAATTCGTTGTTCCGCATCGAAGGCGCTCGCTAAATTTTTTATGCTAATTTGTTGTTCCGCACCGAAGGCACCCGTGACGAATTTGTTATTCCACGCTGAAGGCGCTCAAGCCGAATTTGTTGTTCCGCGTCCGCGCCGCTAAATATTTTTATGCTAATTTGTTGTTCTATTAAATTTTGGCTGCGTAAATAATTTTTTAGGGAACAAAGATTTCACGGGAGAAAATCTTAACTGAACCGTGCCCTTAGGGCACGGGTTATGACTAGTATATATATATATATATATACTTATACATATCTTTGTTTGTTTACTTGCTGATCTATCCCATAGGGTTGTCTATCCAGGTGTATCTCGGTGTGCCTTGGATAAATGTATTCTTGTTTGTATGTGTGTGTGTGTGTGTGTGTGTGTGTGTCTGTACCAAAGCATGTATGTATGTATATACATGTGCAAAGTGGATGTAAATGTGATAGATACAGAATGTAGGTGTATATATACTTGATAAATGTAAGTGAATGAAACTGTTTGATATGTGGGTATTGGACTGTGTGTATTTGGTTGCACATTTATATGTATACGCGGGTGTGGAGTGTAGATGGATATTTATATTTATTTGACTATTGTGGCAGTATGTGCGTAGGATATGCAAAAGCCGTATTATATATAAAGCATATGAGGGAAACGTATTATGTCTATGCACTCTTGTGTGTATTATGTGTGGAATATGCGCCTATCTGTGTGAGGCAGTGGGTGCATCGCTATTATGTGTATATTTATCTATAGTTATGATTGCAAACCTAAGTGACTTGATCATGCATGTGTTAGTGCATGCTCGTAGGTGTATGTATGGATGTGACTAAATATTGTGTGTACGTAGATATTTATGTGCATATAATTGTGGGTGAACTTATATGTGGGTGAACTTATATGACTAAGTATTGAGTGTTTAGGGGCCGGTGTGCATACGGTGTGACCCCGTGATAGTGACCCTGTTTGACAAGTTATGGTGTGTAGATTAATGTGTATTGTTGTGTGTTTGTGCATGGATATAGACGTATGTGTAAATATATAAACAGGTAGAATGTAAGTCGTTTATACTTGAAGGTATCGTGGTGTATATGAAAGCGTACTATGTATGAGTGCCTTATGTATCATGATATGGATATGACATGATGTCATATGCATGTAGGTAGGAGTAGTGATCTGGATACATATAATGAAACATATAGAGGTTTATTTATGGTGTGATGTATTGTTAGAGTGTGAATCTGTGTACTTAGATGTTTATGTGAAAGGCGTATATGTATGTATATGTAGTGATACACATGACGATGTGGATGTGCAATTAGACGAATATGTATGTATTCTTGTTTATACTTCATGGGTAGTAAGATCATCATACCTAGCTGACCTTTGGTAGGGTTCACACCCTAGAAAGTCCGAGGACGGACTTTATTTTAAGGTGGGTAGGATGTCATGCCATGTTTTGAACCATACGGGTATTCTACTGAACACACGTGGTATTTCTACCTACGATGCATACGTAGGCATGAAATAAACGTAGATTCGATGTATGTAACGTAATGCAAGGGGGATTGGGCCGTAATACATGGATAAGGGTATAGAATGCGAAATATGAATGCGGGAGAAGTACGAATGACGTCGTGTGTATTATATAACGCGTATGTAATAGACGTGACTGTGTAATGCATGTATGCTTGCATGGATGTGCATGAATATGTGTAGGGAGAGCCATGCTAGTGTGAAAAGGGGTTAGGGATCAATGGCAACCCCGTAAATTTTTAAAAAGGTGAGGGGCAAAACGGTCATTTGGACCAAGGGTGTTGTGTGTACATACTAAAGAGGCGTGTGCATAAAGTAATGGAAAACTTGTAAATACCTAGAAGTTGAGGGGCATTTTTGGGAGGGTATTTTAGTCATTTTAACTTATGCATGGCTTAGGGGATAAGTTAGAAGGTGTGTAGATTTTTCTTTAGAAAATCATTTCCTTTCTTTCTTGAATCTTCTCCCTCCTTCTCACTTTCTCTTTTCCTCTCCCTTCTCTAATTAGGCTGGCCATCGCCTCTCTCTTTATCCCTCTTTCTTCAATTCAAAACCCTAATTTCCATTCCCAAATTGAAGGAGTCCAAGCTTGCTTGAAGAGAGAAGAAAGTAGAGAAGAAAGAAAGAGAAGGAGAAGAGGAAAACCAAGTATTGAGGTATGGATCTTCTTGGGTTTGGAACCCTAATAATTGGTTCTTTCTATCAAGTTTTTATAGCATGTTTTTATCCAATATGTGATAAGGATAGCTAAATTTTACATGTTATGGCTCAACTTCACAAATTTACCTTTGAAATTCTTAGCAAAATCATCTCCTTTGAAATTCTGAAATCCCGATGTCTGTTTTTGCTTTGATTCTGGTTACTGTAGCTCGAATTATGTTTCAAAAAATATATATCCTTGTAGATCTTGAAGTTCTATCCCAAAATCATATAACTTTTGATATATGTTCAATTCATAAATTAGGAGCAAAAATTCCATCTTTACAACTTGTCTGTTTGATCTTTAGACTGGACACTGTTTAGTAAAATTGACCTCAGTACCTGCACACACACACAATAGAATTTTATGTTCTAGGTCTCGTTAGAAAGCTAAAAACTTTGTCTACAACTTCATCGCAGTTTCTAGTGTTCTAAATTCTGACTAAAACATGCCCAAAAACAGCAATCTTTATAGACTCTGAAATCTGTCTGAAAAACAGATTTGATAGACTTCACCAAATAATTCACCATAAATCAACTACTTCATATTTTTGCATGAAATTTTATCCGTAAATCCAGGATTAACATACCTACAACTTTCATTTAGGACGTTTTGTCAAATTCTCAAATAAAACGGATGAAATGTTGCCATGAGTTGTCACTGACTGCAATTTCCAGCAAGCCGAAGCAATGGAGTAGAGTTTTGAATTGTGTATTGTTGCTAAATTTCCCTCTATAATCCATGATTATTGTTGTTACTTGAAATATAGCTTATTTATGCAAATATATATGGAATTTGTTGATGTTACAATGATCATGGTTGTGTTTCCTGCCAAGTGTTTGTGAAAATGCCTCAATGAAACAAAAGTAGAGAAACATGCAAAATGAGCTTGTATATACATGTATTATTAAGCATGTTAAAAATTGGTGATGACGGAGTCATGGAAAGCATGGTTTCATGTGATATGGACAATGAACTGAAATGGCTATGATGAAGGACATGACACTTGGGTGCATGTCCCATGTTGATATGTGATGTGACTACGATGGAGGGCATGACACTTCGGTGTATGACCCATGTTGGTATGAGTGTGGAATGTGATACCATGCAACATGATTTCTTCATTACTAATATGCTAAAATGAAATTCTTGATTGTCTCAATCCTCTCTAAGGAAGGTGAGTTAGCAAAACTCGAGTTTAACGGGAAATTTGAGTAAATTGTAGATATGATGCCTGGACTGAGAAGTTGGGGGAAATGATAATGTGATATGTAATATTTATTCCCACTCGCCTTTACCAGGAGTGGAGGGAACATACGGAGGTTGTGTTATTATGGGAGGCCTCACTCCTGCCAGGGACGGGGGAGCTGAGAGGCCCGGCGTACAGTGCTCGTGTCCACTGCATCGTGTGCTATATTCACCCCAAATTTGAGGTGAAGTCCAGGTCCTGGTATCACACAGTTTACCCAAGTTTCCAATTAATTCAATTAATTAATTCAATCATAAAAAGAGAATTATGTGTGATACTCCTTCTGCTGGCAGCACTTCCCTTTCCCCTTTCTTGCTTCACTGGTGACACTGTGTTATACTTCTAATACTTGCGATTCCCCTTTTTAGATGTGGTTGTATGAATACTTGTATCGTTATTCGTGCTAACCCTTTCCTTGCAGTAGCTCGACATTGGACCGCATGTATGATCCCCTTGCTTAGCTATTTACTTTCATTATATTACTTAGTTTACATGCCTTATTTCTCTTGCCTTGCCTTGTGGATTGATAACCTTAGGACGGAGTTTCAAATCCAAGTTGGTTCCTACTAGGGCACGCATTGATGTGCTCATCCCTATTTTTTGGGTAGCATGGGCAGCATGGTTGGTGGTGACTTGGAGTCGGGTTTCAGGGGTAGCACTTGGTATGAGCTGTAGTTGTGGTGCGACATGGTTGTCTTGGGAAGTGGAGAGTGATTGTGTGTATGTAGTGGTATACCTGGACTATGTAAATTAATGGAAGTTGTTATATATGATATGACGTTGTTGATCTATGTTATTTGTGAGGTTTTTTTGATATTACTGTGGAGCTTCACTTGTACTATCCCAGCATGTACGCAGTGGCCTGCTTGTTCTATTCTCCTTTCTCTTTCTTTCCTCTCTTATCACCCTCACTCTTTAGGATACTTGGAAAAAAAATCCCGGGTATTCTGCGAAGCGAGGCGTGACATGGGTCCATACCCCTTGTATATAAGCACAAATTTTATCCTTTTTTAGAGAGCTGAATTTTATTCCTTAGTTTAATTTTAGTTTAAGTTTTTAGAGAGAAGTTCTAGCCGTCGCTATTTGTAGAGACCAAAGTTGAGATTTTTATTGATCTTTATTACGTGGAATCTTGTTCTTCTTAATTATCTGTGATTGGCTTTAATTCTACGAAGTGTTGGTAACGATTCTCTAATATTTCTATGCTTTACTTGATGTTTTCTATTGCTATGATGAATTCTCTTGCCTTTATTGAATCTTTCATGTCACTTGCTATGATCCATGAGTAGTTCTATCTCGGGCTAATGGATTAGCCCTAGGATCTTAGGATTTAGATGTAAGTTAGGATTTTTAGGTTGCGTTGGTATAAAAGGGACATGTTTTGGTTGATCCAGCCAAGTTTGTATAATATCTCGAACTGGGATCGTGTCCACGGTCGGTGGCACATGCGCGCTTAAGGAGTATCCTATGAACTTAGTTAAGAGGTTAGTGGGTTCAATTAAGGTTTGCGACCATACCCGGTGGACTCATTGATGGGATTTACCGACGTCCTATATTACTATTGATGATTACGAGAGTAGCGTCAATGAGAGCATACCAATCCACACATCAAAGCTCAATCCACGAGATTTGCATTAGTGGAGATCATTCTATCCATGAGAGTGGTCTGAATATTGTCGATCCTAATGCACGGATCACATGTTACGCCAATCGCGAGAGTAGGGTAAGCGTGCAATACGTTAGACCCATGGTGTGTCGAGCCAGTAGTTCTACATTTTAGATGCGACAATCCCTAATAAAGCCAATGCAACGTAAGAGTTCTAACCTAGCATCGACATCCGACGATCCTAGTGGTGAGACCTAATGCCCTAGTCTTTTATTATTGATTAAAATCTTGCTTGAAAGATAACTCTACACCAAACAATCTTCTAAAACCGACTGCTAGCATTATTCTAGATATTTAGAGATTACCCAATACAATAATAGCATTTACCTCCCCGTGGGATCAATATCTTTTATATTATAACTTGACACAGTATGCTTGCAGTACTCTCCGTGAGTTACATTTGGGATACATCTAGCCTTGGCATTCGTGCCATTGCTAGGTGGGTTTTAGGTGTTAATTCCGAGCACATCAAGTTTTTGGTGCCGTTACCGGGTACCTTGTCTCAAATGATGTAAGCACTACTCCCAAGCGCAGGAGATCAAACAAGTAATATCCTGGTGAGTCCAGGTACTGAATCCACGGGACAACTGACCTACAACACTACGAACTTCAGTTTGTAAAGAGTAATAATACGGTAATAAACAACCACCTATCAAGTATATCGATATGGTATCAAGGGTTTCAAAGAATACAAGAAAATCCTACGATAACTACGGGGAAGGTAATATTGGGGTATCAATATGAAGATAATGTGTTGGTTGTGATTTCATGAGGATCAATGCAATCAATGATTATAAATATCTTTTCTATAACTTAACGTTTCGTCCGGTCAGGGCACGAGAACGTCGGAAAATATAACGATACACGAACAACGAATAGTGCCTTGAGTACACATACAATACTAGTTTCATAAGGAAAATAAACTTATATGTGTCCGCAAGGATCACCACGAGTACGTCCGCAAAGATCGTATTCGATCCAAGTACACCAACAACAATTATACTTGAATAATACATGTAGAAACAAGCAAAATACGCAATTTAACGTGCAAATTCGGGCGAAAAGTTATTCAAATCATTGATTTCAGAGATCTAACAACATCACAACCAGCACATGAGGGTATTAACCACGCATGGAGGGTAGAGAATCAATATTCATAGCCAAATACATCATCAATACATCAAAATACGAGCTAAATACGCCAAATACAAGGTAAAGTTTAGAATTTTATCACCAATTCTCTCCAATTGAACCCCAAACTCCTTCAAATAGTAGATCTAGCCTCTGTCCCCAGGGCCTCCAAATTTGGTGGCGAAATACGGCTCCTAGAGCCCCCAATACGCCCGAATACGCTCAAAAACCCTAGAAATACCTTAAATATAAATCATTGCGGGTTTTACTATGCTATCGGGTTTGAAACCCGCTTCGAAATCAACTTAAACCCGAAATCTCAGCCGGATCAAACCACGGCCGGCCATCAAATGGCGGGATTCGTTGTAGAGCCGACACGTGGCCATCTTAACGGGTCTGCCCTTCGATCGCGCCCGCATGCGCGTGATCTCCGAACCCCGCTCGGAGATGATCAGAGCCGTTCAATCGTAAATCTACGGTCGAGGAGAAACCACGTCGCCCGCTTCTTTCCTCCATTGGATCTTGATCCAACGCTGAAACGATCGCCCACGTCGCCTAGAATTTTGCCCCTTCATTTCAAAATGCGGGAGCCCTTGTGTCCGTTGGATTGTGAGCGGACGGCTGGGATTCGCCTGCTTCTTCGCTCGTCTCTGCTTCGTGCGAGGCCGTTGGATCAATATCGGACGGCCTGTAATCGTCCACGTCTCCCGCTTCTGAGCGGGGCATTAGAATACGATTCGAAATCGTATCGCCCTTGGATCTCAATCCAACTGTGTAGATTAAACCGTTGAGCCCGCTCTTCGTTCGTTTTTGGTTGAATCGCAGCCGTAGGATCAAGATCGAACGCTTCGGAGCTTCCCACGAGATTTCTCTTTGCTTCGTATTGTCTTGGTGAATGCCGGTCGTTGGTTTGAGCGGGAGGCGGCCGATTGCTGCCACGTGTCGGGCGATGGTTGGGCGGTGATATACGGCCGTATTTTTGACGTATTTACGGCGTATTTCAGTATTTAAATTGGTATTCTGCATTCAATAATTCATAGAAATTAGCACAGATCTCAGAAAAATACAAATGAATAGTCGTTGGAATCGTGAGATCGAGACCAAGCCATGAAAAATATAAAAAGGCAGAAATACTCACTAAAATTCATACTTTGTGCACAAATCAATGGTTTGTTATAATAAATAATGATATACAAAATACGAACGTATTAGAGACCAATTAAGCATCATATTAGCACAAAATAGGGCTAAGTGGGGGGTTAAATATGCAATATTCAACCCGAATCACACCCCCCAACTAGCGTTTTGCTAGTCCCTAGCAAAAAGAGCGATGAATACGGATGATTAGTAAAATAATAAATTCTATCAATTGCTTATGGTATGTCTTAATAATACGCTTTCCAATATGATTTTGACCATCAATATACACAATCCATGACCAAGATCAATCACATGATATTTTCTCTAGTTTAATTTGAATAAATAACATACAAGCATCGTTTTGCGCAAGCGAAAGTATAACACGTCGTTATTTTCTAGTTTTCTTGTTTCTAAGGAATTGGCATCTCAAAACGATCATTCAAATCATGGGTATTGATGTTGCTTAGTATATTCACCATTCTT
This sequence comes from Scilla litardierei, assembly GCA_030789695.1. Lineage (NCBI taxonomy): Eukaryota > Viridiplantae > Streptophyta > Magnoliopsida > Asparagales > Asparagaceae > Scilla > Scilla litardierei. The sequence continues at coordinate 126,882,684 of CM061142.1, forward strand.
TTTTTCTTTTCTTTTATTAGTTCTGTGTAACGCGCATAAAGCAACATTTGCAGAAAAATGTATAACTTGGATCGCTCCATCAAATGAGTGAGTTTCCGGTCAATGGCTTCCAAGTCAGACGATAATAGGGCATTAGGCCAAAAAGGACACCTCGGACTGTACTACTCGAGCCATCCAAGTTATTTAGTTAGTGACACACTTATTCATCATTTTTTTGCTGTTTCTTCATCTTTTTTCATCTTTTTCTCTGTTTTTTTTCTTTGTAAGCAACTCAACACCCATAAATATGAACATAAACATTAGTAACAATGGTCAAATTCCTCTTCAACTTGAAGACTAATCTAATAAATCATGTATACTAAAGCTTTTTCATCTAGCATGCATGAAATAAATTCAATCTATTTCGAGATATTAATCATGGAAATTGAAAATTTTCATAAATAGCATATTAACGGTAATTCCATGAAGGAAAAATAATCAACTCAAGCCATAAACAATTTTTAGAATTCAATCAATGCATAATCATCCACATATGTGGTATGTGAAGGAGTTTTAAATGATGAGAATGATGGTTTATTCTTTTCTTTAGCCTTGTTTTAAAAAAATTCCTAAGGGCTCATACACCCCCCAACTAAAGATGGACATTGTCCTCAATGTCGAAAAGGGTACGAGTTTATTCAAAGCAAGCATCCTAGAAAGCATATAAAAATCTACGCTACTGGAAAGAACACACCGTGATCAAATGGCGGATCACGAATCTTTAATGGTGGAGGAAGTTGTTCAATTTGCTCTTTGTGCTCCTCGGCAAGTATCCTTCCTCCAAAAGCTAAATTGGACCCCAGCAACACAACTCCAAGCATCTCTATAAGCTGTATACCAATGTCCTGTAAGAGATGAGTTATGTCAGTCTAAACTAGTTTAAAATTTCTTTCAACAAAAATATTCCATATGTAGTCATCAAAATAGGTGAAATAAATTAAAGCATGTTGCCGACTACTCCCTGAAAGATAAGCAATACTCTCGGTATAATGCTCGGTCATTGGGGAGAGGGATAAACGATTTTGGAAAACACTAGGGGAAAAAGTGGTTCGGGCTCCATATCGATAATCTCTAAACCCATGTCTCTCGCTGTCTCCTCCTCCTGTTCATCTAAAATTGCTAGCTTGTCCTCTCTTTTGCACACACTTCCTGCCATGTCAATGTTTTCATTCGTGACTTCATCGTGGCATGGCTCGCTCGGTATACCTGCAATAGAAGATAAACTCACATTAGATTCTGGAAATTGAATTTCAAAGGCAATACTTTCTTCTAAGCCAGTGGCAATCAGAGTAAGATTTTCGATGGATTTCTGAATCTGCCGACTCCGAGCAAGGAAGTTCTCTTGGAATTGATGGGATGTAGCTTCCTGTGTCTGAATGAGCAAATAAACTTCCTCTTTCAAAGATTGCAAAGATACGTCTACGCTTTGCTCCCCTTGATCAAGGCATGAAGGATTCGTTGAATCACACTCTGAAGTCTCTTTAATGATCTGATCAGTCTCTTGTAAGGACTCCATGTATTTCCACACCTCTGTCGGCGTCATGACTCCCAAGAATTCCTGTAGCTGTGGTCGTAGTCCACCTAGGAAGGACTCCATAAGCTCTTTCTTTGTGAACCCATGATGTGGATAGCTCGATATTATGTCTATGAACCTCCTCTAGGCCTTAAAAAAGTTTCACAATCAGTCTGATTAAAACCAATGATCTTGAGCTTCTCCTTCATATGTTTGTGTGCAATATCGTACTCCGCATCATACTCATTGTTTGTGAGATAAAAATTCATTCCTTCTATATACTCCACATCCTCCATCGATTCCACATCCTCCATTTATTTTGAAAAAATTTTTATAAAGAGAAAACAAAAGAAAATAATAGTAAAAATCCTAAACTATAAGATGGAAGGATCTCACCAAATGTTCCTCCAAACGAATTGAAATCGAAGCTTATAAGTACTGGTATCCCCGGCAACGGCGCCAAAAACTTGCCTCGTCTCAAATGAAGTGAGCACTACTCCCAAGCGCAGGAGATCGAACAAGTAATATCCTGGTGAGTCAGGTATCAAATCCACAAGACAACTGACCTGCAACACTACGAACTTCAGTTTGTAAAGAGTAATAATACGGTAATAAACAACCACCTATCAAGTATATCGATATGGTATCAAGGGTTTCAAAGAATACAAGAAAATCCTACGATAACTACGGGGAAGGCAATATTGGGGTATCAATATGACGAGAATGTGTTGGTTGTGATTTTGTTAGGATCAATGCAATCAATGATTATAAATATCTTTTCTATAACTCAACGTTTCGTCCGGTCAGGGCACAAGAACATCGGAAAATATAACGATACACGAACAACAAATAGTGCCTTGAGTACGCATACAATACTAGTTTCATACGGAAAATAAACTTATGTGTCTGCAAGGATCACCACGAGTACGTCTGCAAAGATCGTATTCGATCCAAGTACACCAACAACGATTATACTTGAATAATACATGTAGAAACTAGCAAAATACGCAATTTAACGTGCAAATTAGGGCGAAAAGTTATTCAAATCATTGATTTCAGATATCTAACAACATCACAACCAGCACATGAGGGTATTAACCACGTATGGAGGGTAGAGAATCAATATTCATAGCCAAATACATCATCAATACATCAAAATACGAGCTAAATACGCCAAATACAAGGTAAAGTTTAGAATTTTATCACCAATTCTCTCCAATTGAACCCCAAACTCCTTTAGATAGTAGATCTAGCCTCTGTCCCCAGGGCCTCCAAATTTGGTGGCGAAATACGGCTCCTAGAGCCCCCAATACGCCCGAATACGCTCAAAACCCCTAGAAATACCTTAAATATAAATCATTGCGGGTTTTACTATGCTATCGGGTTTGAAACCCGCTTCGAAATCAACTTAAACCTGAAATCTCAGCCGGATCAAACCACGGCCGTCCATCAAATGGCGGGATTAGTTGTAGAGCCGACACGTGGCCATCTTAACGGGTCTGCCCATCGATCGCGCCCGCATGCGCGTGATCTCCGAACCCCGCTCGGAGATGATCAGAGCCGTTCGATCGTAAATCTACGATCGAGGAGAAACCGCGTCGCCTGCTTCTTTCCTCCATTGGATCTTGATCCAACGCTGAAACGATCGCCCACATCGCCTAGAATTTTTCCCCTTCATTTCAAAATGCGGGAGCACTTGTGTCCGTTGGATTGTGAGCGGACAGCTGGGATTCACCCGCTTCTTCGCTCGTCTCTGCTTCGTGCGAGGCCGTTGGATCAATATCGGACGGCCTGTAATCGTCCACGTCTCCCGCTTCTGAGCGGCGCATTAGAATACGATTCGAAATCGTATCGCCCATTGGATCTCAATCCAACGGTGTAGATTAAACTGTTGAGCCCGCTCTTTGTTTGTTTTGGGTTGAATCGCAGCCATAGGATCAATATCGAACGCTTCGGAGCTGCCCACGAGATTTCTCTTTCCTTCGTATTGTCTGGGTGAATGTCGATCGTTGGATTGAGCGGGAGGCGGCCGATTGCTGCCACGTGTCGGGCGATGGTAGGACGGCGATATACGGCCTATTTTCGACGTATTTACGGCATATTTCAGTATTTAAATTGGTATTCTGCATTCAATAATTCATAGAAATTAGCACAGATCTCAGAAAAATACAAATAAATAGTCATTGGAATCGTGAGATCGAGAACAAATCATGAAAAATATAAAAAGGCAGAAATACTTACTAAAATTCATACTTTGTGCACGAATCAATGGTTTGTTCTAATAAATAATGATATACAAAAAACGAACGTATTAGAGACCAATTAAGCATCATATGAGCACAAAATAGGGCTAAGTGGGGGGTTAAATATACAATATTCAACCTGAATCACCGGGGGAGGTAACGGTTATTACTTGGGTTATTTCTTTATTGAAGATAATTGTTAGCAACTCTTACCATCTCTTATCTTTTCGTACTTTATTTCTTTTTATTCCTTTGCTACTGACGGTATTATTCTGAGTTTTTGTTGTACATGAACACTCGCCTCGGGGGTCTTGACAAAGAATTATTATTTGACCCCGAGATCGAAAAGACCGGAAGAAGACTCAGAGCTGAAAAGAGGAATCATATTATTTCTGAACCAATGGCAGAGGGTAATGTTACTCCTCCACGTACCGAGTCCATCCGGGACCACATAAAGCCGAATTTTTCAGTACATCTTCCATCTTGAGGCCGCAGCTGGCGGTAGGAAGCTTTGAGTTAAAGGCTGGGCTGATCAACCTGATGCAGCAAGACCCCTTACATGGGCACGCACATGAGAACCCATACCATCATACAGAACTTTTCATGGCAAAGTGCGACACCTTCCATGCCACGGACGTGAGCGATGACGCCATCAAGCTCAGATTATTTCTGTTCACTTTGAGGGACAAGTCCTCTTATTGGTTGCGAGTGCACCCTTCAAATATCTTCACGGCTTGGGAGCAGTTGGCTCTAGCCCTTTGTGAACAAGTTCTAACCACCGTCCAAAAACGGTAAGGATCCGAGGGGCGATCAGTAATTTCAAGAAGCTTCCTCAAGAGTCGTTATATAAGGCATGTGAGAGATTTAAGGATCTGCAGCATTAGTGCCCCCACCATGGAGTCCCGGAGTGGGACATTATTCGGAGCTTCTATAATGGGCTACAGGCAGGTACGAAGATGATTATCGACGCCTCCGCTCAAGAATTAATAAGGTTGGTGGTGGTTTTGACTAATGTTTAGGAGTTAGCATAATTGCTTTCCTCGTGGGCTACAACGAGGTGGGTTAGGTAATTAGGTTAAGGTAATTAAGTGAGGTTAGAAGTTAAAACGTAATTAGTACAATGTCAATTAGTAAAAATGATTAAAAATGATAAATTACGATTTTGCCCTGGAAATTAAACGTGTCCGAAAAATTACGAGGAAAATACAACGGGTTCGTATCGTTGCAAGGATCATGAAAATGGCGTCCGTTTTAGATTTTGAGATAAGAAAATCGTTTAATCAATTTGAACTCATTTGAAAACATTTTGAATGCGGAAGTACGTGCATGGCGAAATCAGGCCGTTACACAAGTAATTAAAACGAAACATATGAGAAAGAACCATGTCATACTATTTAATAGGGAGAAGGATTGGAAGGAACAAAGTCTAGAAAATCACTTAATAGTGCGGGTATAAAATAAAAAGGCAATGCAGTTGTAGATAAAACAAGATGGATGGCAAGTGCTAATGAGGAGGAGGGAAAATGTTGGAGGAAGGAGGAGATAAATTACGATTTTGCCCGGGAAATTAAACGTGTCCGAAAAATTACGAGGAAAATACAACGGGTTCGTATCGTTGCAAGGGTCATGAAAATGGCGTCCGTTTTAGATTTTGAGATAAGAAAATCGATGAATCAATTTGAACTCATTTGAAAACATTTTGAATGCGGAAGTACGTGCATGGCGAAATCAGGCCGTTACACAAGTAATTAAAACGAAACATATGAGAAAGAACCATGTCATACTATTTAATAGGGAGAAGGATTGGAAGGAACAAAGTCTGGAAAATCACTTAATAGTGAGGGTATAAAATAAAAAGGCAATGCAGTTGCAGATAAAACAAGATGGATGGCAAGTGCTAATGAGGAGGAGGGAAAAGGTTGGAGGAAGGAGGAGATAAATTACGATTTTGCCCGGGAAATTAAACGTGTCCGAAAAATTACGAGGAAAATACAACGGGTTCGTATCGTTGCAAGGATCATGAAAATGGCGTCCGTTTTAGATTTTGAGATAAGAAAATCGATGAATCAATTTGAACTCATTTGAAAACATTTTGAATGCGGAAGTACGTGCATGGCGAAATCAGGCCGTTACACAAGTAATTAAAACGAAACATATGAGAAAGAACCATGTCATACTATTTAATAGGGAGAAGGATTGGAAGGAACAAAGTCTGGAAAATCACTTAATAGTGGGGGTATAAAATAAAAAGGCAATGCAGTTGCAGATAAAACAAGATGGATGGCAAGTGCTAATGAGGAGGAGGGAAAAGGTTGGAGAAAGGAGGAGATAAATTACGATTTTGCCCGGGAAATTAAACGTGTCCGAAAAATTACGAGGAAAATATAACGGGTTCGTATCGTTGCAAGGATCATGAAAATGGCGTCCGTTTTAGATTTTGAGATAAGAAAATCGATGAATCAATTTGAACTCATTTGAAAACATTTTGAATGCGGAAGTACGTGCATGGCGAAATCAGGCCGTTACACAAGTAATTAAAACGAAACATATGAGAAAGAACCATGTCATACTATTTAATAGGGAGAAGGATTGGAAGGAACAAAGTCTGGAAAATCACTTAATAGTGAGGGTATAAAATAAAAAGGCAATGCAGTTGCAGATAAAACAAGATGGATGGCAAGTGCTAATGAGGAGGAGGGAAAAGGTTGAGGAAGGAGGAGATAAATTACGATTTTGCCCGGGAAATTAAACGTGTCCGAAAAATTACGAGGAAAATACAACGGGTTCTATCGTTGCAAGGATCATGAAAATGGCGTCCGTTTTAGATTTTGAGATAAGAAAATCGTTTAATCATTTGAACTCATTTGAAAACATTTTGAATGCGGAAGTACGTGCATGGCGAAATCAGGCCGTTACACAAGTAATTAAAACGAACCATATGAGAAAGAACCATGTCATACTATTTAATAGGGAGAAGGATTGGAAGGAACAAAGTCTGGAAAATCACTTAATAGTGAGGGTATAAAATAAAAAGGCAATGCAGTTGCAGATAAAACAAGATGGATGGCAAGTGCTAATGAGGAGGAGGGAAAAGGTTGGAGGAAGGAGGAGATAAATTACGATTTTGCCCGGGAAATTAAACGTGTCCGAAAAATTACGAGGAAAATACAACGGGTTCGTATCGTTGCAAGGATCATGAAAATGGCGTCCGTTTTAGATTTTGAGATAAGAAAATCGTTTAATCAATTTGAACTCATTTGAAAACATTTTGAATGCGGAAGTACGTGCATGGCGAAATCAGGCCGTTACACAAGTAATTAAAACGAACCATATGAGAAAGAACCATGTCATACTATTAATAGGGAGAAGGATTGGAAGGAACAAAGTCTGGAAAATCACTTAATAGTGAGGGTATAAAATAAAAAGGCAATGCAGTTGCAGATAAAACAAGATGGATGGCAAGTGCTAATAAGGAGGAGGGAAAAGGTTGGAGGAAAGAACCATGTCATACTATTTAATAGGGAGAAGGATTGGAAGGAACAAAGTCTGGAAAATCACTTAATAGTGAGGGTATAAAATAAAAAGGCAATGCAGTTGCAGATAAAACAAGATGGATGGCAAGTGCTAATGAGGAGGAGGGAAAAGGTTGGAGGAAGGAGGAGATAAATTACGATTTTGCCCGGGAAATTAAACGTGTCCGAAAAATTACGAGGAAAATACAACGGGTTCGTATCGTTGCAAGGATCATGAAAATGGCGTCCGTTTTAGATTTTGAGATAAGAAAATCGTTTAATCAATTTGAACTCATTTGAAAACATTTTGAATGCGGAAGTACGTGCATGGCGAAATCAGGCCGTTACACAAGTAATTAAAACGAAACATATGAGAAAGAACCATGTCATACTATTTAATAGGGAGAAGGATTGGAAGGAACAAAGTCTGGAAAATCACTTAATAGTGAGGGTATAAAATAAAAAGGCAATGCAGTTGCAGATAAAACAAGATGGATGGCAAGTGCTAATGAGGAGGAGGGAAAAGGTTGGAGGAAGGAGGAGATAAATTACGATTTTGCCCGGGAAATTAAACGTGTCCGAAAAATTACGAGGAAAATACAACGGGTTCGTATCGTTGCAAGGATCATGAAAATGGCGTCCGTTTTAGATTTTGAGATAAGAAAATCGATGAATCAATTTGAACTCATTTGAAAACATTTTGAATGCGGAAGTACGTGCATGGCGAAATCAGGCCGTTACACAAGTAATTAAAACGAAACATATGAGAAAGAACCATGTCATACTATTTAATAGGGAGAAGGATTGGAAGGAACAAAGTCTGGAAAATCACTTAATAGTGGGGGTATAAAATAAAAAGGCAATGCAGTTGCAGATAAAACAAGATGGATGGCAAGTGCTAATGAGGAGGAGGGAAAAGGTTGGAGAAAGGAGGAGATAAATTACGATTTTGCCCGGGAAATTAAACGTGTCCGAAAAATTACGAGGAAAATACAACGGGTTCGTATCGTTGCAAGGATCATGAAAATGGCGTCCGTTTTAGATTTTGAGATAAGAAAATCGATGAATCCATTTGAACTCATTTGAAAACATTTTGAATGCGGAAGTACGTGCATGGCGAAATCAGGCCGTTACACAAGTAATTAAAACGAAACATATGAGAAAGAACCATGTCATACTATTTAATAGGGAGAAGGATTGGAAGGAACAAAGTCTGGAAAATCACTTAATAGTGAGGGTATAAAATAAAAAGGCAATGCAGTTGCAGATAAAACAAGATGGATGGCAAGTGCTAATGAGGAGGAGGGAAAAGGTTGGAGGAAGGAGGAGCGGAGTTGATAGAGGAATAACTTGAAGATTGAATGAAATTGGGGCATGAAAAAAATTTGGACCATTTCTCGATTTGTGCGTGTCAGCCTTGCGCAGGGGCCATGCTAATCTTCTCTGTATCGTTCCAATTTTATCGGATGTCCCCGAAGGGACAGCAGCTAAGGGGGCAGAGATCATATTTCAAGCGCTGTAATCGCCATGTTTCAAGCGATATGGGACAAAGAGTTTGAAGGGCTTCTGGATATTAATTTCCACTGCCAAAAATTAGTAACCTGTCATTCTCTAAACCCATTGATCTGTAGACAAAAATCCTCAAGGCTTGTGTCATGCGCATCGGCAGTGATTCAAAAATCCTCAAGCTTTGATTTTATTCGAAATTGACTTCGTTCATTAAAAGAACAAGTGCCGAGGACATTGCTTGCGGTTCTCACTTGCGGTGGCATATATATGCACGCGAATTCCTTTCGATCTTCGAGAAACATTAACTATCCTCAGAGAACGGTTGAGTATGATTTTCAGCTATGGATTTCTCATGTTAGTTCTTTATTTTCTATGCTTTTTTAGTTTTTTTTGTTGGATTTTCTTCGAAATTGACTTCGTTCATAAAAAGAACAAGTGCCGAGGACCTTGACTGCGGTTCTCACTTGCGGGCGTATGCACGCAAATTCCTTTCCATCTTCGAGACACATTAACTAGCCTCAGACAACGGTTGAGTAGGATTTTCAGCTATGGATTTTTCATGTTAGTCCTTGATTCTCCATGCATTTTTAGTTATTTTTGTTGGATTTTACTCTCGGGTCTGTGTTTTGCGGTGTTTTTGTGCGTTTCAGCTTCAAACCCGGCTCTTTGGAGCCAAGGCGAGGCAAACGATGAATTATCGGAGCAAAACGGACTTGGCACCGTCGCGCAGAAAGAGCCAATAATCGCACGATCATGCTGCTTCAGCAGAGAGCAGCCCAGAGGTTGGCACGGTCATGCCCACTCAATACAGAACCTTACACGGCCATGCCAAGTTGACGGAGATTCAGCCTGGCAGTGCATGGTCGTCCCATACTTTTTGTACCAGGATTGCACACTCATGTCACTATGTGCATAGTTACGGTGCATAGCTGTGCCGACACACATGATAGGTTTTTTGGGCTTTTTCGGAAGTCCAATCTATTGGGAACTCTTCGGGGTATAAATACTCGTTTTGTTAAGTTAAACATGGACATTTCTTCTACGTTTTTAACCCTCTTTTTTCCGGGAGATACTTTCTGATACTATTTTTTCGGTTGATGATTGAAGACTCTCAAAGTTCTACTTCCTTTATCAATCAATATGTTGTATCTTTCCTTTCTCTTTATTTTGATGGTGTCTAATATTATCTGCTTGATTGTCCTTGACATGAATTGTGAGTAGATCTCTCATCTAGGGTTGAGATGAACCCTATCTATCATGGGTTGATACGAATTGTTCTCTCCTTTCCCAATTTTATTGAATTATATGTTAGGTTTTGACATGATTGTTCCCATACGTCTATCTTGTCAATTGATGGCCTTTGAGTTTAAACCATCAACGAGAGTTGCGTTTTTATCTGATATGCTATTGATTGCAACATCGATTTCTACTCGTCTGAGATTATCAACAAGAGTTGGATCTTAGCCTAGATAACCCCGTCAATGATTGAACTTCTTCGACTAGAGTAGGCGAGAACGGATATTGTGAATCTATTTATTGCCGGTTCTTACTGTGTTTATTCCGTTTTGATTGCCACGAGAGTCTGTGTCATCTCATGACAAATATGCATTTTACTCCTCGAGAGAAGTTTCTAGGCATTTATTAAGGAACAATAGTCTCACCTAAGCATTGGTTCGATAATTTCATATCAAGATCATATTTATATTCAATTCATGATAGCGAGGACACTTAACTCTAGCATTTTCTCTTCTTGACATTCTTCCTTATCACTATCCCATCACTTGATTGGAATTCACGTAGCTAACTCATAACCTAAAATTGACTAGTTCTTAATCATCAACCAACAATGAGAAACATGCACGAAGGAGCAATTCAACAGTTTCTTTGTGCTGCCGTTTACCAAGCCTATCCCTGAGCTTGTCCAGTCGGTGGAGGAGCGGTTCTCTCCTGAAAGTAAATTTGTTGGTTGTTTGCCAGGAAGGATTAAGGTTAGTGTTTTCTTTTGTTGATTTTGATTTATATATTACTTTGGTCGTTTTTTGAAGCAGATATACTTGATCTTCTAAGATTTTTTCCCTGCAATATTTGGTTATAAATACACTTATACACGTAGTTTTAGCTAGATTAGGGTAATAATAGGTGTTGAGATGAATTATCTGGATGGATATAATGATAATTTTGTTTTAAGCGGGGGTTTGTTCTGGCATATGAAATGATATGCTTTGAATTTTGACTAGAAGTGCTGATTTTAGCATTCGTTTTAATTGTTGAAAAAATATATTTTTAAGTTAATTTTTTTCTGCTTGGTTGTAATGTCCCGTGTCTAAATGCCGTCACTTTTTTACCATTTTATGCAGTTCATGCGGACAGTGAAAACAATGTGAAGCAGAGCGGAAAATAAAGATTCTTATTTGATTGATGATTTTCATTACATGGATTACAAATGCTGACGCAAGGAATAAAAATATATCTCTCATACTGAAATGAAAATACATGGAAGGACCACAATATAACTCCTGACACTCAAACTGAAGTCAAAACTCTGCGTCCTGCAAAGGGAACTCCAACTCCTCGTACATCGGTGCCTCCGTGTATTCCTGTTTGTCACCTAGTGGCAACAACATGAGTGGTACAGCTGCTCAATAGAGTAGATGATATCTAACCAAGCAGCAGTAGTAATTACAGCGCATGACAAATAGACATATTGGCGAACAGATATAAACTGTACGGTGTAAAGATGTAATAGGTTATAATTATTTCAATGTTATCAGCTACTATAAGGTTGTACTATTAATGTTGTCCAATTCTAAAGCCTGATCTTATAATGGAGAGTACGATGTGCAACGCGAAGACCATCTTGGACTGTGGGGCGCTACACCGGGCTGAGTCTAGAACTTAACTGTGACGGAAACTCAGGATACATAGACGAAAATCCTCCCAGTTATGGGCCGAAAGCAAGGCTCCAATTGCTCCCGCACTCTCCCAGTTATGGGCCGAAAGCAAGGCTCCAATTGCTCCCCCACTCTCCCAGTTATAAGTTTTTCCAAGCCCCAACGAGTCATTATAAGTTGTTTAAGTAGCAGTTTGGTGTCATGTACTATGTTCATGTCGGTTGATGTTGTCTTGATGTTCAGTTGTCTCCAGATTGCATGTTAACAATGTCATGTTGTGTTTAGTGATGCCTATCAGAAGTCGTCTATGTTTAATATTGTTTGAATTATGTAGTCAAGGAGTTTACTGGCAATAAAATAATTTTACGTGCATGTAGTAGTAATAAGACATGTCATGAGCCAGTTCATAGTTTCCATCCACAAGCTATTCATAATCAGTGACACCAAGAGTAACAACCCATGAACTACACAATTTAAACATACTTTTAAACTTTCTATTTCTGCATGCATAGAACAATTTCCCAAAAAGGAATATTTCCTTTAATATTTCAGTTTTAATCTCAACATTCATCAACGGATAATTACTTTTATAGAAGTCCTAACTGAACAAAGGATATACCAACATTTATATCTTTATTATATTTTTTTTGAAAAAGGACTGAAATATGAAAATCTCTGGCATTTCTGAAAATATTGACCAGAGGGATCAGATTTGGGTATTTCATCACTTTGTGGGAGGGCCTGAACCTGCGGCAAAGTCACTGGACTATAGCAAGGAACCAAAAACTAAAGACCAAGACAGCAGGGTAATGGTGCCCCAGATCCCCAGTAATCCCCACCGAAACCCAAAACAGCAAGGAAGGAATCCAGCCGAGCCCCAGGACAGGCAAGCCAAACCCCAAAAATAACCAACAGTGTTAGAAGACTCTATAACATTGTAAGGGACCAACCGAAACACCAAATCAACCCAAATCTACAAGTTAGGACCCACGGCCAGTCAAGATATGGAGCCGAAACCCCACAACAGCCCAAGCATAGAAACAAGGGAACCCACAGCAAGCAGGCAAGTGAGCCAACCACACAAAAATAAATCAAAGGGAATCAAGTCCTAAATTATTTCCCAAAATCATCATTTCCCTAACAATCCCTAATAAAAATCCAATTTTCCTCACAATTTAACCAACGGTTCATCTCAAGATTTACGTATAATGAACTGAAAATTAAACTGAAGCATGAGGAAGATAGAATCTACCGTAAATTGCTGATGCCCAAGAAATTAAAGAAAACCTAAAGCACCAAGCCAGATCAGAATGATTTCCACAAGAACAAACTCCAAAATCCAAAGAAACCGAATTGAATCTCCAGAAAATTTTAGAGTATACTTAAGGTTTTCGCAGTAAATTGAAGAAGAGAGGAGATATGAAGATATAGGGCTCGAAGGAGCCGTTGGAGAGAAAAGATCGTGGATGGCGATCATGCGTGAGATTGTGGTGAGATCCATGCATGTAACCAAATGGGGAGCGGACTTTATTCGATCGATTCACGATTATGGCTTCAACCGATCGAAGCGAGGGAACCGAAGCAAACGAGAGAGAGCCGTTGATATTTTCGTGCACTTGGGAACCAAGTGAGTGGAGGGAAAAAAGTTACAGTGGGTTGAAAAAACTAGCGGAAATGAAATTAATAAAGAGCCCGAGGGGGCTGGGCGTATGGGCCACTTACAAAAATAAAAGAAATGAAATAGAAAAGAAGAAAAGAAAAAAGGACCGGCCCATTACATTCTACACACCTTAAAGAAAATTCCTTCATCGGAATTTAAAAGAACTAGGATACATCAAACAAGTATGGATATCGTTCTCTCACCTCATCCTCTCTCCCAAGTAGACTCCCCGGGTGAGTCTCGATGCCACGTCACCTTCACCAAGTTAATCATCTTGTTTCTGAGAGCCTTCTGCTGTCGGTCAATGATCTCTACAGGCTGCTGCTCATACGTCAAATCTAGTCGTACTATAATCTTCGAATGGTCGACCACGTGTGTCAAATCTCCCAGGTACTTCCACAGTTAGGTTACATGGATTACATTATGTGCCCCTTCAAGAGCTGGAGGCAGTGCAAGTTTGTACTCTTATTCACTCTAGCACATCGAAGGGCCCAATATACTATGGGATGAGCTTTCCCCTCCGACCAAACCGAATCAGTCCTCTGTTGGGTAAGATCTTCAAGAAGACATGATCTCCTGGCTGAAACTCTAGATGTCTCCGCTTTGAATTTGCCCAATGCTTGTATCTATCATGTGCCAGCTGTAGCTTCTCCCTGATAGTCTGTACCACATCAGCTGCCTCTACGATCATCTCAGGTCCAATCAGCTCTCAATCACCAATGTCGTCCCAGCACAACGGTGATCAACACTTCCTCCTGTACAGTGATGTAAACGGTGCCATCCCAATACTGGCCTGATAGTTATTATTGTATACAAACTCAACGAGGTGTAGGTGGTCTTTCCATGACCCCTTAAAGTCTAACATACAAGCATGTATCACATCCTCCAAAATCTATATTGTACGCTCCAACTGCCTATATGTCCATGCAAACTCTTCCAGAAGCAAGACGTAAATCGAGTATCCTTGTCTGAAACAATGCTGACAGGAACCCAGTGCATTCTCACAACTTTCACCACGTACTTCTTGGCAAGTATCTCTGTCGACTGGCCTATTCTGAATGGTATAAAATGTGTCGACTTGGTCAACCGGTCAACGATTACCAAAAATGGCGTCATTATGCTTCGTACTCTGAGGTAAGCCAGTTACGAAGTCCATCGTGATGTGCTGCCATTTCCACTCAGGAATAGGCAAAGGCTGTAGCAATCCAGCGGTGCAGTATGTTTAGCCTTTACTTGTTGACACACTGTACATTTGGCCACGCTTCGTGCAACGCTCCTCTTCATCACATGCCACAAGTAATGTTGTCTCAGGTCCTTATACATATTCGTCTTGCCTGGATGAATGGAATATAGAGAACTGTGGGCTTCCTTCAATAGTTCCTTTCTGATGTCTCCAGATGGCACACAGATCCTGCTACCATACCTTAAGGACCAGTCCTCATGAATTCCAAATTCTGGTCTCTGTCCAGCCAGCCCCAACTCCCCGATCTTCTACATCTTTGCATCTTCTACCTGTGCAGCTTTAATCCTATCCACCAAAGTCAACTATATCTGAAGATTCATTAAAGAAGTAGTCATCCCTGGTAGTACTACTTCTATCCACATCTCTCAAATCTCCTGCTGGATCCTCCACTGAGTCGTAAGAATCATCATGTTTGGAAGATAACTCATTGCATTAGGCACAACATTGACCTTCACAGGGTGGTTCTGAAGGTCAATGTGGTAGTCTGCCATAAGCTCGATCCATCGATGATGCCGAATTTTCAGCTCCTTCTGTGTGAAAAGATATTTTAGACTCTTGTGGTATGTAAACACCTTCACCTGTTCCACCCACAAGAAATGTCTCAGGAGCTTCAAGGCAAAAATGACTGCCGCCAACTCATGGTCATGAGTGGGGTAGTTCTTCTCGTGAATCTTCAGTTTCCTGGATGCATATGCTACGACTTGGCCTTGCTGGTGTAGTACTCAGGCAAGACCCTTGCCGGATGTATCACAGAATATCTCAAATCCTCCGGTTCGATCTGGAATGATTAATTTGGCACCGTAGTCTGCCTCCTCTTCAGCTTATCAAATGCATCGTTGCAAGACTTGGACCAAACAAACATAACATCCTTTCTCGTCAACTGCATCATCGTCTCTACGATCTTTGAGAAGTCCTGAATAAACCACCGATAGTATCCAGCTAGTCCCATGAAGCTCCGAATCTCAGACACAGACTTAGGAATTGGCCACTTCAGAACCGCTGATACCTTCTCCGGATCTACAGAAATCCCTTCTCTGGACACCACGTGGCCCAGGAAATCCACGTTGCTTAGACAAAATTCACATTTACTGTACTTGGCATACAGCTGATGTTGGCTCAAGGTCCCAAGAACCTTTCTCAAATGCTCTGCATGCTTCTATCTGTTCTTCGAGTATATCAGAATATCATCAATATATACCACCATGAATTTATCCAGATACTCGTATACCACTAGATTCATAAGACTTATGAACACTGCTAGCGCATTCGTAACACCAAACGGCATCACTAAGAATTCATAGTGTCCATACCTAGTCCGAAATGCAGTTTTAGGCACATCCTCCTTCCTAACCTTCACTTGGTGGTATCTAGTTCTGAGATCCAACTTCGAATAAACACTCGATCCAAACAGATTGTCAATACAACGAAGGTGATACTTGTTCTTCACCGTAACCTTATTGAGCTCTCTGTAGTCAATGCATATGCATCTGGTCCCGTCCTTCTTTTTCACCAGTAGTACTAGAGCACCCTAAGATGACACACTAGCTTGTATACATCACTTCTTTAGAAGATTAACCAATTGGGCTCGTACTTATTCTAACTCCGATGGTGCCATACGATATGGTTGGGCTCCTGGCACTAAGTCAATTGGAAATTCAACACTACGATCCAGAGGAAAACCTGTAAATTCTTCCGGACAGGTCGATGTAACTACTTGGCAGAGGCGGCTGGCTGTCGACTCAACCCAGTCGAAGTTGCTGTGGAAGGTGGTGGTCGTCTTGGAGGGGCCGCCTCCTATCGCTCTCATGCCCGCTCCCGCTATACATACTCGTACTCCCGAGTTATGGAGAGTATGTCAGCATGGGTTTTCAATTTGAACCAAACCAGCTTGTCATGAATATCGATGTCCAGGCCCTTCTGAAAGCGTTTGGCCCGAGCCAAAGGGGTGGACACCATGCCTTGGCAAACCTAGAATACCAATTTGTTAGCAAATGCACATGTACGATATATTTAACTATTATGCATTAAAATACACACATGCTGGGCTTGGAAAACTAAGCATCGTATTCCTCCACAGCCATAGAGCCTTGATTTGGACCCATGAATTGCCCCTCCAACTCCACATGTGCCCTTGTGAGAAGTACTGGGCATTGAACGTCTCCTTAAACGTATCCCAGGAGATCGGCTACGCCAATTAGTCCTCTTTCGAATCCCACCATATCTTAGCATCCATGATCAGTTGCAGCTTCGCCATGTCAACCCATGAATCTGATGGTGCCCATGCTGCCTTCAAAATATCGGTAATAGAACGCAGCCACTCCTCTGCATCCAGAGTATCCTCTCGTCTAGTAAAAGTTAGCGGGCATAATGCCCTAAATTGATGCACTCCTCCATCATGCCTAGGTTCCTATGTATTGCATGGACCATCTCTCGTAATGGCTGGTCTGAGATCTGATGCACCATATTCGACCCATTGTTGTTGTCCGCCCCAGATCCTGATCCTGATCCCGAAGCGTTCGTGTCCATGGTCGATTTCTTAGATGCTCTACGTCTCTTACATATGTAAACTTTCATACACATATATTCACAAGGTAAGACTAAGTCAATAAAGTATCTTAAATACGTAATTTCTACCTCCTCTACACCGTTCACAAAGTGGTTGCGTGGACCTGCATGGGCCACCACTTGTAACGCCCAGTGTCCGGGTGCCGTCACTTTTGTACCATTTTATGTAGGTCCTGCAGATAAAAGTGAAAACAATGTGGAGCAGAGCAGAAAATAAAGATACTCATTTCATTGATGATTTTCACTACATGGATTCCAAATGCTGACGTAAAAAATAAAAATACATCTCTGATACTGAAATGAAAATACATGGAAGGAAACCACAATATAACTTGTAACGACTAGTTTTTCATGTATGGATTTTATTATAAATATTTATATATTTGGTTGCTTTCCCTTTGTTGTGATTTCCATTTCCGTCTCCGTAGTTTTCGTTTTCGTTCGTTTCGTCGTGATTCTCTAGATTCTTCCGTCGGTCGGCGTGTTTGAAGTAAGTCATTCGTGACGGGCTTCATATCGGTCATATCTTATTGTTAGATCAAGCCTAGTAGTCTTAGGAATCGATCCCGGAGCTCCGCGCTCCATTTCGGAACTTTTGGTGCTCATTAGCCGGTGTAAGAAGGGGCACCGACCGACTAGATGACGATCCAGTCGGTCGGAAAACCTTCTTGAACCGACTAGTGGGCTTTGTTTAATGTTCACGAGTTACTGTTTGTCGTTAGTCGGTCTAAGAACGTTGGTTGACCGACTAGGTTGCAAACTAGTCGGTCAGTAATGCTTCTTTAACCGACTAACTCAATTACTAATTTTTGGTATCAGTACTGTTCATTCTTAGTCGGTCTAAGTTCATCTTTCGACCGACTAGTTGTTAAACTAGTCGGTTAAGTTTTGTACTCAGACCGACTAATTCCTAGTTCTTCTGTACAGTCGGGTTACTGTTTATTCTTAGTCGGTCTAAGAACGTTCGTCGACCGACTAGATGCCAAACTAGTCGGTCAGAAATTGTTCCTTGACCGACTAAATCTAAATCCTAATTTTCGTCTGGGTTACTGTTTACACTTAGTCGGTTTGCGTTGGTTAACCGACCGACTAGTTCCCAAACTAGTCGGTCAGTGGTTGTTCTTTGACCAACTAACCAGTGCTGTAAACCCTAGTTTTGCCCTAGCCGCCACCAAACTCTATAAATACCCCTCCAACCGTTTTCTTCTTCTTCCTCATGAACTAAAACCCTAATTTCTCCCCCATTGAGCCCCCACCTTCCTCAAACCATTAATCCTTCATCCCACGCTCATCCTCCATCATCCAAACCCTCCCTTGTCACAACCCACCTTCCATCTTCCCCAAACCTTCATCAAACCCCCAAAATCCACATCAAACCCCATTTCTCCAGATTTTTCTCTCATTTCCAGATCTGAGCCGGATCGTTCTTCCGTTGACGTGGTTGCTCGGCATCGCTCCTCCGCCTCTTCACGGTAATACTCGATTCCTTTAGTTTTAGCATAACCCACATTGACATTTGTGAAACCCTAATAAAATGGATTATTAGAATGTTAGGATCCTAATAAGAAATCGATTTAGAATCATTGTGCTAATAATTGTTTTGCTATGACAGTGATCCATCCGTAGTTTACCTTGTGACGATCTTCATTGCTCGTCAACCCCGGTATCAGGCAAGTGAAACTTGCATCTCTTGATTTGGGCCATGTCTTAGGCCATTTCCCCTTGCTTTAGCGTAAAAGAGACTAGACGGTGAAAGGATAGCCGTCTAGACGCCTTTGACCTAGCTTGACAACGAAGCTTGGTCCGTCACCTTCATCATGCTTGTATGTCACGTTTAAATTCAATTAACGGTACGTAAATATCTGTTCATGGCATTGCATATTGATTATTCATCGTGATTGCGTAACACACGCTACAATACTTATATTCCTAGCTCATGTTCCAGAAGCGAGCGCAGTTAGTTGGAAACCCTAACGCTCGACACATATGGGTGGGGTAAGAGATATGCGGCCACCTGAGCCCGAGTTGGCCTGATCCGCCACTCCGGCCAGCAGGCGAAATCTCTAGTGCACAAGTGATTAATAGTGATAAGAGATAAGCGGCCTGAGCCACGAGCTGGCCAGCAGGTGGACTCTCCATGCACTAAGTGATAAGTGATAAGTGATTAGTGAATTGGTAGCTTTCGCTACATCGTGCGTGCTTGTATCTGTTTTAAACTGCTTCATCAAACTAAACTGTCATATCATTGCTAATATTATAAGTGCTAGGTTGTTAGTTACTTTCTGCTTCCTTGTCCAAGTCTTTTAGACTTGCTGACATGTGCCCCTTTTCTCTTTTGGGTGACACATATTAGACCCCGAGCCAGAGTTACTTGCTGAGGGTGAGGTGTTTGTGGACGCCGAGCTTGCGCCCGTGTTGGACGAGGACTTCGTAGACACTGAAGATCAGTCTTAGTGTCTACGTCTAGTTTTTGTTAGATTGCTTAGGTTGTCGGTGCGGGGCACCTAGTTTGATATTCTGTTATGTTTGGGTTTTGTTGGCCTTGTTCTGGGCCTTTAGACTTTTTCTTTTAGCCTGGTGGCTTTTTCTGTGATGTTGAATATTTTGTGGACAAACTGTGGGATTGGTATTTCATATCCGTCTCATCCTATTATTATTATTGTTGTTGTTTCGTTGCAATTACAGGGACTTGCTTATACTAAATTTACGCTTATCAGGCGTGCAGCTTCATAGCTCCACGCTTGAGTGGACCTTCTCACGTCTCGCCTCCATTTTAGGGAAGCGGGGCGTGAAAGGTTTTAGTGGTGGCCCATGCAGGTCCTTTCTGTAACTGCAATTATCGGGATAACGATAATAATACAAGATTGTCCAACCAATAAATTCGACATCCGAGCCCTAAGCTATGAGTCTAATTGTTTCGTTTTCTGTGTCATTAGATGGCCGGAAGGCGAATCACCCGTGGTGGTGGTAGTGGTGCGCCCCCTCATGACGAGGAGCCTGAGAGGGAGCCCACTAACGGAGAGATGATGCGGATGATGATGCAGATGATGCAAGTCCAGTAGGGTGTGCTTCTGCAGGTACAGAATGCTCCGGTGGCTCGAGCTGCTCGGGCGGTGGAAGCCCCTCGCCCTGAGCCTGGGGTGAAGCAGTTCAGAGAGCTGGGTCCTGCATATTTTGATGGAATCGAAGGTCCACTAGCTGCTGATGAGTGGATGAGGAATATCGAGGACAATCTGAAGATGTCCAAGGTCAACGAAGTTAGTTGGGTTGACTTGGCGAAGCGCCAGCTGAGGGATAACGCTAGGAATTGGTGGGATGCTGAAGAGAAGATATTGGAGGAGCCGATCGTCTGGGCTACCTTCAAGGCCAGATTTGATGGTGAGTTCTTCCCAAAAGCTGCCAGGGAAGAGATGCTGCAGCGTTTTATCGATCTAAAGCAAGGAAGCTCGTCGGTGGACCGGTATCACCAAGAGTTCATGAGGCTGAGTCGGTTTGCACCGAAGATGGTGCAGGACGCTAAGGAGAGAGCTCAGAGGTTCCTGCAGGGACTTGCTTCAGAGCTCCAGAGTTTTGTGACCTCTTCTGACCGGGAATCTTATCAGAAGGTTCTAGTAGCAGCCAAGAGGCAGGAGCTGCTCGTGAACCAGAGGAGGGGGTATATTGTTGGTGCTGGGAAGAGGCCTGTGGAATAGGCGAGAGCTGTGGTTAGACCTGGATTCAGGCCGAACCAGCCTGTTCAATTTAAGAGGCAAGGAGGGCCTGTTCAGAAGACTTGCCATTTCTGTGGCAAGGAGGGCCATATCAAGGAATCGTGTAGGAGGTTCTTGGGGCAATGTATTGCCTGTGGAGATCCTGCCCATGCTCTTAGGGAGTGCCCGAGGTTGAAGCAGCCTTGGAGGGCACCTATTGCTGCCCCGCCGTTGCAGCAGAGAGCCCCGGTGCCCGCTGGTTGTGGGGTACCCCTTGTTCAACAAGGGCATGCCTTTCAGCAGGCTGTGTATGAATGTTTCTAGAGTAAGATTGGATTGATTAGACTGTTTGTTAGGTGTGGTTTTGGTTTGCACATTCCCTGCCTGAGTCCTCTTTGACTCAGGTGCGTCGATGTGCATTTTGGCCCGGAGCTTCGTGGAGAAGCATTCCTTGTCGACGTCCCCTCTCCCCAAGAGTTGGAACATCGTTACAGGGAACGGTGTGGTCTCGGTGCATCGTGGGTGCAATTCTTGCCCGTTGGTGGTTTGTGGACGTGATCTTTGTGCTGATTTCATTGTCCACGACATCATCAACTACGATGCGGTCCTTGGGATGGATTGGCTTTCGAGCTTCTATGCTACGATTGACTGTCAAAGGAAGAGGGTGGTGTTCGAGATTCCCGGATATCCAGTATTTGAGTTCAGCCGTGGTAGCAGTTCGCTTGGTCCTGTCAGATTTCGGGCCAGACCGGTGGAGGTTGTGGCTATGCAGATGGAGTTGGAGAGGCCAGCTGTGGTGCGAGATTTTGATGACGTCTTCCCCGAGGAGATGTCTGGATTGCCACCTGATCGAGCTTTGGAGTTTTCTATTGATCTTATTCCAGGTGCGCAGCCGATTTTGAAGGCACCATATCGTATGGCGCCAGCAGAGTTGGAGGAATTGCGTAGGCAGTTGGATGAGCTTATGCAGAAGGGTTACATTAATCCCAGCGTGTCTCCGTGGGGAGCACCGGTGCTGCTAGTGAAGAAGAAGGATGGTTCACGTCGCTTGTGCGTGGACTATCGGGAGCTGAATGCGGTGACCATTAAGAATAAATACCCGTTGCCTCGCATAGATGATATTTTTGATCAGCTTGGAGGGTCGAGGGTGTTTTCTAAGTTGGATTTGAGGAGTGGTTATCATCAGTTGAAGGTGAAGAAGGAGGATGTTCCGAAGACAGCTTTCAGAACGAAGTATGACACTATGAGTTCGTGGTTATGCCTTTCGGTGTAACTAACGCACCTGCAGTTTTCATGAACTTGATGAATCTGATTTTCTAAGACATTCTGGATAAGTTTGTCGTTATCTTTATTGACGACATTCTGATCTATTCGAAGTCGGAGAAAGAGCATGCCTCGCACTTGAGGACGGTGTTGGAGATTTTGAGGAAGCATCGGTTGTATGCCAAGTTTTCGAAGTGCGAGTTCTGGTTGGACAGTGTTGCTTTTCTCGGGCATGTGGTGACTGGTGATGGTATTTCAGTGGATCCCGAGAAGATCAGGGCCATCAGAGAGTGGCATGTTCCGTCGTCGGCCTCTGAGATTCGGAGTTTCCTTGGTTTGGCGGTATATTATCGGCGTTTCATTAAGGACTTTTCCCGTATTGCGGAGCCGATGACCAGGTTGACGCGGAAGGATGTTGCTTTTGTTTGGTCGGGTGATTGTGAGGATGCCTTTGGTGTTCTGAGAGAGCGTTTGACGTCTGCCCCTGTCCTTGCTATGCCTGACCGCAGTGGAGGATTCGAGATCTTTTGTGATGCTTCTGGCAAGGGTCTCGGTTGTGTTTTGCATCAGCATGGACATGTGGTGGCTTATGCGTCGCGTCAGCTCAAGGTTCATGAGAAGAATTACCCGACGCATGATTTGGAGTTGGCTGCCGTTGTGTTTGCTCTTAAGATTTGGAGGCACTTCCTGCTGAGTGAGAAAGTGAAAATCTTCACCGATCACAAAAGCTTGAAGTATATTTTTACCCAGAAGGAGCTCAACATGCGACAGCGTCGATGGTTGGAGGTTATGGCAGATTACGAGATTGAATTGCAGTATCACCCGGGCAAGGTGAATGTGGTGCCAGATGCTTTGAGTAGGCTTCCCGTGGTGATGGTTTTGACTTCGCAGTGGAGGTTGCAGCAGGATTTTTGCGGGTCCAATGTAGAGATTGTTCTTCCCGGGGAGGCTTCTTCGTTGATGTACATGCAGGTGCAGTCAACGATTGTGGATCGGATTAAGGCGAGTCAGGCCGGAGATCCGAAATTGGTAAGGATTCGAGGGCAGGTTGAAGCTGGTCTGCGGACTGACTTTTTGGTTCATGATGATGGCTCGCTGAGGTTTGGAGCCAGGTTGTGTGTGCCAGCTGGGGATATCAGAGAGGAGTTGATGGTGGAGGCACACAGTTCGCCGTATTCCGTGCATCCTGGTGGGACCAAGATGTACAAGGATCTTTGTCTGAACTTTTGGTGGCACGGCATGAAGAGGAGTGTGGCTCGGAGTGTAGCCAAGTGTTTGGTTTGCCAGCAAGTGAAGGCGGAGCATCAGCGTACGGCCGGGTTGCTACAACCGATTCCGATTCCGGAGTGGAAATGGCAACACATCACTATGGATTTCATGACTGGACTACCTCGGAGTCCGAAGCAGAATGACGCGATTTGGGTGATCGTAGACCGATTGACCAAGTCTGCGCATTTTATTCCATTCCGAGTAGGACAGTCCACTGAGGCACTAGCAAGGAGATACATGGAGGTAATTTCTTTACTCTCCGTTTCTATTTCCTTCTTCTAGTTTAGATAGTGATGTAACGCGAATCGTGCAGGAGGTCGTGCGACTTCATGGAGTCCCCATGAGTATCGTGTCGGACAGGGACACGAGGTTCACATCTCAGTTCTGGCAGAGTTTGCAGAAGAGTTTGGGTACGCGTCTGAGTTTCAGCACGACGTACCATCCACAAACGGATGGCCAATCCGAGAGGACAATTCAGATTTTGGAAGACATGCTGAGAGCGTGCATGTTGGATTTCAAGGGTTCGTGGGAGGACCATCTACACTTGGTGGAGTTCTCTTACAACAACAGCTACCAGGCGTCTATTGGCATGGCGCCTTTCGTCGCTTTGTATGGGAGGAAATATCGATCGCCATTGAGTTGGGATGACGTTGGCGATCGGGAGCTGTTGGGGCCTGAGATGATTGTGGAGGCTGTGGAGGTCGTCAAGAACATTCAGGAGAGGCTGAGGATTGCTCAGGACCGTTTTAAGCATTGGGCGGATGCGAAACGTCGTCCTTTGGAGTTTCAGTCGGGCGATCATGTGTTTCTGAGGATTTCCCCGAATCGTGGAGTGATTCGTTTTGGGAAGCGAGGGAAGTTGAGCCCGCGATACATTGGACCGTTTGATGTTCTGGAGAAGGTTGGCGAGGTAGCTTACCGTTTAGCCTTGTCGCCATCTTTGGAAGGAGTCCATGATGTTTTCCATGTGTCGCAGCTTCGTCGATACATCAGCGATCCATCTCATGCTGTGGATTTCTCGGAGATCGCCGTTCGCCCAGATTTGACATATGACCAGCATCCAGTGCAGATTCTAGACAGGCGTCAGAAGTCACTTCGGAACAAGGTCGTCGATCTTGTTAGAGTGATGTGGCGGCACGGTTCGCCGGGAGAGTCTACTTGGGAGAGAGAAGATGAGATGCGAGAGCGCTACCCACTTTTGTTTCCGGACACGTGAGTGTTGGGAATTCCGAGCACAGAATTTTTCTTAAGTTGGGGAGGATGTAACGACTGGTTTTTCATGTATGGATTTTATTATAAATATTTATATATTTGGTTGCTTTCCCTTGTTGTGATTTCCATTTCCATCTCCGTAGTTTTCGTTTACGTTCGTTTCGTCGTGATTCTCTAGATTCTTCCGTCGGTCGGCGTGTTTGAAGTAAGTCATTCGTGACGGGCTTCATATCGGTCATATCTTATTGTTAGATCAAGCCTAGGAGTCTTAGGAATCGATCCCGGAGCTCCGCGCTCCATTTCGGAACTTTTGGTGCTCATTAGCCGGTGTAAGAAGGGGCACCGACCGACTAGATGACGATCCAGTCAGTCGGAAAACCTTCTTGAACCGACTAGTGGGCTTTGTTTAATGTTCAGGAGTTACTGTTTGTCGTTAGTCGATCTAAGAACGTTGGTTGACCGACTAGGTTGCAAACTAGTCGGTCAGTAATGCTTCTTTAACCGACTAACTCAATTACTAATTTTTGGTATCAGTACTATTCATTCTTAGTCGGTCTAAGTTCATCTTTCGACCGACTAGTTGTTAAACTAGTCGGTTAAGTTTTGTACTCAGACCGACTAATTCCTAGTTCTTCTGTACAGTCGGGTTACTGTTTATTCTTAGTCGGTCTAAGAACGTTCATCGACCGACTAGATGCCAAACTAGTCGGTCAGAAATTGTTCCTTAACCGACTAAATCTAAATCCTAATTTTCGTCTGGGTTACTGTTTACACTTAGTCGGTCTGCGTTGGTCAACCGACCGACTAGTTCCCAAACTAGTCGGTCAGTGGTTGTTCTATGACCGACTAACCAGTGCTGTAAACCCTAGTTTTGCCCTAGCCGCCACCAAACTCTATAAATACCTCTCCAAACGTTTTCTTCTTCTTCCTCATGACCTAAAACCCTAATTTCTCCCCCATTGAGCCCCCACCTTCGTCAAACCATTAATCCTTCATCCCAAGCTCATCCTCCATCATCCAAACCCTCCCTTGTCACAACCCACCTTCCATCTTCCCCAAACCTTCATCAAACCCCCAAAATCCACATCAAAACCCATTTCTCCAGATTTTTCTCTCATTTCCATATCTGAGCCGGATCGTTCTTCCGTTGCCGTGGTTGCTCGGCATCGCTCCTCCTCCTCTTCACGGTAATACTCGATTCCTTTAGTTTTAGCATAACCCACATTGACATTTGTGAAACCCTAATAAAATGGATTATTAGAATGTTAGGATCCTAATAAGAAATCGATTTAGAATCATTGTGCTAATAATTGTTTTGCTATGACAGTGATCCATCCGTAGTTTACCTTGTGACGATCTTCATTGCTCGTCAACCCCGGTATCAGGCAAGTGAAACTTGCATCTCTTGATTTGGGCCATGTCTTAGGCCATTTCCCCTTGCTTTAGCGTAAAAGAGACTAGACGGTGAAAGGATAGCCGTCTAGACGCCTTTGACCTAGCTTGACAACGAAGCTTGGTCCGTCACCTTCATCATGCTTGTATGTCACGTTTAAATTCAATTAACGGTACGCAAATATCTGTTCATGGCATTGCATATTGATTATTCATCGTGATTGCGTAGCACACGCTACAATACTTATATTCCTGGCTCGTGTTCCAGAAGCAAGCGCAGTTAGTTGAAAACCCCAACGCTCGACACATATGGGTGGGGTAAGAGATATGCGGCCACCTGAGCCCGAGTTGGCCTGATCCGCCACTCCGGCCAGCAGGCGAAATCTCTAGTGCACAAGTGATTAATAGTGATAAGAGATAAGCGGCCTGAGCCACGAGCTGGCCAGCAGGTGGACTCTCCATGCACTAAGTGATAAGTGATAAGTGATTAGTGAATTGGTAGCTTTCGCTACATCGTGCGTGCTTGTCTCTCTTTTAAACTGCTGCATCAAACTAAACTGTCATATCATTGCTAATATTATAAGTGCTAGGTTGTTAGTTACTTTCAGCTTCCTTGCCCAAGTCTTTTAGACTTGCTGACATGTGCCCCTTTTCTCTTTTGGGTGACACATGTTAGACCCCGAGCCAGAGTTACTTGCTGAGGGTGAGGTGTTTGCGGACGTCGAGCTTGCGCCCGTGTTGGACGAGGACTTCGTAGACACTGAAGATCAGTCTTAGTGTCTACGTCTAGTTTTTGTTAGATTGCTTAGGTTATCGGTGCGGGGCACCTAGTTTGATACTCTGTTATGTTTGGGTTTTGTTGGCCTTGTTCTGGGCCTTTAGACTTTTTCTTTTAGCATGGTGGCTTTTTCTGTGATGTTGAATATTTTGTGGACAAACTGTGGGATTGGTATTTCATATCCGTCTCATCCTATTATTATTATTGTTGTTGTTTCGTTGCAATTACAGGGACATGCTTATACTAAATTTACGCTTATCAGGCGTGCAGCTTCACAGCTCCACGCTTGAGCGGACCTTCTCACGTCTCGCCTCCATTTTAGGGAAGCGGGGCGTGACATAACTCCTGACACTCAAACTGAAGTCAGACCTCTGCATCCTGCACAGGGAACTCCAACTCCTTGTACATCGGTGCCTCCATGTATTCCTGGTTGTCACCTAGTGGCAACAACAGGAGTGGTACCACTGCTCAATAGAGTAGATGATATCTAACCAAGTAGCAGTAGTAATAACAGCGCATGACAAATAGATATATTGGTGAACAGATATAAACGGTATGGTGTAAAGATGTAACATGTTATAATTATTTCAATGTTATCAGCTACTATAAGGTTGTACTATTAATGTTGTCCAATTCTAAAGCATAAACTTATATCAGAGAGTACGGTGTGCAACGCGAAGACCATCTTGCACTACTACATATATGGCTTTCAGCCACAGACAAATCCGTGGCTGAAAGTCGTGAATCCGTGGCCAAAATCCAATGGCCACGGAAAAAAATTCCGTGGCCAAAACGCTGTGGCCGATACCGTAGTGGCTGATACCCCCTTCGACCATGGACTATTCCGTGGTTGGCCACAAAGTAACGCGCACGGATATCCGTGGCCGATAATTCTGATTAAAAAAATCTGTTTAAACTATCGGCCACGGACAAAACTGTGGCCGATAGAGATATATGGCCATGGAAATGTCTGTGGCCGATAAATATCGACCACGGATATCGTGCACAAAGTTGACGTAAACCGTGCTAAAAAATCGTAGGCGTTATTTATCAGCCACGGACAAATCCGTGGCCAATAGAGATATGCGGCTATGGAAATGTCCGTGGCCGATATGGTTTCGGCCACGGTTTATGTGCACGAAATCGGTCACTTTGTGTACAATATCCGTGGCCGATAGCTATCAGCCACGGGCATTTCTGTGGCCGTATATCTCTATAGGCCACGGATTTGTCCGTGGCCGATAGTCTAAACTGAATTTTTTTAAAAAAACTGAATTTCCTACATACAAAAATATACATTTATAACAATTAAATGTATCTATATACAAAAAATTAAAGTAATCAAATAAATAAAATTAAAACCACAAAATGAACGAAAAAAAGATCACATTAATTATTTAAGACAACCTCGCAGTTTAACCAAATAAAAATAAAAATAATGTACGTCGATTACAGAAATACACATATAAAAAATAAAAATGGCTCTCTCACATGCCATCGTTGCCGCCATCATCGTCGCCATCGTTGCCGCCATCACCGCCGTCGCCCCCAAGCTCACCGGCATCGCCATCCCCATCGTCGCCCCCAAGCACGCTATCTAATTAACGCCATCATCGCCAACATCGCCCCCATGCTCGCACCCCTCGCCAAGACTTCCACCTCTACCACCCTTAGGTCCTGAATGACCTCCATTGCCAAGACCTCTCTTGCTATGTTGACCCTACCAAAAAAATAATGTGTCAAGACTATAAATAAAAAAATATAATAAACGAGTTAACACAACAAATTATATAGAATGAAAAGAAAAACTTTAAAATTTTGAGTACGCCCAGAAACGTATCAAAATTTAAGTATGCACAGAAAATGCCCAGAAACTGGACAGAGCCTTGTTTGCACTTGTGTGCACTTGTGACCCGAACGAAAGCGATGGGTGCAAGCTCTGGGCATAGTCCGCCTAGTTAACTTGGCAGACTTCTGCCCAAAGCACGCGTGCCCCCTTAGTTTTTGCATTCACATGTGCTTCGTTTTCGCATTCACACGTGCACGCTTGTCACGAATCAAGTTGAAACTCAACTCTGCGACTCATTCTAACCAATACACCAACCCTAACCCTAGCCCTAAGAGCATCTCCAACCGAGCTTCATTTTTTCATTTTGAAGCACGGTGTAGCGCCAACCCGACATCATTGTGAAGACAGATTTAATTATAATATATGATAATTTAACCAAAATAATTTTATTTATAGATTAATTATAACTTTATATTCCATTATAAATTTATCTAATAAAGAAATATTGATTATTATATTAATCCATGTCTAAAATACAAAATTTTCATTAAGTATTTCAATAAAGATAAATAAAAATGAAAAAAAATAGGTTTTGAAGTGGGTGTGGTGGAGTTGCACATCCTTCATAACGGAATCTATAAAGCATATTCAATTTTGAAGGAGATTTTTTGAAGGGGCTAGTTGGAGATGCTCTAACGCGTTGCCCATCTTGTTATTTATGTGGGTTTGTTTTGACTTTGATCCCAGTGCACTGCTGATATATATACGCAGACCCAAACACAAACTGTTATAGGTGATATGCTATACGGTTATAGGATATATATATATATATATATATATATATATATATATATATATATATATATATATATATATATATATATATATATTTGAAGAATATGCTTTGCATCTTTATTGATCACAGAAAAAAATTAAAAGGAACTCATGGGTGGAAGAAGGATGTATGTATGATGGCCAAAGGCACAGGCGCCCATACCCACCCATACCACACATCATCCGCTACCCATAGTGCCAAATAAGAAAACAAAAATTACAAGTACTAGAATCCTAGTCTAAGAGGCCCCAGTTAGAGGGGATAGGGTCATCAACATCATGCTCCCAAGCCACATGTCTCAAAGCGATTTTAACATCCTCAGCAATAGCATCAAAGAGCAAAGTCTGCATTAGACAAGTTCCTTCAAAGATCCTTCTGTTACGCTCTCTCCAGATGTGCCATGCTAAAGCAGCTAGAACCATCCTGGCCAGCTTACCCACACCATTCATAGCATTAAACTGCGCAAGAATCAAATCACCAATCCCAGATAAAGAGAGTGGCAAGACAGTGGTGATCCCCAATTTAAGAATGCTCCTGCAAAGGAGGTAATTAGTATAACTGCACTCAAAAAATATATGATTCAAATCTTCATGAATGTTGCTCGAGCATAAAACACAATAAGGAGAAGTAGGGACTCCCCATTGTACGAGCTTGTCACGAGTGAGGAGTTTCCCGTGAAAAGCTCGCAAAAGAGTGATGGCCATCTTGGGGATATGTCCCTGATACCAGACAACTTTATAATACGGGAAGAGGGGCTTGATGATCCTCGAACCGTCCCAAGCATTGGAAAGTGAAGGTGACTTAATAGCACAAGACCAAGAGTCAATGCCGGAGTACAAAGTCATCCCCTCAATAATGTGTCGAACAGCAGTAAGAGAGTGGCAGGACATCCAACCTTCATCAGACCAATAATCACTCACCATCTTGCCTTCTTCCCCAGTAGGGACAACGTAAGCGTCACAGAGTGGCCCACAGGGAAGCCAATTATCATACCAGAATAGAGTAGATGAACCATCTCTGACTTTATGCTTAATGAGTTTTTTGGTGAACTCACGACAATGAAGAATGAATTTCCAAGTGCCAGATTACATAGGATGGGCCTTGGCACAAAATAAGCCCGTATTACTCATATACTGCCTTCTCATATGAGACGCCCAAATACCACTGTGGGTAAGCATGCGCCAAGTCATTTTAACCCCGTAGGCAGTGTTAAGTTCAGAGAGATTTCTGATCCCTACACCCCCCTCTTGCTTGGGGGCACATAAATCATTCCAGGCCCATAAATGGTTTTTTCCCCAAATAAATTTTCTACACAAGGAGGTAAAAGTACAAATCATAGACTTGGGCATTCGGAAAGCCTGCATCCAAAAACTAACCATACCATATATAACTGTTTTAACCAACTCAATACGACCAGCTATGGATAGCAAGGATGAGGACCACCCTTGAAGCCTTCCCTTGCACTTGTCAATCAAACGACAGTACATGGAAGCATTAGGGTACTTAGGAGATAGAGGGAGACCAAGATATGTAAAAAGAGACTTTGACACCTTTACACTCAAGATATCCGCAAGGCTACCAGATCCTTTGACACCTTTACTAAAGATGACAGCGCTTTTATCCCAATTAACATCAAGCCCAGACAAGAATTTGAACTCAGTAAGAAGATCTCTAAGCCCCTCAAAAGATCTTGAGTTGGCCCGACAGAAAACCAACAAGTCATCAGCAAAGAGTAAGTGAGAGACCGCCCCAACTCTATGCATAGGCAAGATACTGCGAGAAGCATTGGCCTTAGCCATGAGTAAAGAAAAGGCCTCCATAACGATAACAAAGAGATAGGGGGATAGCGGATCTCCTTGTCTCAACCCCCTATTAGATTGAAACATACCATAAGGGGATCCATTGATCATAACAGAGAAGGAAGGCGAGGAAACACACTCACAAATGCAACTTATAAATTTGTGTTTGAAACCCATCTGATGCAACATAAAGTAGATGAATTCCCTGTTCACGCTATCAAAGGCTTTCCGTAAGTCAAGTTTAAGGCAGGCCCGAGACCCCATAGGGTTATTAAACCCCCGAATATGCTCATGAGCCAGTAACACACAATCCGCAAGTAACCGATCGTGGAGAAAGGCAGCTTGATTAGGAGAGATGAGCTCGATAACCGATCTACTCAATCTGTTACAAAGGATCTTGCTTATGATCTTATATAGGACATTACAGCAAGATATTGGCCTGTAGTCCCCAAGGCCAGAGGCATTAGCATTCTTAGGAACAAGGGTGAGGAAGGTGTGATTGATTTGTCGAAAGAGTTTCCCTGTTTTGAAAAAATTGAGGATAGCTAAAGTGACATCATCGCCAATAGTATCCCAATACTGTTGATAGAAGAACCCATTATATCCATCCGGACCGGGAGCTTTATCAACACCAATTTGAAACACAGCATTTTTAACTTCTTCAGCATGGACCGGCCTCTCAACCCAATCAGAAGCGTAGTTAGTGAGAACTCTTTTAGGGATAAGACTAGGAAATACCCTCCAGTAATCATTCTGGTTATATAAGGATGAATAGAACTTAGGCGCTTCAACTTTAAGCAACTCAATAGAATCATTCTGAGAACCATCCACAGCAATAAGGTGCCCAAGGTTATTGTGGCTTTGTCTAGCCTTCATAGCAGTATAGAAGAACCTAGAGTTGCGATCTCCAAGATGGAGCCAATCTTTCCTACTTTTTTGTTTAAGGATGGATTCTTCTATGTCTATGGCATCAGCGAGTTGCTTAGTAAGACCAATCTCTTTTATTTGCAACTCAGTACAATACCCCAGCAAGGGATTGTTTTGAATAGTGTCAAGCTCAGACCGGATTTTGGCGACATCATTCGCATCTTTAAAAGAAGCACCGAATTTCTTAAGACCCATTTTCAAGTGCTTAAGCTTAGCAACGAGTCTAATCATTGGGCAACCCCCAACCCTGAACTGCCAATGCTCCTTCAACATGTCAAGAAAATCAGGGCTACGGTGCCAATCATTAAAGAACTTAAACGACTTGGGATCCGTCCCTCCCATCTGATGGGTATGAATGATGAGCATGGAATGGTCACTAGAACCACCAGCACTATACTCACAATAAGAAGCAGTGAGCACATTAATCCAAGAATTGTTGCAAAAAGATCTATCCAGCATAGCCGAGATACGACGCTGCCCAGTACTACGATTATTCCAGCTCAAGGTATTGCCAGAGGTTTTGAGCTCTAAAAGACCGCAGTTATTGATACAATCATTGAATTCATCAACGATGTGACCATCAATCATCCTGCCCCCAACCTTATCCATGGAATATCTAACACAATTAAAGTCCCCCCCATAATCCATGGGGTGTTTTTAAAATTGGATGTGGCAACCATAATATCCTTCCAAAGGTTCCTGCGTTCTTGATAAGAGTTGGAAGCGTAAACAACCGTCAACATCATAACGAAACCCGCACTATTAATGCACTTCACCGAGATAAGCTGCTCCGACATCCCAACAACCGTATAATTCCAAGTAGCGGGATTATACATGATAACGATGCGCCCACTAGAATGAGCAGAACGGTTATCAATAGACACCCACTCTTTAGGGAAGACCTTAAGAATTCTTTGAGCATTAGCAGCAGTAACTTTGGTTTCGAGGAGACCAACAATAAAGGGAGCGAATTTGTGAAACCGGATTTTGAGCTCATTACGCCTAGCGACGTTATTAAGCCCCCGAGTATTCCAAATAAGAATGGTCATTGTTCAAGGGGAGGAGGGTGCCTATCATCCTTATAAATTCTAGAGCTTTTACGAGTGCCTTTGGAACCCCCGTTGCTCTTAGGCTTCTTACGCTCGTTACTTTTTTGTTTCAGTTCAGCTTGCTCTTCGTGCCATGCTTCATTGATAATGGTCAAGTTATCAGGTTCCTCATCGGAATCAATGGCATCCTTAGAAGCTTTAAGGATAGAGGCGCCATGCTGGGCCGGGATCGATCTTCTAAGGATATTAAACGGGTTATTATCGTTCGGTTGGGGCTTGCAATGACTGGGGGACGCCTTAGTCGAAGCACTGGGCAAGCACGGCTTGGCTACCGTACACCCCAAAGACTCAGAGACCCCCGACCCATCCCCCCCTATTTTATTAGAGGTACACTCTTTTGTGTTACACGGGTCTCCCAACACCCCCTCATAGCTAGTCGCAGCTAGCTCACTCTTCTTATTACAATACCAATCCCCATCAACAGAGACTATTCCTATCATATCTTCAGCAACAGGAGCCCGCTGCTTCTCCTCTCTGCCGATATCCCCGCTAAGTGCCGAAGTAGCCCGCTGCTCCTTCCTATTACATCCCGTATCATTGCTAGGCACAGCTAGCCTATTTACATCACCAGTGCCCTCCCTCAATTTACAATTATACACGCAAGCCATATCCCCCATATCATCCCCAGTACATGTCACCTCCCCCTTATTACTAAATCTCCTATACATGTCATCTTCCCCTTCCTTACAGCTTACAGAGTTCCCAGCATAATCACCCAACAACTCAGAACTGGTTTTGTCCCCCCTAACTTCCTCGTCACCATCCACGATCCCGCCAGGGTTACAAACTTCCCCCATATTGCTACAAATCCCCACCCCAACATCAACGTCGCCCAGCATCACCGAGCTAGACACAGAGTGTTTTGGGGACTTCAGAATACCACCGGACACTCTCGGTGCCACACTACGGCCTTCCACATTTTCCACAACACTGGACACATCCAGCGTGACAATTTCGCCCCCGACATCCCCCTTACATTGTTCGCCCGAGGAATTACAAAGTCCCACATCACCATTACAACTCGAAACCAAAGGACGATCACCTACCTCAGCACAGGACGATCTACACGCCTCGTCGTCACCCTTGTCCACAGCAGTAGCAGCAGCAGGGCATTGAACGTCTGTGTGCCCGAAGCAAACACAGTATCTGCATCTAGGAGGCTCGCTCTCATAATTGACGCCCACTTCAATGAATTCCCTCTCCCCCAGCTGCACGGAGACAATACGCGGAAGAAGGCCATCCGCCTGCACCTCAACCAGACAGCGAGCGTACGCTAATCTCTCTAACCTCGCCGTAGCACGGTCCAAGCATATCAGAGAGCCGATAACACTGGAGATGGCGCTGAGAATCCGCCGTGTCCAGAGATTAAGGGGAAGATTAGGGAAGCGGACCCAGATGGGAACAACCGTCAGCAAATCCCTGTTGAATCCCGCCTCCTCGCACCAACGTTGCAGCACCACAAGCCTCACGTCAAACAGCCAGGGTCCACCGAAGAGAACTCCATCCTGATCCTCAGAAGATTCAAATCTGAAGAAGAAGTAGCCATTATCCCTTGAGAATATACTAACCTCCCCCTTCAGCTTCCACATTCACAGGGTCCAAGCCTTGATTTGTCCGTAGAATGGGGTGTCGCCCAGCACATAACCCATGAGTGTGTTATCCCAACCTTCCGCTCCCTCGGCCATCATCTCCTCGGAGAGAAAGGCAGCATCAACTCCGTCTTCGTTGATAGAGGGGGGAATGTAGGACATCTCCAACGCTTCAGAGATTTTACGCCTGTTGGAGCAAACTTCCAGCCAGGATCGCTTCTCTGCGCTGGCATTGATCCTCAGCGGCACTTTCGGTCTCAACGCCCTTCGCTCAAGCATCTTCTTTGCATCGCCCCTACAAGAATTATAGAGAGCCCGCTTGGAACCCTGAGCTTGTCCAAAGCTTTCCCCAGGCCTCCTGGACTTCTTGACCTCCCTCTAACCATTTGAAGGGACAGAGGTAGAAGGATCCGCCATCGGCAAAAAAAAATCGGATCAAGCTGAAAATTGGTGGATATAGGTTTTAGAGGGTGGAGATCTAGATGAACGGATCGGATCTTCCAAAAAACTTGTGGATTTTGGAGTTTTTGACCGACACATGAGAGGATAATCTCCTATGACACCCTATTTCCCGTTTCCTCATATATATATATATATTCTATAAAATAGGGATGTTATCAAGAGAAATTGGATATGAGAAATTGGACAAGAGAAATTGTATATGAGAATTTGGATAAGAGTATATACATACATACATACATACATACATACATACATATATATATATTTGACAGGTAA
This sequence comes from Scilla litardierei, assembly GCA_030789695.1. Taxonomy (NCBI): domain Eukaryota; kingdom Viridiplantae; phylum Streptophyta; class Magnoliopsida; order Asparagales; family Asparagaceae; genus Scilla; species Scilla litardierei. The sequence continues at coordinate 126,918,248 of CM061142.1, forward strand.
GTGGTAATCTTTATTGCTACAGAAATAATTAAAAAAATACAAGCTTGAATATACCAGGAAGGAGATGGGAGGAGGGGGGATAGGGCACAATATACATATATATATATACATACATATATACATATACATACATACATATACATATATACATATACATACATACATATACACACATCTATTCTATAAAATAGGGATGTTGTAAAGAGAAATTGGACAAAAGAAATTGGATAAGAGAAATTGGACAAGAGAATTTGGATAAGAGAATTTGGACAAGAGTATATACATCTATTTTATAAAGGATGAAGATTTTGAATCTTATTCTACTAGGACAAAGCTTTGTCCTACGTGGCAAGTTCGTCCTAGGTGGCAATGCCAATTTTGGAGGGACTTAAATTTTGGGGAAAAACTTAAATTTGGGAGGAAACCTGAAATTTTGTGGGAAAAATTGAAATTTGCGGCGACCTTGAAATTTGTTGGGGGGAAAACTCATCCATTAAATAAATCGTGCCCTATGGGCACGGGTACTGACTATCTATTATATAAAAGAGGGATGTTATCAAGAAAAATTGGATAAGAGATTTTGGACCTGAGAATTTGGATAAGAGAATTTGGATAAAAGAAAATATAAGAGATGAGATTTTGAGGGATAAGAGAGGAGGTGGAGAATTTTGCACATACAACCCCGGTTTTTGCATTTTTGCCCCTGGACCCTCCCCACACACCCACCCACACTTTTTATTCTCCTCCCCCCTTCCGACCATTTTTTTCCAGTCCTTTGGAGATTTTAAATCTTATCCTACTAGGACAGAGCTTTGTCCTACATGGCAAGTTTGTCCTAGGTGGCAATGACAATTTTGGGGGACTTAAATTTTGGGGGAAAACTAAAATTTGGGTGGAAACTTGAAATTTTGTGGGAAAACTTGGAATTTGGGGGAACTTGATATTTGTAGGGGGGAGAAACTCAGCCATTAAATAAACCGTGCACTATGGGCACGGGTAATGACTATTTATTTACAAAATACAACCCAACATTTCTACGTACGGATGCCCCATATACATATATATACACATATACATATCTATTCTATAAAATAGGGATGTTATCAAGAGAAATTGGAAATGAGAAATTGGACAAGAGAAATTAGATATGAGAATTTGGATAAGAGTATATACATACATATATATATATATATATATATATATATATATATATATATACACATACACATATACATATACATACATACATATACATACATACATATACATACATACATATACATACATCTATTCTATAAAATAGGGATGTTGTCAAGAGAATTTGGACAAGAGAAATTGGATAAGAGAATTTTGACAAGAGTATTTGGAGAAGAGAATTTGGACAAGAGTATATACATCTATTTTATAAAGGATGAAGGTTTTGAATCTTATCCTACTAGGACAAAGCTTTGTCCTACGTGGCAAGTTCGTCCTAGGTGGCAATGCCAATTTTGGAGGGACTTAAATTTTGGGGGAAAACTTAAATTTGGGAGGAAACCTGCAATTTTGTGGGAAAACTTGAAATTTGGGGCGACCTTGAAATTTGTTGGGGGGAAAACCCATCCATTAAATAAATCGTGCCCTATGGGCACGGGTACTGACTAGTATATATATATATATATATATATATATATATATATATATATATTCATGTGAGAACATTTCGCACGGTGCGAAAATTTATTTATTTATTTATTTTTTTGAATTTTTTTCAAAAATTCTTTTTTTCACCCTCATTATATGAAGGTATACCCCCCTCAAAAAATAATCGTTGAGAAATAATGTCATTTGGCCTTCGATCAAGGCATTTCATCAAATTCGCACGTTTTGAGACCGTTAAATTTGTAACGGGTGGATAGGTGCTCTAATCCCCAATGGGTTCACCCATTATTTTCCCTGGGGTACATAATTGTATGGATTAAACATCAAAAAAATTTTGAAAAAAAATAAAAAAACGTTTTCGCACGGTGCGAAACCCCTCTTTTTCGCACCTGAAAACTACCCTATATAAGTTTTCGCACAGTGCGAAAACTTTTGTTTAATTTTTTTGAAATTATTTTCAAATTTTTTTTGCTGTTTAATCCATACAATTATATACCCCATGGAAAATAATGGGTGAAACCGTTCGGGATTAGAGCACACATCCACCCGTTACAAATTTAACTGTCTCAAAACGTGTGAATTTGATGAAATGCCTTGATCGAAGGCCAAATTGTTGAATATTGGACTCCCCGGATTTGGTTTTGATGATGAGCAAACATAAATAATCCATGAACTAACAATTTGTGAGCGCAGTATTGGAGATCGTCGCCAAATTCACGAGAACATTCAAAGCGACATCTCAACACTTCCCAAAGCTCGTATTCATGCCTAAAGCTTCGTTGAAGCTCATGCGCCATTTTGGAAGTTATGAAGATTCAATCGAAGCTCTCGAAGACCGTTTATTAAGGTTTTATTTATAGTCTTTTAGCTTCGATATATAGAATGTTAAGCCTTGAGTATATCTTACGTTTCTACCTTCATTTCGCTCATTTCGTAGCTCTAGGATCCTTGCACAAGTTCATTCTATCTTCCTCGAAGCATCGCGCTTCGATTCGGACTTTATTGTGCATGTTAGTTGGTACAAGAACAAGTACTGACCGACTAGATGGTGATCTAGTCGGTCGGCAACTCTTCTTGGACCGACTAGTTTGATTCCTTAATTTCTTGGACTTTACTGTTTACAGTTAGTCGGTCTACGTTGACTCACCGACCGACTAGTTTGTGAACTAGTCGGTCAGTGATGCTTCTTTGACCGACTAGTTGTGACTTACTGTTCATGCTAAATTTCTCCTAAGCTACTGTTTATCGTTAGTCGGTCTAAGAACGTTTGGTGACCGACTAGTTGACAATCTAGTCGGTCAACTTTTGTTCTTGGACCGACTAAGTCAACTTGTGTTCAGACTATTTCATTTTGCCTCTTAGTCGGTCTACGTTCACTGACTGACCGACTAGTTGTGAAACTAGTCGGTCAGAAAGTCTTCTTGGACCGACTAGATTTCTAGGTATGAAATTCTATCTCTTCTCAGATCTTCACTTAGTCGGTCCATGCTGTTTGACTGACCGACTAGTTGATGAACTAGTCGGTCAGTGATTGTTCTTTGACCGACTAATTCTCACAGATTTCTATCCGTTGGAGAATGACCTAACTTGTTTTTATGGGACCCTATAAATACGAACCTAGGTCATTTCTATCTAGGTTAGAGCTTCCATTCAGAGATACATTGAGATAAAAAGAGATAGCCTTTCTCACTAAAATCTAAAGCTCTCTTCCTCACAAGAAACCCATTCTCTCTCATTTCTAGATCTAGAATCCATCTAGAGAGAAGGTTGTTCTTGGTGAGCTCTTCAAGCTATTGCTTGATCCAAGTCTCCAAATCATCCCTAGGCACCGATTGCTGGTCATTTCCTTGGTGCTAGGTCTTGGTGACTTCATCTTCCTCAAATCCTTCATTTCATCATTTGGGTAAGAAAAACTCAAGGTATAGGATTTTGTGGTAAGATTGTTTATTTCATATTAAACTCTTTAATATTGTTTTGTGATTCTCTCGGTTGTGAGAGAAGGTTGTGATCCCGGGTTGTGGGATTCACGTTTGCTATTGCATGTATGATTTGATCTTGTGAAGGTTTTTTACAAGATATTCATAGTGGAAATCTTGAGTTAGGGTTTCTAACTCAAGTATCCGGAGGGGATCCGGGTGGTTGGGACGTAGGATCACCGGGAACAAGTCGGGGAGACTTGGGTGGATCCGAACCCATTAACATCGTTTGTTAGCATTGTTAATTTTGTGTTGTCATTCAATTTAAGCTTCCACAAATTGATTTGGTAGTTGTTTGCAATTTAATTTGGAATTATACTCCTTATTATTTTAAAGTAATATTCACCCCCCCTCTAGTACTTGTGCAGTAGCTGGTAGGGCATTACATTTGGTATCAGAGCCAGATACTTAGCTATGTCTGCCAACGACAACAAGACCGTGCCTCCACCTTCCAACTATGACACCTTCAGGAACCGTGAAGGAGCATCTTCGGTGATGGAAGGACATTCCTCTACGAGGCATCCATTCTTCAACGGTACCAACTATGGGTATTGGAAATGCCGGATGGAAACCTTCCTCCGGAGTGCATCCTTATGGAGAACCACAATGAAGGAATACATTGAACCCGAAGAAGAAGACTTTGAGAAATGGACAACCGCGGAGGTCGCCGCGGAGGTAAGCAATGCCAAGGCAATGAACGCCTTGCAATGCGCGTTGGAGCCCGAGGATTTCAATAAGATATGCACATGTAAGAGTGCATATCAAATTTGGAACTCCCTCCTCATTCTTCATGAAGGGACGAGTAGGGTAAGAGACTCTAAACTCGTAGTCGTAAACAAAGATTACGAAATGTTTCATATGCAACAGGGCGAGAAGATGAAAGAATATTACGCTCGCTTCGTTGACATAATAAACGAGTTGGAGGCCCTCGGCAAGTCCTACACTCAAAAGGAGAAGTGCTCAAAGCTTATTGAAGGACTTCCCTCTTCTTGGGAAAAACGTACCTTCGCCATCGAGGAAGGTAATGGCATGAACAAATATACCGTAGTTCAACTAATGGGTACTTTGATGTCATACGAGGTACGCAAAGATAGCAAGGTGAAGTTACAAGAAAAGATGAAGTCCTATTTGAACCTAGATGCGCCTAAGAAAAAGGCGATTGCATTCAAGGCGGCTTCATCCACCTCTACCGATGATGAGGACTCGGAAGAAGAAATGGACATGGAATCCATTACACTCATGGCAAAGAAGTTCAATCGCTTCTTCCGAAAGGGTAACTTCAAACAAAAATCTAAGTTTACTTCTACTAACGCCTCTCCACCTTTGTGCTTTAAATGCAATAAGCCGGGACACATCAAAGCGGATTGTCCTCAAAACAAGCAAAAGGAGAAGTGGAAGGCGCCGAAGTTCGACAAGTCAAAGAAGTACAAAAAGGGGTACAAGAAGGGACTTGTCGGAGCAACTTTCACCGACTCCGAGGATTCCTCAAGCGGAGAGTCGGATGATGAGAAAGTGGAGCAAGTGCACATGTGCTTCATGGCAAGAGAGGAGCATGATCAAGGATCTTCCTCCTCCGATGATAGCGACGACGAAGGCGATGAGGTAACTATGGATGATCTTAGGGATGCTAACTCTCATTTATGGTCTAAATACACAAAATTAGTAAATCGATATACTAAAGTAAAAGATGACCTAGCTAGCATTCAAACCTCGCCTAAGACTATCATCACCAACAACGACACCGTTGTTGAAGAGTTAAGAAATGAGATTGTTAATCTCAAATCTAAACTTGAACATGTTATCATTGATGATCCGGAAGAACATAGGATAGCGGATTTAACTTCTCAAAACTCGACTTTGAGTATTGAGAACGAGAATCTTAAATCTCGTGTTTATGTGCTCACATCGCAAGTATCCACATTAGATACTTCTATGCGTTCTCTCAAAGAGAAATATGAGAACACATTAGGCCGAATCAATAGATTCAATAAGGGTAAGGACCATTTGGATAAAATCCTAAGTGACTTACTTCCGGCCAATCACCACATTGGTTTGGGGTATACGATGGGATGTCCATCCAAAGCGGCCACTACTTTTGTTAGGCCCACTTCCGGTGACTCTACGAGTGGTAGCAAACACTCTATTGGTAGTTCATCTACCAATGGTGCTTCCACCTCGTCCACACCCTCTTTTGGAAAGAAACCCACTTTGGGTGGACCTCCAAAGAAGGGGCATGCTTATATGTACACCAATAACATGCCACGTAGGAACACACATCCTACTCCACCATCTCACACATATGATGATTTCTATGCTACACGTTCACGGGCACGTGCACACCATGTGAGACACCCTCACGCACGTGTTCCCACACATGCATATGTTCACCCACAACATCATATGAATAATTCTCGTCGCACACCATTCCATCATGTTCTGTATGCCTATCCACGTCATGCATCACGTAGAAACCAACAACGCATGCATGCACCCAATAGGATGATGGCTCCCAAAATTTTCACTATTTGGAGCCCAAAGGACACAAGCATGGATGAAAAACAAGAATATATGAATGCTTATTTTTCGGATGTTGTGCATAGTAGAGATTATGTGGGGAAGTCAAAGTCCAATTGGACTTGGCTTCCAAAGGTCTAACTTTTGAGGACCCAATGACCTTGGGTACCATGATATGAAAGTTTCTATCTTTAGGTACTCAAGGAAAAGAAAAAGAAGAGGAGCAACAAATTTAAATTTAGCTCCAAAGGGAATTGGATACTCGATAGCGGGTGTTTAAAACACATGACGGGTGACGCTCAATTGCTCTCCGGAGTGGTTCCCATTGCAAATGGAAATCGCGTCGTATTTGGAGGCAACGAGAGCGGAACCATCGTCGGTGTTGGTAAAGTGGGTAACCCTTCTAAACCCTTAATTAGTGATGTCTATCTAGTTAATGGTTTAAATCATAATCTTATTTCAATAAGTCAACTTTGTGACAAAGGTTACAAAGTTAGCTTTGCGAAAGGATTGTGTCACATTTCTAATGATAATAATAAATTATTATTTTCCGGCACACGCCATAAAGATATTTATATTTTGGATCTTCCTAAGTCATATAAACAATGTCTCGTTGCCAACACAAGTGAACAACACTTATGGCATCGACGCTTTGGACATGTGAACTTTGGAACACTTTATAAGCTTTCGAAATTAAATTCCATTAAAGGTTTTCCGAAGCTCGTTTTCGAAAAGAAAAGTTTTTGTGATTCTTGTCAACGTGGCAAGCTTCCTAAATCTTCATTTAAACCTAAGAAAAGCATTTCTACGAAACGGCCACTAGAGCTATTACATCTAGATTTATTTGGGCCAACTAGAGTTGCTTCCTTAGGAAATGCAAGATATGGACTAGTCATCGTTGATGATTATTCACGATTTACATGGGTATTTTTCTTATGTAATAAAAATGAAGCTTTTGAAAACTTCACAATATTTGTGAAGAAAGTACAAAATCTCATCGGAACCACCATTGTCACTATTCGTAGTGATCATGGGGGTGAATTTGAGAATGAGTCTTTCTCAAATTTTTGTGATGATCTTGGAATTACTCACACGTTTTCTTTCCCTCGCGCACCTCCTCAAAATGGTGTTGTTGAGAGGAAGAATAGAACGCTTGTGAAGTGTGCTCGCACTATGCTCGAAGATAGTCAACTTGGTTATCAATTTTGGGCGGAAGCGGTACACACCGCTTGTTATGTGTTTAATAGAATACTTTTGAGGCCCGGCACCAAACAAACTTGCTATGAATTGTTGTTTGGTAGATTGCCTCAAGTTAAACATTTTCGTGTTATCGGCGCAAAATGTTTCATTAAAAACACATATGATAATTTGGACAAGTTTGATCCGAGATCGGATTAGGGGATATTTGTTGGGTATTCCTCACGTAGCAAAGCCTACCGGATATACAACAAAAGATCCTCTACGATCGAGGAATCACTTCATGTCTCTTTTAATGAGAATTTTACTAATTCTAGAATTTCAAATGATAATGATTCTATGGATGTTTTATGTGATTCATTTGAAAATTCTAAGTCTATTGATTCAATTGATTCTATTGAGACTAACCCGACTAATGAAGTTGTTGAGAATGTGCCTAGTGATCAAGGTATTCCCAAGCGGCTTCATACCGTTCGCGACCATCCCCATGAGCAAGTTATTGGCAATATTAATGATAGTGTCAAGACGAGATCTCAAGTCCACCACTTCGCCAATTGTGCCTTTGCCTCATCGATAGAGCCAAAGAATATCGTTGAAGCGTGCGAAGATAGTGCTTGGATCCTTGCAATGGAGGAGGAACTCATTCAATTCGAGAGGAATGAGGTATGGGAGCTTGTTCCTTTGCCATCGAAGAACCACACCGTCATAGGGACAAAGTGGATCTTCAAGAACAAAACCGACGAAAATCAAGTCGTCGTCTGGAATAAAGCTCGGTTAGTAGCTCAAGGCTATCGACAAGAGGAAGGTATCGATTTCGAAGAATCCTTCGCTCCGGTAGCTAGATTAGAATCAATTAGACTTTTATTATCTTATGCATGCCATAAAAATTTTAAATTATTTCAAATGGATGTTAAAAGTGCATTTTTAAACGGAGATGTCGTTGAGGAAGTTTACGTTTCTCAACCTCCGGGCTTCATAAATGAAAAATTTCCAAATCATGTTTTTAAACTAAAGAAAGCTCTTTATGGTTTGAGACAAGCTCCTCGAGCTTGGTATGATCGCCTAAAGAATTTTCTTTTGGATTTGAATTTTAAAATGGGCGAAGCCGATTCTACACTTTTTGTTAAGCATGCGAATAATGATATTTTATTAGTTCAAATTTATGTTGATGATATCATTTTCGGTGCTACTAACTTCACTCTTTGCGAAGAGTTTTCTAATGTTATGAAGGACCAATTTGAGATGAGCCACATGGGCGAACTCAAATATTTCTTAGGTCTCCAAATTCGCCAATTGAACGATGCAATCTTCATCCACCAAACGAAGTATACTGTGGAGTTGCTTAAGCGATTTGGAATGGATAGTGCTTCCGGGAAAAAGACTCCAATGAGCACGACTACGCATCTTGACAAGGATACGGGCGGTAAGGATGTAGACATTCGTCTATATCGAGGTATGATAGGTAGTTTACTTTATCTTACCACAAGTAGGCCCGATATTATGTTTGCCGTATGCGTATGTGCTCGTTATCAGTCTCAACCTAAGGAGTCTCACTTAGTAGCGGTAAAGCGTATTTTCCGTTATCTGAGTTACACTTTAGATTTTGGATTACTTTATCCGAAATCTAGCACGTATGAGTTAGTCTCATACAGTGATGCCGATTATGCGGGATGCAAATCCGACAGGAAAAGTACTAGTGGCACTTGCCATTTTCTAGGAATTCTCTTGTCTCTTGGTTTTCCAAGAAGCAAAATTCCGTATCACTTTCAACCACCGAGGCGGAATATATTACCGACGGTGCCGCTTGTGCCCAGGTTCTTTGGATGAGACACACATTGAAGGATTTTGGTATTCACTGTGATACTAGCCCTATCATGGTGGATAACCAAAGTGCTATCTGTCTTTCAAAGAATCCGGTGCACCATTCCCGATCAAAACACATAGATGTCCGACACCATTTCTTAGATGATCATGTTGCTAAAAAGGACATCATATTAGTGTACGTTGAAACCCAAAAGCAAATCGCCGATATTTTCACGAAACCCCTAAAGGAGGACTCCTTTGTGCGGTTGCGTCGAGAATTGGGGATTATGGGTGAATCCGAGATATAGGATTCATATTTCATTCAATTATCTTGCATGCTATTATATTTTGCGATATTTCATTCATGCTAGATTTATTGAATTTTTGGGAATTTTATGTGATATGTTTGAATTTATGATCGAATTCGTATTTCAATGTCGTATTTAAGATTTCGACGTTTTATGGGGTAATTTAGATGACTAATGAGAGTGTTAAGATGTTTCGTCCAAGTGGTTTGTGAAGAGAAATCAATTATCAATTTTTGGACTCTTCTAGTCGGTTTCAGTTCACTTGTCAACCGACTAGATGCTCATCTAGTCGGTCAGCAAGTGAACTCAGACCGACTAGATCAAGCTTCTATCTCACTCTTATCTTTTTCCTTCTTTAGTCGGTCACAGTACACTTACCGACCGACTAGATTGAAAACTAGTCGGTCAGTGAATATACTGCGACCGACTAAATCTAGCCCTAAAAATCCCTGTTTGCCTCTGTTTCGACTTAGTCGGTTCAAGCTCATTGACCGACCGACTAGATCGTAATCTAGTCGGTCAGTGCTTGAACTGTGACCGACTAAGTGTGTTAGGGCATTTGTGTCTTTTCCAGATCTCGACCGACTTATACTCATTTCAGTCGACTAAATCTCATTTTAGTCGGTCTCTTTCACAGCTCAAGCCCGAAAACCCCAAACCCCCTCCGAGCCTCTTCATCTTCCCGTCGACTCCGGCCTGTTCTCCGGCCATCGCCGCCGTCCGCCGCCGTCGCCTCCTCCTCCTAGGTATCTCCCTCCTCCTCCTAGGTCGATTCCTACTCTAGGGTTTGATTTAGATCTCTCTCTAGCTTCTAGGGTTTCGGATTTCTAGAAGTGTGTTAGGGTTTGGTGTTTGATCTCTAGGGTCTGTGCTTTGGTGTTTGTTCTAATCATCGTTTGGTTGTGCTCGTCGTGCTATAGCAAAGACAAGAATTCCTATCGCCTCTTCTGGGGCTTCACCTATGTCTATAGGGCCTTCCGACCCTAGGAATCCCCCTAAGCCTAAACGTCGTGCTAAATCAACCCAAGCTTCTCCGTCTTCGCCTCCTCTGAAGAAGCAGAGGACGGCGACCGTAAAACCCTGCAAATCTAAGACCAAGAAGGCTATTCTCCACTCACCCTCTACTCCTCCCGATTCTGACACTGAATTTATCCCTGAGGATGAGCCTAGCACTAAGGAACCCACTCCTCCACTTCGTCCTAGGACTCGCCAGCAAAGGGAAAGGGCCCAATGCCAGCGGGGGGTGTTGACATATCATTGTGTCGCGATGACCCTTTGTGTCTCGCGGCCTACAACCGTATTGAACACTGCCCGATGCTATTGGAGCACTACGTCCAGTTTTCAGATTTCCTTGGCTTAGCCGATCTCCTATCCTATAGTGGTCTCCTTGATTATCTCCGATATGATCTTAAGGCCAATCCCAAACCATATCCTCGCCTTGTGAAATTGTTCTATGCCAATCGCGTTCGAGGCCAGTACGATGTCAGTCACTCCATTGAGACTACTGTCTTGGGAACTCCTATAGTTCTCACGGCAGAAATCTTGGTGGAGATTCTTGGCTGTTCGTCGTGTGGTCTCCTTCCTTCGGACATTTCGGTCGATGATATTTCTTCCTTGGATCAGTCAGTTCTTTCAGATATCTTCCAGGTTATCCCCTCCACATTCATTGGTGTTCCATCGAAATCTTTCAAGCCGAATGCGTGGGTCCTTAACCTGATCTTGAAGTCTTGCCTACTCCCTAAGTATGGATCATCTTCACTTCCATCCCAGCCGTTCTTGAAATTGATCTACGCTCTTTTCTTGGGGTGCGAGATTAATTGGGCTCGTGTGATACTCGATAAGATGGACTCTTTCGAGTGTATACGCAAGACCAATAAATCTGCGCATATTCCATACCCTTGCCTGTTGACCCTCGTGTTTCGTCATTTCCGAGTCCCTCTCCCTCCTGACGATGAGCGTCCCTTGGGTACTCCTCTAAACGCGACGGCCGTGAAGAAATCTCTAGCGGCGCTTCGTCACGTGCAGAGGTCTACCGCATCTGCTTCCCAGGCTTCTCCGTCAGCTGCTGCAGCCCTCGCTCCTCCTGCCACATTAGACGATGTCGTACGCCTTCTCCGTCAGCACGACTCACGTTTGGCTCGTACTGAGGAGGTCGTCTGTCGTATGGCTCGTATGATGGGGATTGATCTTCCTCCTTCAGTTTCTGAGGCCGAGGAGATGGACGATGAGGAGCTTGACGAGCTTGTCACTTCCTTAGCCCGTGGCGATGAGGCCACTACTGCTGCTGCTGCTACCACTTCAGCTCCTGGAGATGGCACCACTTCCGGTGCTCCAGAGACTTCTGCTTCAGCACTTCAGACTTCTGAGCCTGCTGCTGACCCTGTTGCCGAGCCTGCTGATTTTCCTGTTGACACATCTGCCGTCGAGCCCGTCGTTGACGTCTCGACTCCTGCCTCGACGCTCCCGTCTGTTGAGACGCCTCTACTCCCTGCAGAGCCTGAGTCCACTCCGTCGACTGGACCCACGGACACTGCAGATCCAGCCACTTCCTCGTGATCGTTTGTTCCGAGGACTCTCCACTACGCTTTGGATGATATATCTTAGTGAGAGTATTTTGGGTTAGGATAGAGTATGAGGGTTATGATATTTTGATGTATTTTGGATGATGTCGATGATGTTGTTATATTTTGATGTGGATGATGATGTTGTATTTATTTTGATGTGGATGATGATGATGTATTTCTTTTTGATGGGTATGTTGCATTTGATGTATCGATATTATTTTGATGTACTCATGATGTTCTCATTTATATATATACATCGTCGTTCTCTTTGTCTTAATTCGTCGTGCACATTTAATATTCGTTCAATACATGTGATGTGTGAATTCATCGCTCGACGCATGCAAACTTGGTTAAATAGATTTAAATTCTATAATTGTATAGAATTGTTTTCCATGCACAAATTTAGCCAAGATTATTGAATATTGGAGAGTATGTTTCTTTATTCAAGAAATGAATAATTATTTGGTATTTTTGATGATTTTGATTATTTTTTTGATCATGGACATTTTGGCACACCTTGATTTGATTTCCACATTTTTTTTCCTTGGTGTCAATTTGGTCCATCGTCATTGTCTACGACTCCCGATGTTGGATTTTCCATTTCCTAGTTGTTGTCGTTGTATGCCCCCCATTTTTGGGATAATGCCAAAGGGGGAGAGATAATGATAATAAATAGCGCAAATGAAAATTTAACTCAATTTCCAAGAATCTAGTTTGATATGTTAGATTCAGGGGGAGTTAAGATATAAATAAGGATTTTCAAAATCCGATATTTCAAAAATCGATTCTCTTTATTTATCTTACTCGTCTGCTTGATGCAATTCATATATATTCATTTTGGAATTAACGTGTCATCAATGCAGGGGGAGTAAGTATTTTACATTTGAATCATTATTTTTGATTATTATTTATGTTGGTTTGTCATCACCAAAAAGGGGGAGAATGTTGAATATTGGACTCCCCGGATTTGGTTTTGATGATGAGCAAACATAAATAATCCATGAATTAACAATTTGTGAGCGCAGTATTGGAGATCGTCGCCAAATTCACGAGAACATTCAAAGCGACATCTCAACACTTCCCAAAGCTCGTATTCATGCCTAAAGCTTCGTTGAAGCTCATGCGCCATTTTGGAAGTTATGAAGATTCAATCGAAGTTCTCGAAGACCGTTTATTAAGGTTTTATTTATAGTCTTTTAGCTTCGATATATAGAATGTTAAGCCTTGAGTATATCTTACGTTTCTACCTTCATTTCGCTCATTTCGTAGCTCTAGGATCCTTGCACAAGTTCATTATATCTTCCTCGAAGCATCGCGCTTCGATTCGGACTTTATTGTGCATGTTAGTTGGTACAAGAACAAGTACTGACCGACTAGATGGTGATCTAGTCGGTCGGCAACTCTTCTTGGACCGACTAGTTTGATTCCTTAATTTCTTGGACTTTACTGTTTACAGTTAGTCGGTCTACGTTGACTCACCGACCGACTAGTTTGTGAACTAGTCGGTCAGTGATGCTTCTTTGACCGACTAGTTGTGACTTACTGTTCATGCTAAATTTCTCCTAAGCTACTGTTTATCGTTAGTCGGTCTAAGAACGTTTGGTGACCGACTAGTTGACAATCTAGTCGGTCAACTTTTGTTCTTGGACCGACTAAGTCAACTTGTGTTTAGACTATTTCATTTTGCCTCTTAGTTGGTCTACGTTCACTGACTGACCGACTAGTTGTGAAACTAGTCGGTCAGAAAGTCTTCTTGGACCGACTAGATTTCTAGGTCTGAAATTCTATCTCTTCTCAGATCTTCACTTAGTCGGTCCATGCTGTTTGACTGACCGACTAGTTGATGAACTAGTCGGTCAGTGATTGTTCTTTGACCGACTAATTCTCACAGATTTCTATCCGTTGGAGAATGACCTAACTTGTTTTTATGGGACCCTATAAATACGAACCTAGGTCATTTCTATCTAGGTTAGAGCTTCCATTCAGAGATACATTGAGATAAAAAGAGATAGCCTTTCTCACTAAAATCTAAAGCTCTCTTCCTCACAAGAAACACATTCTCTCTCATTTCTAGATCTAGAATCCATCTAGAGAGAAGGTTGTTCTTGGTGAGCTCTTCAAGCTATTGCTTGATCCAAGTCTCCAAATCATCCCTAGGCACCGATTGCTGGTCATTTCCTTGGTGCTAGGTCTTGGTGACTTCATCTTCCTCAAATCCTTCATTTCACCATTTGGGTAAGAAAAACTCAAGGTATAGGATTTTGTGGTAAGATTGTTTATTTCATATTAAACTCTTTAATATTGCTTTGTGATTCTCTCGGTTGTGAGAGAAGGTTGTGATCCCGGGTTGTGGGATTCACGTTTGCTATTGCATGTATGATTTGATCTTGTGAAGGTTTTTCACAAGATATTCATAGTGGAAATCTTGAGTTAGGGTTTCTAACTCAAGTATCCGAAGGGGATCCGGGTGGTTGGGACGTAGGATCACCGGGAACAAGTCGGGGAGACTTGGGTGGATCCGAACCCATTAACATCGTTTGTTAGCATTGTTAATTTTGTGTTGTCATTCAATTTAAGCTTCCGCAAATTGATTTGGTAGTTGTTTGCAATTTAATTTGGAATTATACTCCTTATTATTTTAAAGTACTATTCACCCCCCCTCTAGTACTTGTGCAGTAGCTGGTAGGGCATTACACAAATGACATTATTTCTAAACGATTATTTTTTGACGGGGGTATAACAACATATAATGATGGAAAAAATTTCAAAAAAAAACATTTTCGCACCGTGCGAAATGTTCTCACATGAATATATATATATATATATATATATATATATATATATATATATATATATATATATATATATATATATATATATATATATATATATATATATATATATATATATATATATATATATATGGGATTAATGGGTGTCATACGCTATATGAGATAGGCTCTCATACGCCCTCTCACATAAAGCAACCAAGTACAAGCCCACATGGGCTTGTACTTGGTTGTACTTGGTTGCTTTATGTGAGAGGGCGTATGAGAGCATATCTCATATGGCGTATGATAGCCATTATTATATATATATATATATATATATATATATATATATATATATATATATATATATATATATATATATATATATATATTCTATATTTGATGAAGAATTTGAATGTTGTCCTACTAGGACAAACCTTTGTCCTAGGTGGACAACTTTGTCCTAGGTGGACAAATGACAAAAGTTGGGATGAGTTTGTTTTTGGGGGGAAAACTTAAATTGGGGGGGGGGGACTTGAAATTTTGGGTGAAAAATTTAAATTTAAATTTGGGGGAAATTTGAAATTTTGGGGGAAAACTTGAAATTTGGGGGAACTTAAAATTTGTTTTTTTTGGGGGGGACTCGGCCATTAAATAAACAGTGCCCTATGGGCACGGGGTAATGACTATATATATATATAGGTTGACTAGGATCCATTCGGATGGATCTAACATGCGGATCCATCCAAGTGGAATTTAAAGCTAGACAATGTAAATAGAAAAACCGACCGTTGGATGTCATCTAACATGTCTAAACTAGCTCCAAACAAAATTTCAACTACTTTGGACATGTTTTGCCCATGCATCAAGTGGTTGCAAAATTAGCCGATTTTATAACTATTCAAAAACATCGATTTTGCAAACACTTGATGCATGGGTAAAACATGTCCAAAGTAGTTGAAATTTTGTTTGGAGCTAGTTTAGACATGTTAGATGACATCCAACGGTCGGATTTTCTATTTACATTGTCTAGCTTTAAATTCCACTTGGATGGATCCGCATGTTTGATCCATCTGAATGGATCCTAGTCAACCTATATATATATATATATACATATATATATACATATATATCTATATGTATATATACATATATATATGTATATATACATATATACATATATATATATGAGGTTAATGGACCAGGCTGACAGCGCTGGAAATTTTTCTAGCGCTGTCAGCATTTTGGAAGACCTTAAAAAAATTTAATTTTTTTCAGTAGTTAGATAAACTTGTTAGGAAGCTCCCCACAAATTTTCAGGTCGATCCGACACCGTTGGGCCTCCATTCATCGATTTCAAAAACCTTGCACAAAACTGTCCACAGTTTTGTGCAAGGTTTTTGAAATCGATGAATGGAGGCCCAACGGTGTCGGATCGACCTGAAAATTTATGGAGAGCTTCCTAACAAGTATATCTACCAACTAAAAAAAAGGTTTAAAAAATACGGGAGGGACCCCAGATCGCTGACAGCGCTGGAAAAATTTCCAGCGCTTTCAGTTCTTCTCCATTTTACACACACACACACATACCAACTTCAAAATTTTTTTTTTCATTTTTCTCCATTTTTCATATAGGATATGTATATATATATATACTTCTCCTAACAAGTATATCTACCAACTCCAAAAAAAATTTTAAAAATATACGGGAGGGACCCCAGATCGATGACAGCGCTGTAAAAATTTCCAGCACTGTCAGCTCTTCTCCATTTTTCACACATACACACACAAATACACACACACACACACACACACACACACACACACACACACACAGTGTGTGTGTGTGTGTGTGTGAGGGGAGAGGGGTTGAGTAAAGATAGATAATGTCATATATATCTTAATCTTAATTAATACCAATACATCAAAGTTTGGATATAATTAAGTTGTAGAATGGTATCATAGTTGAAGTCCATGGATAGATAAACTAAGTCATACTCAAAGAGTGGCTATCCTTCGGTCATAGCACTATTGTTCTATGTAGTGCAGTGCTGATCCAACAAAGTAATCAACAAATCTAAATACAACAAAAAACTAGATCATAATTATATAGCCATGCATGCATTAAGTAAGATGTATTGGTTACATACTACACTGAGATACAAAATCAGAACTGGGATTTTTGCGTATGATATTAGTCAAGACAGTTGTACGAAGCATAAGGCTACGACAACAACTACTGATACCAAGCCCAACCCCCTAATGCCAGGTTAATACGACTACTACTCTTAGCCTCTATTACCTCACCTCAACCATACTAATCACCATCGCGACTTGGCAATGCCAGTCACTCACCTCTCACTTATTGCGGCCACCACTGAGGTGGTGATCGGTGAGTAGAGGCAAAGAGTGAAGAGGAGCTCTCTCACCAACCCCAGCATGGACAATGATGATTCCGAGGTGGGCATTGAAATTCGGTCCCCTCTCATGAGCAAGAAAAATGTTGGGTAGTAATAAGAACTTTACGGAGCTATTGCGATGATGGGTTGGATCAGAAGGAAACAATGTGCAGTAGGGTTGAGGTTGTAGGTGCAGTAGCAATAACTTTGGGGTCAAAAACAGCTAGTAGTTGGATGAGATGGATATGGAGTGGTATGGTAGTAGTATTGTGGTTGTTGAACTACTAATGGTTCCTCCACTACACGATGGTGTAATGTAGGAGGTAGGCCTTCAATTTTTGCGCAACATATTGCACCTATCGATGGCTGCGTATGCCTCCTCGACAAGGAAACCCATATCTACCAAAGTCGACATGGTTTCATCCTTCTCAGTTGCAGCATCAGCGATACTGGTATGTTAATCAAGATAGTTCCATGACGTCGATCAGTAGGATGGCCGAGGACACAAGTGTTGATGTGTTGATGGGCTAGAACCTTAGTCACGGTACCTAATGCGATGATGCAAGACCCGAGATGACATACGTGCTGCCTGGTTCTTCCTCGGGCTACATCTTCCATGAAAATCCATAACACACTCATTCTTTTGCCGGCGTAGTATCCATGGATTACTCTAACCTTAACCCTAAGGCTCCCCCTTACATCATACCATCGTCTAGTGGAGGAACCATTAGTAGTTCAGCAACCACAATACTACTACCATACCACTCACTGTCCATCGCATCCAACTACTAGCTGCTTTCGACTCCAAAGTTACTGTTATTGCACCTACAACCCAACCATACTGCATACTGTGTTCTTCTGATCCAACCCATCGTCGCAATATCTTCGAAAAGTTCTTATTATTACCCAACCTTTTTCTTACTCAAGACAGGGGATCGAATTTCAACGCCCACCTCGGAATCATCATTGGCCATGCTGGGGTTAGTGAAAGAGCTCCTCTTCACTCTTTGCCTCTACTCCTCTAGTACTTCACCGATCATCACCTCAGTGGCAGCCGCAATAAGGGAGAGGTGAGTGACTGGCATTGCCAAGTCGCGATGGTGATTAGTATGATTGAGGTGAGGTAATAGAGGCTGAGAGTAGTAGTCGTATTAACCTGGCATTAGGGGGTTGGGCTTGGTATTAGTAGTTGTTGCCGTAGCTTTATGCTTCATACTACTGTCTTGACTAATATCATACCCAACAAGCCCAGTTCTGCTTTGTATCCCAGTGTAGTTTTTAACCAATATATCTTACTTAATGCATGCACGACTATCTAATTTTGATGCATTTTTTTGTTGTATTCTAGATTTGTTGATTACTTTGTTGGATCAGCATTTCACTACATAGAACAGCAGTGCTGCGACCTAAGGATATCTGCTATTTGAGTATGAATTCATTAATCTCCACATGGACTTCATGGATGATACTAGTCTACAACTTAATTATATCCCAACTTTGATGTGTTTGGAATAATTAAGATTAATATATATATATATATGGCATTATCTATCTTTACTCAAACCCTCCCTCTCCCCACACACACACACACATCATCATCATCATCATCATCATCTATATGATATATCTATATATTAAAACACAACTGTTTTTGAATTCTAGGGCTGACTAGGACAAACAGGTTGATAGAAAGACAGCTTGGATTTAATCTTGAGAAATGAATGGTTGAGATGAGATTTTATGGAACGTTTTGGAGGGAAAAACATTTCTGGTTAATTGAAATTTTCTGGAGAAATGAAACTTTAAGAGGAATGAAAGTTTCTTGGGAATAGCCGAGTGTATGCAATTAATGCATTTGGGGAAAAAACATTAACTTGCATATAATGTTGCAGATCAAATTCTGCTGCAGATCGTATGATCTCTTCGATGATCTCTTCGACCTATGTGGCAAAGATGAAAATAATTTCTCGCGCCAAAGGCGCCTGCACCGAAGGGACCTGCTAAATTTTTTACGCTAATTTGTTATTCGGTACCAAAGGCGCCCATGCCAATTTTTTACCCGAATTTGTTGTTCCGTGTCGATGGCGCCCGTGCCGAATTTGTTGTTTCGCATCGAAGGCGTCTATGTCGCTAAATATTTTTACACTAATTTGTTGTTTTGCGTAATTTTGGCTGTGGAAATAATTTTTTGGGGAACAAAGATTTCGCAGGGGAAAATCTTAAATGAACCGTGCCCGCGGGCACGATTATGACTAGTACATATATATATATCTTGCATATAACAGTAAACCATATAGTCTAAACTTTGCATATATTTCAATTTAATCTAAAACCACATTTGCATTGCCCTTTTGAGAACTTATATGGGGAGATAAATGAATTCATACTCAGCGAGTTATAATCTAAATCCAAATATCACTTATAACCCTAAAACTTGTTAGGAATGTTCTTTATCATGCTTTTATTACGAGTCATAAACCTAATGACTAAGATGGATGCATATACATCATCACATAGCACATATAATAAAAGGAATTGTTACAGGAAATTATTACCTGCGCCGCTCTCATGCGCCTTATAACCTCCAACTCTGCTAGATTAAGGCATACCCAGGACCGAAAAAATGCACTCTCCTCCTTTAGATTCCTCATATCCTCCACAACCTGTATCAAGGTCGCCTGAACCTGAGCCATGCCCTGTAACTCGGTGGACTAGGGAGGCTGTGTCACACTCTCATGCTGTGAAGAAGAACTGGCCGAGTCCTCGTCATAGTCGCGCTTCTCTGTGCCTCGCATCTGGTACCGATTCTTTCTCCTCCCTCCCAGCGTATCCGCAATGATCACGTCCTTATCAACCTTAGTGAGATGCCCCGTGGAACTTGAGCCTGCTTAGGACTGTGCCCTCACCACCACGGCAGCATTGTGGACGACCTCCTGAATAGAAGAGAAAAATATTTATATACTCCATGCAATAAAACTGCATAATAATGTAAACTTAATCTTTTAGTAACTGCCAACACACGATTATTTGTCGACTTCTCAGGATCATTGTACTTTGGTTGGGCCTTAGTAAGTGTATGCTCCATCAAAGACTCGATGCTCGGGTGGCCCTAAAATCAATAAGAAAAAATTTAGACACTCTTTCTGAAAAAATATTTATTACAATAATTAATTACAATATTTTTACCTGACGTGTCAACTCGTAACCAATCTGGCTGAAGCTCTTCGAGCCACCATAATGCTCATAGCCTCGAGGCGCACTGCAGTTGGCAGCGGCCGTTTCCGAAATTTTCTATATATTTTTACAGTATGTCAGAAAAAACATATATTGTGTTTAAAAAATATGAACTATACCTACCCAGCAGCAGACTCCCACATGAAACCATAGCCAAAGAACTGTACCGGGTCAGCACGGTTGTCCAGGTGCCAGTACCGCTCCCAGTCCTCAGGGAACCGTTCCAAGAACTTCTTTTTCAATTCCTTCCACCACTGGAACAAGTCCGTACTGAATCTTATCCATGTAGTAGCCCCAGGCATCAGGGTTGCGGTCCAGGACGTAATGCCGCTATGCCAGATAACAAGCACATTATAACAGTAATTACCTATTAAGAACCTTAAATTAAAAGGTAGCTAACTTACGTTGATCTCCCGACAACAAGTGACCAAGGACTCGTGCCGCTGATCCTTCCACGTCAGACAGAGGTTGAATAAGTCCATCCTCCGTCCTTTTAGATTGGGCAGCAAGGAAATAATTAAATTTTACCGCCCACGGGCCAATGGGAGCTTGGCGGCTGCACTGTATAACAACCCGCTGACCGTTTCCAAGTATCAAGGTCGAAATTTTCGTCCCACCTCGTCCTTCCTTCGGCGGAGGGTTTGTGCCTGTAAAAAACCAAACATACATAATGAATGTATAAGATTAAAATAAATATGATTACATTATACGTACACTATCGTCTAAAGCACTCAGCTTTGGCCTCCATCATTCTCGGTGCAGCTCAGTCTGCCAACTGAGCGATCACAAGCCGCTGCATGTTTACTACGTCCGGCTGCCCCTTATTTGCCTCTTCATGCCTACAGGCCGTCGGTAAGGTGGCACGCTCTATCTCCGGGTCATATAGAATGAACACCACCGGCTCTGGTTCGACATGTGGAGGGGCAGTCTGAGAAGGGGAGGCGGCAAGTGACCCGGCTGTGTCGGTAAACTCAATATGTTTATCCTCTAGCCCATATGCATCCATACGCAATAAGACAATTACAAATTCAATTAGTTTAACAAACTGGACTGAACATTTAACATAAAAATATGTGTAGATGTACGTGTTGGCAGTGGGGTATGTTAGGAAGAGGTATATGTCCTGCAGTGCCTGAAAAGATATAAAGAATGTTATGCAATTAGTTATACAAAAACTTAAATGGTCCACATTTAGACACATTCTAAAACTACAATAAGCGTACATGTCCCAGATGGAGGGGGGGTATGTGCCACCAGTGTGCCATGTCCTGCACCACCTGAAAATGTATGAAGTGTTGAGTATTGGTGTTTCATACCAATCTTATTTTGATGATGATCACAACATTATGTTGTTACTAATGACTCTCATGTTTTAGTCTCTCAGTTTTATTTCAAGAATATCTTTCTTGGAGACTAATCACTTGGTGCAAGGATGGACATCAAGAGGAGAAGAGCCAATGCTTGGACTCAAGGAGTGCCAAAGATTGGAGATGATGGAGAGCAATCAAGGCATCAAAATTGAAGACTTAGACTTTAAGGAAAGTATTGTAATCCATGTAATTTTCCATGTAATTTACTTTATTGATTTCTCTCTCTTTTGAGTCTAGGATTAATGTAATACCTTGTTAGATGGTTTACTCATTCATGCATATGCATTCAACCATCTTAGTGAGCCTTAAGATTATCATAGAATCCAACCCAATAGGTTCACTTTGTCCAAAGACTCATTTGGAGTCTCTGGCTTTCCATCAGTCACCTGATGAAGGAAACACAGTTTACTGGGTGATTTCCAGTCGCCTGTAGATCCTTCTACAGTCGTCTGATATGCACAGCTCAAGTCAACATTTCAATTGACTCAAACTTGAGCTTTACGCATAGTCGACTACTGGTCAGTTTACAGTCGCCTGTAGATTGGTCATCGGTCGCCTGAGTAGCGTAAGTGCAATCTCTGCATCTCTCTATCGTTTCTCCATCTTATACAACAGAGGACTGATTAAGGTTTTACAGTCGCCTGACTAATAGACAGTCAACTATATTATTGACATCAGTCACCTATGTGCTTAACTGGAGAAAGAGTGCAGCTCTCTGTTTTATTCCATCCCCTGCAGCAGTCGCCTGCTGAAGGATTAACAGGCGTCTGTCCTGTTTACAGTCGACTGTCCTGGCTCAGATTATAGCCGTTGGATATTTTCTAGCCGTTGATCAGTCGATTGTCTTTTGATCATCAGTCGACTGTTCCTGTCGTTTTCGCCTAGTTTCTAGCCGTTGCAGAATTGATTCTTTGGCTGTTTTCTTGGGTTTTGGGGTTTGACATAGGGTTCCTATATATATGAGTGTGCTGCCATCTCTTATACTTCTTGATGCTATTGAATATCTCAAGAGATCCTTAAGCAACTCACAAACTCTCTCAATTCCCTCTCAAAAGCTCTCATTCTTCTTCATGCATTGAAGTCCAGCTCAAGGGAATTCATCCAAGTACTCTCAAGCATATCTCAACACTTGGAGATCCTCTTCCATGCCTTGCATCCATTCATGAGTAAGCATCTCAAGGCATATGTAAGAGTATTTACTTTACTTGGTGAATTTGTGTCTCTAATTCTCTTTGTGGGAATTAGATCTTTCTCTCTTTATGAGAGGTTGTCTCTTTGTGGGACTTAGGATATTCTCTTTGTGGGAGTAACTCTCTTTGTGGGAGTTTAGTGTCTTAGTGTAGGACTAACCCTAATTCTCTGAGTGGGAGTTAGTGATTTTTTGTGTGGGAGTCTTGATCCTCGTGTAGGATTGGTTGGGTCCTTGTGTAGGGCATAAATCCTCTTTGTGGGGTATCTCCTTGTGAGATTTGTATTCACTTCTCTGTGTGGGAAATTAGTGAATATTGGTGTGGCTGGATGTACCCAAGTTTGGGGAACCCGGGTAAATCTTTGTGTTTGCGTTTAGATTGATTGTGCCTTTTAATTCCTCTTGCATTTATAATTCCGCATATGCAAGTTAAATTTTAATTGGACAATTTTATTGCCATTAAACTATTCACCCCCTCTAGTGTGTGTTGTTAGTATTGCAAGGGTATGGCGATCCTTACAACTGGTATCAGAGCGAGGTTATAGCATACTGCAACCATGGCATTCAACGCCTCATCCGCGTCTCATGAAGAAGGTCATTCAACTGTTCGACCCTCGCTCTTCAACGGAACCAACTACCCAAGTTGGAAGATCAGAATGATGATCTACATAGATGGTCAAAACATATGGGACATTACAGAGGTGCCATTTGAGAAGCCCACTACTCATGTGGCTTCTAGGACAGAGGTGGAGAAGGACTCGATCAAATTCAATGCGAGGGCTATGAACGCATTACATTGCGCTCTCTCAGCAAATGAGTTCAACCGCATCTCATGTGCAAAACGGCCAAGGATATTTGGCATACTTTGGAGATTTGTCATGAAGGGACTATGAAGGTAAAGAAATCTAAACAAACTGTGTTTAGATCTAAATATGAAATGTTTAAGATGCAGGAAGGCGAAAGCACTTCAGAGATGTTCACAAGGTTCACTGATATCGTGAATGCTTTGAAGGGACTCGGGAAGATGATTTCCCAAGAGGATCGTGTAGAGAAGATCCTTGACTCTCTCACAACTCGTTGGGAGTCAAAGGCCAATGGAATTTTGGAGTCATATGACACGTCCAAATACATCGTTGAGGAGTGCATTGGTAATCTCATGGCGTATGAAGTGAAGCTTCAACACAAGAAGGAGATTCAACCATCGAAGCCCGAGAAGCCGGAGAAGCAAAAGGGGGTTGCATTTGTTGGATCCTGTGGATGTCAAACAATACTAGAAGGGGGGTTGAATAGTGTTGTGCAAATAGTAAACTTTTTCGATTGTTAATAAACGTCCTTCTAATGTTGCCTAAGAAACCAAGTAGAGCGATCTACGCTTGGTTCTTAATCAACAAAATAATCTTAAAATACACAGAGTAATTTCACAGCAGGTAGTCGACTCCCTATGAACAGTAGTCGACTCCCAGAGTATTTATAAGCACAGATAAGATTGCAAGTAATACAAATATTATATTCACAGCGGATAAACGTAAGTTGATCTTTGCAATAGATGAATAGCAATTAGCAAATAATAAAGTAAGAGCAAAGATAAACGAACACAGATAAGCAATCGCAGACACAAGGATTTTTATCCTGGTTCCCCACAACTTTTGGGTACGTCCAGTCCCCGACCAATCCGGTACGAGATTTTCCACTATCTACCTTGGCAAATACAAGTACCTAACTCCACTCGCTAGGATTTCCAACGACATAGTCTTGACCAGGATTTCCAACTGGCAACACTTAGACTTGTCTAGTGTTCCAATAACAACACAATAAAATAGATATCCAATTCACCACAATAAATTGGTGGAGATTGGTTTTACACCCAGATTCTATAGCCAAACAATGATAGACAAACTTGTGTGTAGTGGCTTGATAGAATGAGATTCTAGATCACACAAAGATACGAATGAATTCTTTGTGATCTAGATCTAATGTTTTTCAAAAATCATTTAAACAAAAATCAAGAGAAAAGTAATACGGATTTGAAAAACAGTTAGCCAATAAAAGGAGAGTATGATCTTTAAAAATAATAACAGAATTTGCAAGATCACAAATAAAATAGAATTGGCTAAAGAAAGAATGAGAGCTTAGAATTTTAGAGCGTTTGCGCGAGAGATTTTGAATTCAATAGTTGTTGTGTTTTTCTCAATGAAAATGGTCCTCTATTTATAGGACAAATCTGAGAATTCAAAATTCAAACTACTTTGACTTTTTTCCCAAAAATCATGGAGAAAATCGCTCAACGATATTTCAAAATTCAAGTCAAAAACGTCAAACTTTGACAGCTGGTAGTCGACTCACTAGGAGTGGTAGTCAACTCCCAGTGTGTTTCAGGAAATCTTGATTCTCAGCTGGTAGTCGACTCCCTACCTTTGGTAATCGACTCCCTACCTTTGGTAGTCGACACCCAGAGGAGTTTTTCCTGCGACACAGCTAGTCAGACAAGCAGCTGACTCCAGGGTGTGTGGAGTTTCACTACAGAATTTATAAGACGACTAGAGAAAGCTCTCAAAAACATTTTTGAAGAAGATTTAAAGGATATTCAAAAACAATTTCAAATCGTTTGTGTGTGTGTGTGTGTGTGTGTGTGTTTGTCTATATGATTTGGCTTTAACAATACCCTAAAAAAACACAACACACTCACTATAGACTAGGACACGTCTTCGGAAGCTTGATCAGTTTGATGAAGTAGATGTGAGCTTCACTTGAGCTTCTTGTTCTATTTGAGCTTTGAGCTTCATCATTTGATCTTAGCCACGTTCGTCCTTGTCTTTGAGTGTAGATTTGCGCTTCTTTGAGTATGAGTAAAGCTTCGCATATTTTTGCACACTTAATTGTAGTGTAGTTAGTACACTAAGCTTCATTTGGTGTGCTCATCATCAAAATCACTTGGGGTGGAATTCAATTCCCATCACTCTCCCCCTTTTTTATGATGACACCCAAATGAAAAAAAATGAAGTAAGTATGAAATTTGAAAATACATGAAAGTATACTTACTCCCCCTACTTTGATGCGGTTCTCCCCCTGCATCGATGCCGTTAGCAAAACAATATAATACATATGATTTCATTTCATTTTTACATTTCATATTTTTCTCCCTTGTCATCAACAAAAAAAAATCAATGACAAAGTATTATAATTGATCATTAATCAATTCCTTTTCACTAACAATACCCAATTCTCTACGAAGTCTAGAGAATGTATCTTTTTGTAGGGGTTTTGTTAGAATATCTGCAACTTGCAATTCAGAGGAGACAAATTTAAGTTCAACATCCTTTTTGGTACATTGATCATCTATAAATCTGTGTCTGATATCAATATGCTTTGTTTTGGGATGAAGAACGGAGTTTTTAGTGAGATTAATCGTGCTTTTATTATCACAGTAAATTACACATGTAGATGTATTAACACCATAATCTACGAGAACTAGTTTCATCCAAAGTATTTGGGCACAGGCAAGTCCAGTAGCTATGTACTCTGCCTCAGTGGTAGATAGTGAGACTGAACTTTGCTTTTTGCTAAACCACGAAACAAGGGAATGTCCAAGAAAATGACATGTTCCACTTGTGCTTTTTCTTGTGGCTTTACAACCAGCATAGTCTGCGTCACTAAACGAAGTTAAATTAAATGTGCCGCTTTTGGGATAAAATAGTCCAAAATCAGAAGTGGTCTTAAGATATCTAAATATGTATTTTACAGTTTTCAGATGTGATTCTCTAGGATCACATTGAAATCTAGCACATGCACAAACACTAAACATAATGTCAGGCCGGTTAGCAGTTAAATAGAGTAAAGATCCGACTATACCTCGATATGTTTTCTGGTCGACCTTTTTACCTGCTTCGTCTTTATCTAAAGACGTGGATGTTACCATCGGTATTTCTTTCCTGATGCAGTTTCCATCCCGAACCTTTTGATCAGGTCTTTGGCATACTTCGTTTGATGAATAAAGGTTCCTTCTTTTCCTTGTTTGATTTATA
The DNA here is from genome assembly GCA_030789695.1 of Scilla litardierei. Taxonomy (NCBI): domain Eukaryota; kingdom Viridiplantae; phylum Streptophyta; class Magnoliopsida; order Asparagales; family Asparagaceae; genus Scilla; species Scilla litardierei. The sequence goes on from CM061142.1 coordinate 126,945,236, forward strand.
AGCCGAGAAAATATGTGAGCTCCCCCATGTGGCTCATTTCAAATTCTTCCTGCATTATCTTAGCAAATTCTTGACAAAGATCTTCATTAGTAGATCCGTAGATAATGTCGTTTACATAAACTTGAATAAGAATAATATCATCATGAATTTTCTTAACAAATAAGGTTGTGTCTATCTTTCCAACAATGTAACTTGAGTTGATTAAGAATTTTCTTAATCTTTCATACCAAGCTCTTGGAGCTTGTTTTAAACCATACAGGGCTTTATTTAACTTGTAAACAAATCCTGTGTTCTTATCATGTTCAAATCCAGGAGGTTGCTCAACGTAGACTTCCTCCTTTATGAATCCATTTAGGAAAGCGCTTTTTACATCCATTTGGTATAGTTTGAAATTTTGATATGATGCAAATGCGAGTAACATCCTAATAGATTCTAATCTAGCAACAGGAGCAAAAGTTTCATCGAAATCTATACCTTCTTCTTGTGAGCATCCTTTTGCTACTAACCTTGCTTTATTTCTTACCACATTTCCATCTTCGTCTAGTTTGTTCCGATATACCCATTTAGTGCCGATAACTGGACGGTCTTCCGGTCTAGGTACTAACTCCCATACTTGATTGCGTTCAAATTGCAGAAGTTCTTCTTCATAGCTTCAATCCATGCTTCATCTGCAAAAGCTTCTTCTACCTTTTTCGGCTCAACGTTAGAAACAAATGCAACATGTGTCAAATGTTCTATTTGAGATCTAGTTCTAATTCCTGCATCAATATCACCTATGACGTGTGTGTGTGTGGATGATATGTGACTTCAGGAAAAGATTTAGGCAAAGAACTAGAGATGTCATTAGCAGTGATAGATTTATTATTTGGAGTAGATGCAATTATTATGCTATCATCATCATTATGAGCAGTAGTATGAGGTAGAGATTCATCAAATGTTACAGCTTCCGTCCAAAAACTTTTTGGAAGGTTGCTTTCACACAACATTGTTCGTGCACACTCTTGGAGTGTTCTATTTTTCCTTTCAACTACCCCATTTTGAGGAGCAGCTCTAGGAAAAGCAAAAGTATGAAAAATGCCTCGTTCTTCACAAAACAATTTAAAATGTTCATTTTCAAATTCACCACCGTGATCACTTCTTAAAGAAATAATTTTCAAAGAGTATAAACGTTCGATTATTTTAAAAAATATTTCGAATTCACGGAAGGCATCATTCTTATGAGTTAAGAATAATACCCACGTATATCGAGTAAAATCATCAACTATGACAAATACGTATCTAGACTTACATAAGGATGGAGTTCTAGTTGGGCCAAACAAGTCCATATGGAGTAGTTCAAGTGGCCCATTAGAACTAAGAGCTCCAATATTCTTAAATGAACTCTTATGCATTTTGCCAAATTGACATGAATTGCATATTTTATCCAATTTAAAATTTATTTTGGAAAGTCCTTGCACCAACTCTTTCCTAGAAATCTTATCCATGTTTTTGATGTTCACATGACCAAATCGTCTATGCCAGAGCAAAGGGTCATTTGTTGAAATAATTAAACATACATTTGATTCATATTCATTTAGTCTAAGTACCTAGATATTTTCTACTCGATTACCTTTAACAAGAATATTTTTCATATCCTTGTCATATACTAAGCAGGAGTCAAGAGTAAATAGAACTTTCATACCTTTATCACATAGTTGGCTTATGCTTAACAGATTATGCTTTAATCCTTTCACCAAGCTTACATCTTTGATGAGAAATTTTGAAGGACTGCCGATATTACCTATTCCGACAATTTTACCTTTCTTGTTGTCACCAAATGTTACGGTTCCGCCATCATACATTTTTAGATTGCTAAGTAGTCTTGCGTTCCATGTCATGTGTGCAGAGCATCCATTATCCATATGTCCTGAAAGAAAATAATTTTGACATGTTTGGTACCCACTTATAATTGGGTCCGATTTGTTAGAGAAAATACAATTTTATTGTTATGTGCGATCTTGAATGTTGGGTATCAAAAGAATATACATGAAGCATGTGGATACCCTAATGCTTGTACAAAATGAAAGAATTACTTATTAGGAACCCAAATTCGATTTGAATTTGATTTCCTATGAACAAATGAATCATTATAAAATCCATGCATACTTCTAGTCAAATTATGAACATAGATATTCTTATCATGCAAGCATAAGTGTTTAGGTACCCATATCATATTAGTTCTAATATTGTGTACATTGTGAGGTTTATGTACAAAATGTGATCTTTGATATGCATTGTGTATAACATGTGGTTTATGTGACATATGGGGTGTATTTCTTCCATACACAAGAGTATACCTTTTAACATTTGTATGCACAAAATTCTCATTTTTACAACTGTTACTAGAGGTAGAAGCATGAGCATTCTTATTATGTGTTGTGGATACATGCTTTTATGAATGAGTAGCTTTTGCACTTGGAGTTGTCTTAAACTCATCAAGCTTAAGAACTAATTCTTCGTGTTTAAGCTTACTCGTGCTCAAAACATTTTTAAGCATCTCAATTCTATCATTTAAACTGGAAACATAAATAGCTTGTTCAGTTTTCAGTGCATCGTGATCACATACTAATTTGTCATGTTCTTTATCCAGAGTCTTGTGTTTCTTGTCTAGAACCTTGTGTTTCTTTAACAGACGTTCATATTCTCTATAGAGGTTTTCATATGCGCTTGCAATGTCAAATTCATTTTCCTCATCGGAACTAGAATCACTTACCTCGTTTTTGTCGTTTTGACGTGCCATCATGCATAGTTCTTCATTGTTGACTTGAGGTATCTTCATGAGTGTTTGGATCTCATTTGTGTTGGAAGCAACGATTCAGGATCTTAGTTTGATGATGACAAATGTGTCGGTATATCTAATGTGTGTGCTCAGTGTGTTTCAGGCTTGGCGCAACAATATATTCTCGATATTTGGAGGAATTGCTATTCGTATAGCACATTGAGAGAGACGGAGTGTGTGTGTGTGTGCAAAGAAGTTGGACTTGGTCCAATGCGGGATGAGATGGAGCTATTTCAAATCTCATGGGGATTTAATCAAATCAATTAGAAGATCTCCTATTTCAAATCTCATGGGGTTTTAATCAAATCAATTAGAAGATTTCCTAATCCTTCCTTAATTCAAAAATTCCTATCAAATTACAAGTCTCCTATATCATAGGGATTCTACATCATCCTCTAGCCATAACCTAATGCAACAAACCATGTCCTATATATACCCATCATCCCTAGGGTTGAAAAGAGAGGAGCCACAAAAAATTATAAGTGCGTCAATAAAAAAAAAGGGAGGGCTACACAATATCAAGCGGCTCGAAAAAAAAATTAATAATAGGCAGCCATCTCAAAAGCCATGGCCAAATACCCTTAGTTCCCATTCATCCAGCCTTGAGAATTCAAGCTGCAAGCAACGTACACGTTCTCTCACCAAAGGCATCAATTCACGCATCCCTTGCCACAAACTACCAAGGGCCAAGCTTCACGCAAAAACCCAATTAAAAGACATCTCCGTTCAAAGCCTTCATCTTGCAGAAGCCCTCAGCTGTGCAACATCTTCAGCATCTCCAAGCTATCGAACCCCTCACGGCCACAAATATGTGAAGACGGAGATGTCGTCAAGTCGTCACCCTCACCGAACATCGCCGTCGTCGCCCACTGTTGAAGAAGACGCTGCCGCTGCTCCTGTCGAAGCTCTCGCCACACGAAGAGTTTGCAGCCGCCGTTCATCGGAGAGCCCCGCCTGAGGAGCCTCGCTCAGAGAAGCATTACCTCCGAGGAGATCGCCGTCGCTGCCATATCGCCGTTGAAGCCGTCCACCGCAGTCGAAGCCCAACGCTCCCTCCGCCGCTGCTCGAAGAGATCATCACCGTGCCCTAACGCTGCCGCTGTGAGGTGATCACCGGAGGCGCTCGAACGTCGCCGAACTTGCCGAAGAAACCGCCTTCGAAGAACCCCTCGCCGCTGTCGAAAGTCGGAGAAGACAGCGCCACCCGCTGTAACGAACGCCGTCGAAGAATCGGACACCGCCGCTGTGTCAACCGGAGGTCATCGCCGCTGCTCGATCGAACGCCATACGAAGTCGTCGTCGCCATCAAGTATCGTTGCCGTGACCTGCTGCCGTCTTCGTCAAGCTGCTGCTGCCAAGCGACGAGGCCGCCGCCGTCGTGGTAGAAGGAGAATTCGCCGTTCAAAAGCTCGTTGTCGAAGCGATCTTGCCAAGTCGGAGAAGCTAGCTGCACAGAGATCTCGCCGCCGGAAGCCGCTGTGTGTCCTCGTCGAAGGCGGAGAAGAGCTCCGAGGTGCTGACGGCGCCTTCGTCGCTGCATGTAATAAATCGACCGGACGGACGAGATCGCACAGCAAAACAGATCAACGGCGAGGATTCTTTTCATGCGATTGAAATAGAAACGAAGCCGCCGAGATTTACGTGCTGACGTGGCGGGGGAAAATTAAAGGAGTTCGCTTTGCGCACCGACCTAAGACGAGACGTATTGAACTGGGTTTACTCTGCACACCGACTGCTAATTTTAAAGGAGCTGCTACGTGCACAGACCGACAGTTTATAAGGGATTGAACTGAAACTGCTTTACGCACAGACCAGTGCATAACTTGACATCCAGGAGTCGGATTGAGACACCGTTTGCGTCAGATTGGAGCTGACGACATGCTGATTGACAGAGACGCCTACACGGACACAAACTGAGCATTTCTAAACACTTAAACTCTTTTATTTGTGTCTTAGTGTAACGTTCTCTGTGGGGAAACTTTTACCCATTTTTCTGTGACTATTTTGGGACTTGTCTAGTTGGGACTAGACAAGTGGGACCCAGCTAGTTTGGGACTAGCTGGTAGAAAGCTTTGCTAGGATTGATAGTGAGAGGAAACACTGTGTGTGGGGTACTGAGAGTCCGGCGAGTGTAGAGACGTAGAGGGTGCTCTGAGCGTGCTCTAACTTGTGACTTTGTACCTATTGCGCTATTCAATCTAGTATTAGCTTTGGGGGCTGGAGTAGGTCGTTGGGACGACCGAACCAGGGTAAATCTGCTGTGTACTCTGTGTCTGCTTTTCATTACTCTGGTTGTGCTTTTAACTGCGTGTGATTTCTCGTGGGTTGCACGAGAATTTTTTATTAGCCTATTCACCCCCCTCTAGGCTAGGATCCAGATCCAACAAGTGGTATCAAAGCCAGTTTAGTAGATCTAGCCTAATTTGACCATGGACCACATTGATAGTGCTTTTGCTGAGGGTCAGTCTATTTCTCGACCACCTAGATTTAATGGAGGAGATTATGCTTACTGGAAAAATCGTATGAAAATCTATCTTATTTCTATTGATTATAAAGCTTGGCAAATTGTTGAAAAAGGATATAAATCACATGCTATCAAAATTGAAAATACTGAGTTGCCTAAACCTGATGATAAGTGGGATGATAATGATTGGAAGCTTTATTCTTTAAATGCTAAAGCTATGAATGCTCTTATTTGTGCATTAGATAAATCTGAATTCAATCGTATCTCACATTGTCTAACTACGCAGGAAATATGGCATACTTTGGAGGTGACGCATGAGGGAACGTCACAGGTGAAGGAGTCTAGACTTGCACTTCTGAGCACGGAATACGAGGGATTTCGCATGCTACCATCAGAGACGATATCAGAAATGTTTGCGAGGTTCACCAACATTGTCTACAAGTCTAGTTCGCTCGGTAAGCCATATTCTAGCCTTGAGCATGTGAGAAAAATATTAAGAGCTCTGCCAAGCTCTTTCAGGCCTAAAGTCACTGCCATCCAAGAAGCAAAAGATTTGTCACAGACGAGGGTGGAGGACTTGATAGGTAATTTAATGTCCCACAAGCTTGAATTGCAAAATATTGAAGAAAGGGAGAAACCTGAGGAAAAGGAGAAAGCTACCAAGCCACTTGCTCTGAAAGCTGACGAAAGTGAAGATGATGATGATGACATAGCGCTAATGGTCAGAAATTTCAGAAAGTTTGTCCAGACCAAGCAAGGAAGAGCAGAAATGGCACCCAGGTTTAATCGCTCTAACTTTTTTCAGTCTTCTAAGCAAAATTATGATCAGAATACTACTAATAGAATGACTTGTTTTAAATGCAAGAAAAGAGGACATCGAATGAGAGATTGCCCACATGAGACAGCTCAGGTAGCTAAAGAAAAGGGAAAATCCAAGGTGCTTACTTGGGACATGGATAGCGAAGCTGAGAGCGAGGAGGAGGAACACGAAGCCCATTCATGCATGGCATTGATGGGAATACACAATGAGGTAACTTCTGGTAGTAAAACTGAACTCCTTACTCTTTGTAAAGAAATGCAAGATAAAATAGTAGAGCTTGAATCCACTATAGATGATTATCAAAATGAGAACTTTGAAATGCAACAATCTGAATATGAAATGTCTAAAGAGATTGAAAAACTCAAAATTGATATTGTTGCACGTGACTCTACTATTGATATTCTGAAAAAGGAAAAATCCAGTTTTAATGATGAAGCACCTTGCCTCTCTTGTCCTTCTTTGATGAATAATATTAGCATGCTTAAACTTGATTTGATTAAGCTCGAAACTGAAAAAGACTATGTGATTAGAGAGATTAATGATAAATTTTGCATGTTGGATAATGATTTTAAAAGAAAAATGATTGAATTTGAAAAGAAGGAAGAGGAAAACAAGAGAGCTTTTATAAGTAAATGCACATTGCTTGTGGAAGAAAATAAACTATTGAAAACCAAAGTCTCTAATCTTGAATTGGCCATTAAGAAATTCTCTACGGGAAAACAATCGTTGGACACTATTTTAGAGAATCAATTATATGGCAATAATAGAAGAGGACTTGGTTTTGGTCTGAAAAACGTTGAAAAGCAAAAATTCAAGAAATTCCACAATGCACCGTCTATTGCGAAGAACTTATATGCAAAGTGCTTTACTTGTGATAGTGTAGGCCATACTTCATACTATTGTAAATTTAGGAACACTAAAATCAAGTTTAAACAAGTGTGGGTTCCTAAAACAATATTGGCTAACACTAGTGGACCTTGTTGGATTCCAAGGTCACACTTAACACCTTTCATGTAGGTGTGATGGAGTTTTGGCGAGGAGTGTTAAATTCAATGTTTCATTCTTTTAGCTCCGTCGTCAAATAGCGACGAGAAGGTATATTTTCTATCCCTCTTTGCATTTCATTGCATACCTTCATAGACTTGTTTTGAGTGCTTGATTTATTTTGTTTTGTGTGCTTGCATGGATGATTTTTAATGTTTTTATTTCTGAAAAAAACAAAAAAAATTGAAAAATCAAAAATAAAAAAAAATTGTGCTTATTGAATCCTCTTATGTATCTCTTGAGTGATATTGTATGAATGATCAATTCTATCCCTTGTAGAAGTCAATTCATTATTGTTGTAGCTACATGAACATGATGTTATTCTTTTTAGTAGCCATGACATGTCTCATAAGTTTCAAACTTGACTTCTACACCTACATTTGCACTTTCACGATATTTGACTTTTTAGTGCTTTTGGAGATTCTTTTGAAGAATAATGGAAAGTGAATGTAGGAATGATTCATTTCTGAAATTTCTAAGGGATATGATGTGTTTAGCCATGAATTAAAATTGAGCACAAAAGAATTGAAAAAAAAACGATATTTGCTCCGTATGAAAAATGGATACACTTCATGGCTAAAACACAACCCACGAGTATCCAACTTGTGCTACATGGGTAATCATTAGCGTTGGTGTATATAACTCATCAAGCAATGCCACCCCACATTTAAAAGTCCTTTTAGGCTATGTTTCGGGGTTCGGTAACTTGAACTCATCTTTGATGAGGTGGGAAAAATCAATCCTAGTGATATTCATGAAAATTGGAAAATGTGGGTTGATTTGGTTGAATATTTGAAATTGAACCTCCTCTTGTACTTTATTGTCTATATCATTTCACTTACACAAAGGTGGAGAAGTCTTGGTATGAAATTCTATGAACTTGACTTGTCTATTATTTGGATTACTCATGCAAATTGCACGCTACATCTAATAATGACTTATTTTTGCATGGGATATTTCTGTGACTGCATTAATCCACTTTTGGTGATTACAAAGGGGGAGAAAGAAAAGATTTTGACAGCTTGATGTTGATATTATTTGTTGAAGGGGGAGCTTGAAATATACTTGAATACTTGTTGAAGGGGGAGCTTGAGAGAAGGGGGAGCATGCTATTGTATTTGTTGCATGCAATTGTATTTGTTATTAGTTTGTGCATGCCATGTTGTAGTGCTTGAATATTCATCTCATGATTCATATTGCATTACACCCTTCAACACACTTCACACACTCATTCTTATGGATCAAATCTTTTGTGGGTTTGTCATCACCAAAAGGGGGAGATTGTTGGAAGCAACGATTCAGGATCTTAGTTTGATGATGACAAACGTGTCGGTATATCTAATGTGTGTGCTCAGTGTGTTTCAGGCTTGGCGCAACAATATATTCTCGATATTTGGAGGAATTGCTATTCGTATAGCACATTGAGAGAGACGGAGTGTGTGTGTGTGCAAAGAAGTTGGACTTGGTCCAATGAGGGATGAGATGGAGCTATTTCAAATCTCATGGGGATTTAATCAAATCAATTAGAAGATCTCATATTTCAAATCTCATGGGGTTTTAATCAAATCAATTAGAAGATTTCCTAATCCTTCCTTAATTCAAAAATTCCTATCAAATTACAAGTCCCCTATATCATAGGGATTCTACATCATCCTCTAGCCATAACCTAATGCAACAAACCATGTCCTATATATACCCATCATCCCTAGGGTTGAAAAGAGAGGAGCCACAAAAAATTATAAGTGCGGCAATAAAAAAAGGGAGGGCTACACAATATCAAGCGGCGCGAAAAAAAATTAATAATAGGCAGCCATCTCAAAAGCCAAGGCCAAATACCCTTAGTTCCCATTCATCCAGCCTTGAGAATTCAAGCTGCAAGCAACGTACACGTTCTCTAACCAAAGGCATCAATTCACGCATCCCTTGCCACAAACTACCAAGGGCCAAGCTTCACGCAAAAACCCAGTTAAAAGACATCTCCGTTCAAAGCCTTCATCTTGCGGAAGCCCTCAGCTGTGCAACATCTTCAGCATCTCCAAGCTATCGAACCCCTCACGGCCACAAATATGTGAAGACGGAGACGTCGTCAAGTCGTCACCCTCACCGAACATCGCCGTCGTCGCCCACTGTTGAAGAAGACGCTGCCGCTGCTCTTGTCGAAGCTCTCGCCACACGAAGAGTTTGCAGCCGCCGTTCATCGGAGAGCCCCGCCTGAGGAGCCTCGCTCGGAGAAGCATTACCTCCGAGGAGATCGTCGCCGCTGCCATATCGCCGTTGAAGCCGTCCGCCGCAGTCGACGCCCAACGCTCCCTCCGCCGCTGCTCAAAGAGATCATCACCGTGCCCCAACGCTGCCGCTGTGAGGTGATCACCGGAGGCGCTCGAACGTCGCCGAACTTGCCGAAGAAACCGCCTTCGAAGAAGCCCTCGCCGCTGTCGAAAGTCGGAGAAGACAGCGCCACCCGCCGTAACGAACGCCGTCGAAGAATCGGACACCGCCGCTGTGTCAACCGGAGGTCATCGCCGCTGCTCGATCGAACGCCATACGAAGTCGCCGTCGCCATCAAGTATCGTTGCCGTGACCTGCTGCCGTCTTCGTCGGGCTGCTGCTGCCAAGCGACGAGGCCGCCGCTGTCGTGGGCGAAGGAGAATTCGCCGTTCAAAAGCTCGCCGTCGAAGCGATCTTGCCAAGTCGGAGAAGCCAGCTGCACAGAGATCTCGCCGCCGGAAGCCGCTGTGTGTCCTCGTCGAAGGCGGAGAAGAGCTCCGAGGTGCTGACGGCGCCTTCGTCGCTGCATGTAATAAATCGACCGGACGGACGAGATCGCACAGCAAAACAGATCAACGGCGAGGATTCTTTTCATGCGATCGAAATAGAAACGAAGCCGTCGAGATTTACGTGCTGACGTGGCGGGGGAAAATTAAAGGAGTTCGCTTTGCGCACCGACCTAAGACGAGAAGTATTGAACTGGGTTTACTCTGCACACCGACTGCTAATTTTAAAGGAGCTGCTACGCGCACAGACCGACAGTTTATAAGGGATTGAACTGAAACTGCTTTACGCACAGACCAGTGCATAACTTGACAGCCAGGAGTCGGATTGAGACACCGTTTGCGTCAGATTGGAGCTGACGACGTGCTGATTGACAGAGACGCCTACACGGACACAAACTGAGCATTTCTAAACCCTTAAACTCTTTTATTTGTGTCTTAGTGTAACGTTCTCTGTGGGGAAACTTTTACCTATTTTTCTGTGACTATTTTGGGACTTGTCTAGTTGGGACTAGACAAGTGGGACCCAGCTAGTTTGGGACTAGCTGGTAGAAAGCTTTGCTAGGATTGATAGTGAGAGGAAACACTGTGTGTGGGGTACTGAGAGTCCGGCGAGTGTAGAGACGTAGAGGGTGCTCTGAGCGTGCTCTAACTTCTGACTTTGTACCTATTGCGCTATTCAATCTAGTATTAGCTTTGGGGGCTGGAGTAGGTCGTTGGGACGACCGAACCAGGGTAAATCTGCTGTGTACTCTGTGTCTGCTTTTCATTACTCTGGTTGTGCTTTTAACTCCGTGTGATTTCTCGTGGGTTGCACGAGAATTTTTTATTAGCCTATTCACCCCCCCCCCCCTCTAGGCTAGGATCCAGATCCAACAATTTGATCTTGATCCGAATCTTTCGTCCAATAGGTATAAGATTTGATGTGCGGTTTCCGCCTTTTCTACAAGATCTAATATTTGATCAGTTAATCCAGTGTAAAGTAAATGCATTACCTTAAGGTTGTTGAAGTAGGCTTCCTCTTTATCAGGACTCCATTGAGTTTACGGTATGGTTGGAATCTCGTACGGTTCTCTGAGAGATCTCATGTATTTCAGATCTTGTGCCTCTAAGAAGACTTCCATTCTCCTTTTCCATCGAGAATAGAGATTGCCGTTGAAGATCGGAGGAGTGTGAGTGTTGCAGACGTTTGTTGATGCCATCTCTTTGACCTTTCTTTGATACCAAGTGTTGGATCCTGTGGATGGCAAACAACACTAGAAGGGGGGTTGAATGGTGTTGTGCAAATAGTAAACTTTTTCGATTGTTAATAAACGTCCTTCTAATGTTGCCTAAGAAACCAAGTAGCGCGATCTACGCTTGGTTCTTAATCAACAAAATAATCTTAAAATACACAGAGTAATTTCACAGCAGGTAGTCGACTCCCTATGAACAGTAGTCGACTCCCAGAGTATTTATAAGCACAGATAAGATTGCAAGTAATACAAATATTATATTCACAGCGGATAAAAGTAAGTTGATCTTTGCAATAGATGAATAGCAATTAGCAAATAATAAAGTAAGAGCAAAGATAAACGAACACAGATAAGCAATCGCAGACACAAGGATTTTTATCCTGGTTCCCTACAACTTTTGGGTACGTCCAGTCCCCGACCAATCCGGTACGAGATTTTCCACTATCTGCCTTGGCAAATACAAGTACCTAACTCCACTCGCTAGGATTTTCAACGACATAGTCTTGACCAGGATTTCCAACTGGCAACACTTAGACTTGTCTAGTGTTCCAACAATAACACAATAAAATAGATATCCAATTCACCACAATAAATTGGTGGAGATTGGTTTACACCCATATTCTATAGCTAAACAATGATAGACAAACTTGTGTGTAGTGGCTTGATAGAATGAGATTCTAGATCACACAAAGATATGAATGAATTCTTTGTGATCTAGATCTAATGTTTTTAAAAAATCATTTAAACAAAAATCAAGAGAAAAGTAATACGGATTTGAAAAACAGTAATACGGATTTGAAATACGGATTTGAAAAACATAAATCCTCTTTATGGGGTATCTCCTTGTGAGATTTGTATTCACTTCTCTGTGTGGGAATATAGTGAACATTTGTGTGGCTGGATGTACCCAAGTTTGGGGAACCATGGTAAATCTTTGTGTTTGCATTTGAATTGATTGTGCCTTTTAATTCCTCTTGCATTTATAATTCCGCATTTGCAAGTTAAATTTTAATTGGACAATTTTATTTCCATTACACTATTCACCCCCCTCTAGTGTGTGTGGTTATTATTGCAAGGGTAAGGCGATCCTTACATGAAGCATTTTACCAATTAGTTTTACAAAAATGTAATGTGTGCATGTTATACAGCAGTACTACAAGATATGCGTACCTGACCCAGAGGGCGGGGTGGTATGTGTCGAAGGGGAGCCATGACTGGCACTGCCTGAAAATGTATGACGCATTTTACCATTTAGTTTCGCAACAAATTAAATTGTGCACGTTATACATCCGCACTTAAACCACAAAATATGCATACCTGACCCAGATGACCAAGAGGTCTGGGATGTCCCTATAATAGGAGTAAAAATTGTGTTCCAAACTCTCTTCATCTGCACTTCATAATATTTATTAATAAAAAATTGATGCTTACGTGATGTAAATATTTGCGTAATTTATATGAAATAAATGGGATGTAAAACATGGAGTAATTCACATTCTTTATTGATTCCAAGCAAAATCATCATAATGAACATTTTTATACATTTACATATGTTTAAGCTTATTACTGAAAAAAGTTCAATAATTTGATGTTGATGTTGATGCCCTTTGTGACCTAGTCCGAATGGTAGATGAAATGACTTTGTTTATTATGTTTCTTCGTCTTATGCACTCCGCTGCTACAATACCCGTAACTGTGATCGCCAAATCGGGTGTATCAACACGCAACGGTGTCACGCCCCGCTTCCCAAAAAACGTGGAGGCGAAGCGTGAGAAGGTCCGCTCAGACTTGAAGCTACAAAGCTGCAAGTCCGATAAGCGTCAATCAAATTTAAAACTGCAGGTCCTTGCAACGCGAGCGAAACAAGATAATAATAATGAAATGAGACAAAAGAATAATCTCAGAATATCCATAAATATAAATTCCAACATCGCAGAAAAGCCACCAGGCTGAAATAAAAGAGAGCCTAAAGGCCTAAACATGGCCAAAAAAAGTACAAGTACAAAACAACGGTGCTACGCATTAACAACTAACAAAAGGCCTAAAACAAAATAAAGCTCAACAAAGACTCAAAGAATGGTCACCGGTGTCCACCAAAATCCTCCCGGGCAATCATGGACTCAGGCTCAGCGTCAGCAAAACACCACGTACTCAGCAACGGTCTCTGGCTCAGGTCTAACATGTGACACCCAAAAGAGCAAGGGGCACATGTCAGCAAGTCTACAAGAGACTTGTGCAAGGAAACTGAAAGTACAAGTAAAAGCAACCTAAAAGTTCTAGCATGATGCAATGACATGGCAGTTAAAGTAATGAGTGCAACATGTAAAGTAAAGCGAAGTAAAGTACGAGCATGGCATGACATTCACAAGACAAGTACAAGACAAGAAAAGTAAGCACCTCGTGCACAGAGATTCCGTCTTTTGGCTAGAGTGGCTGCGCGGGCCAACTCCTAAGCTCAAGTAACCGTTTATCCCTACCCCTCCACGTGTATCGAGCCAGGGCCTTACCCCCGAACTTGGAATGCTCGCTTCTGGACCACGAGCCAGGAAGTGTTTTAAACAAGTATGGCGTAGGGGTGCACCTAGCCGGACAAGTAGTACGAGGACAAGTATTGTAGCGTGTGCTACGAATGCAACATTCAATGCATGGATGACATGGCATGGCAAGTAGTAAAGCGTACAAGTAAGAAAAGTAAACGTGACAGTTTAGTATGCATGAACAACAAGTTTAAGGGTTGCATCCAGCTTCGTTGTCAAGCTAGATCAATTAGGTGACGGATCTAGTTTCGTTGTCAAACTAGATCAAGTAGGCGTCTAGCCAGCTATCATTTCACTGACTAGTCTCTTTTACGCTAAAAACAAGGAAGTGGCCTAAAAACATGGCCCTAAGCAAGAGTTGGCAAGTTTCACTTGCCTGCAAGCACGACGTCTGAGCACACCGTCCAATGAGTCCAAAAAATCACAATTATCCTACGTGCACAAGTCCACCGGCCTACATCCGTATTATTAATCTTGATTAGTGATTGCTAAAACATTTAAAATACTTTAAAAATACTGATTTTAGTCTTGATTAGCATGCATTGGGTTGGGGGTCCTAGGGGTGCAAAGCGTTACCTCAACACGACGTGAAAGCTACACCGGCGTCGGGTAGCGACGCCGGGGGTTGGAATAATAAGATCGCGCTCCAAGTCCAGATTCCAATTAGATTCCTCGCTGGAAATTTCAGAGCAATCAACCCGGGCGACGATTCCAGATTCCAAAGCTCGCACGTGCGACGACGGGCTACGACGTGCGACGACGTCGTACACGGCAAGTTGTCGAAGAGAACGCACCTAGGTGGGGCCCACAGTAGTGCTAGGGACCTTTGGGGGACCCACAATACCTCTGGAGAACTTTGGGGGCCCACAGAGGCAAGTGGTGCGACGGATGCGGGGTTGCGACAAGTGGCTCTCGGTCGTACCCAGCCAATGCGGGAGATCCTATCGGTCTGGCGCATGGGAACGGGCTTGTGCATCGCAGCGGGTCGGTGCGGTGTCGGGGCTCTCGGTCGGTGCGGGGCAATGTCCCGGTCGGGGCGCTTGGATGCGGGGAGCGGGGTGCTGCAACGTTGCAACGGTTGCAACGTTGCGAAGCTGCGGTCGGTGCGGGCGGGGCCTTCGGTCAGATGCGGAGCGATGCGGGCGACAGCTGCGGGGGCTTGCAGCGATGCGGGGAGCGGCTGTGAGCAGGGGCGACCATCGGTCTGACCGAGAGAACTCCTCGGTCGGACACAGCTGAAGCGGGGCGATGGCCGTGCAAGCGAGCGGAGCGGGGGAGCGGGCATTGGCAGTGGTCGGTGCGGGCGTTTTGGGCCCGTTCTCTCGGTCTGAGCGGGGGAAGTTCGTCGTAACGTTGCGACGAATCGTCACAACGTCAATTTGGGTTTTGGAAGAGGCTAGGGCTAATTTCTTGCGAAAATGGGTCTTCCTAGGGGTTGTTTATATAGTGTAGATGGGTTTACTTGGTCTAGGGCTAAATCTAATAGGATTAGAAGTTTAAAATAATTTAAAATTTAAAATCCAACTTCTCCAACTCACCCAAGGGTTTGACTTGGTCCAAATGAGCTGGAAATTGGCTAAAAAATTCTTTAAAACGTTTAAAACTCAAATAAATTTTATTTGGCCGAAAATAATTTATAAATTAATTATTAGTTTGTGCATGCCATGTTGTAGTGCTTGAATATTCATCTCATGATTCATATTGCATTACACCCTTCAACACACTTCACACACTCATTCTTATGGATCAAATCTTTTGTGGGTTTGTCATCACCAAAAGGGGGAGATTGTTGGAAGCAACGATTCAGGATCTTAGTTTGATGATGACAAACGTGTCGGTATATCTAATGTGTGTGCTCAGTGTGTTTCAGGCTTGGCGCAACAATATATTCTCGATATTTGGAGGAATTGCTATTCGTATAGCACATTGAGAGAGACGGAGTGTGTGTGTGTGCAAAGAAGTTGGACTTGGTCCAATGAGGGATGAGATGGAGCTATTTCAAATCTCATGGGGATTTAATCAAATCAATTAGAAGATCTCATATTTCAAATCTCATGGGGTTTTAATCAAATCAATTAGAAGATTTCCTAATCCTTCCTTAATTCAAAAATTCCTATCAAATTACAAGTCCCCTATATCATAGGGATTCTACATCATCCTCTAGCCATAACCTAATGCAACAAACCATGTCCTATATATACCCATCATCCCTAGGGTTGAAAAGAGAGGAGCCACAAAAAATTATAAGTGCGGCAATAAAAAAAGGGAGGGCTACACAATATCAAGCGGCGCGAAAAAAAATTAATAATAGGCAGCCATCTCAAAAGCCAAGGCCAAATACCCTTAGTTCCCATTCATCCAGCCTTGAGAATTCAAGCTGCAAGCAACGTACACGTTCTCTAACCAAAGGCATCAATTCACGCATCCCTTGCCACAAACTACCAAGGGCCAAGCTTCACGCAAAAACCCAGTTAAAAGACATCTCCGTTCAAAGCCTTCATCTTGCGGAAGCCCTCAGCTGTGCAACATCTTCAGCATCTCCAAGCTATCGAACCCCTCACGGCCACAAATATGTGAAGACGGAGACGTCGTCAAGTCGTCACCCTCACCGAACATCGCCGTCGTCGCCCACTGTTGAAGAAGACGCTGCCGCTGCTCTTGTCGAAGCTCTCGCCACACGAAGAGTTTGCAGCCGCCGTTCATCGGAGAGCCCCGCCTGAGGAGCCTCGCTCGGAGAAGCATTACCTCCGAGGAGATCGTCGCCGCTGCCATATCGCCGTTGAAGCCGTCCGCCGCAGTCGACGCCCAACGCTCCCTCCGCCGCTGCTCAAAGAGATCATCACCGTGCCCCAACGCTGCCGCTGTGAGGTGATCACCGGAGGCGCTCGAACGTCGCCGAACTTGCCGAAGAAACCGCCTTCGAAGAAGCCCTCGCCGCTGTCGAAAGTCGGAGAAGACAGCGCCACCCGCCGTAACGAACGCCGTCGAAGAATCGGACACCGCCGCTGTGTCAACCGGAGGTCATCGCCGCTGCTCGATCGAACGCCATACGAAGTCGCCGTCGCCATCAAGTATCGTTGCCGTGACCTGCTGCCGTCTTCGTCGGGCTGCTGCTGCCAAGCGACGAGGCCGCCGCCGTCGTGGGCGAAGGAGAATTCGCCGTTCAAAAGCTCGCCGTCGAAGCGATCTTGCCAAGTCGGAGAAGCCAGCTGCACAGAGATCTCGCCGCCGGAAGCCGCTGTGTGTCCTCGTCGAAGGCGGAGAAGAGCTCCGAGGTGCTGACGGCGCCTTCGTCGCTGCATGTAATAAATCGACCGGACGGACGAGATCGCACAGCAAAACAGATCAACGGCGAGGATTCTTTTCATGCGATCGAAATAGAAACGAAGCCGTCGAGATTTACGTGCTGACGTGGCGGGGGAAAATTAAAGGAGTTCGCTTTGCGCACCGACCTAAGACGAGAAGTATTGAACTGGGTTTACTCTGCACACCGACTGCTAATTTTAAAGGAGCTGCTACGCGCACAGACCGACAGTTTATAAGGGATTGAACTGAAACTGCTTTACGCACAGACCAGTGCATAACTTGACAGCCAGGAGTCGGATTGAGACACCGTTTGCGTCAGATTGGAGCTGACGACGTGCTGATTGACAGAGACGCCTACACGGACACAAACTAAGCATTTCTAAACCCTTAAACTCTTTTATTTGTGTCTTAGTGTAACGTTCTCTGTGGGGAAACTTTTACCTATTTTTCTGTGACTATTTTGGGACTTGTCTAGTTGGGACTAGACAAGTGGGACCCAGCTAGTTTGGGACTAGCTGGTAGAAAGCTTTGCTAGGATTGATAGTGAGAGGAAACACTGTGTGTGGGGTACTGAGAGTCCGGCGAGTGTAGAGACGTAGAGGGTGCTCTGAGCGTGCTCTAACTTGTGACTTTGTACCTATTGCGCTATTCAATCTAGTATTAGCTTTGGGGGCTGGAGTAGGTCGTTGGGACGATCGAACCAGGGTAAATCTGCTGTGTACTCTGTGTCTGCTTTTCATTACTCTGGTTGTGCTTTTAACTGCGTGTGATTTCTCGTGGGTTGCACGAGAATTTTTTATTAGCCTATTCACCCCCCCTCTAGGCTAGGATCCAGATCCAACAATTTGATCTTGATCCGAATCTTTCGTCCAATAGGTTTAAGATTTGATGTGCGGTTTCCGCCTTTTCTACAAGATCTAATATTTGATCAGTTAATCCAGTGTAAAATAAATGCATTACCTTAAGGTTGTTGAAGTAGGCTTCCTCTTGATCAGGACTCCATTGAGTTTGCGGTATGGTTGGAATCTCGTACGGTTCTCTGAGAGATGTCATGTATTTCAGATCTTGTGCCTCTAAGAAGACTTCCATTCTCCTTTTCCATTGAGAATAGAGATTGCCGTTGAAGATCGGAGGAGTGTGAGTGTTGCAGACGTTTGTTGATGCCATCTCTTTGACCTTGCTTTGATACCAAGTGTTGGATCCTGTGGATGGCAAACAACACTAGAAGGGGGGTTGAATGGTGTTGTGCAAATAGTAAACTTTTTCGATTGTTAATAAACGTCCTTCTAATGTTGCCTAAGAAACCAAGTAGCGCGATCTACGCTTGGTTCTTAATCAACAAAATAATCTTAAAATACACAGAGTAATTTCACAGCAGGTAGTCGACTCCCTATGAACAGTAGTTGACTCCCAGAGTATTTATAAGCACAGATAAGATTGCAAGTAATACAAATATTATATTCACAGCGGATAAAAGTAAGTTGATCTTTGCAATAGATGAATAGCAATTAGCAAATAATAAAGTAAGAGCAAAGATAAACGAACACAGATAAGCAATCGTAGACACAAGGATTTTTATCATGGTTCCCCACAACTTTTGGGTACGTCCAGTCCCCGACCAATCCGGTACGAGATTTTCCACTATCTGCCTTGGCAAATACAAGTACCTAACTCCACTCGCTAGGATTTTCAACGACATAGTCTTGACCAGGATTTCCAACTGGCAACACTTAGACTTGTCTAGTGTTCCAACAATAACACAATAAAATAGATATCCAATTCACCACAATAAATTGGTGGAGATTGGTTTACACCCATATTCTATAGCTAAACAATGATAGACAAACTTGTGTGTAGTGGCTTGATAGAATGAGATTCTAGATCACACAAAGATATGAATGAATTCTTTGTGATCTAGATCTAATGTTTTTAAAAAATCATTTAAACAAAAATCAAGAGAAAAGTAATACGGATTTGAAAAACAGTAATACGGATTTGAAATACGGATTTGAAAAACATAAATCCTCTTTGTGGGGTATCTCCTTGTGAGATTTGTATTCACTTCTCTGTGTGGGAATATAGTGAACATTGGTGTGGCTGGATGTACCCAAGTTTGGGGAACCATGGTAAATCTTTGTGTTTGCATTTGAATTGATTGTGCCTTTTAATTCCTCTTGCATTTATAATTCCGCATTTGCAAGTTAAATTTTAATTGGACAATTTTATTTCCATTACACTATTCACCCCCCCTCTAGTGTGTGTGGTTAGTATTGCAAGGGTAAGGCGATCCTTACATGAAGCATTTTACCAATTAGTTTTACAAAAATGTAATGTGTGCATGTTATACAGCAGTACTACAAGATATGCGTACCTGACCCAGAGGGCGGGGTGGTATGTGCCGAAGGGGAGCCATGACTGGCACTGCCTGAAAATGTATGACGCATTTTACCATTTAGTTTCGCAACAAATTAAATTGTGCACGTTATACATCCGCACTTAAACCACAAAATATGCATACCTGACCCAGATGACCAAGAGGTCTGGGATGTCCCTATAATAGGAGTAAAAATTGTGTTCCAAACTCTCTTCATCTGCACTTCATAATATTTATTAATAAAAAATTGATGCTTACGTGATGTAAATATTTGCGTAATTTATATGAAATAAATGGGATGTAAAACATGGAGTAATTCACATTCTTTATTGATTCCAAGCAAAATCATCATAATGAACATTTTTATACATTTACATATGTTTAAGCTTATTACTGAAAAAATTTCAATAATTTGATGTTGATGTTGATGCCCTTTGTGACCTAGTCCGAACGGTAGATGAAATGACTTTGTTTATTATGTTTCTTCGTCTTATGCACTCCGCTGCTACAATACCTGTACCTGTGATCGCCAAATCGGGTGTATCAACACGCAACGGTGTGATGTCTTCAGTCGTTTCATTATTTGTCTCGATTGAAAAATCGTCCCCGACATCATCTGCTACGATTACAACGTCTTCGTCATCTTCATTGCCCTCTTCAGCACCTGTTTCATCCGGTGCATATGCTCTAGGCGGATTTCTAAGGACCGCCCAATCATCGTCTACCATTATATCTTTAACATAAAAACATTGTTTTGCTTGCGAGGCAAACATGAACTTCTCATCCAGATAGATTTCCTTCTTCAGATTAACGATCGTGAACCCAAGTCGTCCTTCTTTCCTTGCTCACATCACCGCACCTTAAACATAACATGGCTCACTTCCTTCCGAAAGACATAAAATAACTCAACCACGCCTATAACCTGGCCATAATAGAATATTTGACCTTCTTTTGGTTGTTGATCTCTGGATCTTGTATATGACAACTGCGCAAAGGATGAGAAGACTATTTTGGGTGCATCGGTCCTTTTCGACTTCAATGTTATTAAATCTGTAACCATTGATAGAATAACCTCCATAGAGATGTACTGTGCCGTCAGGACCTCTGGCGTATTTTTGGATATCCTCAGATAGCCATGCACCGCTAACACATTGCTCTGCCACCTTTAAGATAAATTAGAATCGCACTCATATACGCAAGTTATCGAAATTGATCTTGTGAAAGGTGTGTAACTATCATGAGAAATCGTTGCGTGTACCGTCAGTTTCAGCCATGACATAAATTATTTAGAGTGTGCATCCGCAACCTTTTGGTTAAGAGTTTTTGCGTGCAATTTGGCTTGGAGTACCTCACATGAAGACTGAGGGACAAGTAAAGAAAACTATTAAAACTTGGAAATTACACCACTTACAAAAGCGAATAACTCAGATTTATTACCTCCGATAGGATTCAAATATGCTTAGATTATTTTGAACATATGAATGTTGAGAGATGTATAACCTCGAGGTAATTTATCTATGTAAACATCTTGTTCATGAATGAATGTATGCTTTCTGGTATCGATTGTCTGATTAATTTTCTGTTGATATGTTGCTTAGATAATTTCCTTGGACTCATAACAAGGTCATACATGTTTCGAGATAGAGATCGTGATTATAAGAAATGTCTAACCGATAGGAGCTTGAGTCTTAAAGCGTTCATGGTCATAGATGCGTCGAAATAGGGATATCGGCACATCAGACAGACCATTGTATCTTTGTCTTGATGATCTCATAATCATTTGACTTAATGAAGTCAAAGACAAGACACATGTGCTCATTAGAGAATGAGTCCACTAAACGACCCAAACAAAGAGTTATCAAATGGTTAAACATTAACTAACTGTCATTAATAATTCTCTAGTGATGATAGGCAAGTTGGTCTTTAGGACTTAAGATCATTGTACAAACCTGTCCGTGAACAGTGTCACTTAGATCTATGATCTAGCTTCGAGGTAAGGCCTGCTGAAAGGTCTTAGGTTGGGTGACACTTGAAGCATACGAGGTGAGTAGTGATGAAGAGAGGATTCGTCTCTTTTGTTAATGGGAAGTTGGTGTCACAGGCTCAGTATGGTTCTTGGTAAAACCTTGGCCAAGGTATGTTGTAGGAAGTACAACATGTTTATACCAGAGAACCAGCAGATACTGGCCAGTGCTAGCTAGTGGGGTTGACAGTTTTACATACCATAGGCTATGTAGTGACATAGTTAAGACAAAGGGACTAAAACTACGGTATTCATCATGGACACAGTCAGAGTGATCTCGACGACACTTTTGTCGACGAAATAATCACGTAATTATGATGCCAAAACATGGACGACACCTACTGCTCGTGGCTACTGTCATCTAGGGATTTCGAGTCCCAACCTGTAGTAGTGTCAGGCTGTAGGGTCTCACACCGAGTAGTATTTACGTCTTAGTAATAGGAAGAATGTTAAGAGGAATGCATTCGATGCAATGGAATAATTTGGATCACAAGTAAGTTGTGAGATTAATGCTAAATAGTTTAGCATTTGGGACTAAAACTTGATATTAAAGATGCATGGGATCATTGGAGACTTCCTGAGAATGGCACACGAAGAAACTGCGTTCGAATCGGGGCTCAAACGAGCTCAAAAACACGAAATTAACTAGAAGGGGGCCGATAGTGGGTCGGACCCACGCAATCAGGCGGGCGCCCGCCTGCCGCGCCCGCAATAACCCAAACGGGTGTGCTCGCTACGGCCAGCAGGGCCGCCCGCTTGGAAGGCGCGCACGCCCGCAAGGCCCAATGCGGGGCCCACCCGCTTGGCGGGTGGGCGCTCCCACAAGGCCCAATGCGGGCGCGCCACGTGGCACGCCTGCACAGCTATGGGCCCCACCTAGGGCCCGATTTCTAGGTTTTTTGAAACCCTCAACGACGGCTACGAATTGTGACTTTTTGCTCAACTTTGAGCAATTGTTTGAGGGGTCAAACGAAGTCGAAAGCGTCGACGTTTGTTCCTATGCATTCACCGTTCATAGCTCTTCGAAATGATATGTCGTATAACTTCTGAAGCTCAACGGAGAGAGAGATAAAATTAGTTGAAGTTTACCCTTTGAGAAAGGCAAACTAACTAAATTTATTCTCCTAAACTTTAATAGTCACACATTGCTCGTGCGATGAACAAGGGGGTCCGACTCCCTATATAAATAGGGGTCGACTCCCCTTAGAAAAATTACACCAACTTTCTGATTCGTGAAGCTCTATATTTTGAGCACACTCGATCTATGACTTAAATTATTCCTCCTCTTATATTTCTTCCGATCCTCCAATCGAGTCCTAGCAAGACAGCGAGGAGATTTGGATCTGATCCAGAAGTCTTTGACGTGGGTCTACTCAAGTGAAATCTTCTTCGACGAGTGATTGGCTCGAAGGCGCGGTGCAGTTCAGGAAGTGTTCAGCTCGGGGCGAGGTGCGGCTTGAGACACGATTCTGTACATTTTGCCGGTGCATGCAATGTTCCAGGTAAGTCAGTTTTATTTATGCTTTTCATATATTTGTCGTAATTTAGATCTTTCTTCGGGTTGGTCGGACCCAACCCAAGTTAGTAGATTATCCTGGCTAGGGTGCATGATCCCTTAGTGTTATTTTATTAAAGAGTTTAATAATATTTCCGCTGCATGTTTTATCGTCCGTCCGACGTAGGACAGGTATAGTCTTTTGCCATAAGGGTCCTTGAAAACCCCAATATTGGTATCAGAGCCAAATCTACGCTAATCTAATGCTACAAAATTAATATGATTTGCATGTTATGTTTGTTAAGAAACATAAAGTTAATTATGATATAATTATGAACTTAATTTCATGTGATTTAATTAAGTTGTATTTTTTTAAATGGCTATGTTTTATTCTTACTTATTTTATAACACAAGAAAACCGTTTTAGGTTAGCCATTAGAAAATGTCTAATAATTATAAGATTATTTTAGATTTCTTTTGCTATGATTTAAAATTGTTTTAAATGTCTAATGCACGATTAGGATAGCACCTTAATAAATCATTCTTTATAGTTGATAAGGACTTAATAAAAGTTATTAACAAATCCTAAAATTTTGAATTTTAAGGATTCCACTAGTTGATATGATTAACTAGTTCTAATAAACGCCTTTTAGTTGATGGCACGCATATAAATGATAAGTTTCCTTCAATGGACCATGATCCGGTTTAATGTGCTTGGCTAAGTTTGTTGGATCACCCTAGCTTGACTAGGGATAAGTGATCCTGGCTTAGTCAATTCCCTGACCGTGTCCGCTGGACAGTAACGACGTGAATCTTGATTATGTAACTTCATCAACTATGTCTAGTCGAATACGTTAATAAATCTTTTGCAAGATAAATCGTAGCCCTCCTTGTTTTAGAGTTTGGCAACTATTAGTTCCATGTTATAGTTGTTGAGCACACTCAAGCTATGGCATGAAAACTTTTTGGAAACCAATTTCTTATTACATGTGATGTAGTCTAGTCTTAACCCCAAACTGCCGTGTCTTGAAAACACCGAGCACCGGCGTAAGTTAAGCTAGACACGAAAACAAGGGTCTGACTACACTAGTCATTGTGATTTAGATGAGCACACTCATGATCACAAATGACTAGTGGTAAAAATCATATAGGGAGTCATATATGATATGATTGATGAAAAGTTCATCTACCAACCGCAGAGTCAAACAGCTTGTTGAGCACACTCAAGGTTGGGCGACTCAGGGTTGTTGGATCCCTCTCCCACTAAAATTTTAATTATGTTATGACTTAAGTGATCTTTAAAATAGTGGGAGGATATAATTTGATAAAAGCCAATCTTGTTATATTTTAAATAATTATGAACATATGCTACTATTAGGAGTTCTATTCTTTACAGCATGACGAGTGAAATTAAATATATCCAAGATAAGAATAAATCAATTTTTTATGCAAATAATGACTGGCTAAGGGAAATAAAGGCAGTACGGGAACAAAAGAAGAAAGGGCATACCGATGACTCAACTTTTATAATAATTACACAAAGTATAATTCTTTCCGTAACTTCTAATGCATGGGTATTAGATACCAGTGCATGCTCTTACATCTGTAACCAGTTACAGGGAATGAGAATTGAAAGAAGGCTCGAAGAGAATGAGGTCGTTCTCCAGGTCGGTAACGCAGCAAATGTTGCTGTTGTAGCCGTGGGAGATGTCAAACACACATCGACGAGTGAAGCTAACTTGCTTCTGAAGCAATGTTACTATATCCCCAATTTCCTATGCAATATTATCTCAGTCTCGGCGTTGGCCAGAGAAGGTTATATATTTACTATCAACGAAAATGTTATAAACATTTTCTATGATAGTAAGTTGCTAGGTTTTGGGACCCTCAACAATGGTGTGTACACTTTGAGTAATGATGTTGTATTAAATGTTAATACACGAAAACATAAGGAATCGGGTTATAATGAAACCTATCTTTGGCAATATAGACTAGGCCATATCAGAGGGAAGATACTTAGCAAGTTACATAAAGAGGAGTCCTTGGGCCTCTCGAATTATGAGTCATACGACACTTGCGAGTCTTGCCTCAAAGGTAAGATGGCCAAAACTCCTTTTGTAAGTCAAAGGGAGAGGGTTATTGAACTCTTGGGTCTAGTACATTCTGATGTATGTGGACCTACGTCTACATTAACCAAAGGAGGATATTCATATTTTGTTACATTCACTGATGATCACTCTAGGTTTGGATATGTGTTCTTGATGAAACACAAGTCCGAAACGTTTGTGCGATTCAAAGAGTACCGTAACGAAGTTGAAAAACAAATTGGCAAAAGTATTAAGATCCTTTGATCCGATCAAGGATGAGAATACTTGGGCCATGAATTCCATACATATTTAAAAAATAATGGGATTCTCTCTCAGGTCATGCCTCCTTATACACCTCAACATAACGGTGTGTCAGAGAGAAGGAACCGCACTTTGTTAGACATGGTGCAATCCATGATAAGTGAAGCTGAGTTAACAACCTCCCTCTAGAGCTATGCCCTAGAAACTGATATGTACATTCTCAACAAGGTTCCATCGAAATCTGTGCCAACGATACCATACCAGATATGGAGTGGCAAGAAACCCAGCATTAATCATTTAAGGGTATGGGGTTGTCCTGCATATGTCAAAAGGCATAATCCAGACAAACTGGAAGATCGATCTGTTTTGTGTAAATTCTTTGGGTAACCGAGACATTCATTAGGGTACATCTTTTATCATCCATAGCAACAAAAGGTTGTTGTCTCCAGACATGCCACCTTTTTAGAAAAGGAGTTCCTTGTCAAGGAAGCAATTGGCAAGGTGATAGATCTGGACGAATGTTCAGAAGGAGAATTAACACAAGAACATATGTCAGAACCAGTGGGAGAATCAGAATTTGATGTTTTCCAACCAGTTGTTAGGAGGTCTGATAAAATTCCTTGAGCCCCAGATAGGTACTACGGTTTTCTCGTAGACGGAGGGGTTGATAATGGCGTCATATTAGATGATGATCCTATTAGCTTCCAAGATACCATTAAGAGTAAAGACTCTGATAAATGGCTAGATGCAATGAGATCCGAAATAGAATCCATGCATGTAAATGAGGTGTGGACCTCAGAGAACATGCCCAAGGGAAGTGTTCCCATTATCTTCAAGAAGAAGATTGGTGTAGATGGAAAGATTGAAACGTACAAGGTAAGGCTGGTTGCGAAAGGTTGTCATCAAAATTTAGGGATAGATTATGACGAGACTTTCTCACCAGTCGCCATGCATAAGTCTATCTGGATCGTACTCGCTATTGCTGCCCATTATGAATATGAAGTCTGGCAAATGTATGTAAAGACTGCATTTCTAAATGGTGATTTAGAGGAGCAGATTTACATGACTTGGCCAGAAGATTTCGAAGTCAGTGGGAGTAAAGGAAAAACATGTAGGCTGCATAGGTCTATCTACAGACTTAAGCAGGCATCAAGAAGTTGGAGCATCTGTTTTGACAAGACAGCCAAATAGTTTGGTTTTGTCAAAAATGAGGATGATCCATGTATCTATAAGAAAACCAGTGAAAATTCTTTAGTCATCCTCATACTGTACGTGGATGATATTCTTATAATAGGCAATGACATAGGGATATTGAAGTCTGTAAAGGAATGGCTGTCTACTAACTTCTCCATAAAAGACTTGGAAGAAGCATCCTACATATTAGATGTAAAGATATATAGAGATAGATCTAAATGGATGCTAGGTCTGTCCCAAGCTAGGTACATTGACACCGTGCTAAAACAGTTTAGCATGGAAAACAGTAAGGGTGGTTTTATACTAGCTAATCATGGAATAAACCTTTCCAAGAAGATGTCACCAAAAACTGACTTGGAAAAGGAACGCATGAGTAAGATCCCATATGCTTCAGATGTGGGATCTATCATATATTCCATGATCTGTACCAGACCCAATGTCACTTTTGCACTAGGTGCAGTAAGTCGATATTAGTCTAACCCTGGAGAAGAACACTGGAAAGCCGTCAAGACAATTCTTAAGTACTTGTAAAGGACCAGAGATTTTGTCTTGATTTATGGAAGTAAAGAGCTCAAGTTTGAAGGCTTCACAGATTCCAGCTTTCAAGTGATATAGATGATAGCAAATCGATCTCTGGATATGTTTTCACTCTCAACGGAGGAGCTGTCAGTTGGAGAAGTTCCAAACAAAATACTATTGCAGACTCCATGATGGAGGCCGAGTACATAGCGGCCAATGATGCAGCAAAGGAAGTTGTCTGGATGAGAAAGTTCATAAACCAGTTGGGAATGGTGCCTGTAGTTAAAGATCCAATAGCTCTATATTGCGACAATAATGCAGCCGTTAGTCTGGTTCAAGAACCAAGATTCCACAAGAGATCCAGACACATTCTTCGGAAGTATCACCTGATACGAGATATTGAGAAGATGAAAGACATAGAACTCCTTAGAGTCTGTTCAGAAGACGACATAGCAGATTCATTCACAAAGGCACTGGCACGCGATTGTCTGGGGAGACTAGTGTGTAAATGCAGTATGAGATACCATGATAAATGGGCCTGAGTGCAAGTGGGAGATGTTAAGATATGTATGCCCTCAAGGCAATTTATCTATGTAAACATCTTGTTCATGAATGAAAGTATGCTTTCTGGTATCGATTATCTGAGTAATTTTCGATTGTCTGAGTAATCTTGTTCATGAATGAAAGTATGCTTTCATGAATGAGGTGTTTGGTAGGGATGACACATACTGCTCGTGGCTACGGTCATCTAGGGATTTCGAGTCCCAACCTGTAGTAGTGTCAAGCTGTAGGGTCTCACACCGAGTAGTATTTACGTCTTAGTAATAGGAAGAATGTTAAGAGGAATGCATTCGATGCAATGGAATAATTTGGCTCATAAGTAAGTTGTTAGATTAAAGCTAAATAGGTTTGTATTTAGGACTAATACTTGGTATTAAAGATGAATGGGATCGAAGGGGACTTCTTGAGAAAGACACAGAAAGAAACCCCGTTCGAATCGAGGCTCAAACGAGCCCAGAAACACGAAAACAGCTAGAAGGGGTCCGATAGTGGGTCGGACCCACGCAATCGGGCGGGCGCCCACCCGCCCGCCGCGTCTGCAACAGCCCAAGCAGGCACACCTGCTGCGACTAGTGGGGCCCGCCTGCTTGGCGGGCGGGCCCGCCTGCTTGGCGGGCGGGCGCGCCTGCTGCGGCTAAGTGGGCCTCGCCCGCTTGGCGGGCGCATGAGCCTGCAAGGCCCAATAAGGGGCCGGCCCGCTAGGTGGGCGGGTGCTCCCGCAAACCCAGGCGACTGTGCCACATGGCACACCTGCATAGCTGTAGGCCCCACCTAGGGGCCTGGTTTCCAGTTTTTTTGAAACCCTCGACGATGGCTACGAATTATGACTTTTTGCTTAACTTTGAGCAATTGTTTGAGGGGTCAAACGAAGTCGGAAGGCATCGTTGTTTGTTCATATGCATTCACCATTCATAGCTTTTCAAAATGATAGGTCGTATCACTTCTAAAGCTCAACTGTGAGGGAGATAAAATTAGTTGAAGTTTAGCCTTTAAGAAAGGCAAACTAACTTAATTTATTCTCCTTCACTTTAATAGTCACACATTGCTCGTGCGACGAGCAAGGGGGTCCGACTCCATATATAAATAGGGGTCGACACCCCTTAGAAAAATTGCACCAAGTCTCCGATTCGAGAAGCTCTATATTTTGAGCATGCTAGATCTACGAATTAAATTATTCCTCCTCTTATATTTCTTCTGATTCTCCAATCGAGTCTTAGAAAGACGGTGAGGATGTTTGGATTTGATCCAGAAGTCTTTGACGTGGGTCTACTCTAGTGAAATCTTCTTCGACGAGTGATTGGCTCGAAGGCGCGTTACGGTTCGGGAAGCAGTTCAGCTCGGGGCGAGGTACGGCTCGAGACACGGTTCGGTACACTTTGCCGGTGCAAGCAAAGTTCCGGGTAAGTCAGTTTTATTTATTCTTTTCATATATTTGCAATAGTTTAGATCTTTCTTCGGGTTGTTCGGACCCAACCCAAGTTAGTAGATTATCCTTGCTAGGGTGCATGATTCCTTAGGGTTATTTTATTAAAGGGTTTAATAATATTTCCGCTGCATGTTTTATCGTGCATTTGACGTAGGACGGGCATAGACTTTTTCCCTAAGGGTCCTTGAAAAACCCAACATGAGTATGCGTGTTCAAGCTCAATTTTACTAAAGTGTCGTGTCCTCTCCATAATCATTATAGAATACTCCATCAGTAACTCTTACCGGATGATTTACCCTTGTGTCTACACCATGCAAATAACGAGATATGAATATCAAGGCCTTGTTTGACGTATAATTCTTGGATATTGACCCTTCTGGCCGTACACGATTTTGCACAAGTTGTTTCATGAACCCTAGATACCTGCGGTTCAAAAATCATCAAAAGATTCAAATTCACGTTTAATTTTGTTCCTAGCAAAATAGAATATTATATGGCATGACGTTCACCTTTCAACGGGGTATATCCACCGATTTTCTACCGGCTCTACAATAGGGGCCTCATGTGCCAGGTGCATAGTAAGATGAACCATGATTGTAAAGAATGAAGGGGGGGGGAATTTTCCATATTACACAGTGCAAGGATAACCCGTGCCTCTAAATCTTCAAACTCACCAACGTCAATCACCTTCGAGCACACCTGCCTGAAGAACCCACAGAACTGTATCAGGACTTTTGCAAGCTTCTTATCGACATGACGTAAAGCAACCGGAAGCAACTGATATAGCAAGATATGATAATCATGTGTCTTCAATCCAAATATCTTCATCTGGTCTATGTGCACTCATCTTGATATATTCGAAGCATATCCATCTGGTGTCTTCAATGACTTGAGAAACACACGCATATTATGAATTTCATCTCTTGACAGGGTGACCCAAGAAGCTGGCAGGTCGTACTTGTAATTTTCCTTTTGTACAGCCTGCAATTCAGGACGTATATTCAATTATTTTAAATCCAAACGAGCCTTTACTCCATCTTTTGACTTGGTGTCTTGCATCAAGGTATACAACAGATTTTCACATATGTTCTTTTCGATATGCATGACGTCCAGGTTGTGACTTATTTTCAAATTCCTCCAATATTACAATTGGAAGAAAGTATTAAACTTTGACCAACCACTTGGTAGTATTCCAACATCTGCTGTGTTAGAATCTGTGCACGACACTCGAGGAGTTCTTCTTTTAGTTTTTCCCTTGCCCTTTCCCTTGCTCTTTCCTTTTCCCTTTGCAATCCGCCTTCTAACACCAAAAGGGTGCTCTTTGCTATATCTGTTCTTTCCAAACTTCACCCTCTGAAACGGGTGAAGTGCTTCAAATATGTCCTCTCCGGTTAGTTGCTCTGGGGCTTATCGACGTTCGGTTTTGTCATCGAACAACTATCCATGTCTCATATAACTATGACCCGCATGCAACCATCTTATGTTCTGCCAAAAGAAAAATTTACGGCTATATTTCAGGAACGTGCCCTCATAACCTGTCATGCAAACTGGGCAAGTCATCCTACCTTTCGTTGACCAACTAGATAGATTAGCATACGCCAGGAAGTCGTTTCTCGTCATACAGAAACTTTGCTTTGTCACGGCGTCGAAAGTGCCCACACCTTGTTCCCATAAAAGCTTCTGATCATCAATTACGGGCTGCATGAAAACATCGATATCATTTCTAGGCGAGTATTTCCCAATAATCAATAGTGACAGTATCAAGTATGGTTGCTTCATGCACATATGAGGTGGGAGGTTAGACGGGGTCAGCAACACGGGTCAAGTGGACCAACCAAAGCTCTTCAGTCCAAACGGATTAAACCCATTGCTTCCGTGACCAAGCCTAAGATTCCTTGTCTCCCTTGTAAAGTCGGGATAAATATGGTCGATATGCTTCCATGATTTTCCATCAGCATGATGTCTCAATTTTCCGTACTCTATGCGGTCGGTGGCGTGCCATCGCAATTTTCCTGCCAATTCAGCAGACATGAAAAACCTCTGTAGCCTTGTTATAATTTGAAATATCAGAGAACCTTCGCCGGAGTCTGCTTCTTCTTTTGGACTATAGGACCATCCCTCGTCACACCTGTTCTTTGTTCAACTTGCCACCGGGGAACATGACACGTTGGGCATTCGTGTAAGTCCTTGTTGTCTTTGTAGTATAGAATGCAATCATTAGAGCATGCGTCAATTTTCTTGTAATCGAGCCCTAACGCATTAACGATTTTGCTCGCTTCATAATGAGTAGCTGGAATGCTGTCCTTCCCATCGGGAACTACCATTCTCAACAAATCCAACAACATCTCAAAATGTGTAATCGCCATTCCGCTTAGTGTGTGGATATGTATCATTGTAATCATGAATGATATCCTTGTGAACTCCGTGCATCCTTCGTCTAAATCAAACTCATTATCTTTCACTAATTTCATCAATCGATCATAGTCAACGGTGAGAAGATCATCATCTGACTTGTTTCCGCTAGGCAGCACGCAT
The DNA here is from genome assembly GCA_030789695.1 of Scilla litardierei. Classification (NCBI taxonomy): domain Eukaryota; kingdom Viridiplantae; phylum Streptophyta; class Magnoliopsida; order Asparagales; family Asparagaceae; genus Scilla; species Scilla litardierei. Next base: position 126,976,706 of record CM061142.1, read on the forward strand.
TGTATTTATGTCATCTGCCATTTGATCTCCATGCACAATATGCTCTTCTGCCCTAAGTATCTCCTCCGTTATGACACCTTCTCCGTGGTAACTCCAAAATTTATAATTGGGGTCGAACCCTTGAAACATCAAAGGGACACGTACAATGTACTTCTGAAGGATCTCATTGTTCTGGCACCTCTTGCCAGGGCAACTGATTTTTCCACTAGACATGCTTAGAGGGTTGGTATCAGCGTACTCTAAGATCACATCTATCCCCACTAAGTATCTTCGGTTTCCAGTCATGTTTAGATTCGATATTTCCATAAACGACTTGTCAGGAACCTCCGGCGTCTGTAATTGACGACGAAATTTACATTTAATTGTGTATCAACCATTTATATATTTCTAATTAACTATTTTGAGAACCTTTAAATGATAGTCGACTCTTTCTTAAAAGTATGCGGATATCATTGTGATACCAAGAGTGTGTGTTTTAACATGGCTATGTTATCATTAATCTAAAATTAAAATAAATTCTATTTTTCCTTGATATCGACAATATAACTAAAATAAATTTTATACCAAGAGTGTACGTTTTAACATGGCTAGGTTCTCATTAATCTAAAATTAATATACATTCTATTTTTTCCTTGATATCGACAATATAACTAAAATAAATTTTATACCAAGGCTGTAAGTTTTTAACATGGCTAGATCCTCATTAATCTAAAATTAAAATAAATTCTATTTTTCCCTTGATATCGATAGTATAACTAAAATAAATTTTATGACACAGTCGTATAACGAGTATACCAAGAGTGTAGTATCAAAGTTGATTTGACTAAGTCCAAGCCACGGTCCTATTATGAGTATTCTCCTTTTGCAATTCAGATTTTACCAAATTAATTCCATATAGTGATGGATATTGAAATTGCATCATGATGCAAGTCCCATGGTACACACTCACCCTCACCATGACCCTCACCCTTACCCCTACCACGCCCTAACCCTAGCACCAACCCATACCCTAGACCCAAACCCAAACCCAACCCCAACCCTAACCGAACCCTAACCCACCATAACCATTCCCTAACCACAACCCTAACCCTAACCACAACCTGAAACCTTCCCCCAACCTTAATCTGACACCTAACCCTTTACCCTAACCTTAACCCTACCCTCAACCCTAATCCTAGCCATGGCTCCAACCCTAACACTAACCGAACCCTAACCCAAAACCATATTTTTAAACCCTACCCTACCCCAACACCTAAACCGAACCACTACCTTCAACCCTCACCCTAAACTGAACCCCTTCTCATACCCTAACCCTAGCCCCAACCCCTTCCCTAGACTCAACCCCAACCCTAATACAACCAAATCCCAAACCCTAACCTTAACCCCAACCCCAACCCTAACCCGAACCCCAACCCTAACCCGAACCCCATCCCCAACCCAAACCCAAACCCAACCCCTAACCCTAACCTACCCCTAACCTTAACCCTAACACAAACCCTAACACTAACAATTAACACGTTTCTCGAGTAGGGGGGTCGCCAATGAGGGATGTGTCGGTGGGGGGTTGGGGTCCGGGATTGGCGGAGTAGGATAGAGAGGGGTCGAAGGGGGCATCAGCACCAGCCGTCTCCCTAGCTCCCGCTCTCCTCCTTCAGTTCAGAAGGAGGCAAGGGGAGCTGGGGCAACAACAGGGGCCGACGTCCCCTCCGACGCCCCTGCCGTCCATTCTAGCAAATAATAGAAAATTTAGGGCAAAATTTAGCGTACCTTGTATAGTGGTTGTCTTCGTCGGCGTCGGCGTTAGCTGTCTCCTTCGTCGTCGTCATCCTCCCCCCTCTCTCTCGGATGAAAAGTGAAATCTTACCCAAAGTGGGGGGCGCGGGCTCCCCCAATTTGGGTAACAATTTTTTACTGGCAATGGACATTTAGGCACGGACATATTCGTGGCCGTTACAATTATTGGCCACGGAAATATCCTTAGCTAAAACGTAACAGCCACGACAAATTTCTTCACTACTTTCCCATGGATGATAGTTATCGGCCACGGACAATTCTGTGGCTAAAGGTCCACTAACGCCCACGAAAAAGTCCGTAGGCAATATTCCGTGGGCCTATATTTTATTCAGCCACAGATATTTGGCCACGGAAAAATCCGTGGCCGATATCCTACTATCAGCAACGAAATTGTCTGTGTCCAAATATCCGTGGCTGTAGACCCTTTTTCCACCGGTGTTGAACCGCAGAGCGCTACACCGGGCTGAGTCTAGAAGTTAACTGTGACGGGGACTCAGGATCCATAGATGGAAATCCTCCCAGTTATGGGCCGAAAGCAAGGCTCCAATTGCTCCTGTACTCTCCTAGTTATAAGGTTTCCCAATCCCCAACGAGTCATGTTAAGTTATTTAAGTAGCAGTTTGGTGCCATGTACTATGTTCATGTCGGTTGATGTTGTCTTGATGTTTTGTTGTCTCCAGATTGCATGTTAACAATGTGATGTCGTGTTTAGTGATGCCTATCAGAAGTCGTCTATGTTTAATATTGTTTAAATTATGTAGTCAAGGGGTTTACTGGCAATAAATTAACTTTACGTACATGTAGTAGTAATAAGACATGTCATGAGCCAGTTCATAGTTTCCATCCACAAGCTATTCATAATCAGTGACACCAAGAGTAACAACCCCTGACATACGCCATTTAAACATACGTTTAAACTTTCTAGTTTCGCATGCATATAATAATTTCCCAAAAAGGAATATTTTCCTTTAACATTTCAGTTTTAATCTAATTCATTAACGGATAATTATTTTTACAGAATTACTAACCGAACAAATGATTTAACAACATTTATATCTTTATTAGATATATTTTTTGAAAAAGGACTGAAATTTGTAAATCTTTTGCATTTCTGAAAATATTCACCAGAGGGATCAGATTTGGGTACTTCATCACTTTGTGGGAGGACCTGAACCTGCGACAAAGTCCATGGGATTGTAGCAAGGAACCAGAAACTAAAGACCAAGACAGTCAGGTAAGGGAGCCCCAGATCCCACGTAATCCACATCGAAACTCGAAACAACAAGCAAGGAAACCAGCCGAGCCCCAGGACATGCAAACCATGTTGAGAGATGTGTATGCCCTTGAGGCAATTTATCTTTGTGTATATGTACAACATCTTGTTCGAAATAATAGTAAGCTGTTTGGTAAGAATTTACCGAAGTTAATATTAATGTGGTCTACATTAGAACTTAGTTAAAGTCTTGGGACTTGATGCGAGGTCGAACAAGTATCGAGATGAGGATCTTGGTCATGGAGAAATGTTTGACCATTTGTAGCATAAGTCCTAAAACCATTCGTTGTTGTAAATGATTAGAGAAAAGGATATCGAAACATCGAAAAGACCATTTTGTCTTTTTCTTCACTATAGAGTGGTGACGATGATCTCATGGTCGTTCGACCTGGCGAAGTTGGAGACGAGACACAGGTGCTAATTGGAGAATGAGTTCCCTGAATGACCCAACGAGAGTTATCATATGGTTAACATTTACTAATCTGTCAGTGATAACTCTTAGTGATGATAGGTAAGTTGGTCCTTAGACTTGAGGTCATTGTACAAACCTGTATGTAAAGGGTGTCACTTAGATCCCTGACTTAGCTTCGAGGCAAGGCCTGTCAAAAGGTCTTTGGTTGGGTGACAGTTGAACCGTGTGAGGAGAGTAATGACCAAGAGATGATTTGTCTCTCCCGTTTATGGGGAGTTAGCGCCGCACGTGTTAGTTCAGTCTTTAGTAAAACCTCTGGACAGAGTATGTTGGAAGAAGTCCAACATTGTTTGACTAAATATTGATGGAGAATAACCGGTTTTGAAATAGTAGGGTTGACAGTTGACCATGCCCTAGGCTTGGCTAAGCGACATAGTTATGACTAAGGGACTAAAATTGCGTTATTCATCACGGACACAGTCAGAGTGATTCCGACGACACTTTAGTCATTGAGTCAATCACGTAATTATGATGCTGAAACATGGACGACAACTGCTGATCGTGGTCACTGTCGTTTAGAGATTTTGATCCCCAACCTGTAGTAGGATCAGGCTGTATGGTCTCACGCCGAGTAGGATTTGCGTCTTAATAATGGGAAGAATAAAGGAGGAGTGCACTCGGGTGCACAGGGATAATCAAACTCATAAAGGGTTTGTGAAAATAAGTCTAAAATAATTAAGTGGGGATTATAATATGTCATATAGTGTTTATGGACATATGCATAGAAATAAATAGATGTTTTCTACGAAAGTTGGGGAAAAAACCATGCTCAAATCGGAGTCCAAATGGGTGCTTAAATACTATTTAAAAGGAGTTTTAAATAGAGAATAATCAAAATGATATTTGAAAGGAGTTTCAAATTTTAAATAAATAAAAAAGGGGATCCTAATTTTTAGCTGGGCATTGCCCAGCCATGAACTAGGCAAAAGACCCAGCTCAACGCTGGGCAAAACGCCCATCGGGCCTTGGGGCCCAGGCCGAGTGCCTAGGCCCAAAGCGGGCTCAGCCCGCTTAAAAGGTGGGGGCGGCTGTTGAAGCAGGCACCTGGTCTACGCCAACAGCAAGTGGGCCCCATGGTGGGGCCCACAAGGGTTTAAGAAACCCTAGAGAATATGGCGGCTGGAATTCAGCGAAATGAGATTTTTTTGACCAACTTTGGACGTACATTTATGGGGTCAAATGACGTCAGAATTGAGCCACGTTTGTTTCTAGGTGTTCATCATTCAATGCTCTTCGATTTGATATATGATATCACTTTCAGAGTTCAACGATGAGAAAGAAACAATTCGTTAAAGTTTGGTCTTTGCGAAATACAAATTTGAACTTAATTGTTTTTCTAATTTGATTAGTCCAACATTGCTCGTGAGACGAGAAAATGGGGGCTCTCTATATAAATAAGGGCTAACCACCTTGATAACCTGAACCAATTCTCCGCTTTGAGCAGCTCCAAAAAGTTTTAAGCACACTTGTAGTAAGACTTAATATTTATTTCCTCATCCTAAAATTCTTTCGTTCCTCTGCTCGAGTCCTAGCAAGACGGCGAGGAGGTTAGGATCAGATCCAAAGTCTTTGACGCAGGTACTGCTCAAGTGAAACTTTCTTCGGCTAGTGATTGGCTCGGAGGCGCGGTGTTGGCTTGCTTCGGTTGGCCTAATCTTGGATGCGAAGAGTCAGCTCGTTTCGAGGAGATAAAGATAGGTTGCTGAAAACGACGCTTTGCACTGTATCGAAGTGACATGTATATCTTTTATTTTATGTTTTCATATATGTTGCGACAATTTAAATCCGTCTTAGGGGTTGGTCAGACCCACCCCAAGATAGTAGAGTTTCCTGGTTAGGGTTAACATAAACCTTAGGGTTGTCATTAAATATTTTAATGAACATTTACTTAGGATTGGTCAGACTCACTCGTGCGCTTGGGAACCGAATGAGTCGAGGGGGAAAATTTAGAGTGGGCTGAAAAGATGGGGGAAATGAAATTAATAAGGAGCCCTTTTCTTGCAATTTACAGAGCACATGTCCAAATTTTTGGGTGCAATACACGTAACGTGCTCTGTAACATGTCAACAAAATTATTGTGTGTCAGCCATCTAGGCAACATGCACTCAAAAAAGTATATATGCTGAACAAGATGATGATCCAAGCTTGTGTTGGATTTCATATATATGAACTATGTTGATCAAATAAATGAGCAAGCTTGATCCAGCAAGCTTGAACCTGAATTAGCCAATCTAGTTAGAGCTTTCCCATTTGTGTTTGATTATATGCAATACTATAATTAAATTACATGAATTTTACATGATATTGCACGAGCAAAACTTGAGAGTTCAGTAAGCGTATAAGCTACAATTTTACTATCTCATGTTCATCTTTCAATCCCCTGATTTGTGTATGTCTGCGTTTGAGTATGATGATTTTGCACCAATTTCCGACCGTCAACTATTTGATCTTTGTCTTTCTGTTTTTTTTTGTGAGTACTTGCGTATATTACATGCTTGATTTTACCTGTCTCGGTCTCCCAAATATGTCTTGATTTTTTTTACCTTTCCAGATTATATCTCTTAACTAGAAAAGGAGCCTGCACGCTGTGGTCTTTGCACTGGGAGTCAGTAATGATTCTATTATTGTAGAGATGTAATCTAGTTGTCATGTTTAGTATAGTTGAATGTTGAATTTGCATGCAAATTTTTGAATACGAACCCTACGTTATTGACAAAGGGGGATAGTGTTGATATTGCATGTGTTGTGCGCTGAGCAGAAGCAATCAGATCGCCTAAGTATCTAGCACGAAGAACAAATAGAGAGCAAACAAAAGATTTAGGTCGCCTAAACGACCAAGGGAACACTTCTCTTGATTTCAGTTAGGAGATACAAAAGGCACTCAACTGCTTGATTTCAATTAGGAGATACAAAAGGCACTCAACTGCTTGATTTCAATTAGGAGATACAAAAGGCACTCAACTACTCCTAAGAAATCCTCACAAATGGCTCTCTCAAAGATGGCTCTCATTGATCCTATGGAACTTCCAATATGACCACATACAACTTTTCCAATGCTTCAGTAGAAGCTCAATTGGATTCTCAATTTTTTGATGCTAATAACCAAGCACTTGCCCTCCTTTTATACTAGATGAAGGGGGAGGGGTTGGTGCACCAACCCCCCAATGGGTTGGTGCACCAACCCCTTGGGTTGATGCACCAAACAAGGGAAGCCCATATGGCTTTATCAAGCCAACAACCACAAATCTCCACCTTGGTGAGATATTAGGTCTAAGTCACACAATCCACCGTCAATGCTCATCCTCGATGAGAATCGTCTCGTGTTCCCGTCATCTTTCCTCGAAAGGCTCATATGGCTTCGCATAGCCTCATTTCCCCAGAAGGGGCCACCAAAGTCATCTCATATCGTCAACATATAAGTCCGAGCCATACTCAAACTTGACTCCAATATCGAATTTCATAAGCTAGTCCGTCGAACAATCACTACCAATCCTTGGCTTCATCAGTCGTCATTGATTTCATCTCATCACACCAATCTTTCCTTCGTCCACATAGGTCGCCATTGTGCGCCACCTCGCCGAATAAGGTCGGAGACTCATCACACCTGACAAAGAAAGCAAATGAGACCTTTATTACATGTTGACATCTCTCATACCTTGGTCTCCAAACTTTGATAGAATCCATCTGCTGTGCAAGTTGTTAGGATAAGGTATCTCCACCATACTGACTTGAACCATCACCTCTATTAGCACCACCTCTCCGAAGATCATTCAATGACGTCTTCTTTGGTGCATACGAGTTTGAGTCGGTAGCTCGCTCATCTGGAACTCTTGTTGTCTTCATCATCACCGTACCATCCAAGTAATAGAGGTTATTTTCACGCTTTCCCTTCATCAGGATCATTGCTCCTCGTGTCACCTTCAAAGCGATGTCCTTCATAGTCACTTTGCAACCCTTGGTTTCAAGTGAACCAAGCGATATCAAATTGTACTTCACATCTGACACATAATGAACATCGCCTATGTCCTGTGTGACACTATCACTCATCTTTATGCGGATCGTGCCAATGCCCGCAGTCGTGCATGCTCCATCGTCTCCAAGAAGGATTTTACGCTTACTACCTTCATAGAAAGTAGTAAAGTACTCTATGTAGGATGTCATATGGAACGAGCAACCCGAGTTGAGCACCCATCCCACCTTCTTCACCCCTTCCGTCCACCAACTAGGACCCACTCATCCACCTCCTCGTTTTTGACAATGTTGGCGGTAGCATCCTTCTTCTTATTGGCCTTTGGGCACTCCCTCGCCCAATGTCCTTTTTCCTTACAAAAGGCACATTGATCCCTCTCGATTTTTTGCGCGGAGCTCTACTAGTGTCCCTTGTCTCGGATATATGGTTCCCTTTGCGGCCTCCACCTCTTTCATTGCTCCGACCTCTAACCACGGTAAGCGCTTTGGACCATTGGCCCCTCATCTTCTCATCATCCTTCTTTCTAAATTCATTGCTTATGAGAGCGTTAGAAACTTCATTGAAGGTGATAGATTCTTTACCATAGGTTAAGATCGAAACGATGTGCTCATAGTCTTTATTCAGGGAGTTGAGGAGAATCATCGCCTTTTCCTCATCTTCCACCTTGACGTCGATGTTCCTCAAATCTGGGAGGAGTTTGTTGTAGTAGTCGAGGTGTTCTTCAACTGAAACTCCATCCTCCATCTTGAGGCCAAAAAGATTCTTCTTTAGGTGTAGACGATTCTGAATGTTCTTTTTCATATACTTCTCACCAAGTGCATCCCATAATGCTTTCGCATTCGTCTCCTCCATAAAAGGGTACTTCTTCTCTTTTGTCAAGAAGAGCCGGATCGTGCCGCAAGAGGTCCGGTTCATCATCTTCCACTCCGCATCTGACATCGTAGTCAGCCTCTCGTCTAGTACTTGATCTTGACCAAGTTGGTTCAATATGTCAAGTACTTCGCATCTCCACCTGTCGAAGTTGATACGCCCATCAAACTTCTCAATTTCGAACTTCGTACTGGATACGATAGTCCGTGTTGTTGAAGATTACACCATTGAAGTAGAAGCGTCGTCGCCATCTTTGCCCATCTTCTTCATCTAGATCTTTGTCGTCAAAGCTCTGATACCAATTGTTGTGCACTGAGCGGAAGCAATCAGATCGCCGAAGTATCTAGCACGAAGAACAAATAGAGAGCAAACAAAAGATTTAGGTCGCCTAAACGACCAAGGGAACACTTGTCTTGATTTCAATTAGGAGATAGAAAAGGCACTCAACTACTCCTAAGAAATCCTCACAAATGGCTCTCTCAAAGATGGCTCTCAATGATCCTATAGAACTTCCAATAGGACCACATACAACTTTCACAATGCTTCAATAGAAGCTCAATTGGATTCTCAATTTTCCGATGCTAATAACCAAGCACTTGCCCTCCTTTTATACTAGATGAAGGGGGAGGGGTTGGTGCACCAACCCCCCAATGGGTTGGTGCACCAACCCCCTTGGGTTGGTGCACCAAACAAGGGCAGCCCATATGGCTTTATCAAGCCAACAACCACACCATGTATATTTGAAAATATGCAGAGATAGAAATACTTCCCTCACTACTAACGTATCAGGGTTGTTTATACCTAATGCCTAATGTCTAACTACAAACCTAAATTCTTATATGTCAACAATGAATAACTTGTTACAGGAAGTCGAAAATTGTTTAGCAATCAAAAGCTTTGTAAAATTATCAGCTGGGCATGTGAAGGATTGTAAGGAGTGCACAGCCCTTATTGTCCCCAACATCCCGACCAAAGTGAAAGTCGACATTTATATGTTTAGTTATCTTATGAATCACTTGATTATGTATAATGTAGTTCATAGCCTGATTGTCACAAAACATAGTCATATGCCTATGATACAAAAAGTCCAGCTTGCACGAGAGTTTTCAACCATGTTATCTTACATGTAGTCGGAGTTATAGCATGATACTTTGCTTCAAATCCAGAACATGCTACAACTTCTTGTTTCTCACTCTTTTAAGTGACCAAATTTTTTCACATAAATAGAATAGTCAGTAGCAGACTTTTCAATCTTTTTTGCCTTATGCATAATTGAATCTGAAAAGGCTTCAATCTTCAATTAGGTATTCTTTCTATACCACATACCATTCTCTAATAATTTTTAAATATAAACCCAAATTCTCAAGGCAGTCTGCCAGTAAACTTCCTTTTGCTTATGCATGAATCAGCTCACCAATCTTACAACACAGTAACATCTAGCATGATCACTGTAAGATGGATGAATTGACCAACCAAATATATCTACATATTTAATGTGAATGCTAGATAAATCAATGGAATGAATGGACATTATTGCTTGATTATCTTGGTTGAAATCAAACTGATTACCAAAATCGACTGGAATTTTTGCCCGCTCAAAGAAGCCAACATCTTCATCTCGGACTGGCACCATAGCACCCACCATATCTAGAACTATAAATTGGTATAAGAGCAAAAGTAGATCTAAAAATCCCATCCTTTTCAAATAGAAAACAATCATATCATTCATTAGATTTGAAAAAAAATCTCAAAATCATAGTCATCAATCTTCACCTTAAAAATTATTCTCTGCAATTTTTCCTGAATTTTATCATTTCTGCAGTTTTTTTTAATTTTCTGTTTAAAAAACTTAAAAAGTCATAAGCTTCACTATGCATCCCTCTTCTACACCCCAACACTAAAAACCCCCAACTCCAACCTCACAACCACATCCGCCAGCCACACCCATGTCATCTTTGTCATCGCCCCATTTTTCCATTAGCGTCTCCTTCCTAATCACCACTAGCATCAACGTTGATGTACTCCATCGATGCTGCCACCCCTATGACGACGTCATCAACTTTAATCTCCAGAGTCGATATGATCATCGTCTATGCCACTCTACTTCGATGTCATAGTCTTAGCTCCGATTACATCCTTCTCAACGTCAACCTTTAGTGGCATATCCATCTTTATTGATGTGAGAATCCTTTTATTACCTCAACAACTCTATTGGCATTTCATAGCTCACCTTTGATGATTGTGAGGCTAATTAAAGCCACCTTCGACAAGTGCAAAACCTCTGCAATATTGTTGGCGATGAGATTGAGTCGAAATCATCGCAAATATTCTCGACAACTTCGATCAAGCTAGATTTGGCTTAGATTTGAGCTGACATTATTCATTGGCTCAGATTTGAGTCAATCCTGTAGAGAAGTTGGCTCGGTTCGATGCAGGAGAAGCAGTTGTATGGAAGACGAATTATCTTATGCAGAGGTAACTCGACTGCGTCTGGATTCAACCTATCTGACTCTGTACAAATCAGATACGAGGATGTTGGGCATGTGGCTTCGTCAGCGCAGTTTGGTTGTTCGGTCGTCAATTAGAGTCTGAAGGTCGAACGATCGGCATTGGGTCGATATGTCGTAACACGATTAGAGTCCATGTTCGGTCAATCGGTCGTTTAGAGGCTTGAAGGATGAAAGCTCGTCCGCATGGCTCGGCACTAAGGTTTCTCGACATAGAAGGAAGGTCGATCGGTCAAAGGGGGCCCATTGGGATGCGGCCTAGTAGGAAGCGGCGATTGGCCCACTAGGCTGCAGCGGCAATAATTGCGTAGAGCGGCAATTGGATCTGATGTCATAATTGTCTGGATCCGTATCCTTAGGAATTCCTAGCCAATGATGATACCTATTGTAACCTAGGGTTATAAATATGGAGTTTTAGGTTAGGGTTTTGGGTAGAACACATTTGTATTCTTTGAGAGAGCCGCCATCGAAGAGAGCCAAATTTGAGAGATTATATTATGAGCTTTTGGAGAGATCTCGTGTGCTTCTTCTTTGTTGGATGAATGGAAGATTTGTATTGATTCTCTCCTTTCGTAATAAAGCTCATCGGTGTTCCCCCTTGGCCGGTCCACGGCCTAAAAGCAATCTTGTTTGGGTGCTCCAGTTGTTCGCTGCTTATCCTTCGTCCTCGATCCCTGTGATCTTGAGTTATTCCGCTGCATCTGTTGTAACGACTGGTTTTCTTGTATCTGGATTATAATATTATATATATGTGTGTGTGTTTTGGTGGATTTTCTCCTCATGTGTGGTTTTTGTCTCCGTGGCTTTCGTTTCCGATCGTTTCGTCGTGATTTTCTAGCTTCTTCTTTAGAATCGTCGATTTCAGAGTAAGTCATTCGTGATGGGCTTCATATCGGTCATATCTTACTGTTAGATCAAGCCTAGGAGTCTTAGGAATCGATCACGGAGCTTCGCGCTCCATTTCGGAACTTTCAGTGCACATTAGCCGGTGTAAGAAGGGGCACCGACTGACTAGATGACGATCCAGTCGGTCGGAAAACCTTCTTGAACCGACTAGTGGGCTTTGATAAATGTTTAGGAGTTACTGTTTATCGTTAGTCGGTCTAAGAACGTTGGTTGACCGACTAGGTTGCAAACTAGTCGGTCAGCAATGCTTCTTTAACCGACTAACTCATTAACTATTTTTGGTACCAGTTATTGTTCACTTTTAGTCGGTCTAAGAACGTTCATCGACCGACTAGATGTCAAACTAGTCGGTCAGCAGTTGTTCTTTGACCGACTAACTCTTAGTTCAGGTTTTCATCTGGAGCTACTGTTTACACTTAGTCGGTCTGCGTTGGTCAACCGACCGACTAGTTCTCAAACTAGTCGATCAACAGTTGTTCTTTGACTGACTAATCAGTGCAGTAAACCCTAGTTTTGCCCTAGCCGTCACCAAACCCTATAAATACCCCTCCCAAACGTTTTCTTCTTCTTCTTCTTCAACTCTAAACCTAATTTATCCCCCATTGAGCTCTCATCTTCCCCAAACCCTCAAACCTTCATTCCAAGCTCATCCTCCATCATCCAAACCCTCATTTAACACTTTCCACCTTCCACCTTCATCAAACCTTCATCCAACCCCCAAAATCCCCCAAAACCCATATCAAAACCTATTTCTCCAGATTTTCCCCATCCTTTCCAGATCTGAACCCTAGGTTCCCCGGAGCGTTTCTTCCGTTGCCGTGCTTGCTCGGCATCATTCTTCCGCTTCCGATACGGTAATAATCGATCTCTTAATGTTTTCATAACCTGTTGTGTTTTTGTGAAACCCTAATGAAATGAAGGTTGTTTTGATGATTGTTTCTCCATAACAGCGACTTCCCCGTAGATTAGCGTCCGTGGGACGAACCCTCGTTGATCGTCATCCTCGGTGCTAGGCAAGTGAAACTTGCCACTTAGGGTTTTGGGCCATGTCTTAGGCCATTTACTTGTTGTAGACGTAAAAGAGACTAGGCGACGAAATGATACTCGTCTAGGCGCAAATTTAGGAACTAGCTTGACAACGAAGCTAGATCCGACATTTATCATGTTGCACAACTACCATGTCATGTTTAATTTCCATTAACGGTACGCAAATTAATTGTCATGTCATTGCATTCTTTGAGTGTTTCCGTGATTGCGTAGCTTCGCTACATCTTGTGAAATGATTGAGGCTAGGTGCACCCCTATGCCAAATGAATTACGCTCCTGGTTGTGATCCAGGAAATGAGCTCTTGTGCGGGGCAACCCTGGCTCATTTACTGAGCTCATGTACAGGGACCCTGGCTCGTCTACATGTGGGTATTGGGGGTAAGAGTTAAGCGGCCAATCAACTGGGAGTCTGCCCGATCAGCAACTGCAGTGGTAAGGCGTAAACTCTGGGTTCTGGGGTAGTGTTAAGCGGCCAATCAGCGTGAATGCCAAACCGTTCAGCTGTAAGGCGTAAACATCTACAAACAACTTGAAAAGTGACTAGTGAAAAGATTGAGATTGTTAGTAGCTTGGCTACTCTTGACTTGTCCTGATAAATTGTTCTCTTGTACTTATTGTTTCACCATGTCTTGCTTGTGCACTCATACCATAACTGCCATGTCATGCATACTATAACTGCTAGGTTGTTAGTGCCTCACTTTCAGTTTCCTTGCCCAAGTCTTTTAGACTTGCTGACATGTGCCCCTTTACTCTTTTGGGTGACACATGTTAGATCCTGAGCCTGAGTACATTGTTGAGGACGAGGTGTTTGCTGACGCCGAGCCCGAGCCTTTGTTTGGCGAGGAGTATGTGGACACTGGGGACCAGTCCTAGTGTCTTCGTTGAGCTTTTCCCTTTTTGTTTTAGACTGCTATTTTGTTGTCGGTGCGTAGCACCTATACTTTGTTACATTGTTCCTTTTGTTGGCCTTGTTCTGGGCCTTTAGACTCTTTCTTTTAGCCTGGTGGCTTTTCTGGATGTTGAACTTAATTTTCATGTTGGACAAATTATGAGATATGAGATTTCATTCTGTCTCTCCTTGGGTTGTTATTGTTGTTCCATTTGTGGTTACAGGGACCTGCTTATGTTTTATTGACGCTTATCGGGTTTGGGGCTTCACAGCTCCACTCTCGTGTGGACCTTCTCACGTCTCGCCTCCATTTTAGGGAAGCGGGGCGTGACATCTGTGTAGGTAGAGCTGGGCTCCGTCGCATAATAAATTGGTATCGGAGCTGTACGGTGTTGGCGATCAACATAGAAGACGAATATGAGTAGCGGTGGCGATGACGGTTCTCAAAAGGCGTCGACTTCTGGGTATTATTCAACCTCTCGGACTATTGTGTCTAACACAAAGTTTGAAATTGAGAAGTTTGTTGGAAAGATCAACTTCAATATATGGAGATGTGAAGTCATGGATATCTTGAACCAACTTGGTCAAGATATCGCATTAGACGAGAAGCCAACAGGCCTGACCGATCAGGAGTGGAGAACTCTAAATCGAAGTGCAGATGGTACCATCCGCCTGTATTTGTCCAAGGAGAAGAAATACCCATACATGGAGGAGATAAGTGCAAGAAAGTTCTGGAAGAAGCTCGGCGACAAGTTCATGAAGAAGAACATCCAGAACCGACTACACTTGAAGAAGAATCTTTTTGGTTTGAAGTTAGCTGAGGGGGTTTCTATGGAAGAACACCTCGACTACTACAACAAGCAGCTTACCGACTTGAGGAACGTCGACGTGAAGGTCGATGATGAAGACAAGGTGATGATTCTCCTTAACTCTCTACCCATCGAGTATGAGTATTTGGTGTCGGTTCTACCTATGGTTAGGAATCGATCACATTTGAAAAAGTGTCCAACGCTCTGACGAGCAACGAATTCAGGAAGAACGATGGGGACACTTGCAGCCGAGCTACGAGTGATGCTCTTACAGTAGTAAGGGGTTGTAGTAGTAAGAAGGGTGGAGATCGAAGGGGGTATTTTAGATCTAAGTCCGGAGACAAGACAAGAGGGCCCCAGCGCAAGGTGGCAAAGGACCAATGAGGGCATTGGGTCAGAGACTGCCCCAAGGCGAAGTAAAATCACGACGCAACCGCCAATGTTGTGAAGGGCATTGAGGTCGAGGAGTATGTATTGGTCGGTGCTTCGGAGGTCGTAATGTCAGATGATTGGGTGCTTGACTCTGGGTGCTCATTCCATATGATGCCACATCGAGAGTACTTTACGACCTTCAAGGAAGGTAGTAAGTGTACAGCCTTGCTGGGCGATGACCGAGCTTGCAGTACAACAGGCTTCGGGATAGTGCGGATGTGGATGGGCAACGGTGTTACACGAGACATCGAGGATGTGCGTTTTGTTTCCGACCTAAGGCGCAATCTCATATCGATGGCTCACTCGAATCCAAGGGATGTCGAGTGACTATAGAGAATGGAGCTCTGAGGGTGACTAAAGGAGCAATGATCGTGATGAAGGAAAAGCGTCAAGGTAACCTTTATTATTTGGATGGTTCAGTCGTAGCTGGCACAGCGACTCTGACTCGTGAGGCTGAGGAGGACGACTCAATGTTATGGCACATGCAACTAAGTCATGTCAGCGAGAAAGCATTGCAGAGGCTTATCGTTGGGGTCGTCTAAAGGGAACAAAGACCGAAAAGATCGAGTTCTGTGAGCACTGTGTGTTTGGAAAACAGACAAGTGCTTCATTTGGACGGCCATCCATAATACGAAGGCAGTGCTCGACTATGTACACACCGACGTATAGGGTTCGTCTAGGACGGCATCATGGGAGGGAAACACTACTTTGTATCGTTCATCGACGATTTCTCACACATGGTGTGGGTGTTTCTGCTAAATTCGAAGGATCAAGCTCTTAGCACTTTTATCGAGTGGAAGAAGCTGGTCGAGACTCAGACTGGTCGGCGAATCAAGCGTCTGTGAAGCGACAACGGTGGTGAGTATAGGTCAGATCTCTTAGAGAAGTTCTACAGATCGAAAGTGATACAAAGACACTTCACCATTGCTGGTACGTCGCAACAGAATGGGGTAGTAGAGAGGATGAATCGAACCTTGCTGGAGAAAGTTCGATACATGCTGTCAATTGCTGACCTATCAAAGGAATTTTGGGCAGAGGCCCTGGCATATGCGACCTATTTGGTTATTCGGTTACCATCTGCTGCATTGGAAGGAAAACCTCCTTTGGAGGTATGGTCAGGAAAACCAGTTTTCGACTATGGATCACTTCGAGTTTGGGGCTGCCCTAGTTACTATACCGTGAAGGAAGACAAACTCGATGCTCGAGCCAAGAAAGCCATCTTCTTGGGCCTCAGTAGTGGTGTCAAGGGATACCGACTATGGTGTCCGACACAGAGGAAGGTGATCCTGCGCAGAGATGTAACGTTTGATGAGTCGGTGTTACTGAAGAAGGAGAATGAGCCAAAGGTGGAGGTTGAACAGACACAATTGAAGCAGGTTTTCGACAACGTGTCTTGTAACGACTGGTTTTTATCTATGTTTTGGCTATTATATATATATTATGGTTGTTCTCTTCCTTGTGTGTTTTCCCTGTTGGATGTTCTTCTTAGCATCCATATCTTAGAGCTAGGTTGATTTTAGAAGCCATAGGAACCTTCCCGAAGCTTCGCGCTTCAATTCGAGACTTTTCGTGCATCTTAGTTGGTTCAAGAAGTAGAACCAACCGACTAGATTGCAATCTAGTCGGTCGGCAACTCTTCAGGAACCGACTAGTTCACCTTGATTATTTCAGCTGAGTTACTGTTTACACTTAGTCGGTCTAAGCACATTCATCGACCGACTAGTTCCCAAACTAGTCGGTTAACACTTGTTCTCAGACCGACTAATTCTGAGATCTTTCTGACAGCCGAGTTACTGTTTACCGTTAGTCGGTCAAAGAACCACTATTGACCGACTAGTTGATAAACTAGTCGGTTAGAGTTTCTTCTCAAACCGACTAACTCTCAGTACCTATTGTCTTTCATATTTTGCCCTTAGTCGGTCAATGAACATTCACCGACCGACTAGTTCCCAAACTAGTCGGTTGACGGACCTTCATAGACCGACTAGATCTGTCTACCCTGTGTCGACCATGTTCACTGTTTGCCTTTTAGTCGGTCTCAGTTGGACGACCGACCGACTAGTTCCCAAACTAGTCGGTCAACCACTCTTCACTGACCGACTAATCTACCCAGAAACCCTAGGTTAAGTTGTAGCCGCCGCTTTTATTTCTATTTAAACCCTATACGTTTTCACTTCTCCTCTCACTTTTGCTATCCGATTTTCTTCCCCAATCATCCCCCAACCTTCCTCCTACCCTTCCTCATCCTCCCGTGCTCCCTCTCACCCTCCATTGCGCCGGCAACCACCCTATAGGCCGCCGGCCAACCCTAAAACCCCCAAATTCTCTTTTGCTCCAGTTTTTCTCCTACAATCTCCATTCTCCAGATCGGTTGTATCTCAGTTGCGAGGAGTTCTCTTCAACCGTAGTTCCCGGGATCGCTTCTTCTGTTGCCGTGCTAGATCCGATTTGGCGACGGCAATCCGGAGATCGTCGAGATCGTCTCCTACCTGCAGATTCGTAGGCGTCTTGGATCGTCGTTCTTCCGCTTCATAAACGGTTAGTAACCCGTCCTTAATCAACTTGTAACCCACACTATAATTTAGAAAACCTAATAAAAATGGATTGCTATACGTTGTAGGATTCCAATACAAATCCGGATTAGAATATCAAATTCTGATTTTCTGTTTTGCCATAACAGTGACCCATCCCCGTAGAATAGCGGACTCTCGTCGACCGTCATCACCGGAACCAGGCAAGTGAAACTTACCAACCTTGTTTTAGGCCATGCTTTAGGCCATTTCCTTGCTTTTAGCGTGAAAGAGACTAGACCGTGAAATGATAGCGGTCTAGGTGCAATTTCCAAGTTCTAGCTTGACAACGAAGCTAGATTTGCCTTTTGTCATGTCATGTCATGCATTTGCCTGTCACGTTTACTTTCTTTAACGGTACGCATTTTAATTGAATATCTGCCATGCATTTGCATTCTTACATGCCATTTGATTTGTATGTTGCATCGTAGCACACGCTACAAAATCCTTGTACAATCCGTGTTTCCGGCTAGGCACCTGCTATGCGGGCATAACCCTACGCCATACTTGTTAAAACACTTCATGGCTCGTGATCCAGAAGCGAGCATTCCGTGTTCGGGGGTAAGGCCCTGGCTCGATACACGTGGAGGGGTATGGATAAAAGGTCACTTGAGCGTAAGAGTTGGCCCGTACAGCCTCTCTAGCCAAAGGGCGGAATCTCTGTGCACGACGTGCTTACTATACTTGTACTTGTCCTTGTGAATGAATATTTGTTTCCTTATCATGTCCATGTTTCCATGTCATGTTTACTCCTTGCCATGTCATACTTGCTGTTTTTACTTATTTGCTGCACATCTTATATATATGTCATGTCATGCATACTTTAGAATTGCTAGGTTGCTTTTACCTTTCTTCAGTTTCCTTGCACAAAGTCTTGTAGACTTTGCTGACATGTGCCCCTTCTCTTTGGGTGTCGCATGTTAGTTGTCAAGTCAGAGTCCGCAGTTGAGGGCGAGGAGTTCGTGGAGTTTGAGCCTGATTCCATTACTGACGTGGAGTACAAGGACACCGGTGACCAGTCCTAGTGTTCCTTCATCGTTTTTCCTCATTAGTCTGCTGTTAGCTTGTCGGTGAGTAGCACCATCTTTTATTAGTTGTTTCTTTGTTGGCCATGCTGGGCCTTTCTTTTGGACTTTTGTTAGCCTGGTGGCTTATCTGGTTGTTGACCAATTTTTATTGGACGTTGAAATGAATAATTTATTAATTTGCCTATTTCTATTATTGTTATCTTTGTTCCGTGTCACATTACAGGGATCTGCGTGATATTCTAGATGCTTTAGAGGCTGGAGCCTCACAGCTCCTCGCCTGAGTGGGCCTCGTCATGCCTCGCCTCCATTTTAGGGAAGCGGGTCGTGACAGGTTTTGTTGGTGGCCCATGCAGGTCCCCCTCTCTGTAACTGTGACTTAATCGGAACAACGATAAGAATTATAGAATGTCCGATAAACAAATTCGACACCTGAGTCATAGGGCTAAGAGTCTGATTTTATTCCGTTTTTCTGTGTCATTAGATGGCTGGAAGACGGAATACCGTACTGGTGGTGGTGTGCCCCCCTCGTGTCGAGGAGCTGGACCGAGAGCCCACCAACGGGGAGATCATGCGGATGATGCATCAGATGATGCAGGTGCAGCAGGGGACGCTTCAGAATGCCCGGAATGTTCCGCCTGCTCGAGCAGCACATCCAGTCCAGAATGTCCCTCGCTTCGAGCCAGGAGCGAAGCAGTTTCGGGAGCTGGGCCCCGCTTACTTTGATGGGACCGAAGGACCTCTAGCTGCTGATGAGTGGACCAGGAATATAAAGGACAACCTGAAGATGTCGAAGGTCGACCCGGCTGGATGGGTTGACTTGGCGAAGAGACAGCTTAGAGATAATGCTCGGAACTGGTGGGATGCCGAGGAGGAGATGCTGGAGGAGCCGATATCTTGGCTTACTTTCAAGTCCAGATTTGATGAGGAGTACTTTCCGAAGGCTGCCAGGAGGGAGATGGCACAGCGCTTCATCGACCTGAAGCAGGGGAGCTTGACGGTGGACCAGTACCACCAGGAGTTCACCAGGCTGAGCCGTTTCGCACCGAAGATGGTGCAGGATGCTGATGAGAGGGCCCAGAGGTTTCTGTAGGGGCTTTCTTTGGATCTTTAGAGCTTTGTGTCTTCTTCTGATTCGGAGTCCTATCAGAAGGTTCTGATTGCAGCGAAGAGGCAGGAGAAGATTGTGAACCAGAAGAGAGGATGTGCTTCTGGGGCTGGGAAGAGGCATGTGGAGCAGGCCAGGGCAGTGATGAGACCAGTGTTCAGGCCTAATCAGCCGGTACAGTTCAAGAGGCTAAGAGGACCTCCTACTCAGAAGACTTGCCATTTCTGTGGCAAGACTGGGCATGTCAAAGATCAATGCCAGAAGATGTTGGGACAGTGCTTGGTTTGTGGTGGTCCTGCGCATGTCATGAGGGACTGTCTGAAGTCCAAGTAGCCTTGGAAGAGACCAGTTGCAGCTCAGCTGTTGCAGCAGAGAGCACATGTACCTGCTGGACGTGGAGCGCCTCTCGTCCCACAGAGGCAGGCTTTTCAGCAGGCTGTTCAGCCAAGGAGGCAGGCTTTTCTGATGACTGCAGTTGAGGCTGAGACAAAGGATGAGGTTATTGCAGGTAACCCTCTGTCTAGTTGTTCCTTTCCTTAGTTAGTTTTGGTTGTTAGATTTGTTTGGTTGCTTGCATATGATTGTTATTGGAATAGGGTTTGATTGTTAGATTGCTTGTTAGGTGTGATTTTGGTTTGCACATTTCCGGCACGAGTCCTCTTCGACTCTGGTGCATCGATGTGCATTATTTCCCGGAGCTTCGTGGAGAAGCATTCCTTGTCGACTTCCCCTCTTCCCAAGAGTTGGGATATCGTTACAAGAAATAGCGTGATCTCGGTGCATCGTGGTTGCAATTCTTGCCCTTTGGTGGTCTGTGGACATGAGCTTTACGCTGATTTCATCATCCACGACATCATCAACTATGATGTCGTCCTTGGGATGGACTGGCTTGGGAGTTTCTATGCCACGATCGATTGTCGGAGGAAGAAGGTGGTGTTCGAGATTCCAGGCCATCCGGTGTTCGAGTTCAGTCGTGGCAGCAGTTCGCTTAGTCCGGTCAGGTTTCAGGCCAAGCCAGTGGAGATTGTTGCTATACAGATGGAGCAGTGTAGACCAGCGGTGGTGCGTGAATTCGACGATGTCTTCCCCGAGGAGATGTCAGGATTGCCGCCCGATCGAGCTCTCGAGTTTTTGATCGATCTTATTCCAGGAGCGCAGCCTATCTCGAAGGCGCCCTATCGCATGGCACCAGCAGAATTGGAAGAATTGCGGAAGCAGCTGGACGAACTTCTTCAGAAGGGTTACATTCATCCCAGTGTGTCTCCGTGGGGAGCACCAACATGTTCGCGTCGCATGTGTGTGGACTACCGGGAGTTGAATGCGGTGATCGTCAAGAATCGATATCCGTTGTCTCGTATAGATGACATCTTTGATCAGCTTGGAGGATCGAGGGTATTCTCTAAGTTGGATCTGAGGAGCGGTTATCATCAGCTGAAGGTGAGGAAGGAAGATGTTCCGAAGACAGCATTCAGGACTAAGTATAGACACTACGAGTTCGTGGTTATGCCTTTCGGTGTAACCAACGCACCCGCCATATTTATGAATCTGATGAATCTGATCTTCTATGACTTTTTAGACAAGTTTGTCATTATCTTCATTGATGACATTCTGATCTACTCAAAGTCAGAGGAGGAGCATGCATCGCAGTTGAGGACAGTGTTGGAGATCTTGAGGAAGCATCGGTTGTATGCTAAGTAATCCAAGTGCGAGTTTTGGCTGGACAGAGTTGCTTTTCTCGGGCATGTGGTGTCAGGAGATGGTATTTCGGTGGACCCCGAGAAGATCAAGGCTATCAGGGAGTGGCCTGTTCCGTAGTCAGCGTCTGAGATCCAGAGTTTCCTTGGGCTTGCAGGTTATTATCGGCGGTTCATTAGGGACTTCTTCCGTATTGCTGAGCCGATGACCAGACTGACGCGGAAGGATGTACCATTTGTTTGGTCTGATGATTGTGGGGAGGTTTTTGATGTTCTGAAGGAGAGGTTGACGACTGCCCCTGTTCTTGCTGTGCCTGATCGGAGTGGAGGATTCGAGATCTTTTGCGATGCTTCTGGCAAGGGTCTCGGTTGTATATTGCATCAGCATGGGCACGTGGTAGCGTATGCTTCATGTCAGCTTAAGACCCATGAGAAGAATTACCCGACGCACGACTTGGAGCTGGCAGCAGTCGTGTTTGCGCTGAAGATTTGGAGGCACTTCCTAATGAGTGAGAGGGTGAAGATCTTCACCGATCACAAAAGCCTGAAGTACATTTTTACTCAGAAGGAGCTCAACATGCGACATCGTCAGTGGTTGGAGCTCATGGCAGATTATGAGATCGATCTGCAGTATCACCCTGGCAAGGTGAATGTGGTTCTGGATGCGCTGAGTAGGCTTTCGGCAGTGATGATGTTGACTTCGCAGTGGAGATTGCAGTAGGATTTTTGCGAGTCTGGTATTGAGATTGTTCTTCCTGGAGAGGCCTCTTCGTTGATGTGTATGCAGATACAGTCGACGATCGTGGATAGGATCAAGGCTGGACAGGCTGGAGATGCTAAGTTGGTGAAGATTCGGGAGCAGGTGGAAGCCGGTCTGCGGACTGACTTCTTTATTCATGAGGATGGTTCGTTGAGATTTGGAGCCAGGTTGTGTGTGCCAGCTGGAGACATCAGAGAGGAGGTGTTGGTTGAGGCACACAGTTCGCCGTATTCTGTGCATCCTGGTGGGACCAAGATGTATAAGGATCTCCGTCTGAACTATTGGTGGCATGGTATGAAGAGGAGTGTGGCTCAGAGTGTAGCCAAGTGTGTAGTTTGCCAACAGGTAAAGGCGGAGCAGCAGCGTACGGCAGGGTTGCTACAACCGCTTCCGATTCCGGAGTGGAAGTGGCAACACATCACTATGGACTTTGTGACTGGACTGCCTCGGAGTCCGAAGCAGAATGACGCGATTTGGGTGATCGTAGATCGATTAACCAAATCCACGCACTTTATTCCTTTCCGAGTAGGACAGTCTACGGAGACGCTAGCGAGAAGATATATGGAGGTAAATCTTTTACCCTCCATTTTTATTTCTTTTCCTAGTTTAGATAGTGATGTAACGTGAATCGTGCAGGAGATCATACGACTTCACGGAGTCCCCGTGAGTATCATGTCAGACAGAGACACGAGATTCACATCTCAGTTCTGGCAGAGTCTGTAGAAGAGTTTGGTTACGAGTTTAAGTTTCAGCACGGCGTACCATCCGCAGACAGATGGCCAGTCCGAGAGGACGATTAAGATCTTGGAGGACATGCTGAGGGCGTGCATGTTGGACTTCAAGGGATCTTAGGAGGATCATCTCCATCATGTTGAGTTTGCCTACAATAACAGCTACCATGCGAGTATTGGCATGACACCTTTCACCGCGCTATATGGGAAGAAATGTCGATAACCACTGAGCTGGGATGACATTGGAGATCGGGAGCTGTTAGGACCTGAGATGATCGCGGAGGCAGTGGATGTTGTGAGGAACATACGAGAGAAGCTGAGGATTGCTCAGGACCGTTTCAAGCATTGGGCTGATGATAAACGGCGTCCTTTGGAGTTTCAGCCAGGTGACCATGTGTTCCTGAAGATTTCCCCGAATCGAGGAGTGATTCGCTTTGGAAAACGAGGGAAGCTGAGCCCGAGATACATTGGACCGTTTGACATTCTGGAGAGAGTTGGCGAGGTAGCCTACCGCTTAGCCTTGCCACCATCTTTGGAAGGAGTTCACGATGTCTTCCATGTGTCGCAGCTTCGTCGGTACATCAGCGATCCATCTCAAGCTGTGGATTTCTCGGAGATCACCGTTCGCCCCGATCTAACGTATGACCAGCAGCCAGTGCAGATTTTGGACAGGCGTCAGAAGTCACTCCGGAACAAGACAGTCGATCTTGTTAGGGTGATGTGGCGACACGGCTCGCCAGGAGAGTCTACTTGGGGGAGAGAAGATGAGATGAGAGAGCGATACCCACTTTTGTTCCCTGACACGTGAGTGTTAGGAAATTCCGAGGGAGGAATTTTTCTTAAGGTGGGTAGGATGTAACGACTGGTTTTTATCTATGTTTTGGCTATTATATATATATTATGGTTGTTCTCTTCCTTGCGTGTTTTCCCTGTTGGACGTTCTTCTTAACGTCCATATCTTAGAGCTAGGTTGATCTTAGAAGCCATAGGAACCTTCCCGAAGCTTCGCGCTTCAATTCGAGACTTTTCGTGCATCTTAGTTGGTTCAAGAAGGAGAACCAACCGACTAGATTGCAATCTAGTCGGTCGGTAACTCTTCAGGAACCGACTAGTTCACCTTGATTATTTCAGCTGAGTTACTGTTTACACTTAGTCAGTCTAAGCACATTCACCGAACGACTAGTTCCCAAACTAGTCAGTTAACACTTGTTCTCAGACCGACTAACTCTGAGATCTTTCTGACAGCCGAGTTACTGTTTACCGTTAGTCAGTCAAAGAACCACTATCGACCGACTAGTTGATAAACTAGTCTGTTAGAGTTTCTTCTCAAACCGACTAACTCTCAGTACCTATTGTCTTTCATATTTTGCCCTTAGTCGGTCAATGAACATTCACCGACCGACTAGTTCCCAAACTAGTCGGTTGACGGACCTTCATAGACCGACTAGATCTGTCTACCCTGTGTCGACCCTGTTCACTGTTTGCCTTTTAGTCGGTCTCAGTTGGACGACCGACCGACTAGTTCCCAAACTAGTCGGTCAACCACTCTTCACTGACCGACTAATCTACCCAGAAACCCTATGTTAAGTTGTAGCCGCCGCTTTTATTTCTATTTAAACCCTATACGTTTTCACTTCTCCTCTCACTTTTGCTATCCGATTTTCTTTCCCAATCATCCCCCAACCTTCCTCCTACCCTTCCTCATCCTCCCGTGCTCCCTCTCACCCTCCATTGTGCCGGCAACCACCCTATAAGCCGCCGACGAACCCTAAAACCCCCAAATTCTCTTTTGCTCCAGTTTTTCCCCTACAATCTCCATTCTCCAGATCTGTTGTATCTCAGCCGCGAGGAGTTCTCTTCAACCGTAGTTCCCGGGATCGCTTCTTCCGTTGCCGTGCTAGATCAGATTTGGCGACAGCAATCCCGAGAATGTCGATATCCTCTCCTACCTGCAGATTCGTAGGTGTCTTGGATCGTGGTTCTTCCGCTTCATAAACGGTTAGTAACCTGTCCTTAATCAACTTGTAACCCACACTATAATTTAGAAAACCTAATAAAAATGGATTGCTAGACGTTGTAGGATTCCAATACAAATCCGGATTAGAACATCAAATTCTGATTTTCTGTTTTGCCATAACAGTGACCCATCCACGTAGAATAGCGGACTCTCGTCGACCGTCATCACCGGAACCAGGCAAGTGAAACTTGCCAACCTTGTTTTAGGCCATGCTTTAGGCCATTTCCTTGCTTTTAGCATGAAAGAGACTAGACCGTGAAATGATAGTGGTCTAGGCGCAATTTCCAACTTCTAGCTTGACAACGAAGCTAGATTTGCCTTTTGTCATGTCATGTCATGCATTTGCCTGTCACGTTTACTTTCTTTAACGGTACGCATTTTAATTGAATATCTGCCATGCATTTGCATTCTTACATGCCATTTGATTTGTATGTTGCATCGTAGCACACGCTACAAAATCCTTGTACAATCCGTGTTTCCGGCTAGGCACCTGCTATGCGGGCATAACCCTACGCCATACTTGTTAAAACACTTCCTGGCTCGTGATCCAGAAGCGAGCATTCCGTGTTCGGGTGTAAGGCCCTGGCTCGATACACATGGAGGGGTAGGGATAAACGGTCACTTGAGCGTAAGAGTTGGCCCGTACAACCTCTCTAGCCAAAGGGCGGAATCTCTGTGCACGACGTGCTTACTATACTTGTACTTGTCCTTGTGAATGAATATTTGTTTCCTTGTCATGTCCATGTTTCCATGTCATGTTTACTCCTTGCCATGTCATACTTGTTGTTTTTACTTATTTGCTGCACATCTTATATATATGTCATGTCATGCATACTTTAGAATTGCTAGGTTGCTTTTACCTTTCTTTAGTTTCCTTGCACAAAGTCTTGTAGACTTTGCTGACATGTGCCCCTTCTCTTTGGGTGTCGCATGTTAGTTTTCGAGCCAAAGTCCGCAGTTGAGGGCGAGGAGTTCGTGGAGTTTGAGCCTGATTCCGTGGCTGACATGGAGTACGAGGACACCGGTGACTAGTCCTAGTGTTCCTTCGTCGTTTTTCCTTATAAGTCTGTTGTTAGCTTGTCGGTGAGTAGCACCATCTTTTATTAGTTGTTTCTTTGTTGGCCATGCTGGGCCTTTCTTTTGGACTTTTGTTAGCCTGGTGGCTTATCTGGTTGTTGAACAATTTTTATTGGACGTTGAAATGAATAATTTATTTATTTGCCTCTTTCTATTATTGTTATCTGTGTTCTGTGTCACATTACAGGGATCTGCGTGATATTCCAGACGCTTTACAGGCTGGAGCCACACAGCTCCTCGCCTGAGCGGGCCTCTGTTGGGGAATTGGCGTCCCTTAGGGCACAAAAACTCTAGTCCCGTCCTAAGTCGGACGGAACATAGACACAAAAATTATTTGCAGCGGAAGAAAAACTAGTTAATCTAAATTAACATGCAGTTAAAACAATTTTAACTTAGCCCTAAGGTCCAAGACCCTATGCCAAGATCTATGCCGACTTGGGATGGATCTGACCATCCCAAGAAGGATCTAGCCTACTGCGATTAAACTAAACTAATGCTAAAAATACTTTAACCACATACCCGGAATCTCAGCCCTGGAGCAGGCGAGATTTTCCGCGCCGTCTTCCGAGCTGCTCCCGTCCCACGCCGAGCCGCTCCTTGAACCGCTCCCCGAACCGCTCCTCGAACCGCTCCGCATCCCGAGGCGATCAATCCCCGTGCCGCCGAGCCAACCACGCGCCGAAGAAAGTTTCACGCGAGTGAAACCTCCGCCAAGATTTCAGATCCAGAATCCGAACTACTTTGTGGCTTTGCTAGAGCCCGCAGGAGTAAGGCAGAAATTTAGGGAGAAGAGAAATATTAATTTAAGCTTAGATCCGAGCGTGCTCCAACATTTACAAGAGCCGCTCAGATCTAGAGCTTGGGACGAGTTTTGAGAAAGGGGGGAGACCCCTATTTATATAGGCGGCGGACTCTCCCCATTTCTCAAAATCCGATGTGGGACTAAATATTTGGGTTAGTTAAAATCAAGTTAGTTTGCACTTCACAAAGTGCAAACTTCCGTGAATTTTAAATCACTCACCGTTGAGCTTCAGGATCGATACAACCTATCAATACGACAAGCGTTC
This sequence comes from Scilla litardierei, assembly GCA_030789695.1. Classification (NCBI taxonomy): domain Eukaryota; kingdom Viridiplantae; phylum Streptophyta; class Magnoliopsida; order Asparagales; family Asparagaceae; genus Scilla; species Scilla litardierei. The sequence goes on from CM061142.1 coordinate 127,003,724, forward strand.
AACGGTGAACGCATAGGAAAAAACCGTTCGTCAATCGGAGGTCGTTTGACCCTCCAATTGACCGTTCAAAGATCAGCCAAACACACCCAAAACACAAAACTGCAGCCGTCACAAAATACACGCTGCCCTAGGCAGCGTGTGGCGCCACCACCATCAGGCCACGTGCAGCGCATGCGCCTCGAGGCGCGTGCACTGCACGCGCCTCAGCGCGCGCACAGTGCGCGCGCTGGGCGCGTGCAAGGCACGCGGCGCGTGCCTTGCACGCGCCCTGCGTGCACTGTGGGGCGGGGCGGGGCCCGCCTACATGATTGCGGGCGGGCCCCGCCCGTGAAGACTGCGGGCGCAAATGCGCCCGCTTTTTCTGCTGTCTGGCCCATCTGCCTCTTGGGCTGATGTCTACATGGGCTTTTACTGTTTTGGCCATAACTTTTGCGTTTGGTGTCCGATTTGGACGCCGTTCGAACCTGGGTCTAGACCGGGACATTCCCGTCTTACCCGTGAACTTTTCCTTGTGTTTATATTATTAAATATTGTATTAAACAATTTAATACACATTTAATCGCTTTTGCATCAAATGCAAAATAGTCTCTATCTAAGCTTAAATTACCACATTGCATCAAATGCAATTATCTCTTCTTTTGCATCAAATGCAAATATTCTCCCTAACTAATTTCTACCTATTACTAGACGAAGCGTTACACTCTGTGTGAGACCCTACAGCCTGACCCTTACAACAGGTTAGGCTCGAAGCCCTATACGGCAGTGACCACGAGCAGTGGTTGCCGTCCCTGCTTCAGGAATCATCATTATGTGGTTAACTCATTGACATGAGTATTGTCGGGACCACCTGACTGTTTCCGTGATGATTTCCGCAGTTATAGTCTCTTCGTCTTAAATATGTCGTGTAGATCAAGTCTGGGGTACGGTCAAACTGTCAACCCCAATAACTTGACTCCGGTTAGTTTCTATCGATCTTTAGTTAACTAATGTTGGACTTCTTCCAACATACTCTGCGCAGAGTTTTTACTAAAGACCGAACTAACTCTACGACACTAACTCCCATTGACCGGGAGAGACGAATCCTCTCTTGGTCATTACTCGCCTCGTACGTTTCAAGTGACACCCAATCAAAAGACCTCTCGACAGGCCTTGCCTCGAAGCTAGGTCAGTTGATATAAGTGGCACCGTTCACGCACAGGTTTGTCAAAATGACCTCAAGTCAAAAGACCAACTATCCTAGCATCACTCAGAGTTATCACTGACAGATTGGTCAATGTAACCATATGATAACTCTAGTGGATCGTTCAGTGAACTCATTCTAATGAGCACCTGTGTCTCGTCTTCGACTTCGCCAAGTCAAGCGATCATAAGATCATCGCCACCGCTAAACGGTGAAGACTAAGACACAATGGTCTATCCGATGTTTCGATATCCTTGTCTCGAAACATCTACGACCACGAACCATTTTAGACTTATGCTACAGACGGTCAAACGTTTCTCCATGATCAATATACTCATCTTGATACCCGTTTGACCTTGCATAAAGTCTCAGGACTTTACCTAAGTCGATATCTAATTATAAAATAACTTAGATAAATTATTACCAAACAGCTTACTGTTATTTCGAACAAGATGTTTGTGCTATTCACACAGGAATAAATGGCCTTGAGGGCATCATATTCCTAGATCTCCCACTTGCACTCAGGCCCATTTATCTCGATATCTAATATCGTTTTTACACATAAGTTTTCCCGACTTCATGTGATAGAGCCTTCGTGAGTGGATCTACTAAAACCGTCTACACTATAGACTTAAGGGTTTTCTATGTTTATGTTAGACCAACCTTTTGAATCTTATTCAAATAATTCACTTGGTCTATCGGAATCTATAATATTTTATTTCCCCGGATCTTATCCAGTTCATCGTACCTTACGATAATAATTTTAAATTAGTTATTGGTCATTTCAAATGGCTCATAACTATTCTTGATAAAGTATCAAACCTTTTGATTACTTTGTCAAAATGTATGTTCCATCTCTTTGATGTCTCGCATGTAATTTACACGCTCCCACTGACCTTGAAAACTATCTGGCTAATTCGTATAAGTTGGTTTGTCTAAATCATATTTAGAAAAACGAACTTATAAATGAATGCGCAAATTTTCATGGTCAACTTAAGCGTTTTACATCGGCTTTGGTCCGAGTAGATCTGTACACATCTGTTGGCGAAACCGGTTTCATCATAATCAGTTTTAAAGAAATTAGGATGAAAACCGTTCCCGTCCAACATTATTGTACTTCACTATTTTCTTTTCTGCACCAATCTTTCAACTTAAAGATTTACTTGCAGAAAGTGAGGAAACATTTTCCTTGGGCACGTAAACTAAATTCTCAAATTTATTTACGCACACGGACCTGCATCAAGTTTTAAATCGGAGTTATTACTCCGAATTTCATCCTAGAAGTTGACTAAGTCATCATCAGTTATGATGTCTAACTCGACAATCCGTCTCAGGAGATTCGAGTAATTATACAACTTCCTTACGATTGATTTATTGAATATATTATTGATAATGTCCTTATAGAACATTATCAAAACCTAGGCATTACTATCTGGGACTTAACCCAGAGGGAGGAGTTAACTCAGAGTCACTTACAATGGATCACACTAAATCTAATTAAGTGTGATTCATACCTTTTAACACACCGATGTGTTAACAGACTTGATCTGTGAGAAAATCACATTTTCTTTTAATTACACAAGATTTTATTTAGCTAAGTATTTGACCATTCGATCTAATCGAATCAGTTTAATACTTTCGTCATTTCGTTCTTTATTTTATCAGACTTGTGTTTCATCAAGAACACGTGTCTTAGTAAAATATACGAATAACTTATTTTGTTAAAAATAGACTCGGGTACATCAGTATGTACGAGACTGAGTTCGACAACTCATTCTCCCACTGTCTTACAGCTGGGTTTCGGCCATTGTATCTAAGAGGCTAAGACTCACAAGTGTCCGTAGACTTCATAATACGAGAGGTCAGACCCCTCTTTATGTGACTTGTGAAGCTTAATCTCTTGATACGGCCTAGTCTAATTTTACCATATAAGTTTGCTACTATCTTGTGTATTAACATTTAATATATAAATAGTTATTTACAAATTACTTAACACAAAACATTACTTCAGAAGCAATGTGACGACATTCGTCAAAATGTGTTAAACGTCTTTTGTATAACAATTTATTCTGAAATCGTGACATCAAAATATGTCACATTTTCATTTCCTCCTACTTATGCCTTTACTAATGATAAATTAAACTAACTTTCTCAATTGACTCTCCGAAGTGCCTTCTTCCTTTTTCTAAATCACATTTAGATATTAACATAAATAAATAGATCTGCAAGCAACTTATGTATCCAAACGCTTGAGCTTTGCAATCTTGAGTGTAGCTCAAGAAGTTGCTTGTCTCAAGATCCGGTTGGGATACATAGTCTTGCATCGCTCATGCACTCGTATTCGTCTCAAACGGTTTGATCGAATTTTCGAACTTTGCGGATCAAAATTGTTTGTCCATACAACCTTGAGGGTAGCTCGACAAGTTGTAGGGAGAAACATACTTTGAATGTCCTATATGTTCAAGCTGCCTCATATAGAGACGAGTGACATGTAGCTTTAATTTATTTGTTGGACCCAAAACTTAATGAAATCATATTTCTTAAGTCTGTTCTTTAGAAGGTCATTTAATGTCAACGAGAATATAGTTTAATTTCATCAATTAGAACTTAACTTGATATTCAATTAATCAACTTATTGACCAGTTAACTTATTAAAATATTATATTTTAATTCCTACGGGAAACATAGTCTTGCCCTAGTTTTAGCATATGTTCAATATTAAATATAGGTAGATTGGCTTTTATCTATCTATATCCTCCCACTAATTTTACGAACGTTTTAAAGCTTAATAACGAACGATTTAATCGAATTAAAATTAATGGGTTAGAGTTCCAATCACCTTGAGTCTAAACAACCTTGAGTGTAGCTCAACAAGTTGATTGACTCTGCGATCGGAAGATGACTCTTCATCGATCATATCAGATATGACTCTCTTAATCGGTTATTGCCCCTATCCATTCGTGATCATGAGTGTGCTCATCCAAATCACCATGTCTAGTCTAGTCGGACCCTTATTTTCATGTCTAGCCTGACTTGCCCCTCAGCTCGGTGTATGCACGACACGTCGGTTTGGGTCAGGTCTTAGACTACATCTAGGCAGACCACATCCTTGACTAAACTTGCGCCGCCGCTCGGTGTATTCACGACAACGTCGGTTTGGGTCAAGTCAAGATGTCATCTTATGTATTTAAGAAGTTGGTTTCTACAAGGTTGCCATGTCACAGCTTGAGTGTATCTCAACAACTGTAACACGGGCCCTATAGTTGCTAACCCCTAAAACAAGGAGGGCTACGGCTAATCTTGAAAAAGATCATTAACGTATTTGACTTAGATATAGTCCAGGGTGTCATATAATCATGATTTGCGACATTGCGGTCCAGCGGAACTCAGCCAGGGAATTGACTAAGCCAGGATCACTACCCCTTAGACTAGCAAGGGTTGACCCAGAACTCTTAGCCAAGCACATTGACTGGATCATGGTCCATTGAATGAAGCTTGTCATTTTTGTATGTATGCCATAGACTAAACAGCTTTTATTAACAACTAATTAATCATATCAACTAGTTGAATCCTTAAATTCAAAATTTTTAGGATTTGTTTAATAACTTTTATTAAGTCCTTATCAACTATAAGGTTCACGTGCTACCCTAATCATTATCAGGATTTTAATAAATTTTATTAACAACTCTAGAAGCGAAGTCCTTTAATGAAAATTAATTATAACGATTAGAATTGAAAATTCATTTAAAGGACGACCCTAATCAGGAATTAGGTCTTAATATTGTTGTTAATGATTTATTAAAACATATCATGCCATTAAAATTCAAGTAATAAATTTTAATCATTTTTAATGGCTAACCTAAAAGGTTGTCTTGTGTTATCAAATAAGGGACAAGATTAACAAGCCATTAAAATAAAGCTACACTAATTTATCGCATAAAGATAGTGCACAACTATTTAACATTTAAATATTCTAAGTTTATCGCATAAACAATTTTAGATTTTTAAAATCAGTTTTAAAAATATCTTATAAATTTAAAACATTACTTTTTAAAAAAAATTTCATGTTCAAAATTTTATCATATACAATTTTTAAACATTAAACATTTTAAACTTATCGCATAAATTTAAAGCCTTAAAATCAATTTTAAAATTTATCACATAAATTTAAAAACATCATTTTAAAATTTCCATGCTTAAAAAAAATTTATCATATAAAAAATTTAAGGCATCCAAAATAATTTTAAACTTTTAAAGATTTAAAATTAGTTTTAAAATTATCACATAAATTTTAAAACGTCATTTTAAAATTTCCATGTTCAAAAATATCAAAAAAAAATATTTTTTTTATTGAACATCTAAAACATTTTTAAAATTTTATCTCATAACTTTAAAAATATTTGAAAAGCATTTAAAAGCATTAACAAGTTTAATGAAATCGCAGTACCTAGATCGACTACGCAAACCTAGGCTCTGATATCACTGTTGGGGAATTGGCGTCCCTTAGGGCACAAAAACTCTAGTCCCGTCCTAAGTCGGACGGAACATAGACACAAAAATTATTTGCAGCGGAAGAAAAACTAGTTAATCTAAATTAACATGCAGTTAAAACAATTTTAACTTAGCCCTAAGGTCCAAGACCCTATGCCAAGATCTATGCCGACTTGGGATGGATCTGACCATCCCAAGAAGGATCTAGCCTACTGCGATTAAACTAAACTAATGCTAAAAATACTTTAACCACATACCCGGAATCTCAGCCCTGGAGCAGGCGAGATGTTCCGCGCCGTCTTCCGAGCTGCTCCCGTCCCACGCCGAGCCGCTCCTTGAACCGCTCCCCGAACCGCTCCTCGAACCGCTCCGCATCCCGAGGCGATCAATCCCCGTGCCGCTGAGCCAACCACGCGCCGAAGAAAGTTTCACGCGAGTGAAACCTCCGCCAAGATTTCAGATCCAGAATCCGAACTCCTTTGTGGCTTTGCTAGAGCCCGCAGGAGTAAGGCAGAAATTTAGGGAGAAGAGAAATATTAATTTAAGCTTAGATCCGAGCGTGCTCCAACATTTACGAGAGCCGCTCAGATCTAGAGCTTGGGACGAGTTTTGAGAAAGGGGGGAGACCCCTATTTATATAGGCGGCGGACTCTCCCCATTTTTCAAAATCCGATGTGGGACTAAATATTTGGGTTAGTTAAAATCAAGTTAGTTTGCACTTCACAAAGTGCAAACTTCCGTGAATTTTAACTCACTCACCGTTGAGCTTCAGGATCGATACAACCTATCAATACGACAAGCGTTCAACGGTGAACGCATAGGAAAAAACCGTTCGTCAATCGGAGGTCGTTTGACCCTCCAATTGACCGTTCAAAGATCAGCCAAACACACCCAAAACACAAAACTGCAGCCGTCACAAAATACACGCTGCCCTAGGCAGCGTGTGGCGCCACCACCATCAGGCCACGTGCAGCGCACGCGCCTCGAGGCGCGTGCACTGCACGCGCCTCAGCGCGCGTACAGTGCGTGCGCTGGGCGCGTGCAAGGCATGCGGCGCGTGCCTTGCACGCGCCCTGCGTGCACTGTGGGGCGGGGCGGGGCCCCGCCTGCATGATTGCGGGCGGGCCCCGCCCGTGAAGACTGCGGGCGCAAATGCGCCTGCTTTTTCTGCTGTCCGGCCCATCTGCCTCTTGGGCTGATGTCTACATGGGCTTTTACTGTTTTGGCCATAACTTTTGCGTTTGGTGTCCGATTTGGACGCCGTTTGAACCTGGGTCTAGACCGGGACATTCCCGTCTTACCCGTGAACTTTTCCTTGTGTTTATATTATTAAATATTGTATTAAACAATTTAATACACATTTAATCGCTTTTGCATCAAATGCAAAATAGTCCCTATCTAAGCTTAAATTACCACATTGCATCAAATGCAATTATGTCTTCTTTTGCATCAAATGCAAATATTCTCCCTAAATAATTTCTACCTATTACTAGACGAAGCGTTACACTCTGTGTGAGACCCTACAGCCTGACCCTTACAACAGGTTGGGCTCGAAGCCCTATACGGCAGTGACCACGAGCAGTGGTTGCCGTCCCTGCTTCAGGAATCATCATTATGTGGTTAACTCATTGACATGAGTATTGTCGGGACCACCTGACTGTTTCCGTGATGATTTCTGCAGTTATAGTATCTTCGTCTTAAATATGTCGTGTAGATCAAGTCTGGGTTACGGTCAAAATGTCAACCCCAATAACTTGACTCCGGTTAGTTTCTATCGATCTTTAGTTAACTAATGTTGGACTTGTTCCAACATACTCTGCGCAGAGTTTTTAATAAAGACCGATCTAATTCTACGACACTAACTCCCATTGACCGGGAGAGACGAATCCTCTCTTGGTCATTACTCGCCTCGTACGTTTCAAGTGACACCCAATCAAAAGACCTCTCGACAGGCCTTGCCTCGAAGCTAGGTCAGTTGATATAAGTGGCACCGTTCACGCACAGGTTTGTCAAAATGACCTCAAGTCAAAAGACCAACTATCCTATCATCACTCAGAGTTATCACTGACAGATTGGTCAATGTAACCATATGATAACTCTAGTGGATCGTTCAGAACTCATTCTAATGAGCACCTGTGTCTCGTCTTCGACTTCGCCAAGTCAAGCGATCATGAGATCATCGCCACCGCTAAACGGTGAAGACTAAGACACAATGGTCTATCCGATGTTTCGATATCCTTGTCTCGAAACATCTACGACCACGAACCATTTTAGACTTATGCTACAGACGGTCAAACATTTCTCCATGATCAAGATACTCATCTTGATACCCGTTTGACCTTGCATAAAGTCTCAGGACTTTACCTAAGTCGATATCTAATTATAAAATAACTTAGATAAATTATTACCAAACAGCTTACTGTTATTTCGAACAAGATGTTTGTGCTATTCACACAGGAATAAATGGCCTTGAGGGCATCATATTCCTACAGCCTCGTCATGCCTCGCCTCCATTTTAGGGAAGCAGGTCGTGACATGTCTGATACTCCACAATGGTCGATCGACGACTCAGATCGACCCACATCAGATGTAGCAGAAGGCGGACTCCTGGTCGTCGATGGTGTAGTTGATGGCTCAAGCTCAGTTGGTGGAGATAGCTCGTCTCCAAGGGTCGTTTAGTCGAAGGATTCTATTGCAGTATCGAGGTTGAGGCGTGAGATATGAAAACCTGCGAGGTACTCGGAGTTGGTCTCATTTGCCTTTCCCGTAGTATGTATCGATGTTCCCAACTCGTTCGGTGAGGTGGAGAAATCCGAAGACTCGAAGCGGTGCAGAAGTGCGATGGACGAAGAGTAGGGATGGCAGTAATGGCCTGACCCGCCCGGCCCGACTTGGCCCAACACGGTTTTGCCCCGGCCCGGCCGGCCCGTAGCCGAGTCTGGGCAAGCTTGGGCTTTGTATGCCACCCGGCCCGCCCCGCCCCGCCCCGCCCTGATAAAGTATAGAGGTTCTAAAAAACATTACTATTTTGATGCAGACCATGCAGTCAGCGAATAACCCATAACTTATACTCTATTCCACGGTTCTCCTAATTGGGCCAATTCCCAATTCCAAATTACCAAATAAATCAAAATTCTCCCAATTCACAAATAAAATTTTTATTTGGAATTCATATGGATGGCACTAATGACCTGACCCGACCGGCCCGACCCGGTTTTGGTAAGAAAGAACCCGCCCCACCGGCCCGCGACCCGCCCCGCCCCGGCCTGTAGATGAGTCGGGGCAAGATTGGGTAGTTAAATACCCGCCCTGCCCCGCAATATTTCCATTCCTAACGAAGAGATGGAATCACTGGAGAAGAACGACACTTGGGTCTCGTGGAGCTTCCGAAGGGCAAGAAGACAATTGGGTGTAAATGGGTCTACACCAAGAAGCCAGGAGTCGAATCAGGAGATATTCGTTACAAAGCTCACCTCATAGCAAAGGGCTTCGCACAGAGAGAAGGTATCGATTACAATGAAGTATTCTCTCATGTGGTAAAGCATTGCTCGATTCGGATCCTGTTGGCATTGGTTGCACAGTTCGACCTCAAACTGGTGCAACTGGATGTCAAGATGGCATTCTTGCATGGAGAGCTCGAAGAGGAGATCTATATGGCTCAGCCCGATGGCTATGGGATTGATGACGGTCGTGCATATCGATTGAAGAAGTCGCTCTACGGGTTGAAGAAATCACCACCGCAGTGGTATAAGCGTTTTGAACACTTTATGACGGATGATCAAGGGTATGTTCGCAGTCCCTATGATCATTGCGTGTTCTATCAGAAGTTGGTTGACTGGTCCTTTATCGACCTCTTGCTTTATGTCGATGATATGCTCATAGCTTCATCGAATAAAGAGGAGATTCGGAGATAGAAGTCTCAATTGAGTTCTGCATTTGAGATGAAGGATCTGGACGAGGCATAGAGGATTCTTGAGATGGAGATGACAAGAGATCGAAGTGTATAAGGGACCCTGCGGGGCTACACACACTAAGGGGGTGAATAATGTAATGGCAAGCAAAGTGCTTAATTAAAAGTTACTGAAATTAAAGCATAATAAGCAGCGGAAAATAAATAGAGTGCTCAACAACAACAATCGCTAACACAAGGATTTTACCCTGGTTTTCCAAAACTTGGGTACGTCCAGCAACACAAATATTCACTATAATTTCCACAAAGAGAAGTGAATACAATCTCACACAGAGATACCTCACACAGAGGATTTTGGATTCCCACAAAGAGATATCCTTGCTCTCTCACAGAGAGACTCGTGCTTCCACACAGAGAGACTTTGTCCCATACAGAGACATAAAATCCCACACAGAGAGTAGCTCTCACAAAGAGAGTAACTAATTTCCACATAGGGAATTAGAGGTTTCACAAAAGATGAAACGAAATAACACTTACCTATGCCTTGATATGATCTTACCAATGTGAAGAAGAAGGCATGCAAGGGAAAATCAAGTGCTTGAGATGAGGCTTTGATTGCACTTAATGATCTTTTCTCTCTTCTAGGAATGAATCCTAACACTTCTCACTTGAGTGTATGAAATGAAGAGAAGAAAGATGATCTCCAAGAAAGGAATGAGAATTAGATCCCATGGAGAATTTCCCTATGAGCTAGCTCCAATACATGAAGAGAAATGTGCTCATGAGAGGGAAATGAAAGAGATCAGGAGTGGCTATTGATTCTCAAAAATATTCAATATCAACCAAGAGTTCTAAATGAACTAAGCCATCTCCTATAAATAGGAAGCCAAGAAGAACCCATAAAACCAGCCAAAACCCCAAAGGGAAGAAATCTGCAACGGCTAGATTTTGGCAGTTTACGGCACATACAGTCGACTGATGAACAACGGACATTCGACTGTTCAATGGATATAAAAATCCCAACGGCTATATTATGAGCCAGGATAGGCGACTGTGGAAGACTACACATGCGACTGTAAATAAACATGCGACTGTAAATGCTTCATCACTCGACTGACTTGCATATTGGGATGAAGCCCAAAAAATGCAAGTTGCGCACAGACGACTATTGAGCAATTCACAGGTGACTTTAAAATAGACATGTGACTGAATATCCTTCAGCAGGCGACTGCCACCTGGGATGGAAAGGAGTTGAGAAAATGCAACTTTCCCACTTACGCCTTTCAGACGACTTATGACCATTTCACAGGCGACTGTAAATATACATGCGACTGTAAATACTTCATCAGTCGACTGACTTACAAATTGGGATGAAGCCCAGAAAATGCAACTTGCGCACAGACGACTGTAGATCAATTTCCAGGCGACTGTAGAAACACAGACAACTGTAAATTGAACATCAGTTGATTGAGGCGAAAAGCTCAAGAAGAGTCAAGAAATAAGTTGAATTGAGCTGTGCATACCAGCCGATTGTAGAAGGCTGACCAGGCACCTGGATGACATCCAGTTGCCTGTCGTGCCTTCATCAGTCGACTATAGGAGAGCCAAAAACTCCAGTAAGAGTTTAAGGCAAGGTGAACCTAATGGAGTGGTATCTATGATAATCATAAGCTCACTAAGATGGTTAAATGCATATGCTTGAGAGTATGACCATCTATCAAGGCATTACAATAATCCTAGACTCAAAAAGAGAAATGCAAGTAATTGAAATTACATGGATTACATATTGCATCTCCTAGAGTCTAAGTCTTCAAGCTCACGATACCTTGATGCTCCCCAACATCATCCAAGCTTTGGTACCCCTTGATGAGCTTCCCTTCATCAAGCTCCAAGCTTTGGCATTGCTCCTCTAGATGTCCATCCATCATCATACTCCAAGCTTTATGCTATGTCTCATCAACATATAATCATTTAGATAAACTGAGACTAAAACATAAGATTGATTAGCACACTAACATAATGTATTGATCATCATCGAAACAACGTTAGTCTTGAACCCAAGAATTAACAAATTGGAGGTACAGTTCATCTTTCACAGAGTCTCTATCTGAAGTCTGTTATACAGAAGTTTGGCTGTGAGAAGATGAAGACCGTAATTACTCTGCTAGCACCTTACTTCAAGCTTAGTGCCAAGCAGTGTCCAGAGAACGAAGAGGAGAAGAAGCTAACGACTAGTGTACCGTATGCCAATGTAGTATGAGCCTGATGTATGCGATGGTATGTACTCGACCCGATCTATCACATGCTGTTAGCATGGTGAGTAGATACATGCACAACCCGAGAAGAGAGCACGGGCAAGCAGTGCAGTGGATCATGCGTTACATCAATGGCACAGTCGATGTCGGACTGACATACAGCCGAAGTGTTCATGGTCTGCACACTGTCGGGTATGTCGATTCTGACTATGCAGGCAACTTGGATGGGAGGCGATCAATGACTGGCTATGTCTTCACACTGTCTAGCGCTCCAATATGTTGGCGGAGTATCCTTCAGTCTACAGTGGCCTTGTCTACTACGGAGGCAGAGTATATGGCATTGACTGAAGCGGTAAAGGAGACGATATAGCTAATGGGTCTGATGGATTATCTGGGAGTCTACCAAGAGAGGTACAATGTCCACTATGATAGCCAGAGTGCAGTGTACTTGGCTAAGAATCAGGTCTTCCATGCTCGTACGAAGCATATCGATGTTCAATTCCACTTTGTCAGGGACTATATGGGAGAAGAAGACGATGACGTCAACTTGTTGAAGATCGAAACAAATGACAACCCGACAAATGACGCACCCGGAACCTACACCTAGATTCCGCCTAGCGGTGTCACAGTCGCTAGGCGTAGTATGACCCCTAGGTGTTAATTTCGGGCTCTATCCGCAAACGGATGGTATCAAGTTATAGTATAAAAGATGTCGGATCCCACAGGGATGGTGACAATGTATTTGGGGGTCTCAGCTTATTTTTATATCTTGGAGTGAGATAGCTGTCGGTTGGAAAAGTTTGGTTGTGGTGTTTGTTGTTGATTTGACAATAAAAAGAACTAGGGTTTAGGGATCACCGCTAAGACCGTTGAAGATCGATGTTGGAATAGGATCCTTACGTTGCATTAGGTTTAGGGGATTAATCTATCAATTCATACCACTCTCGTGGGTTAGAACTGTGAGGTACTTCGGTGGCTCTCATTGATGCAATGGTGGTAGCCGTCAATGTAGCGATATAGTTCGTAGGTGGATCCCCTCAAGGCACGAGCCGGTCATGGTCACAAGCCTTGGTTGGATCCACCGATTTCACTATTCAAATCCCTAGGATACCCCTTAGGCTCATCAATTCCACAGACTGTGGGTATGATCTCAGTGCGAGTTATCCTAGGGATCCGGTAGGATCGACCGAAATACTCCCCTTTATTCCTAATTCAAACTAGAGATCCATATCTACATCTCCCCCCTAAGATCTTAGGGCTAACCCATCAACCCTAGAAGAGACTACTCACTCATGGCGATTTTCACGAATAAAAATGCGGATTTTATAAGAGAAAACATCGTAGCAGATTAATCGAATAAAGATTGAATATCTTACGTGCCGAAGACGAAGAAGAATAGCAGTAAACAATGATCCGAAGAAATCCCAAAGATTCCAAAATGCAAATCACAATAGAGCTCCCAAAAAAATTCAATAATCTTCCCTAAACTAGGTTTAGATCTAACAAAATATTTCTAATGTCCTCCTCTCCCCAAAAAGTAATTCCCACAAAAGAATCCCCCCTCAATTCGCACAACCCAGATCCACACTTCACTCTCAAGCGCACATCAGACGGCCATGCAAACTTCCAAAAATAGCCTTCATTGTCACCGACCGAGTCAGTGACTCGATCGAGCAGGGGCGTGCTCGGTCGAGCAGCCCTCCTGCTCGGTCGAGCATGTCAATGAGTTGCACTTCTCCAAAAATTGCCACTTTGTCTGCTCGGCCTGAGTCAGCCTTGCTCGGTCGAGCAACCAACTGACTCGATGGCTGTGAGATCTGCTCGGCTCGAGCAGGAGGCTGATTGAGATTCGGGAATAAGAGTTGCTCGATCGAGCACCTTGAGTGCTCGGTCCGAGCGGCATGCATATCTACTCGGTTCTTTTTCGTGCATCTACTCGACCGAGCAGCTGATCTGCTCGGTTGAGTCGCCTGGGGAAGTATCTGCTGAAGCTCCTGCAGCTTCTCCTCTCTTCTTGCTCTCTCCTCCACTCCTCCCATGGCTTCCGAAACTTGGTGAACTCCTATTGAGTTTTGTCAACAGGCTCATGGGTGTGCCAGATCGTCCATATCCAAAATGGGTCCCAAATCGCTCCAAAATCCCTGAGAATCCATAAAACTCTACGAACTCAAATATAGCGTTAGAATTGCAATATCGTAGGAAAATACGGGATTTGAATGCGAATATGACATGAAATGCGATGTCATGATGCTATGAAAAGATGTAAAATATGGACACATCAAAATCCCCCAAGCTTACCTCTTACTCGTCCTCGATGAAGACGAATACCAAGTATGACGGGAGATAAACAAAAGAAAATAAAAAATAAAAGAGAATGGTAATGGGTGGAGGGTGCTGAGGTTGTTCAATCAGATCTCAAGCCTCAGCAGTGTATCACGATGCTTCTAATGGTAAAAGCACATGCTAATGGTATTTTCAAGTTTTACTAATCATATGTCTAGCATGCAAATAGAGACAAAAATAGGGATCTTCTAGAATAATGCCTTCAACTCATATCAATCTCATGCAATCTATAGAGTCTAGTATAAAAAGAGTTGGCAATGCACTTTTCAATCAATAGATACAAGTGGAGCATATAGAAACCACACCAGCATGCAATAAAGAATGGAAAGGAGTCATGCTATTCAAATATCCATTTCGAATCGTGAAAAATCTCCAAAACTAAAGTGTTTCGTAAAGTTCAAGCATTATCTAATCACCCCGCTGTGCACCGTCTCCACTCTAATGGTATACTCACTCATACGATTAATTGGTTCACCCCCCATGCTTAGCTCGAGGCGTCGCATCTAGGAATAGGATATGAAAGATTTTTTCTTATTTTCCCAAGTAATTGTGATAGCTTCTCATAAAGAAATATGAAACAATTTTATTTCTTTCTTTTCTTTCTTTTTCTTTTCTTTCACATTTTTTTGTTTAGAAGCTATATTTTTTATTTTGGGATTTTTGGGAAGTAAGATGCGGTAAGGGTAGCTGCGGGGGTGAAACCAACTGATATGTAGAGAATCATAAAGATATATGGAGAAGGAAAATTGTAAATCACTCGGTTCACTCATAAGAGGTGCACAACAATTCAATAAGATAATACTCTAACTAAACTCATAACTAGCTTGGATATTTTCGTTCATCTAGATGAATACTAAAAACACGCAGTAATAAGCATAATAACATCAAGCATGCAAACAGAAGTGAAAGAGATAGTAAGCGGATGCTCCAAGTGTTCTAATGATGCGTGAACCTAGGTGCATTACCCAACTTAGTGCATACTAGATACTATTTCATGCATTTGATTTTCAATTCATAACAGGCATTAAATCGGATAGATCAACAACAGAATATGCACGCATTAAGAAAGTAAAACTGAAACTACCTTAAATAGCATGTTATAAAATAATAAGAATCGTGAGTAACTGCTAAGGGCTACGAGAAGTATCATCATGCAGAACATCCTCAGCAAAAAGAAAAAGGGCGGAGAGAACAAGAAAATGGGAAAAGAGATGCATGCATGGCGAAAAGTAGAAAACGTGATGGGTCCCGCTGCTGTGGACCAGAAGATGTGGACGGTGTGAATATAGGACAAGGGCAGTAGTGAACTGGACTGTGGTGACCGACTCAGGTGTGGAAGAGGCAGGCTCTGCAGAAGCCTGGGAGCGTGGAGCACTGAGTGGTGCAGCGGTCGTCACTGGTGCTGGCTAGGGTGGGGGGCATGGGCAAGGATCACCGATGGTGGGACCCATGTCCTAAGTAAGTCACTAATTGAGGCTAGGTCTGCCTCGACTCGCGTATGATGTGTGGCTGTCGAGCAGACGAAGGTGTCGAAATCTTGCCTCAGTCAAGAAATTGAATCCTCTAACGCCATCAGACGAGAGTCTGTGGTACGCGAGCCGAGGGGAGGACGAGAACCGTGAGACATCACTCTCGTAAAGCGACCCTATGGAGATAGTCCATGGTGCCTGTGCTGGAAGGTCGGAGAGGGTGAGCTCGACGGGATCTCAGCAGTGGCTGAAGATAGAGCAGTCGTTGACAAAGAAGTGTTGACAGTAGTTGAGACGCTCTCTGTAAGGATGGCCACTGCTGGTGACGAAGTGGTGCCAGCGAGGGGAGTGTGGGATCCTAAAGAGATTGGCAGTGAAGCAATAAGGTCCCTAAGAGGTGGAAGGGTGGTGGATGGGTCATTATCAAGGAAGTCCAGAGCAGTAGGCTCCGGAGCAGACAAAATATTGGTGCCCTCAGGCACGGAGACAGAAGAGACAGCAACTGTGGCCTCGGGGCAAAAGGCGGTGACAGTCCCCGAGGTCTCTATGGTGGTGGAGGTGGTAGAGACAGAGGAGGAATAAGGCGTGCCTCCTGGTGGGGGTGGGTGTATAGGTGGAGCTGGAAGGGCGGCCACAAGGGCTGATAGGTCGTGCTTCTCATACTCGGTAGAGTGTGGCACTGGGTCATCGGCGACTGCCTCGATGGGAGCTTTCGGGGGCTCGAGTACGTGGAGTGCTGAAGGGGGGTGACCCTATCAATCATCCAACTCTGTTGGACAAGTGCAATGTGGGTGAGGTGAGGGGCAGGAAGCACGAGGTAGGGTGTATGGTGGGTGCCAACAAGGTATGTCCAGTGACGGTCTCCATAAGGTCTGATGATATGCATATGCTCAAGCACGCCTAGAGTCAAGCGAGTGAGGCCAGGAGGGGTCACTCGGTCATCACGAAGGTGGATATCTAACATCCGTGCAAAAATTGTAAAGAATCTATCGCAGCAGATGTCGGTGGAGTAGTGGGTGGTGGTGGTCTGCAGAAGGCGATGACACAACCAGTGGGCTGCGTCAGAGAGCATGAAAGGGCGAAGGGAACCGTCTGGGTGGAAGCGCATCGGTCGGGTCATGCCCATAAGATGGGTAAGCTCGGGTAGGGACATGGTCCCGGCCTCTGGGCTGCAAAAGATGGTGGTGGCAAGGTGTCTCTGCACGTAGCGAAGGCAGGGATGCATAATGCATGATGCCTTCTCCCGGTTAAGGCGGTAGTGGTCCAGACCTGAAATGTGATGCCAAAAAGCTGAAGCATCAAACGTGCCAATGTCGTAGTCTGGGGAGATGGCGGCTCGGGGCTCAGAGATGGCTGGGAGGTGGAAGTGGTCGTGGATCATGGCGTTTGTGATCGTGAAGTCGTGATCTATAAGGCGGAAGGTGATGCCATCACATGCCTGGGTGCGGGTGATGGAGCTCAAAGCCTCCAGGGTCAAGTGAGAGTACGTGGGGGCATGGACGGCTAGGAGCCGCTCGAAGCCAATCATATGGTAGAGCCAATGGACTCCCTACAAGAGTCCAAGGGAGCGGAGGGTGGGGATGTCTATGAACAGTGTGGGGACGAGACGATGCTGCGAGAGCCTGATGAAGCGCTCGTAGTATGCGTCGTCACGGAAGGTAATGCCTAACGTCCGCACACGTGGCAGAAGAGCAGTGGAAATGGTAGGAGGTGCGGGAGGGACGGTGAGTGCAGTGGTGGGGATAGATGCAGAAGTGGTGGATGTGTCTGTGGGAGAAGAGTTGGATGTGGACGATGGATCGCCCACATGCTCCTCCTTGGAGGTGGGGGTAGTGGCATGGCAGGGGCATCGTGGGGGTCGAGAAGAGGAGGCACCAGTAGACTTCCTCTTCTCACGATCTGCAGGTGTGTGGGCCCCTCTAATACGAGGCATCGTGAAAGTGGCAGGATGATGTGTCAGTATAAAAAGTAGATACGGTGGAGAGTGTACCGACAGAGCTATCGTAGTGAAGGTCTCCTCCAAGCTAATCCCAGAAGTGTACACTGACGTAGGCAAAGAGTACCTGAAATATAAACAAATAGAACGTCAGTATATGAAAGTCAAAACAGGGTATATATGCATCTGCTCGACCGAGCACTAGCCTTGCTCGGTCGAGCAGTGTAAATGCTGAGAGAATATTGAGTTGGTGCTGCTCGTTTTGGAAATTATGACCAAGCATCAAATGTGCTCGGTCAGTGGCGACGATCGCTTCGGGGAGGAGACAAGCTTCTCGGTCGAGCACCATTGGTGCTCGATCGAGCAGCAGTGACGCACTAGGGCAGTGGCAACTGGGAGATGAGGGGGTGAGGCACAATAAGAGGGGGAGGGTGGAGGAGGGTGGATGTCGAGGGGTTTTAATTGGAGGGGGGTTTTGTGGGGGGGGCATCGTCAGCATCGGTGGCGTCGTCAGTGTCCGTCGGCGATCGGAAAGGGGGAAGGGGAATATGCAGAGGGAGAGGGGGAGGGGGGGGGGGAGAGAGAGAGAGAGAGAGAGAGAGAGAGAGAGAGAGAGAGATTGACTGAAGAGGCAGAGTGGCCGATCGTACGGGCGGCACAGACGGCAGCATGGGCGGTGGATGGGTGAATGGCGACAGGGGAAGGTAGATTGAGTAGGGTAGGGGGTGTTTGCTCGGGCAGTAGTTTAGGGTAAGATCACATAGGGTAAAAAATGAAACGAGTTGGGTTAAAACCCAACTCATTTGGAAGTAGGGCCCGAAAAAATTAGGAGAAATCGACTTGAACGAGCAGCGAAGCTACTCGGTCGAGTCGGACACATAATAAAAAAGTTTAGACAACTCCCTCTTATGCTCGATCGAGCATGGCCTGCTCGGTCGAGCAGATCGCTACTCGGACCGAGGAGAAGCTGCTCGGGCCGCATAGACGAAACGTCGTTTCTTCCAAGTTTTTGCGAGCCTGCGCTGCTCGCCCGAGCAGGAGGCTGCTCGGTCGAGTCGGTGTCTGCTCGGGTTGTGTAGACAAAGCACGTTTTTGAGCTTTTCTCTTGTGCATGCGTTGCTCGACCGAGCAGAATGGTTGCTCGGTTGAGCAACCTGTATCACCATTTTGCTCTTCTCCTTTGGTCTTCTCTTCAAATCTGTTGCTCTCCTCCAGCTCTCTTCCATTTAAAATGTCGATTTGCATGTCCCTTCATGTTCAACCTGTAAAAAGGAAGAGCCCATCAAATTTTTATGATTTTGTGTTTTTAATTGATTTTCTTAAATAGATAAAGTAAAAGTTAGAAATTGAAAAGGAAAATCCAAGATCTAAGAGATTGGGTTGCCTCCCAATAAGCGCTCATTTTGAGTCATGAGCTCGACTCCCTTTGCTTCATCAATAGTTGTTTGGTGCGCAAGGGATTCGTGCATCGTTCTTGCCAATGATACCGTGTGGCGGAATTGAGATTATATAGTGCATGTATAAGTGGGGTGGCTCTGGGTTTGCACGGTTAAGTGGAGTTATGGTATATGTATATATGTGTGTATACGCTTAACTGTGGAATGGTGCCTATAGGACCATTTGGATGTATATGTAGTGCATGTACCCTTCCGTATATAGTGACATGAGGGGGATTGTGTATTGGCATATGAGATACTTGTTGTATGTAGGGGTGTTGTAGCCAGCGTGGTGTGATTGTGTATATGTGTTGTTATTATTGAATGTGATTAGTGTATGTCTTATGAGTGGTTATATGTATATGTATGTGAATGATCCCTATTTTGATATACATGTATCAGTATATAAATGTGTACGCATATGGGATGTGACTATCTACTGAATGTGTATGAGTATTGAAAAACACTTATTTGCGTATGTGCTAGTATGCTAGTAAAAGTGTGGATATATTGGATGTTATGTATATAATGGTATGGGTAGCTACTGACTACCTGCTAGCGTAGTTGAGTAGATTGACTGTATGGGTGTGTAATAGCAGGATATGTATAATATATGTGTATGGATGTGTGTGTCCATACATGGGAATGTACGTGCATGGTTGCATGGATCCTAATAAGTATATATGCATGTCTGTGCACATACCTATTATTAGAATAATAGTCTTGTGTGTATAAGCATACGTGTATTTGGCTATATGTACATTCAGAAATCTATGTATAGTATTGATACTTGTACATCTGTGGGTGTATAATGAGTATGTGCTTGTGGAGTATCTATGTGGGGTATTGCTTGTTGTGTAGACGTGAATATGTACCATAGTTGTATGAATTTCTATTATACATGTTGCAATGGAGTGTAGGAATGTGTTCATGTATGTGTAGTGTGCAGTAGGAGTATATGTAATGATGTGTATATTGGATATATATATATATATATATATATATATATATATATATATATATATATATATATATATATATATATATATATATATATATATATATATATATATATATACATACTTATACATATCTTTGTTTGTTTACTTGATGATCTATCCCATAGGGTTGTCTATCCAGGTGTATCTCGGTGTGCCTTGGATAACTGTATTCTTGTGTGTGTGTGTGTGTGTGTGTGTGTGTGTGTGTGTGTGTGTGTGTGTGTGTGTGTGTGTGTGTGTGTGTGTGTGTGTGTGTGTGTGTGTGTGTACCAAAGCATGTGTGTATGTATATACATGTGCAAAGTGGATGTAAATGTGATAGATACAGAATGTAGGTGTATATATACTTGATAAATGTAAGTGAATGAAACTGTTTGATATGTGGGTATTGGACTGTGTGTATTTGGTTGCACATTTATATGTATACGCGGGTGTGGAGTGTAGATGGATATTTATATTTATTTGACTATTGTGGCAGTATGTGCGTAGGATATGCAAAAGCCGTATTATATATAAAGCATATGAGGGAAACGTATTATGTCTATGCACTCTTGTGTGTATTATGTGTGGAATATGCGCCTATCTGTGTGAGGCAGTGGGTGCATCGCTATTATGTGTATATTTATCTATAGTTATGATTGCAAACCTAAGTGACTTGATCATGCATGTGTTAGTGCATGCTCGTATGTGTATGTATGGATGTGACTAAATATTGTGTGTACGTAGATATTTATGTGCATATAATTGTGGGTGAACTTATATGTGGGTGAACTTATATGACTAAGTATTGAGTGTTTAGGGGCCGGTGTGCATACGGTGTGACCCCGTGATAGTGACCCTGTTTGACAAGTTATGGTGTGTAGATTAATGTGTATTGTTGTGTGTTTGTGCATGGATATAGACGTATGTGTAAATATATAAACAGGTAGAATGTAAGTCGTTTATACTTGAAGGTATCGTGGTGTATATGAAAGCGTACTATGTATGAGTGCCTTATGTATCATGATATGGATATGACATGATGTCATATGCATGTAGGTAGGAGTAGTGATCTGGATACATATAATGAAACATATAGAGGTTTATTTATGGTGTGATGTATTGTTAGAGTGTGAATCTGTGTACTTAGATGTTTATGTGAAAGGCGTATATGTATGTATATGTAGTGATACACATGACGATGTGGATGTGCAATTAGACGAATATGTATGTATTCTTGTTTATACTTCATGGGTAGTAAGATCATCATACCTAGCTGACCTTTGGTAGGGTTCACACCCTAGAAAGTCCGAGGACGGACTTTATTTTAAGGTGGGTAGGATGTCATGCCCTGTTTTGAACCATACGGGTATTCTACTGAACACACGTGGTATTTCTACCTACGATGCATACGTAGGCATGAAATAAACGTAGATTCGATGTATGTAACGTAATGCAAGGGGGATTGGGCCGTAATACATGGATAAGGGTATAGAATGCGAAATATGAATGCGGGAGAAGCACGAATGACGTCGTGTGTATTATATAACGCGTATGTAATAGACGTGACTGTGTAATGCATGTATGCTTGCATGGATGTGCATGAATATGTGTAGGGAGAGCCATGCTAGTGTGAAAAGGGGTTAGGGATCAATGGCAACCCCGTAAATTTTTAAAAAGGTGAGGGGCAAAACGGTCATTTGGACCAAGGGTGTTGTGTGTGCATACTAAAGAGGCGTGTGCATAAAGTAATGGAAAACTTGTAAATACCTAGAAGTTAAGGGGCATTTTTGGGAGGGTATTTTAGTCATTTTAACTTATGCATGGCTTAGGGGATAAGTTAGAAGGTGTGTAGATTTTTCTTTAGAAAATCATTTCCTTTCTTTCTTGAATCTTCTCCCTCCTTCTCACTTTCTCTTTTCCTCTCCCTTCTCTAATTAGGCTGGCCATCGCCTCTCTCTTTATCCCTCTTTCTTCAATTCAAAACCCTAATTTCCATTCCCAAATTGAAGGAGTCCAAGCTTGCTTGAAGAGAGAAGAAAGTAGAGAAGAAAGAAAGAGAAGGAGAAGAGGAAAACCAAGTATTGAGGTATGGATCTTCTTGGGTTTGGAACCCTAATAATTGGTTCTTTCTATCAAGTTTTTATAGCATGTTTTTATCCAATATGTGATAAGGATAGCTAAATTTTACATGTTATGGCTCAACTTCACAAATTTACCTTTGAAATTCTTAGCAAAATCATCTCCTTTGAAATTCTGAAATCCCGATGTCTGTTTTTGCTTTGATTCTGGTTACTGTAGCTCGAATTATGTTTCAAAAAATATATATCCTTGTAGATCTTGAAGTTCTATCCCAAAATCATATAACTTTTGATATATGTTCAATTCATAAATTAGGAGCAAAAATTCCATCTTTACAACTTGTCTGTTTGATCTTTAGACTGGACACTGTTTAGTAAAATTGACCTCAGTACCTGCACACACACACAATGGAATTTTATGTTCTAGGTCTCGTTAGAAAGCTAAAAACCTTGTCTACAACTTCATCTCAGTTTATAGTGTTCTAAATTCTGACTAAAACATGCCCAAAAACAGCAATCTTTATAGACTCTGAAATCTGTCTGAAAAACAGATTTGATAGACTTCACCAAATAATTCACCATAAATCAACTACTTCATATTTTTGCATGAAATTTTATCCGTAAATCCAGGATTAACATACCTACAACTTTCATTTAGGACGTTTTGTCAAATTCTCAAATAAAACGGATGAAATGTTGCCATGAGTTGTCACTGACTGCAATTTCCAGCAAGCCGAAGCAATGGAGTAGAGTTTTGAATTGTGTATTGTTGCTAAATTTCCCTCTATAATCCATGATTATTGTTGTTACTTGAAATATAGCTTATTTATGCAAATATCTATGGAATTTGTTGATGTTACAATGATCATGGTTGTGTTTCCTGCCAAGTGTTTATGAAAATGCCTCAATGAAACAAAAGTAGAGAAACATGCAAAATGAGCTTGTATATACATGTATTATTAAGCATGTTAAAAATTGGTGATGACGGAGTCATGGAAAGCATGGTTTCATGTGATTTGGACAATGAACTGAAATGGCTATGATGAAGGACATGACACTTGGGTGCATGTCCCATGTTGATATGTGATGTGACTACGATGGAGGGCATGACACTTCGGTGTATGACCCATGTTGGTATGAGTGTGGAATGTGATACCATGCAACATGATTTCTTCATTACTAATATGCTAAAATGAAATTCTTGATTGTCTCAATCCTCTCTAAGGAAGGTGAGTTAGCAAAACTCGAGTTTAACGGGAAATTTGAGTAAATTGTAGATATGATGCCTGGACTGAAAAGTTGGGGGAAATGATAATGTGATATGTAATATTTATTCCCACTCGCCTTTACCAGGAGTGGAGGGAACATACGGAGGTTGTGTTATTATGGGAGGCCTCACTCCTGCCAGGGACGGGGGAGCTGAGAGGCCCGGCGTACAGTGCTCGTGTCCACTGCATCGTGTGCTATATTCACCCCAAATTTGAGGTGAAGTCCAGGTCCTGGTATCACACAGTTTACCCAAGTTTCCAATTAATTCAATTAATTAATTCAATCATAAAAAGAGAATTATGTGTGATACTCCTTCTGCTGGCAGCACTTCCCTTTCCCCTTTCTTGCTTCACTGGTGACACTGTGTTATACTTCTAATACTTGCGATTCCCCTTTTTAGATGTGGTTGTATGAATACTTGTATCGTTATTCGTGCTAACCCTTTCCTTGCAGTAGCTCGACATTGGACCGCATGTATGATCCCCTTGCTTAGCTATTTACTTTCATTATATTACTTAGTTTACATGCCTTATTTCTCTTGCCTTGCCTTGTGGATTGATAACCTTAGGACGGAGTTTCAAATCCAAGTTGGTTCCTACTAGGGCACGCATTGATGTGCTCATCCCTATTTTTTGGGTAGCATGGGCAGCATGGTTGGTGGTGACTTGGAGTCGGGTTTCAGGGGTAGCACTTGGTATGAGCTGTAGTTGTGGTGCGACATGGTTGTCTTGGGAAGTGGAGAGTGATTGTGTGTATGTAGTGGTATACCTGGACTATGTAAATTAATGGAAGTTGTTATATATGATATGACGTTGTTGATCTATGTTATTTGTGAGGTTTTTTTGATATTACTGTGGAGCTTCACTTGTACTATCCCAGCATGTACGCAGTGGCCTGCTTGTTATATTCTCCTTTCTCTTTCTTTCCTCTCTTATCACCCTCACTCTTTAGGATACTTGGAAAAAAAAGCCCGGGTATTCTGCGAAGCGAGGCGTGACATGGGTCCATACCCCTTGTATATAAGCACAAATTTTATCCTTTTTTAGAGAGCTGAATTTTATTCCTTAGTTTAATTTTAGTTTAAGTTTTTAGAGAGAAGTTCTAGCCGTCGCTATTTTGTAGAGACCAAAGTTGAGATTTTTATTGATCTTTATTACGTGGAATCTTGTTCTTCTTAATTATCTGTGATTGGCTTTAATTCTACGAAGTGTTGGTAACGATTCTCTAATCTTTCTATGCTTTACTTGATGTTTTCTATTGCTATGATGAATTCTCTTGCCTTTATTGAATCTTTCATGTCACTTGCTATGATCCATGAGTAGTTCTATCTCGGGCTAATGGATTAGCCCTAGGATCTTAGGATTTAGATGTAAGTTAGGATTTTTAGGTTGCGTTGGTATAAAAGGGACATGTTTTGGTTGATCCAGCCAAGTTTGTATAATATCTCGAACTGGGATCGTGTCCACGGTCGGTGGCACATGCGCGCTTAAGGAGTATCCTATGAACTTAGTTAAGAGGTTAGTGGGTTCAATTAAGGTTTGCGACCATACCCTGTGGACTCATTGATGGGATTTACCGACGTCCTATATTACTATTGATGATTACGAGAGTAGCGTCAATGAGAGCATACCAATCCACACATCAAAGCTCAATCCACGAGAGTTGCATTAGTGGAGATCATTCTATCCATGAGAGTGGTCTGAATATTGTCGATCCTAATGCACGGATCACATGTTACGCCAATCGCGAGAGTAGGGTAAGCGTGCAATACGTTAGACCCATGGTGTGTCGATCCAGTAGTTCTACATTTTAGATGCGACACTCCCTAATAAAGCCAATGCAACGTAAGAGTTCTAACCTAGCATCGACATCCGACGATCCTAGTGGTGAGTCCTAATGCCCTAGTCTTTTATTATTGATTAAAATCTTGCTTGAAAGATAACTCTACACCAAACAATCTTCTAAAACCGACTGCTAGCATTATTCTAGATATTTAGAGATTACCCAATACAATAATAGCATTTACCTCCCCGTGGGATCAATATCTTTTATATTATAACTTGACACAGTATGCTTGCAGTACTCTCCGTGAGTTACATTTGGGATACATCTAGCCTTGGCATTCGTGCCATTGCTAGGTGGGTTTTAGGTGTTAATTCCGAGCACATCAAGTTTTTGGTGCTGTTGCCGGGTACCTTGTCTCAAATGATGTAAGCACTACTCCCAAGCGCAGGAGATCAAACAAGTAATATCCTGGTGAGTCCAGGTACTGAATCCACGGGACAACTGACCTGTAACACTACGAACTTCAGTTTGTAAAGAGTAATAATACGGTAATAAACAACCACCTATCAAGTATATCGATATGGTATCAAGGGTTTCAAAGAATACAAGAAAATCCTACGATAACTACGGGGAAGGTAATATTGGGGTATCAATATGAAGACAATGTGTTGGTTGTGATTTCATGAGGATCAATGCAATCAATGATTATAAATATCTTTTCTATAACTTAACGTTTCGTCCGGTCAGGGCACGAGAACGTCGGAAAATATAACGATACACGAACAACGAATAGTGCCTTGAGTACACATACAATACTAGTTTTATAAGGAAAATAAACTTATATGTGTCCGCAAGGATCACCACGAGTACGTCCGCAAAGACCGTATTCGATCCAAGTACACCAACAACAATTATACTTGAATAATACATGTAGAAACTAGCAAAATACGCAATTTAACGTGCAAATTCGGGCGAAAAGTTATTCAAATCATTGATTTCAGAGATCTAACAACATCACAACCAGCACATGAGGGTATTAACCACGCATGGAGGGTAGAGAATCAATATTCATAGCCAAATACATCATCAATACATCAAAATACGAGCTAAATACGCCAAATACAAGGTAAAGTTTAGAATTTTATCACCAATTCTCTCCAATTGAACCCCAAACTCCTTCAGATAGTAGATCTAGCCTCTGTCCCCAGGGCCTCCAAATTTGGTGGCGAAATACGGCTCCTAGAGCCCCCAATACGCCCGAATACGCTCAAAAACCCTAGAAATACCTTAAATATAAATCATTGCGGGTTTTACTATGCTATCGGGTTTGAAACCCGCTTCGAAATCAACTTAAACCCGAAATCTCAGCCGGATCAAACCACGGCCGGCCATCAAATGGCGGGATTCGTTGTAGAGCCGACACGTGGCCATCTTAACGGGTCTGCCCTTCGATCGCGCCCGCATGCGCGTGATCTCCGAACCCCGCTCGGAGATGATCAGAGCCGTTCAATCGTAAATCTACGGTCGAGGAGGAACCACGTCGCCCGCTTCTTTCCTCTATTGGATCTTGATCCAACGCTGAAACGATCGCCCACGTCGCCTAGAATTTTACCCCTTCATTTCAAAATGCGGGAGCCCTTGTGTCCGTTGGATTGTGAGCGGACGGCTGGGATTCGCCTGCTTCTTCGCTCGTCTCTGCTTCGTGCGAGACCGTTGGATCAATATTGGACGGCCAGTAATCGTCCACGTCTCCCGCTTCTGAGCGGGGCATTAGAATACGATTCGAAATCGTATCGCCCTTGGATCTCAATCCAACTGTGTAGATTAAACCGTTGAGCCCGCTCTTCGTTCGTTTTTGGTTGAATCGCAGCTGTAGGATCAAGATCGAATGCTTCGGAGCTTCCCACGAGATTTCTCTTTGCTTCGTATTGTCTTGGTGAATGCCGGTCGTTGGATTGAGCGGGAGGCGGCCGATTGCTGCCATGTGTCGGGCGATGGTTGGGCGGTGATATACGGCCGTATTTTCGACGTATTTACGGCGTATTTCAGTATTTAAATTGGTATTCTGCATTCAATAATTCATAGAAATTAGCACAGATCTCAGAAAAATACAAATGAATAGTCGTTGGAATCGTGAGATCGAGACCAAGCCATGAAAAAAATAAAACGGCAGAAATACTCACTAAAATTCATACTTTGTGCACAAATAAATGGTTTGTTATAATAAATAATGATATACAAAATACGAACGTATTAGAGACCAATTAAGCATCATATTAGCATAAAATAGGGCTAAGTGGGGGGTTAAATATGCAATATTCAACCCGAATCACACCCCCAACTAGCGTTTTGCTAGTCCCTAGCAAAAAGAGCGATGAATACGGATGATTAGTAAAATAATAAATTCTATCAATTGCTTATGGTATGTCTTAATAATACGCTTTCCAATATGATTTTGACCATCAATATACACAATCCATGACCAAGATCAATCACATGATATTTTCTCTAGTTTAATTTGAATAAATAACATACAAGCATCGTTTTGCGCAAGCGAAAGTATAACACGTCGTTATTTTCTAGTTTTCTTGTTTCTAAGGAATTGGCATCTCAAAACGATCATTCAAATCATGGGTATTGATGTTGCTTAGTATATTCACCATTCTTTTTTTCTTTTCTTTTATTAGTTCTGTGTAACGCGCATAAAGCAACATTTGCAGAAAAATGTATAACTTGGATCGCTCCATCAAATGAGTGAGTTTCCGGTCAATGGCTTCCAAGTCAGACGATAATAGGGCATTAGGCCAAAAAGGACCCCTCGGACTGTACTACTCGAGCCATCCAAGTTATTTAGTTAGTGACACACTTATTCATCATTTTTTTTGCTGTTTCTTCATCTTTTTTCATCTTTTTCTCTGTTTTTTTTCTTTGTAAGCAACTCAACACCCATAAATATGAACATAAACATTAGTAACAATGGTCAAATTCCTCTTCAACTTGAAGACTAATCTAATAAATCATGTATACTAAAGCTTTTTCATCTAGCATGCATGAAATAAATTCAATCTATTTCGAGATATTAATCATGGAAATTGAAAATTTTCATAAATAGCATATTAACGGTAATTCCATGAAGGAAAAATAATCAACTCAAGCCATAAACAATTTTTAGAATTCAATCAATGCATAATCATCCGCATATGTGGTATGTGAAGGAGTTTAAAATGATGAGAATGATGGTTTATTCTTTTCTTTAGCCTTGTTTTAAAAAAAAATTCCTAAGGGCTCATACACCCCCCAACTAAAGATGGACATTGTCCTCAATGTCGAAAAGGGTACGAGTTTATTCAAAGCAAGCATCCTAGAAAGCATATAAAAATCTACGCTACTGGAAAGAACACACCGTGATCAAATGGCGGATCACGAATCTTTAATGGTGGAGGAAGTTGTTCAATTTGCTCTTTGTGCTCCTCGGCAAGTATCCTTCCTCCAAAAGCTAAATTGGACCCCAGCAACACAACTCCAAGCATCTCTATAAGCTGTATACCAATGTCCTGTAAGAGATGAGTTATGTCAGTCTAAACTAGTTTAAAATTTCTTTCAACAAAAATATTCCATATGTAGTCATCAAAATAGGTGAAATAAATTAAAGCATGTTGACGACTACTCCCTGAAAGATAAGCAATACTCTCGGTATGATGCCCGGTCATTGGGGAGAGGGATAAACGATTTTGGAAAACACTAGGGGAAAAAGTGGTTCGGGCTCCATATCGATAATCTCTAAACCCATGTCTCTCGCTGTCTCCTCCTCCTGTTCATCTAAAATTGCTAGCTTGTCCTCTCTTTTGCACACACTTCCTGCCATGTCAATGTTTTCATTCGTGACTTCATCGTGGCATGGCTCGCTCGGTATACCTGCAATAGAAGATAAACTCACATTAGATTCTGGAAATTGAATTTCAAAGGCAATACTTTCTTCTAAGCCAGTGGCAATCAGAGTAAGATTTTCGATGGATTTCTGAATCTTGCGACTCCGAGCAAGGAAGTTCTCTTGGAATTGATGGGATGTAGCTTCCTGTGTCTGAATGAGCAAATAAACTTCCTCTTTCAAAGATTGCAAAGATACGTCTACGCTTTGCTCCCCTTGATCAAGGCATGAAGGATTCGTTGAATCACACTCTGAAGTCTCTTTAATGATCTGATCAGTCTCTTGTAAGGACTCCATGTATTTCCACACCTCTGTCGGCGTCATGACTCCCAAGAATTCCTGTAGCTGTGGTCGTAGTCCACCTAGGAAGGACTCCATAAGCTCTTTCTTTGTGAACCCATGATGTGGATAGCTCGATATTATGTCTGTGAACCTCCTCTAGGCCTTAAAAAAGTTTCACAATCAGTCTGATTAAAACCAATGATCTTGAGCTTCTCCTTCATATGTTTGTGTGCAATATCGTACTCTGCATCATACTCATTGTTTGTGCGATAAAAATTCATTCCTTCTATATACTCCATATCCTCCATCGATTCCACATCCTCCATTTATTTTGAAAAAAATTTTATAAAGAGAAAACAAAAGAAAATAATAGTAAAAATCCTAAACTATAAGATGGAAGGATCTCACCAAATGTTCCTCCAAACGAATTGAAATCGAAGCTTATAAGTACTGGTATCCCCGGCAACGGCACCAAAAACTTGCCTCGTCTCAAATGAAGTGAGCACTACTCCCAAGCGCAGGAGATCGAACAAGTAATATCCTGGTGAGTCCAGGTATCAAATCCACAAGACAACTGACCTGCAACACTACGAACTTCAGTTTGTAAAGAGTAATAATACGGTAATAAACAACCACCTATCAAGTATATCGATATGGTATCAAGGGTTTCAAAGAATACAAGAAAATCTTACGATAACTACGGGGAAGGCAATATTGGGGTATCAATATGACGAGAATGTGTTGGTTGTGATTTTGTTAGGATCAATGCAATCAATGATTATAAATATCTTTTCTATAACTCAACGTTTCGTCCGGTCAGGGCACGAGAACGTCGGAAAATATAACGATACACGAACAACAAATAGTGCCTTGAGTACGCATACAATACTAGTTTCATAAGGAAAATAAACTTATGTGTCTGCAAGGATCACCACGAGTACGTCTGCAAAGATCGTATTCGATCCAAGTACACCAACAACGATTATACTTGAATAATACATGTAGAAACTAGCAAAATACGCAATTTAACGTGCAAATTAGGGCGAAACGTTATTCAAATCATTGATTTCAGATATCTAACAACATCACAACCAGCACATGAGGGTATTAACCACGTATGGAGGGTAGAGAATCAATATTCATAGCCAAATACATCATCAATACATCAAAATACGAGCTAAATACGCCAAATACAAGGTAAAGTTTAGAATTTTATCACCAATTCTCTCCAATTGAACCCAAAACTCCTTTAGATAGTAGATCTAGCCTCTGTCCCCAGGGCCTCCAAATTTGGTGGCGAAATACGGCTCCTAGAGCCCCCAATACGCCCGAATACGCTCAAAAACCCTAGAAATACCTTAAATATAAATCATTGCGGGTTTTACTATGCTATCGGGTTTGAAACCCCGCTTCGAAATCAACTTAAACCTGATATCTCAGCCGGATCAAACCACGGCCGTCCATCAAATGGCGGGATTAGTTGTAGAGCCGACACGTGGCCATCTTAACGGGTCTGCCCATCGATCGCGCCCGCATGCGCGTGATCTCCGAACCCCGCTCGGAGATGATCAGAGCCGTTCGATCGTAAATCTACGATCGAGGAGAAACCGCGTCGCCTGCTTCTTTCCTCCATTGGATCTTGATCCAACGCTGAAACGATCGCCCACATCGCCTAGAATTTTTCCCCTTCATTTCAAAATGCGGGAGCCCTTGTGTCCGTTGGATTGTGAGCGGACAGCTGGGATTCACCCGCTTCTTCACTCGTCTCTGCTTCGTGCGAGGCCGTTGGATCAATATCGGACGGCCTGTAATCGTCCACGTCTCCCGCTTCTGAGCGGCGCATTAGAATACGATTCGAAATCGTATCGCCCATTGGATCTCAATCCAACGGTGTAGATTAAACTGTTGAGCCCACTCTTTGTTTGTTTTGGGTTGAATCGCAGCCATAGGATCAAGATCGAACGCTTCGGAGCTGCCCACGAGATTTCTCTTTCCTTCGTATTGTCTGGGTGAATGTCGATCGTTGGATTGAGCGGGAGGCGGCCGATTGCTGCCACATGTCGGGCGATGGTAGGGCAGCGATATACGGCCTATTTTCGACGTATTTACGGCATATTTCAGTATTTAAATTGGTATTCTGCATTCAATAATTCATAGAAATTAGCACAGATCTCAGAAAAATACAAATAAATAGTCATTGGAATTGTGAGATCGAGAACAAATCATGAAAAATATAAAAAGGCAGAAATACTTACTAAAATTCATACTTTGTGCACGAATCAATGGTTTGTTCTAATAAATAATGATATACAAAAAACGAACGTATTAGAGACCAATTAAGCATCATATGAGCACAAAATAGGGCTAAGTGGGGGGTTAAATATGCAATATTCAACCCGAATCACCGGGGGAGGTAACGGTTATTACTTGGGTTATTTCTTTATTGAAGATAATTGTTAGCAACTCTTACCATCTCTTATCTTTTCGTACTTTATTTCTTTTTATTCCTTTGCTACTGACGGTATTATTCTGAGTTTTTGTTGTACATGAACACTCGCCTCGGGGGTCTTGACAAAGAATTATTATTTGACCCCGAGATCGAAAAGACCGGAAGAAGACTCAGAGCTGAAAAGAGGAATCATATTATTTCTGAACCAATGGCAGAGGGTAATGTTACTCCTCCACGTACCGAGTCCATCCGGGACCACATAAAGTCGAATTTTTCAGTACATCTTCCATCTTGAGGCCGCAGCTGGCGGTAGGAAGCTTTGAGTTAAAGGCTGGGCTGATCA
This sequence comes from Scilla litardierei, assembly GCA_030789695.1. Lineage (NCBI taxonomy): Eukaryota > Viridiplantae > Streptophyta > Magnoliopsida > Asparagales > Asparagaceae > Scilla > Scilla litardierei. Next base: position 127,035,861 of record CM061142.1, read on the forward strand.
ACCTGATGCAGCAAGACCCCTTACATGGGCACGCACATGAGAACCCATACCATCATACAGAACTTTTCATGGCAAAGTGCGACACCTTCCATGCCACGGACGTGAGCGATGACGCCATCAAGCTCAGATTATTTCTGTTCACTTTGAGGGACAAGTCCTCTTATTGGTTGCGAGTGCACCCTTCAAATACCTTCACGGCTTGGGAGCAGTTGGCTCTAGCCCTTTGTGAACAAGTTCTAACCACCGTCCAAAAACGGTAAGGATCCGAGGGGCGATCAGTAATTTCAAGCAGCTTTCTCAAGAGTCGTTATATAAGGCATGTGAGAGATTTAAGGATCTGCAGCATTAGTGCCCCCACCATGGAGTCCCGGAGTGGGACATTATTCGGAGCTTCTATAATGGGCTACAGGCAGGTACGAAGATGATTATCGACGCCTCCGCTCAAGAATTAATAAGGTTGGTGGTGGTTTTGACTAATGTTTAGGAGTTAGCATAATTGCTTTCCTCGTGGGCTACAACGAGGTGGGTTAGGTAATTAGGTTAAGGTAATTAAGTGAGGTTAGAAGTTAAAACGTAATTAGTACAATGTCAATTAGTAAAAATGATTAAAAATGATAAATTACGATTTTGCCCGGGAAATTAAACGTGTCCGAAAAATTACGAGGAAAATACAACGGGTTCCTATCGTTGCAAGGATCATGAAAATGGCGTCCGTTTTAGATTTTGAGATAAGAAAATCGTTTAATCAATTTGAACTCATTTGAAAACATTTTGAATGCGGAAGTACGTGCATGGCGAAATCAGGCCGTTACACAAGTAATTAAAACGAAACATATGAGAAAGAACCATGTCATACTATTTAATAGAGAGAAGGATTGGAAGGAACAAAGTCTGGAAAATCACTTAATAGTGAGGGTATAAAATAAAAAGGCAATGCAGTTGCAGATAAAACAAGATGGATGGCAAGTGCTAATGAGGAGGAGGGAAAAGGTTGGAGGAAGGAGGAGATAAATTACGATTTTGCCCGGGAAATTAAACGTGTCCGAAAAATTACGAGGAAAATACAACGGGTTCGTATCGTTGCAAGGATCATGAAAATGGCGTCTGTTTTAGATTTTGAGATAAGAAAATCGTTTAATCAATTTGAACTCATTTGAAAACATTTTGAATGCGGAAGTACGTGCATGGCGAAATCAGGCCGTTACACAAGTAATTAAAACGAAACATATGAGAAAGAACCATGTCATACTATTTAATAGGGAGAAGGATTGGAAGGAACAAAGTCTGGAAAATCACTTAATAGTGAGTGTATAAAATAAAAAGGCAATGCAGTTGCAGATAAAACAAGATGGATGGCAAGTGCTAATGAGGAGGAGGGAAAAGGTTGGAGGAAGGAGGAGATAAATTACGAATTTGCCCGGGAAATTAAACGTGTCCGAAAAATTACGAGGAAAATACAACGGGTTCGTATCGTTGCAAGGATCATGAAAATGGCGTCCGTTTTAGATTTTGAGATAAGAAAATCGTTTAATCAATTTGAACTCATTTGAAAACATTTTGAATGCGGAAGTACGTGCATGGCGAAATCAGGCCGTTACACAAGTAATTAAAACGAAACATATGAGAAAGAACCATGTCATACTATTTAATAGGGAGAAGGATCGGAAGGAACAAAGTCTGGAAAATCACTTAATAGTGAGGGTATAAAATAAAAAGGCAATGCAGTTGCAGATAAAACAAGATGGATGGCAAGTGCTAATGAGGAGGAGGGAAAAGGTTGGAGGAAGGAGGAGATAAATTACGATTTTGCCCGGGAAATTAAACGTGTCCGAAAAATTACGAGGAAAATACAACGGGTTCGTATCGTTGCAAGGATCATGAAAATGGCGTCCGTTTTAGATTTTGAGATAAGAAAATCGTTTAATCAATTTGAACTCATTTGAAAACATTTTGAATGCGGAAGTACGTGCATGGCGAAATCAGGCCGTTACACAAGTAATTAAAACGAAACATATGAGAAAGAACCATGTCATACTATTTAATAGGGAGAAGGATCGGAAGGAACAAAGTCTGGAAAATCACTTAATAGTGAGGGTATAAAATAAAAAGGCAATGCAGTTGCAGATAAAACAAGATGGATGGCAAGTGCTAATGAGGAGGAGGGAAAAGGTTGGAGGAAGGAGGAGATAAATTACGATTTTGCCCGGGAAATTAAACGTGTCCGAAAAATTACGAGGAAAATACAACGGGTTCGTATCGTTGCAAGGATCATGAAAATGGCGTCCGTTTTAGATTTTGAGATAAGAAAATCGTTTAATCAATTTGAACTCATTTGAAAACATTTTGAATGCGGAAGTACGTGCATGGCGAAATCAGGCCGTTACACAAGTAATTAAAACGAAACATATGAGAAAGAACCATGTCATACTATTTAATAGGGAGAAGGATTGGAAGGAACAAAGTCTGGAAAATCACTTAATAGTGAGGGTATAAAATAAAAAGGCAATGCAGTTGCAGATAAAACAAGATGGATGGCAAGTGCTAATGAGGAGGAGGGAAAAGGTTGGAGGAAGGAGGAGATAAATTACGATTTTGCCCGGGAAATTAAACGTGTCCGAAAAATTACGAGGAAAATACAACGGGTTCGTATTGTTGCAAGGATCATGAAAATGGCGTCCGTTTTAGATTTTGAGATAAGAAAATCGATGAATCAATTTGAACTCATTTGAAAACATTTTGAATGCGGAAGTACGTGCATGGCGAAATCAGGCCGTTACACAAGTAATTAAAACGAAACATATGAGAAAGAACCATGTCATACTATTTAATAGGGAGAAGGATTGGAAGGAACAAAGTCTGGAAAATCACTTAATAGTGAGGGTATAAAATAAAAAGGCAATGCAGTTGCAGATAAAACAAGATGGATGGCAAGTGCTAATGAGGAGGAGGGAAAAGGTTGGAGGAAGGAGGAGCGGAGTTGATAGAGGAATAACTTGAAGATTGAATGAAATTGGGGCATGAAAAAAATTTGGACCATTTCTCGATTTGTGCGTGTCATCCTTGCGCAGGGGCCATGCTAATCTTCTCTGTATCGTTCCAATTTTATCGGATGTCCCCGAAGGGACAGCAGCTAAGGGGGCAGAGATCATATTTCAAGCGCTGTAATCGCCATGTTTCAAGCGATATGGGACAAAGAGTTTGAAGGGCTTCTGGATATTAATTTCCACTGCCAAAAATTAGTAACCTGTCATTCTCTAAACCCATTGATCTGTAGACAAAAATCCTCAAGGCTTGTGTCATGCGCATCGGCAGTGATTCAAAAATCCTCAAGCTTTGATTTTATTCGAAATTGACTTCGTTCATTAAAAGAACAAGTGCCGAGGACATTGCTTGCGGTTCTCACTTGCGGTGGCATATATATGCACGCGAATTCCTTTCGATCTTCGAGAAACATTAACTATCCTCAGAGAACGGTTGAGTATGATTTTCAGCTATGGATTTTTCATGTTAGTTCTTTATTTTCTATGCTTTTTTAGTTTTTTTTGTTGGATTTTCTTCGAAATTGACTTCGTTCATAAAAAGAACAAGTGCCGAGGACCTTGACTGCGGTTCTCACTTGCGGGCGTATGCACGCAAATTCCTTTCCATCTTCGAGACACATTAACTAGCCTCAGACAACGGTTTGAGTAGGATTTTCAGCTATGGATTTTTCATGTTAGTCCTTGATTCTCCATGCATTTTTAGTTATTTTTGTTGGATTTTACTCTCGGGTCTGTGTTTTGCGGTGTTTTTGTGCGTTTCAGCTTCAAACCCGGCTCTTTGGAGCCAAGGCGAGGCAAACGATGAATTATCGGAGCAAAACGGACTTGGCACCGTCGCGCAGAAAGAGCCAATAATCGCACGATCATGCTGCTTCAGCAGAGAGCAGCCCAGAGGTTGGCACGGTCATGCCCACTCAATACAGAACCTTACACGGCCATGCCAAGTTGACGGAGATTCAGCCTGGCAGTGCATGGTCGTCCCATACTTTTTGTACCAGGATTGCACACTCATGTCACTATGTGCATAGTTACGGTGCATAGCTGTGCCGACACACATGATAGGTTTTTTGGGCTTTTTCGGAAGTCCAATCTATTGGGAACTCTTCGGGGTATAAATACTCGTTTTGTTAAGTTAAACATGGACATTTCTTCTACGTTTTTAACCCTCTTTTTTCCGGGAGATACTTTCTGATACTATTTTTTCGGTTGATGATTGAAGACTCTCAAAGTTCTACTTCCTTTATCAATCAATATGTTGTATCTTTCCTTTCTCTTTATTTTGATGGTGTCTAATATTATCTGCTTGATTGTCCTTGACATGAATTGTGAGTAGATCTCTCATCTAGGGTTGAGATGAACCCTATCTATCATGGGTTGATATGAATTGTTCTCTCCTTTCCCAATTTTATTGAATTATATGTTAGGTTTTGACAAGATTGTTCCCATACGTCTATCTTGTCAATTGATGGCCTTTGAGTTTAAACCATCAACGAGAGTTGCGTTTTTATCTGATATGCTATTGATTGCAACATCGATTTCTACTCGTCTGAGATTATCAACAAGAGTTGGATCTTAGCCTAGATAACCCCGTCAATGATTGAACTTCTTCGACTAGCTGAATAGGCGAGAACGGATATTGTGAATCTATTTATTGCCGGTTCTTAATGTGTTTATTCCGTTTTGATTGCCACGAGAGTCTGTGTCATCTCATGACAAATATGCATTTTACTCCTCGAGAGAAGTTTCTAGGTATTTATTAAGGAACAATAGTCTCACCTAAGCATTGGTTCGATAATTTCATATCAAGATCATATTTATATTCAATTCATGATAGCGAGGACACTTAACTCTAGCATTTTCTCTTCTTGACATTCTTCCTTATCACTATCCCATCACTTGATTGGAATTCACGTAGCTAACTCATAACCTAAAATTGACTAGTTCTTAATCATCAACCAACAATGAGAAACATGCACGAAGGAGCAATTCAACAGTTTCTTTGGGCTGCCGTTTACCAAGCCTATCCCTGAGCTTGTCCAGTCGGTGGAGGAGCGGTTCTCTCCTGAAAGTAAATTTGTTGGTTGTTTGCCAGAAAGGATTTAGGTTAGTGTTTGCTTTTGTTGATTTTGATTTATATATTACTTTGGTCGTTTTTTGAAGCAGATATACTTGATCTTCTAAGATTTTTTCCCTGCAAGATTTGGTTATAAATACACTTATACATGTAGTTTTAGCTAGATTAGGGTAATAATAGGTGTTGAGATGAATTATCTGGATGGATATAATGATAATTTTGTTTTAAGTGGGGGTTTGTTCTGGCATATGAAATGATATGCTTTGAATTTTGACTAGAAGTGCTGATTTTAGCATTTGTTTTAATTGTTGAAAAAATATATTTTTAAGTTAATTTTTTTCTGCTTGGTTGTAACGTCCCGTGTCTAAATGCAGTCACTTTTTTTACCATTTTATGCAGTTCATGCGGACAGTGAAAACAATGTGAAACAGAGCGGAAAATAAAGATTCTTATTTGATTGATGATTTTCATTACATGGATTACAAATGCTGACACAAGGAATAAAAATACATCTCTCTTACTGAAATGAAAATACATGGAAGGACCACAATATAACTCGTGACATTCAAACTGAAGTCAAACCTCTGCGTCCTGGAAAGGGAACTCCAACTCCTCGTACATCGGCGCCTCCGTGTATTCATGTTTGTCACCTAGTGGCAACAACAGGAGTGGTACCGCTGCTCAATAGAGTTGATGATATCTAACCAAGCAGCAGTAGTAATTACAGCGCATGACAAATAGACATATTGGCGAACAGATATAAACTGTACGGTGTAAAGATGTAACATGTTATAATTATTTCAATGTTATCAGCTACTATAAGGTTGTACTATTAATGTTGTCCAATTCTAAAGCATAAACTTATAATGGAGAGTACGATGTGCAACGTAAAGACCATCTTGGACTGCGGGGCGCTACACTGGGCTGAGTCTAGAACTTAACTGTGACTGGAACTCAGGATACATAGACAGAAATCCTCCCAGTTATGGGCCGAAAGCAAGGCTCCAATTGCTCCCTCACTCTCCTAGTTATGGGCCGAAAGCAAGGCTCCAATTGATCCCGCACTATCCCATTTATAAGTTTTTCCAAGCCCCAACGAGTCATGTTAAGTTGTTTAAGTAGCAGTCTGGTGTCATGTACTATGTTCATGTCGGTTGTGTTGTCTTGATGTTCAGTTGTCTCCAGATTGCATGTTAACAATGTCATGTTGTGTTTAGTGATGCCTATCAGAAGTCGTCTATGTTTAATATTGTTTGAATTATGTAGTCAAGGGGTTTACTGGCAATAAATTAATTTTACGTACATGTAGTAGTAATAAGACATGTCATGAGCCAGTTCATAGTTTCCATCCGTAAGCTATTCATAATCAGTGACACCAAGAGTAACAAACCATGAAGTACACAATTTAAACATACTTTTAAACTTTCTAGTTCTGCATGCATAGAACTATTTACCAAAAAAGGAATATTTTCCTTTAATATTTCAGTTTTAATCTCAACATTCATCAACGGATAATTACTTTTACAGAAGTCCTAACTGAACAAAGGATATAACAACATTTATATCTTTATAATAATTTATTTGAAAAAGGACTGAAATATGTAAATCTTTGGCATTTCAGAAAATATTGACCAGAGGGATTAGATTTGGGTATTTCATCACTTTGTGTGGGGGAGCCTGAACCTGCGGCAAAGTCACGTGACTATAGCAAGGAACTAAAAACTAAAGACCAAGACAGCAGGGTAATGGAGCCCTAGATCCCCAGTAATCCCAACTGAAACCCAAAACAGCAAGGAAGGAAACCAGCCGAGCCCCAGGACAGGCAAGCCAAACCCCAAAAATAACCAACAGTATTAGAAGACTCTACAACATTGTAAGGGGCCAACTGAAACACCAAATCAACCAAAATCTACAAGTTAGGACCCACGGCCAGTCAAGATAAGGAGCCGAAACCCCACAACAGCCCAAGCATAGAAACAAGGGAACCCACAGCAAGCAGGCAAGTGAGCCAACCATACAAAAATAAATCAAAGGGAATCAAGTCCTAAATTATTTCCCAAAATCATCATTTTCCTAGCAATCCCTAATAAAAATCCAATTTTCCTCACAATTTAACCAACGATTCATCTCAAGATTTACGTATAATGAACTGAAAATTAAACTGAAGCATGAGGAAGATAGAATCTATTGTAAATTGCCGATGCACAAGAAATTAAAGAAAACCAAAAGCACCAAGCCAGATCAGAATGATTTCCGCAAGAACAAACTCCAAAATCCAAGGAAACCGAATTGAATCTCCAGAAAATTTTAGAGTATACTTACGGTTTTCGCAGTAAATTGAAGAAGAGAGGAGATATGAAGATATAGGGCTCGAAGGAGCCGTTGGAGAGAGAAGATCGTGGAAGGCGATCTTGCACGAGATCATGGCGAGATCCACACATGTAACCGAATGGAGAGGGAGAGGAGTTTATTCGATCGATTCACGATTAGGGCTTTGACCGATCGAAGCGAGCGAACTAAAGCAAACGAGAGAGAGCTGCTGATATTTTCGTGCACTTGGGAACCAAGTGAGTGGAGGGAGAAAAGTAAAAAACTAGGAGAAATGAAATTAATAATGAGCCCGAGGGGGCTGGGCTTATGGGCCACTTACAAAAATAAAAGAAATGAGAAAGAAAAGAAGAAAAGAAAAAAGGACCGGCCCATTACATTCTACACACCTTATAGAAAATTCTGTCATCGGAATTTAAAAGAACTTGGATACATCAAACACGTATGTATATCGTTCTCTCATCTCATCCTCTCTCCCAAGTAAACTCCCCGAGTGAGTCTCGATGCCACGTCACCTTCACCAAGTTAACCATCTTGTTCCTGAGAGCCTTCTGCTGTCGGCCAATGATCTCTACAGGCTGCTGCTCATACGTCAAATCTAGTCGTACTATAATCTTCGAATGGTCAACCATGTGTGTCGAGTCTCCCACGTACTTCCACAATTAGGATACATGGATTACATTATGCGCCCCTTCAACGGCTGGAGGCAATGCAAGTCTGTACGCCACTTCTCTCATTCGCTCCAGCACATCGAATGGCCCAATATACCATGGGATGAGCTTTTCTCTCTGACCAAACCAAATCAGTTCTCTGTTAGGTAAGATCTCCAAGAAGACATGATCTCCTGGCTGAAACTCCATATATCTCCGCTTCGAATCTGCCCAATGCTTGTATCTATCAAGTGCCAGTTGTAGCTTCTCCCTGATAGTATGTACCACATCAACTGCCTCTACGATCATCTCAGGTCCAATCAGCTCTCAAGCACCAACGTCGTCCCAGCTCAACGGTGATAGACACGTCCTCCCGTACAGTGTTGTAAACGGTGCCATCACAATACTGGCCTGATAGATATTATTGTATACAAACTCAACGAGGTGTAGGTGGTCTTTCCATGACCCCTTAAAGTTTAACATACATGCACGCATCATATCCTCCAAAATCTAAATTGTACGCTTCGACTGCCTATATGCTCCTGCAAACTCTTCCAGAAGCGAGAAGCAAACCGAGTATCCTTGTCTGAAACAATGCTGACAGGAACCCAACCTCACAACTTCCACATGTGCATCTTGGCAAGTATCTCCGTCGACTGGCCTATTCTGAATGGTATAAAATGAGCCGACTTGGTCAACCGGTCAACGATTACCCAAATGGCATCATTATGCTTGGTACTCTGAGGTAAGCCAGTTACGAAGTCCATCGTGATGTGCTGCCATTTTCACTCAGGAATAGGCAAAGGCTGTAACAATCCAACGGTGCAGTATGTTCAGCCTTCACTTGTTGGCACTCTATATATTTGGCCACGCTCCATGCAATGCTCCTCTTCATTCCATGCCACAAGTAGTGTTGTCTCAGGTTCTTGTACATATTCGTCCTACCTGGATGAATGGAATATAGAGAACTGTGGGCTTCCTTCAATTGTTCCTTTTTTATGTCTCCAGACAGCACACAGATCCTGCTTCCATACCTCAAGGACCCATCCTCATGAATTCCAAATTCTGGTCTCTGTCCAGCCAGCACCAACTCCCTGATCTTCTGCATCTTTGCATCTCCTACATGTGCGGCTTTAATCCTATCCACCAAAGTCAACTGTATCTGAAGATTCGTTAAAGAAGCAGTCATTCCTGGTAGTACTACTTCTATCCACATCTTCCTGATCACCTGTTGGAGCCTCCACTGAGTCGTAAGAATCATCACGGTTGGAAGACAACTCATTGTATTAGGCACAACATTGACCTTCACGGGGTGGTTCTGAAGGTCAATGTGGTAGTCTGCTATAAGCTCGACCCCATCGACGATGCCGAATTTTCAGCTCCTTCTGTGTGAAAAGATATTTTAGACTCTTGTGGTATGTAAACACCTTCACATGTTCCACCCACAAGAAATGTCTCAGGAGGTTCAAGGCAAAAATGACTACCGCCAACTCAAGGTCATGAGTGGGGTAGTTCTTCTCATGAATTTTCGGTTTACTAGATGCATACGCTATGACTTAGCCATGCTGGTGTAGTATTCATCCAAGACCCTTGCCAGATGCATTGCAGAATACCTCAAATCCTCTAATCTGCTCTAGAATGATTAATATTGGCACCATAATCAGCCTCCTCTTCAGCTCATCAAATGCATGTTGCAAGACATGGACCAAACAAACATAACATCCTTTCTCGTCAACCGCATCATCGTCTCTATGATCTTTGAGAAGTCCTGAATAAACCTCAGATAGTATCCAGCTAGTCCCATGAAGCTCCGAATCTCAGACACCGACTTAGGAATTGGCTACTTCTGAACCGCTGATACCTTCTCCGGACCTACAAAAATCCCTTCTCTGGACACCACGTAGCCCAGGAAATCCACCTTGCTTAGCCAAAATTTACATATATTGTACTTGGCATACAGCTGATGTCGTCTCAAGGCCTAAGAACTTTTCTCAAATGCTCTGCATGCTTCTGTCTATTCTTCGAGTATATCAGAATATCATCATTATATACCACCACGAATTTATCCAGATACTCGTATAACACTAGATTCATAGACTCATGAACACCGATGGCGCATTCATAACACCAAACGGCATCACTAGGAATTCATAGTGTCCATACCTAGTCCGAAATGCAGTCTTAGGCACATCCTCCTTCCTAACCTTCACTTGGTGGTATCCAGTTCTGAGATCCAACTTCAAATAGACACTCGACCCACTAAGTTGATCAAACAGATTGTCAATACAGGGAAGGTGATACTTGGTCTTCACTGTAACCTTGTTGAGCTCTCTGTAGTCCATGCACATACATCTGGTCATGTCCTTCTTTTTCACCAGTAGTACTAGAGCACCCTAAGATGACACACTAGCTTGTATACATCCCTTCTTTAGAAGATCATCCAATTCGGCTCGTACTTCTTCTAACTCCGATGGTGCCATACGATAGGGTTTCTTTGATATGGGTTGGGCTCCTGGCACTAAGTCAATTGGAAATTCAACACTACGATCCGGAAGAAAACCTGTAAGTTCTTCCGAAAACACATTCAGGAACTCTCGCACAACTTCTGGTTTCTCCGACTCAGCATGCATAGTATTCACCATTGCCTCAATCAGTCTAGCTCTGAACTTGATCGGCCCTTCTGACCTGCTCCCTCTGACAAATCCAAACTTTGGATGATCATGCATTTCAAACATCACTACTCCACGTCAGCAATCGATGGTGGTGTAAAATGTCCCCAACCAGTCCATCCCAAAGACAGCTTCGAAACTCGGCATCTCAATGATGAGGAAGTCGACATAAAGCTCTTGCACGCATATCACTACGGGCAAGAGAAACTCTCGCTAGACATCCTCAACACTCCACCACCCTTGTTCACATCCCAATAAGAGGTAAGGGGTGACTCAAGAACTTTATGTTGGTCGACAAATCGTCTGGACATGAAATAGTGGGAAGCTCCCGAGTCGAATAATGCAAGGGCATGTTTGCTAGCTACTAGTACAATACCTAAGGTAATGGACACTATGTCTAAGTATACAGTAGCTAGTATGCGGAATAAAATAAATACTAAAAATGATAAAGTCATACATATAATGACCTGCCCAGTAGTGTCGGCCTCCTCAGAGGTCATAATGAATGTCTGGTGCCTGGGAGGTGGGACCTGCGATCTCGCCTACTGAAAGACCTTCCGCTGAGGAGGAAGTGCGGGTCCTTGTTGAGTGCCCTCAGTTGGTGCAGTAGCTGGTGCAGGCATCGAAGCTGGGGCTTAGGCCTTTGCCCCCTCCATGGACAGTCTCTGGCAGTATGGTCCTCAGCCCCACAGATGAGACACATGTTCATGAACAGTCTGCATTCTAGCTTGATGGGTCCAGGCTTATTGCAATAATGACAGATCGGGGTAGGATGTCGCTGATGTTGTTGCAATGTCGCCCTCTTTAACCGGGTCTACTGGAAAGGTCGATGTAACTGCCTGGCGGAGGCGGCTGGCTGTCGACTGGACCCCGTCGAAGTTGCTGTGGAAGGTGGTGGCCGTCTTGGAGGGGCCGCCTCATATCGCTATCATGCCCGCTCCCGCTATACATACTCATACTCCCGAGTTATGGAGAGTATGTCAGCATGGGTTTTCAATTTGTACCAAACCAGCTTGTCATGAATATTGATGTCCAGGCCCTTCTGAAAGCGCTTGGCCCGAGCCAAAGGGGTGGACACCATGCCTTGGCAAACCTAGAATACCAATTTGTTAGCAAATGCACATCTATGATATATTTAACTATTATGCAATAAAATACACACATGCTGGGCTTGGAAAACTAAGCAACGTATTCCTCCACAGTCATAGAGCCTTGATTTGGACCCATGAATTGCCCCTCCAACTCCACGTGTGCCCTTGTAAGAAGTACTGGGCATTAAACGTCTCCTTAAACATATCCCAGGAGATCGGCTACGCCAATCAGTCCTCTTTCGAATCCCACCATATCCTAGCATTCATGATCAGTTGCACCTTCGCCATGTCAACCCATGAATCTGATGGTGCCGATGCTGCCTTCAAAATATCGGTAATAGAACGCATCCACTCCTCTGCATCCAGAGTATCCTCTCGTCTACTAAAAGTTAGCAGGCGTAATGCCCTAAATTGATGCACTCCTCCATCATGCCTAGGTTCCTCTGTATTGCATGGACCATCTCTCGTAATGGCTGGTCTGAGATCTGATGTACTGTATTCGACCCAGTGTTGTTGTCTGCCCCAGATCCTGATCCTGATCCCGAAGCGTTCGTGTCCATGGTCGATTTCTTAGATGCTCTATGTCTCTTACATATGTAAACTTTCATACACATATATTCACAAGGTAAGACTAAGTCAATAAAGTATCTTAAATACGTAATTTCTACCTCCTCTACACCGTTCACAAAGTGTTTGCGTGGACCTGTATGGGCCACCACACGCCCAGTGTCCGGGTGCTGTCACTTTTGTACCATTTTATGTAGGTCCTGCAGATACCAGTGAAAATAATGTGGAGTAGAGCAGAAAATAAAGATACTCATTTCATTGATGATTTTCACTAAAAGGATTATAAATGCTGATGTAAAAAATAAAAATACATCTCTGATACTGAAATGAAAATACATGGAAGGAAACCACAATATAACTCCTGACACTTAAACTGAAGTCAGACCTCTGCATCCTGCACATGGAACTCCAACTCCTTGTACATCGGTGCCTCCGTGTATTCCTGGTTGTCACCTAGTGGCAACAACAGGAGTGGTACCACTGCTCAATAGAGTAGATGATATCTAACCAAGCAGCAGCAGTAATAACAACGCTTGACAAATAGATATATTGGTGAATAGATATAAACGGTAGGTTGTAAAGATGTAACATGTTATAATTATTTCAATGTTATCAGCTACTATATGGTTGTACTATTACTGTTGTCCAATTCTAAAGCATAAACTTATAACAGAGAGTACGATGTGCAACGCGAAGACCATCATGCACTACTACATATACGGCTTTCAGCCACAGACAAATCCGTGGCTGAAAGTCGTGAATCCGTGGCCGAAATCCAAAGGCCACGGAAAAAAATTCTGTGGCCAAAACGCTGTGGCCGATACCGTAGTGGCTGATACCCCCTTCGACCACAGATTATTCCGTGGTTGGCCATAGAGTAACACGCACGGATATCCGTGGCCGATAATCCTGATTAAAAAATCTGTTTAAAATATCGGCCACGGACAAAACTGTGGCCGATAGAGATATATGGTCATGGAAATGTCTGTGGCCGATAAATATCGACCACGGATATCGTGCACAAAGTTGACGTAAACCGTGCACAAAAATCGTAGGCGATATTTATCAGCCACGGACAAATCAGTGGCCGATTGAGATATACGGCTACGGAAATGTCCGTGGCCGATATGGTTTCGGCCACGGTTTATGTGCACGAAATCGGCCACTTTGTGTACAATATCTGTGGACGATAGCTATCGGCCACGGGCATTTCCGTGGCTGTATATCTCTATAGGCCACGGATTTGTCTGTGGCCGATAGTCTAAACTGATTTTTTTAAAAAAACTGAATTTCCTACATACAAAAATATACATTTATAACAATTAAATGTACCTGTATACAAAAAATTAAAGTAATCAAATAAGTAAAATTAAAACCACAAAATGAACGAAAAAAGATCACATTAATTATTTAAGACAACCTCGCAATTTAACCAAATAAAAATAAAAATAATGTACACCGATTACAGAAATACACATATAAAAAATAAAGATGGCTCTCTCTCTCACATGCCATCGTTGCCGCCATTTTCGTCGCCATCGTCGTCGCCATCACCTCCGTCGCCCCCAAGCTCACCGGCATCGCCATCCCCATCGTCACCCCCAAGCACGCTATCTAATTAACGCCATCATCGCCAACATCGCCCCCATGCCCGCACCCCTCGCTAAGACTGCCACCTCTACCAACCTCAGGTCCTGAATGATCTCCATCGCCAAGACCTCACTTGCTATGTTGACCCTACCAAAAAAATAATGTGTGAAGACTGTAAATAAAAAAAATATAATAAACGAGTTAACACAAAAAATTATATAGAATGAAAAGAAAAACTTTAAAATTTTGAGTACGCCCAGAAACGTATCAAAATTTAAGTATGCATAGAAAATGCCCAGAAATTGGACAGAGCCAAGTGTGCACTTGTGTGCACTTGTGACCCGAACGAAAGCGATGGGCACGTGCTCTGGGCATAGTCTGCGCGCGTGCGCCCTTTGTTTTTGCATTCACATGTGCTTCGTTTTTGCATTCACACGTGCTTCGTTTTCGCATTCACACGTGCACGCTTGTCACGAATCAAGTTGAAACTCAACTCTGCGACTCATTCTAACCAATACACTAACCCTAACCCTAGCCCTAATAGCATCTCCAACCGTGCTTCATTTTTTCATTTTGAAGCACGGTGTACCGCCAACCCGGCATCATTGTGAAGACAGATTTAATTATAATATATAATAATTTAACCAAAATAATTTTATTTATAGATTAATTATAATTTTATATTCCATTATAAATTTATCTAATAAAGAAATATTGATTATTATATTAATCCATGTCTAAAATACAAAAGTTTCATTAAGTATTTCAATAAAGATAAATAAAAATGAAAAAAATAGGTTTTGAAGTGGGTGTGTTGGAGTTGCACATCCTTCATAACGAAATCTGTAAAGCATATTCAATTTTGAAGGAGATTTTTTGAAGGGGCTAGTTGGAGATGCTATAACGTGTTGCCCATCTTGTTATTTATGTGGGTCTGTTTTGACTTTGATCCCAGTGCACTAAGTACACGGGTAATTCCTACTGATATATATACGCAGACCCAAACACAAGCTGTTATAGGTGATATGATATATGGTTATAGGCTATATATATATATATATATATTACATTTGACAGCGATTTTTGAATTATATGGCTGACTAGGACAAGCTAACTAGGACAAAGGGGTTGATAGAAAGACGCCTCGGATTTAATCTTGGGGAATGAACGGTTTGGATGAGATTGTGTGTAAAGTTTTGGAGGGAAAACCTGAATTTTGGTGGAAAAACGTGCAGGAGAAGTCCAAAAGTTGAAACATTAAAAATTACCTACTATTTTTAGAATTTTTTTGAAAAAACATCATCCTCAGCATTGTAAATAGGTATTTGTCTCTTCCCCAAAAACCTCTGCTCTCCCAACAAAGCCAGCTCTAATGAAGTTGAAACGTTAAAACGTTAAAAAGTTCTCTTCCCCAAAAACATCATCCTCTGCAAGAAGTTGAAACGTTAAAGTTTTCTTTTCATTGGCATCTTCAACCCTGCGCTGGAGGAAGCATCAACGCCAGCTCCCGCTCTCAACTCGGTGTTGGAGGCAGCATCAAAGCTTCCAGAAGGACATGTCGCCAGCTCTCAAGTGGATCCTCACCCGAGCTCTCATCCGAGCTCCCAACAAATCGCCAGTTCTTCCCTAACCCTAATCCGAGTGCAGATATCAAGAGGTCAGTGCATCGGTCCAAAGGCGAGACCTTTCCTCGAATTTATCGGTCAAAATGAGATTTTTGATTAGGAGTGAATCCAAAAATCAGATATTTTTGATATTTTTGATTAGGAACTGGACGGGTTAATCCCATCTGGGTTAACCGATTAACCCAAAAATATGCGATTTTCCTTCAGATAGACATTTTCCTACAAAAATCTGGGTTCGTTATTTTCCTCAGATGGGATTAACAAATGTCACATAGACATTTTCCTTAAGATATTTTTGATTAGGAGTGAGCCCAAAAATCGGGCCAAAGCTGAGCCTCTAGCTAATGACATTTTCCTTTAGATATTTCTGCATTCTATTTTATCATTGAAATACCAACTTATTTTGCATCAGTAGTGTGTTCCAAAGAGTATGATCTTGCGCTTCATATTAGAATTTGATTCGGAAATGTTTCAAAAGGGGCATGTTGTCAGCATCCTTTACTACAGTATTTTGCTCTTAGCTTTTGTAGTTGTCTTCACATTTCATGCAAGCCATCTTGAATCATAGTAATATCATATTCATTTCCATTTGTCATCTCTGTTATTTGATCTGCAGAATATTTCCTACTTGAATTTAGTAGTTGTAGAACTGTCCACATGGTGTTTGTTTGTAATCCTTTTCCATTCGGCTCTTGATGAATCTGCTGTGTGGTGATGGGCCTTTACAGTAGCACCAATGGGAAGTATGATGCATGAACCATTGCATGAAATATATGTGGCGATCATGTACAAAATAAATAACAAATAACCAAAAGATTAATCTTATCATTCAGTCTTGCGATTTAAAGTCCTCCAAATGATTTCGAAACTTAATTATGGGACTTGGGTTTTAGATGGTTAGTAATTTACAGCAATTTGATATTATTCCTATTTATCATTGCTGGGTTTTATTTTCTGACTTCAAAATTTCCTAATTTTCATAACTCCAGGATATGAAAGAAGTAAGCAGCATCTTGAAATCAAAGAGCAGAAAGTGGACAGAAAAAGAGTAAGACATGAAGAACTAATAAGCTTTTCAAAAATAATAGTATAAAATCTTCCCCTTTTTTATCTGAAGCTAGAAAAAATTCTGTCATGCGTTTAATTTGCAGTTGATAACATGGGTTCTCTAGGGGACCAGTGTGAAGATCACATAAACAATGAATGCAAGTGGAGTACACCATTGAAGCAACTTCAGGTTTCAAATGCCAATTAGCAATTTCCAGTAATCTGGTACTCTTCCTATCTATCTTTGTTGATTAGAAATTATTGCAGCTGGGTTTCATAATATTTCCATATATGAACTCACAAGCTTTGTTAAATATTGTGGGGGTTATTTGATACCTGACATTTTCACTGTTAAAATAATTCACCATCGAAGTGTGAGTACCACGAAACCTTATTGAGAAGTGTCCTGGATGATGACGAGTGCATCCCTACACCAGCAGCCTAGAATTTGTAGCACATACTACAGAAGGCCATGGAAACTTACTACCTGAAGACACATTTGATGGCAAGTAGATAGTTTAGAGACTGGAATCATTATTACTCTCATCTAAGGCTCTCCCCAAGAATTTGGAGTGGTTTACTTATTCTTTGAAAAATAATATTACTAAATATTTAAACCTGCATTCAATAAGTAAACATCAAAGTTCGTGTATACACAGAAATGCCTTTGCACTTGAGGCTATTATCCCATGGCCAATATCATGGTTTCCTTGCATTTTGTTTAGGAACATATTAAAAGAAGCATTGCATTGGTCTCTTAAGAATCTACATTTCAACTTATGGAATTGGCATCGAGAATTTCCAAGTTACTTATTTTACAGTGTAAATTCTACTAATGTCTAATTTACTATGTTCAATGTGTCATGAAATATCTTTTGTCTTCCAAATAGTTATATTGATGGGAAAAAAAACTTGCAAAATAGGATAATTTCTGTTAATATAAGTTGTAGCATGAATGCCTTGATGAGTGGATGCTTACGATATTGTGGGTTATCTTGGGCATATTCTTATGTGTCTAAGATTACAAAAAAGGACTGCTTTCATATGTTCTTATTTTCATCTTCCTCATTCCCTCCTCTTCCGATATTATGAAGTATCCTAGCCCTAAGTTATATTCATGCACGAATTGCCGCCAGCCGTCTCCGCAGAAGTACATGTTTCCTGGCATGCTCTCTTCATAGACATCGACACTCCACGATTCACCATTAGTACTCAAGAGTTGCAGTCTGCTTGATACATTTCTCTTTCACAATGTGCTTCACAAATGCATTAGGGATAACCTGTAGGCAAACAATTAAAAACATAAAGACATATGCCAAATATGCATGAAAGAGAATGAGAGAGTGGTATTTTACTAGCTTCTTAGTGAAACCCGTCATCAAAGGCTTAAATAAATGAAAATTGGGAGAAGAACCATCTCTTTCTTCCATCTTGAAGGGAAAAATTTAGTTCTGAATGAATTTGTACCCTGCTAGGCCTCACGGTGATGTATTAAAGAGCCATGGTGATCATTTTCAAATGAAATGAATGTAGCAGAATTACATAAATATCTCTTCATTTAAACCAAATATATCTCATTAGTTCTGATGTGAGCGACAGACTTATTAAAGAGAATGACAGCCTTACAATCAATATTTCCATACTACTTGCTATAATTGTTCTCAACTAACTGAGAACTGGCAAGAAACTTAAAGAAGGAGAATGCCCTTTTGCGTTGGACAATTTAGCAATAATAAGAAAATTCTAAGGAAATTGCTTACAATTTTTCATCTATATATTGACGAGATTTTACGAATAAATTTAGTTGGTACGACTTCAAAAACACTCCATTATTCAGTAGATTTTGTTTTGATTAAGTTTTGTTAGTTCTCAACATTCATTTTTGGTTAGTCGTTGGTACATGGAACACTCCATAATGGACAACACAATCTTTACCTTACAGAAAATGTATGAAAGAAGGAAAAACAAGAAAACCTTTCAATATAGTATATGCTGGGAAGTCAGAAGTTCACTAATATTTACCTACTAAACTGATTAATGAGAAGATTTACTAGAACTGGATTTACCCATGAATTTCGTCCATTTACATAAGCCTGGAGCGTACCCAGGCAGATTGCCATTCAATTTTAGAAACGGAACAAGTTTTTAATAGTAATATTGATGTAACCAAGTATATTTAAGGGATTACAATTCATTCCCAATTATCGTATGCTTACATCAAAGATTGGCATTAAGCCATCTTCAGTTCCAATTACTGGGTTTTATTATAGTCTTACATTGAAGATTGGCATTAAGCCATCTTCAATTTGATCTTTTTTCAGAGGATTGTTTGATTTTGCACCTAATTCGATGCTTTAATTTTTCATCCATGTTTCATCTTTGCCTGATGTAACTGAGGAGACCTATTGTTGCCTTAAGAAAGGTCGTTTTTAATCCCCTAGAATTTGATCTCTATTATTCATCAGACAACCTTGCAAATCCCTTTATAATTGTGCACAAAAAAAATTCAAAGAATTTTTACAAATGGACAATGCATCTTTCATCTCGTGGATATCATTACTATAGTGCAGAATCTAAAAGGATCACATCATAATTTCCTCTAATGTTTCGTCATTGTAATTTCATCCAACAATTTGCTTTTTTTCTTTCCTCCCCCTTGCAAAATGGGAGACCGGCTTTGCGATATTATCAATCTCATCAAAGTATGCTTTCAATGCTAAATGGTGCATATTTTCTCTACATGTTTCTTTGAGTATGCCATCAATGTGTTTGTTATAAGTACTCATAGCGAAATTTTGTTGCTATGTGCCCAATGGATAATGCTGTTAAACTTTTTTCCTATGTTGTGTTTTAAATTTTGTATAGAATGTAACAAGCATTGATGACGCCCTTTTTGCCAGGAACATTATCTTTCTGTATTGTGAATTGAATTATGTTGCCATTTTGTATTCATTACATAAATGTCTGATTATTGTTGAGAATGATGCAGAGTTCTTATCTTCTTAGTGGTTTTAGTTTCCCTTCATATAGTCAACAGAGATTATTGTCGATTTTTAATGCTTTTGGTGAGTTCAATACATATGTATAGATTATTGTCATGTTGTCAAACATTATTTCATATACTTAATATTACAACGTCAAGTAATTATGCATTTTGACCTTAGGCTGAGATCGTGCATATAGATATATTTTCATTAGTCATGGGCCAATGCAATGTTCTTTGTAGACATCTTTCTGTTATTTTGCCCTAAAACTTTTGGCTGATGCAATGTCATGAGCTGAGCCGAAGAGAAATATTTATGTTAAAACACAGTTATCAATTTTTTTTATTCGTTTACAATTTCTTTTTGTTCCATGTATTTTCAATGCTTCTTTTTAATCAAATCATGTTCCGCTTCCTACATCGTAATGATGAAGTTTTATCATGTTGATTTTGTGAAAAGTCACAAGATGGGGGGGGGCCTCTTTTGTCACTACATGCAAGTTCAGGATCATGAAAGATGGAAATCATGCACAGCTTATTCAAGGTAATTCCATGTATTCGTGATTAATTCATAGCAATAAAATCAAAGTATATAATTTCGAATGTTTGTTCATTGTGTATAGTTGACAACTTATATGGAAACAGTGTAAATAGATGATGGAGGTGGATTGACTCCAAATTCTTTGTGATAGCATGAGCTTTGGATTTTTCAACAAATAATGATGAGCTGGTAGCGGACGAGGCCAAGAAGCTTGCAATACTGTGGTGTGACTTTTTACAGTGTGCCAGGGAAATGGGACTCCCATGTTTGGTTAGTTGCTATTAATACATTCCAATAAATTCTTACATCTATTAACTTTTTGTTAGTTTTGAATAAATCATTTGCATGTACATGGATGAGTAGAAATCAAAGGAGCAAATGTGTGCAATTGTTGGTGGTCTCTTTAAAATTTGATTATCTTTGAGTCTCATGGATACTCCCAATTGTTAAATTCTTAACTTTGTCAACTTTTTGTTAATTTTTAAATAAATCATTTGATACTTTTTTCGTATTAATGATCTGGATAATGGCTATACTTGCTTTTAGCCAGAAGAAGAAGATAGGATGAAGAAGCTTGATACCCGGTTTCCTTCTTTAAGTTCGTCTCCTTCTCTCTCTCTCTCTATGCTTTTATGTTGTTGCGTACTAGGTAACTGGATGTTTTGGGAGTTGAATTTTAGATCTTCAAACAATAAGAACAAAATACTTAGCTTTGATGAAGATCTTCAATCCAAAATACAAGCTTTTAGATCTAAGAGGGGGCCTAGGGCATGGCCTAACCACTAAAAATAACTCTAAGAAAACATGTGGAGAACCCCCTCTAATGATGGCTACAACCCTCTTATATAGTCTCCCAAAACCCTAGCAAATAACCCTAGAAAACCCCTCAAATTCGTGCCCAAAAACAGCCCAAACCGTAACTTAAAATCTGGGCCCATGTCACACTCGGCCGAGTGGAAAATGTGACCCGGCCGAGTGGAAATTCCAGCACTGCAGTATCAACTTGCAGAAATTCCCCAGATTTCATCCGACCTCCGATTTATGCGTTCTTAGCGGCGTTGGAATCATCATGAAGTATACTATCCATAAAAAATATGAGAAAAATACTTTGATTGTTGGAATGATAGAAGATTTCAAAAGAGTGGGAGGCTATCTGAAAATCTGGGCGCTGCATGTCCTCGGCATCACTCGGTCGAGTGGACTTCTCCACTCGGTCGAGTGGGCTTCTCTACTCGGCCGAGGGTAAGATCCTGTAAAATTCCAGTAACTTCGAAGTCCTCAGGGGTCTGTCTCCGGGGTGGCTCGGCCGAGTAGCTTTCATCATTCGACCGAGTGGTAACGTGTACTCGGCCGAGTCGGAATCGTCAAAGGCCTGTACATTTCCAGTAAGTCGGCCATTTTTATGGTCGATTTTCCATGTCACTCGGTCGATGAGATCTTCATACTCGGCCGAGTGGGATATCGTCCCTCGGTCGAGTGCACGACCAATTCCTTCTATGGTGCGTGTCCGGTCTGGTCGGTCGAGCGGTCTTCTTGCATCGGCCGAGTGAGTGCTTCACTCGGCCGAGTGAGATGATGCAAATGCCCAATCTTCATCTTTTCGCTTCCTCGTCGCTCCTACGATGTTCCTTCTTCTTCCACTCATCCTCCATCGCCGATAAGTCTGCAAATGAGCCGTGTGCGATGCTCCGGTACATGTGCAAGTCCTTTAAGCTCATTTTTGCTTCCGATTGCTCAATATTTCCTGAAATCCGAAAAAAAACAAGAAATAGTGAAAAGTAACGCAATATCGTCGAATATTTGTGAAAATCGCAATATGAGCAACCGAAATGGCATGCAAATATGCAGAAAAAATGTGTAAAATATGGACCGATCAGGGACTTGTCAGGACCTTTGATGATTCGAGTGAGGACACTTCGAGTAACAAAGAAGAGGATGCAAAGGAGGATGCTCACACATGCTTTATAGCCATTGATGGTCCTACTCCAATTCCCTCCGGGTTAAATGAAGAAGAGTTGGATGATTGGCTCGATGCCCACAACTCCTATGAGGATTTGTGCCTCATGGCTATAGAGGAGAATTCATCATCAAGCTCTAGCAAGGATGATGATGAGGTTGAGATCAAGGAAGAAAAGATCTCATATGAGGAGCTCAAGAACAACTTCGACTTGGTCTCCGAAAAGGCTAGTAAGTGCATCAACTTTTACAATAGATTAAAAGCAAAATATAAGATTGCTAAGAGTAGATTGCATAAACTAGATATTTCAAGTGTAATTCATGATGAAAGGCATGCTTATGACACTAGTGAGAGAGACACACTTCTCTCTCAAGTTAAGGAATTGAGCCTTACAAATGAAAAACTTGTTGCTCAAAACCTTAGCTTAGAGTCTCACATTTAACAACTTACGTTGAAATGTGAAGAGGAATTCCGTAAGCTCATAAGCTTTGTGTATTCTTGGGATTCACTCCACGATTTGTTGGAAAAACAACATCCGGCAAATCATAGAGGATGTTTGGGTTATATTCAAAATGTGGTATCCAAACCCATCTCTAATTCCTCTTATGGTGCAAATATAAGAAATATTGCTAAAGCACCTAAGAAGAATCACCATGCTTTCTTGTACAATAATAACATCAACAAAAAGCATGTAGATCACAAGGTAATGAGGAAGAATGAAAAATCTTTATTTTTTGCTAAGAAGCAAAATCCTCATTCTTTGCATGCCAAGAAATTCGTTTCTACACCTAAGCATGCCACATCAACCCCTCTTGCAAAGGCAAAACCCTTGCCTAGGAAATCCTTGAGATTATGGATTCCCACTAAGGTTAGTGTGCAAGAGAGGGATAGCTACATCAACTCTCTAGTTATGGATGTGATCACCTCATGTGATTACATTAGGAAATCAAACTCCTCTTGGGTTTGGTTGCCTAATGTTTAGGTTCCTCACACATATGCATATTGCATGGGAATTGTGCTTGAATGTTTATTTTTGGCATACCCATTGTTTGTGTGTGTTTCATGAGTTTGAAAATATTAACAAACATATTTTTTATGAAAATGAGGACCTTGGGGTTTATTGACATGTATGCATTTTTTATCCATGTGTATGTCAATGGGGGAGTTAATATGTTACATGTTTAAAGTATTTTAAGACATATCTTAACTCTCATTTCGGAGGTTTTTTGAGATCATTATTCACATTTGGTTGTTTTTGATCTCAAACCAAACCTCTTGTTTATTGCCAACATACTTTATGTTATATTTGTTTTGACAATATTCTTTGTGTATCATTGAAGCTTGATTTTTCCATATCTATTGCTTTGATACGCGGTTGGCCTATAGCTCCATTATTTGTATAATTGGTATTAGATTCTAGAGGTCAAAAGTTGACCATTTCTATGATCTAGGGTGAGCATGGGATAGTGAATTGATACCCACTAAATTTTTCAATTTGGTATCATACATATCTTTCTTTTCTTGCATATTGTCACATCTTGGTTAAGATGACAAAGGGGGATATATTTGATGTCCACCTTTTTGTCGATGTCAAGGGGAGAGATATATACATTATGTAAATATAAATGGGGAGATATTTTCATATGCATTTGGGAAGAGATATATGGGATTAGATAAACCTTTCATGTTTGCATGATTTTGTCTATTAACAATTGGTTTATGTAATCCATGCCTTTTATATGTCACCATGAACTTATTTGGTATAATGGGTATTTACTATTGTGTACCTCATTATTTAATTGGTGCATATAAGTAGGGGGAGCTCATTAGCATTGTGCTTTAATTATTTGTATTTTACATAATGTGTGTCATCATCAAAAAGGGGGAGATTGTTGAGTATTGGTGTTTCATACCAATCTTATTTTGATGATGATCACAACATTATGTTGTTGCTAATGACTCTCATGTTTTAGTCTCTCAGTTTTATTTGAAGAATATCTTTCTTGGAGACTAAATACTTGGTGCAAGGATGGACATCAAGTGGAGAACAGCCAAAGCTTGGAGATGATGGAGAGCAATCAAGGCATCAAGATTGAAGACTTAGACTCTAAGGAAAGCATTGTAATCCATGTAATTTACTTTATTGCTTTCTCTCTCTTTTGAGTCTAGGATTAATGTAATGCCTTGTTAGATGGTTTACTCATTCATGCATATGCATTCAACCATCTTAGTGGGCCTTATGATTATCATAGAATCCAGCCCAATAGGTTCACTTTGTCCACAGACTCATCTGGAGTCTCTGGCTTTCCATTAGTCGCATGCTTAAGGAAACACAGTCGACTGGGTGATTTCCAGTCGCCTGATATGCACAGCTCAAGTCAACATTTCAATTGACTCAAACTTGAGTAGCGTAAGTGCAATCCCTGCATCTCTCTGTCATTTCTCCATCTTATACAACAGACGATTGATTAAGATTTTACAGTCGCCTGACTAATAGACAGTCGACTGTATTATTGACATCAGTCGCATGTGTGCTTAACTGGAGAAAGAGTGCAGCTCTCTGTTTTATTCCATCCCCTGCAGCAGTCACCTGCTGAAGGATTAACAGGCGCCTGTCCTGTTTACAGTCGACTGTATCAACTTCATCAGTCGACTGTCCTGGCTCAAATTATAGCAGTTGGATATTTTCTAGCCGTTAATCAGTCGACTGTCTTTTGATTATCAGTCGACTGTTCATGTCGTTTTCACCCAGTTTCTAGCCGTTGCAGAATTGATTCTTTGGCTGTTTTCTTGTGTTTTGGGGTTTGATATAGGGTTTCTATATATATGAGTGTGCTACCATATCTTATACTTCTTGATGCTATTGAATATCTCAAGAGATCCTTAAGCAACTCACAAACTCCCTCAATTCCATCTCAAGAGCTCTCATTCTTCTTTATGCATTGAAGTCCAGCTCAAGGGAATTCATCCAAGTGCTCTCAAGCATATCTCAACACTTGGAGATCCTCTTCCATGCCTTGCATCCATTCATGAGTAAGCATCTCAAGGCATAGGTAAGAGTATTTACTTTACTTGGTGAATTTGTGTCTCTAATTCTCTTTATGGGAATTTGATCTTTCTCTCTTTGTGGGAGGTTGTCTCTTTGTGGGACTTATGATATTCTCTTTGTGGGAATAACTCTCTTTGTGGGAGTTTAGTGTCCTAATGTAGGACTAACCCTAATTCTCTGAGTGGGAGTTAGTGATTCTCTGTGTGGGGATTTTGATCCTCGTGTAGGATTGGTTGGGTCCTTGTGTAGGGCATAAATCCTCTTTGTGGGGTATCTCTTTGTGAGATTTGTATTCAATTCTCTGTGTGGGAATATAGTGAATATTGGTGTGGCTGGATGTACCCATGTTTGGGGAACCATGGTAAATCTTTGTGTTTGCATTTGGAGTGATTGTGCCTTTTAATTCCTCTTGCATTTATAATTCCGCATTTGCAAGTTAAATTTTAATTGGACAATTTTATTGCCATTACACTATTCACCCCCCTCTAGTGTGTGTTGTTAGTATTGCAAGGGTAAGGCGATCCTTACATGAAGCATTTTACCAATTAGTTTTACAAAAATTTAATGTGTGCACGTTATTCAGCAGCACTACAACATATGTGTACCTGACCCAGAGGGAGGGGTGGTATGTGCCGAAGGGGAGCCATGACTGGCACTGCCTGAAAATGTATGAAGCATTTTACCATTTAGTTTCGCAACAAATTAAATTGTGCACGTTATACATTCGTACTTAAACCACAAAATATGCATACCTGACCCAGATGACCAAGAGGTCTGGGATGTCCCTGTAACAGGAGTAAAAATTGTGTTCCAAACTCTCTTCATTTGCACTTCATAATATTTATTAATAAAAAATTGATGCTTACGTGCTGTAAATATTTGCGTAATTTATATGAAATAAATGAGATGTAAACCATGGAGTAATTCACATTCTTTATTGATTCCAAGCAAAATCATCATAATGAACATTTTTATACATTTACGTATTTTTAAGCTTATTACTGAAAAAAGTTCAACAATTTGATGTTGCTGTTGATGCCCTTTGTGACCTAGTCCAAACGGTAGATGAAATGACTTTGTTTATTGTGTTTCTTCGTAAGGCCCAATGCTGGGCCCGCCCGCTAGGCAGGTGGGCGCTCCCGCAAGGCCCAATGCGGGCGCGCCACGTGGCACGCTTGCATAGCTGTGGGCCCCACCTAGGGCCCGATTTCTAGGTTTTTTGAAACCCTCGACGACGGCTACGAATTGTGACTTTTTGCTCAACTTTGAGCAATTGTTTGAGGGGTCAAACGAAGTAGAAATGAGTCGCCGTTTGTTCCTTTGCATTCACCATTCATAGCTCTTCAAAATGATAGGTTGTATAACTTCTGAAGCTCAACAGAGAGAGAGATAAAATTAGTTGAAGTTTACCCTTTGAGAAAGGCAAACTAACTTAATTTATTATCCTAAACTTTAATAGTCACACATTGCTCATGCGAAGAGCTAGGGGGTCCAACTCCCTATATAAATAGGGGTCAACACCCCTTAGAAAAATTGCACCAACTTTCCGATTCTTGAAGCTCTATATTTTGAGCACACTCGATCTATGACTTAAATTATTCCTCCGCTTATATTTCTTCCGATCCTCCAACCGAGTCCTAGCAAGACAGCGAGGAGATTTGGATCTGATCCAGAAGTCTTTGACGTGGGTCTACTCAAGTGAAATGTTCTTCGACGAGTGATTAGCTCGAAGGCGCGGTGCGGTTTGGGAAGCGTTCAGCTCGGGGCGAGGTGCGGCTTGAGACACGATTTTGTACATTTTGCAGGTGCATGCAATGTTCCAGGAAAGTCAGTTTTATTTATGCTTTTCATATATTTGCAGTAGTTTAGATCTTTCATCGGTAACCTAAGTTAGTAGATTATCCTGGCTAGGGTGCAAGATCCCTTAGTGTTATTTTATTAAAGAGTTTAATAATATTTCCGCTGCATGTTTTATCGTCCGTCCGACGTAGGAAAGGTATAGTCTTTTGCCCTAAGGGTCCTTGAAACCCCAACATTGGTATCAGAGCCAAATCTACGCTAATCTAATGCTGCAAAATTAATATGATTTGCATGTTATGTTTGTTAAGAAACATAAAGTTAATTATGAGATAATTATGAACTTAATTTCATGTGATTTAATTAAGTTGTAATTTTTTAAATGGCTATGTTTTATTCTTACTTATTTGATAACACAAGAAAACCCTTTTAGGTTAGCCATTAAAAGATGTCTAACAATTATAAGATAATTTTAGATTTCTTTTGCTATGATTTAACATTGTTTTAAATGTCTAATGCACGATTAGGATAGCACCTTAATAAATCATTCTTTATAGTTGATAAGGACTTCATAAAAGTTATTAACAAATCCTAAAATTTTGAATTGTAAGGATTCCACTAGTTGATATGATTAACTTGTTCTAATAAACGCCTTTTAGTTGATGGCATGCATATAAATGATAAGTTTCCTTCAATGGACCATGATCCGGTTTAATGTGCTTGGCTAAGTTTGTTGGATCACCCTAGCTTGACTAGGGGTAAGTGATCCTGGCTTAGTCAATTCCCTGACCGTGTCCGCTGGATCGTAAGGACGCGAATCATGATTATGTAACGCCATCAACTATGTCTAGTCGAATACGTTAATAAATCTTTTGCAAGATAAATCGTAGCCCTCCTTGTTTTAGAGTTTGGCAACTATAGGTTCCATGTTATAGTTGTTGAGCACACTCAAGCTATGGCATGAAAACTTTATGGAATCCAATTTCTTATTACATGTGATGTAGTCTAGTCTTAACCCCAAACTGTCGTGTCGTGAAAACACCGAGCGACGGTGTAAGTTAAGCTAGACACGAAAACAAGGGTCTGACTAGACTAGTCATTGTGATTTGGATGAGAACATTCATGATCACAAATGACTAGTAGTAAAAATCATATATGGAGTCATATATGAGATGATTGATGAAGAGTTCATCTACTAACCGCAGAGTCAAACAACTTGTTGAGCACACTCAAGGTTGGGCGACTCAGGGTTGTTGTATCCCACTCGCACTAAAATTTTAATTATGTTATGACTTAAGTGATCTTTAAAATAGTGGGAGGATATAATTTGATAAAATCCATTCTTATTATATTTTAAATAATTATGAACATATGCTACTATTAGGAGTTCTATTCTTTGCAGCATGACAGGTGAAATTAAATATATCCAAGATAAGAATAAATCAATTGGTTATGCTAATAATGACTGGCTAAGGGAAACAAAAGCAGTACAGGAACAAAAGAAGAAATGGCATACTGATGACTCAACTTTTATAATAGTCATACAAAGTGTAATTCTTTCCGTGACTTCTAATGCATGGGTATTAGATACCAGTGCATGCTCTTACATCTGTAACCAGTTACAGGGAATGAGAATTAAAAGAAGGCTCGAAGAGAATGAGGTCGTTCTCCAGGTCGGCAACGCAACAAATGTTGGTGTTGTAGCCGTGGGAGATGTCAAACACACATTGGCGAGTGGAGCTAACTTGCTTCTGAAGCAATGTTACTATATCCCCGATTTCCTATGCAATATTATCTCCATCTCGGCATTGGCCAGAGAAGGTTATATTTTTACTATCAACGAAAATGTTATGAACATTTTCTTTGATAGTAAGTTGCTAGGTTTTGGGACCCTCAACAATGGTGTGTGCACTTTGAGTAATGATGTTGTATTAAATGTTAATACACGAAAACATAAGGAATCTGGTTATAATGAAACCTATCTTTGGCACTATAGACTAGGCCATATCGGAGAGAAGAGACATAGCAAGTTACATAAAGAGGAGTCCTTGGGCCTCTCGAATTATGAGTCATACGACACTTGCGAGTCTTGCCTCAAAGGTAAGATGGCCAAAACTCCTTTTGTAAGTCAAGGGGAGAGAGTTATTGAACTCTTGGGTCTAGTACATTCTGATGTATGTGGACCTACGTCTACATTAGCCAAAGGAGGATATTCATATTTTGTTACATTCACTGATGATCACTCTAGGTTTGGATATGTGTTCTTGATGAAACACAAGTCCGAAACGTTAATGCGATTCAAAGAGTACCGTAACGAAGTTGAAAAACAAACTGGTAAAAGTATTAAGATCCTTCGATCCGATCAAGGATGAGAATACTTGAGCCATGAATTCCTTACATATTTAAAAGATAATGGGATTCTCTCTCAGGTCATGCCTCCTTATACACCTTAACATAACGGTGTGTCAGAGAGAAGGAACCGCACTTTGTTAGACATGGTGCGATCCATGATAAGTGAAGCTGAGTTAACAACCTCCCTCTGGGGATATGCCCTAGAAACTGATATGTACATTCTCAACAAGGTTCCATCGAAATCTGTGCCAACGATACCATACCAGATATGGAGTGGCAAGAAACCCAGCCTTAATCATTTAAGGGTATGGGGTTGTCCTGCATATGTCAAAAGGCATAATCCAGACAAACTGGAAGATCGATTTATTTTGCGTAAATTCATTGGGTAACCGAGACATTCATTAGGGTACATCTTTTATCATCCAGAGCAACCAAAGGTTGTTGTCTCCAGACATGCCACCTTTTTAGAAAGAGAGTTCCTCGTAAAGGAAGCAATTGGCAAGGTGATAGATCTGGACGAATGTTCAGAAGGAGAATTAACACAAGAACATATGTCAGAACTAGTGGGAGAATCAGAAATTGATGTTTTCCAACCAGTCGTTAGGAGGTCTGATAAAATTCCTCGAGCCCCAGATAGGTACTACGGTTTTCTCATAGACGAAGGGGTTGAGGATGACGTCATATTACATGATGATCCTATTAGCTTCCAAGATGCCATTAAGAGTAAAGACTCTAATAAATGGCTAGATGCAATGAGATCCGAAATAGAATCCATGCACGTAAATGAGGTGTGGACCTCAGAGAACATGCCCAAGGGAAGTGTTCCCATTGGTTACAAATGGATCTTCAAGAAGAAGATTGGTGCAGATGGAAAGATAGAAACTTACAAGGCAAGGCTGGTTGAGAAAGGTTATTATCAGATTTTAGGGATAGATTATGACGAGACTTTCTCACCAGTCGCC
Source organism: Scilla litardierei (assembly GCA_030789695.1). Classification (NCBI taxonomy): domain Eukaryota; kingdom Viridiplantae; phylum Streptophyta; class Magnoliopsida; order Asparagales; family Asparagaceae; genus Scilla; species Scilla litardierei. The sequence continues at coordinate 127,066,184 of CM061142.1, forward strand.
ATGCACAGTCTATCTGGATTGTACTCGCTATTGCTGCCCATTATGAATATGAAGTCTGGCAAATGTATGTAACGACTACATTTCTAAATGGCGATTTAGAGGAGCAGATTTACATGACTCGGTCAGAAGGTTTCGAAGTCAGTGGGAGTAAGGGAAAAACATGTAGACTGCATAGGTCTATCTACGGACTTAAGCATGCATCAAGAAGTTGGAACATCCGTTTTGACAAGACAGTCAAATAGTTTGGTTTTGTCAAAAATGAGGATGATCCATGTATCTATAAGAAAACCAGTGAAAATTCTTTAGTCATCCTCGTACTGTACGTGGATGATATTCTTATAATAGGCAAAGACATAGGGATATTGAAGTCTATAAAGGAATGGCTATCTACTAACTTCTCCATAAAAGACTTGGAAGAAGCATCCTACATATTAGGTGTAAAGATATATAGAGATAGATCTAAATGGATGCTAGGTCTGCCCCAAGCCAGGTACATTGACACCATGCTAAAACAGTTTAGCATAGAAAACAGTAAGGGTGGTTTTATACTAGCTAATCATGGAATAAACCTTTCCAAGAAGATGTCACCAAAAACTGACTTGGAAAAGGAATGCATGAGTAAGATCCCATATGCTTCAGATGTGGGATCTATCATGTATTCCATGATCTGTACCAGACCTGATGTCGCTTTTGCACTATGTGCAGTAAGTCGATATTAGTCTAACCCTGGAGAAGAACACTGGAAAGCCGTCAAGACAATTCTTAAGTACTTGTAAAGGAACAGAGATTTGGTCTTGATTTATGGAAGTGAAGAGCTCAAGGTTGAAGGCTTCACAAATTCCAGCTTTCAGAGTGATATAGATGATAGCAAATCGATCTCTGGATATGTTTTCACTCTCAACGAAGGAGCAGTCAGTTGGAGAAGTTCCAAACAAAATACTATTGCAGACTCCATGATGGAGGCCGAGTACATAGCGGCCAATGATGCAGCAAAGGAAGCTGTCTGGATGAGAAAGTTTATAAACCAGTTGGGAATGGTGCCTGCAGTTAAAGATCCAATACCTCTATATTGCGACAATAATGCAGCCGTCAGTTTGGTTCAGGAACCAAGATTCCACAAGAGATCCAGACACATTCTTCAGAAGTATCACCTGATACGAGATATTGAGAAGATGAAAGACATAGAACTCCTTAGAGTCTGTTCAAAAGACGACATAGCAGATTCATTCACAAAGGCACTGGCACACAATTGTCTAGAGAGACTAGTGTGTAAATGCAGTATGAGATACCATGATAAATGGGCATGAGTGCAAGTGGGAGATGATGAGATATGTATGCACTCAAGGCAATTTATCTGTGTAAACATCTTGTTCATGAATGAAAGTATGCTTTCTGGTATCGATTGTCTTAGTAATTTTCGATTGTCTGAGTAATCTTGTTCATGAATGAAAGTATGCTGTCATGAATGAGGTGTTTGATATGGATGACACCTACTGCTCGTGGCTACTGCCATCTAGGGATTTCGAGTCCCAACACGTAGTAGTGTCAGGCTGTAGGGTCTCACACAGAGTAGTATTTACGTCTTAGTAATAGGAAGAATGTTAAGAGGAATGCATTCGATGCAATGGAATAATTTGGCTCATAAGTAAGTTGTGAGATTAAAGCTAAAGAGGTTTGTATTTGGGACTAATACTTGGTATTAAAGATGAATGGGATCGAAGGGAACTTCTTGAGAAAGACACAGGAAGAAACCGCGTTCGAATCGAGGCTCAATCGAGCCCAGAAACACAAAAACAGCTAGAAGGGGGCCGATAGTGGGTCAGACCCACGCAATCGGGCAGACACCTGCCAGCCTGCCGCGTCTGCAACAGCTCAAGCAGGCACACCTGCTATGACCAGTGGGGCTAGCAGGCGGGGCGCGCCTGCTGCCGCTAAGTGGGCCTCGCCCGCTTGGCGGGCGCGTGAGCCTGCAAGGCCCAATAAGGGGCCTGCCCGCTAGGCGGGCGAGCGCTCCCGCAAACCCAGGCGACTGTGCCACGTGGCATGCCGGCACAGCTGTGGGCCCCACCTAGGGGCCCGGTTTCCAGGTTTTTTTGAAACCCTCGACGACGGCTACGAATTGTGACGTTTTGCTCAACTTTGAGCAATTGTTTGAGGGGTCAAACGAAGTCGGAAGGCAACGCTGTTTGTTCATATGCATTCACCGTTCATAGCTTTTTGAAATGATAGGTCGTATCACTTCTGAAGCTCAATGGTGAGGGAGATGAAATTAGTTGAAGTTTAGCCTTTAAGAAAAGCAAACTAACTTAATTTATTCTCCTACACTTTAATAGTCGCACATTACTCGTGCGACGAGCAAGGGGGTCTGACTCCCTATATAAATAGGAGTCGACACCCCTTAGAAAAATTGCACCATGTCTCCGATTCGAGAAGCTCTATATTTTGAGCATTCTAGATCTACGAATTAAATTATTCCTCCTCTTATATTTCTTCTGATTCTCCAATCGAGTCCTAGAAAGACGGTGAGGATGTTTGGATTAGATCTAGAAGTCTTTGACGTGGGTCTACTCTAGTGAAATCTTCTTCAACGAGTGATTGGCTCGAAGGCGCGGTGTGGTTCGGGAAGCGATTCAACTCGGGGCGAGGTGCGGCTCGAGACACGATTGGTACACTTGGCCGGTGCAAGCAAAGTTTCGGGTAAGTCAGTTTTATTTATTCTTTTCATATATTTGCAATAGTTTAGAACTTTCTTCGGGTTGTTTGGACCCAACCCAAGTTAGTAGATTATCCTGGCTAGGGTGCATGATTCCTTAGGGTTATTTTATTAAAGGGTTTAATAATATTTCCGCTGCATGTTTTATCGTGTGTTTGACGTAGGACGGGCATAGACTTTTGCCCTAAGGGTCCATGAAAAACCCAACATGAGTATGCTTGTTCAAGCTCAATTTTTCTAAAGTATTGTGTCCTCTCCATAATCATTATAGAATACTCCATCAGTAACTCTTGCCGGATGATTTACCCTTGTGTCTACACCTATAGAATACTCCATCAGTAACTCTTGCCGGATGATTTACCACTGTGTCTACACCACGCAAATAACGAGATATGAATATCAAGGCCTTGTTTGACGTATAATTCTTGGATATTGACCCTTCTGGCCATGCTCGATTTTGCACAAGTTGTTTCATGAACCCTAGATACCTGCGGTTCAAAAATCATCAAAAGATTCAAATTCATGTTTAATTTTGTTCCTAGCAAAATAGAATATTATATGGCACGACGTTCACCTTTCAACAGGGTATATACACCGATTTTATACCAGCCCTACAATGAGGGCCTCATGTGCCAGGTGCACAGTAAGATGAACCATGATTGTAAAGAATGAATGGGGGAAAATTTTTTCCATATTACACAGTACAAGGATAACCCGCACCTCTAAATCTTCAAACTCACCAACGTTTATCACCTTCAAGCACACCTGCCTGAAGAACCCACAGAACTGTATCAAGACTTTTGCAAGCTTCTTATCGACATCACGTAAAGCAACCGGAAGCAACTGATATAGCAAGATATGATAATCATGTGTCTTCAATCCAAAAATCTTCATCTGGTTTATGTACACTCATCTTGATATATTCGAAGCATATCCATCTGGTGTCTTCAATGACTTGAGAAACACACGCATATTTTGAATTTCATCTCTTGACAGGGTGACCCAAGAAGCTGGCAGGTCGTACTTGTAATTTTCCTTTTGTACAGCCTGCAATTCAGGACGTATATTCAATTATTTTAAATCGAGACGAGCCTTTACTCCATCTTTTGACTTGGTGTCTTGCATCAAGGTATACAACATATTTGCACATATGTTCTTTTCGATATGCATGACGTCCAGGTTGTGACTTATTTTCAAATTCCTCCAATATTGCAATTGGAAGAAAGTATTAAACTTTGACCAACCACTTGGTAGTATTCCAACATCTGCTGTGTTAGAATCTGTGCACGACACTCGAGGCATTCTTCTTTTAGTTTTGCCATTGCCCTTTCCCTTGCTCTTTCCTTTTCCCTTTGCAATCCACCTTCTAACACCAAAAGGGTGCTCTTTGCTATATCTGTTCTTTCCAAACTTCACTCTCTGAAACGGGTGAAGTGCTTCAAATATGTCCTTTCCGGTTAGTTGCTCTGGGGTTATCGGCGTTCGGTATTGTCATCGAACAACTGTCCATGTCTCATATAACTATGACCTGCATGCAACCATCTTATGTTCAGCCAAAAGAAAAACTTACGGCTATATTTCAGGAATGTGCCCTCATAACCTGTCATGCAAACCGGGCAAGCCATCCTATCTTTCGTCGACCAACCAGATAGATTAGCATATTCCAGGAAGTCGTTTATCGTCATACAAAAACTTTGCTTTGTCACGGCGTCGAAAGTGCCCACACCTTGTTCCCATAAAAGCTTCTGATCATCAATTAAGGGCTGCTTGAAAACATCGATCTCATTTCTAGGCGAGTATTTCCCAAGAATCAATAGTGACAGTATCAAGTATGGTTGCTTCATGCACATATGAGGTGGGAGGTTATACGGGGTCAGCAACACGGGTTAAGTGGACCAACCGAAGCTCTTCAGTCCAAACGGATTAAACCCATCGCTTTCGAGACCAAGCCTAATATTCCTTGTCTCCCATGTAAAGTCGAGATAAATACGGTCGATATGCTTCCATGATTTTCCATCAGCATTATATCTCAATTTTTCGTACTCTATACGGTCGGTGGCGTGCCATCGCAATTTTCCTGCCAATTCAGCAGACATGAAAAACCTCTGTAGCCTTGGTATAATTAGAAATATCGAAGAACCTTCGCCGGAGTCTGCTTCTTCTTTTGGACTGTAGGACCATCCCTCGTCACACATATTCTTTGTTCAACTTGCCACCAGGGAATATGACACGTTGGGCATTCGTGTAAGTCCTTGTTGTCTTCGTAGTATAGAATGCAATCATTAGGGCATGCGTCAATTTTCTTGTAATCGATCCCTAACGTATTAACGATTTTGCTCGCTTCATAATGAGTAGATGGAATGCTGTACTTCCCACCGGGAACTACCCTTCTCAACAAATCCAACAACATCTCAAAATGTGTAATCGCCATTCCGCTTAGTGTGTGGATATGTATCATTCTAATCATGAATGATATCCTTGTGAACTCTGTGCATTCTTCGTATAAATCAAACTCATTATCCTCCACTAATTTCATCAATCGATCATAGTCAACGGTGTGAAGATCATCATCTGACTTGTTTCCGCTAGGAGCACCAATATCTTCCAGCGTTGTATTTTTGTCATCTGCCCTTTGATCTCCATACACAATACGCTCTTCTGCCCGAAGTATCTCCTCCGTTACGACACCTTCTCCGTGGTAACTCCAAAATTTATAATTGGGGTCGAACCCTTGAGACATCTAATGGACATGTACAATGTACTTCTGAAGGATCTCATTGTTCTGGCACCTCTTGCCAGGGCAATTGATTTTTCCACTGGACATGCTTAGAGGGTTGGTATCAGCGTACTCTAAGATCGCATCTATCCCCACTAAGTATCTTCGGTTTCTAGTCATGTTTAGATTCGATATTTCCATAAACGACTTGTCAGGAACTTGCGGCATCTGTAATTGACGACAAAATTTACATATAATTGTGTATCAACCATTTATATATTTCTAATTAACTATTTTGAGAACCTTTAAATGATAGTCGACTCTTTCATAAAAGTATGCGGCTATCATTGTGATACCAAGAGTGTATGTTTTAACATGGCTAGGTTATCATTAATCTAAAATTAAAATAAATTCTATTTTTCATTGATATCGACAATATAACTAAAATAGATTTTATACCGAGAGTGTACGTTTTAACATGGCTAGGTTCTCATTAATCTAAAATTAATATACATTCTATTTTTTCCTTGATATCGACAATATAACTAAAATAAATTTTATACCAAGGCTGTAAGTTTTAACATTGCTAGATCCTCATTAATCTAAAATTAAAATAAATTCTACTTTTCCCTTGATATCGATAGTATAACTAAAATAAATTTTATGACACAGTCGTCTAACGAGTATACCAAGAGTGTAGTGTCAGAGTTATTTGACTAAGTCCAAGCCACGGTGCTCTTATGAGTATTCTCCTTTTGCAATTCAGATTTTACCAAATTAATTCCATAAGTGATGTATATTGAAATTGCATCGTGATGCAAGTCCCATGGTACAAACTCACCCTCACCCTGACCCTCACCCTTACCCCTACCCCGCCCCAACCCTAGCACCAGCCCATACCCTAGACCCAAACCCAACACCAACCCTAACCGAACCCTAACCCACCCTAACCATTCCCTAACCATAACCCTAACCCTAACCACAACCCGAAACCTTCCCCAAACCTTAATCTGACACCTAACCCTTTACTTTAACCTTAACCCTACCCTCAACCCTACCCTCAACCCTAATCCTAGCCCTGACTCCAACCCTAACACTAACCGAACCCAAACCCAAAACCATATTTTTAAACCCTACCCTACCCCAACACCTAAACCGAACCACTACCTTCAACCCTCACCCTAAACCGAACCCCTTCCCATACCCTAACCCTAGCCCCAACCCCTTCCCTAGACTCAACCCCAACCCTAACACAACCAAATCCCAAACCCTAACCTTAACCCCAACCCCAACCCTAACCATATCCCCAACCCCATCCCTAACCCGAATCTCATCCCCAACCCAACCCCAACCCCAAACCCTAACCCTAACCTACCCCTAACCTTAACCCTGACACAAACCCTAACCCTAACCCTAACCCTAACCCTAACAATTAACACGTTTCTCCAGCGGGGGGTCGCCAATGAGGGATTTATCGGTGGGGGGTCGGGGTCCGGGATTGGGGGAGTAGGAGAGAGAGGGATCGAAGGGACCGTCAGCAACCGCTGTCTCCCTAGCTCCCGCTCTCCTCCTTCAGTTCAGAAGGAGGCAATGGGAGCTGGGGCAATAACGGGGGCCGACGTCCACTCCGACGCCCATATCGTCCATTCTAGCAAATAATATAAAATTTAGGGCAAAATTTAGCGTACCTTGTACAGTGGATGTCTTCGTCGGCGTCGGTGTTAGCTGTCTCCTTCGTCGTCGTCGTCCTCCCCCTCCCCCCTCTCTCGGATGAAAAGTGAAATCTTACCCAAAGTGGGGGGCACGGGCTCCCCCAATTTGGGTAACAATTTTTTACTGGCAATGGACATTTAGCCACAGACATATTCGTGGCCGTTACAATTATTGGCCACGAAAATATCCCTGGCTAAAACGTAATAGCCATGACAAATTTCTTCATCACTTTTCCATGGCTGATAGTTATCGGCCACGGACAATTCTGTGGCTGAAGGTCCACTAACGCCCACAGAAAAGTCTGTGGGCAATATTCCTTGGGCCTATATTTTATTCAACCACGGATATTTGGCCATGGAAAAATCCGTGGCTGATATCCTACTATCAGCAATGGAATTGTCCGTGGCCAAATATCCGTGGCTGTAAGTCTTTGTCAAAGTTTGCCTCCAATTCTAACAAGTTTCCTACTTGTTACACTTGCTGTGGAAAAGGTCACTTGTCCACCGAATGCCCTTCCAAACCCAACAAAGAAACTTACAAGGGTAAAGGGAAGAAGCATTGGAAAGGAAAGTCCAAGTCCAAAAATCACAAGAAGGGACTTGTCGGGACCTTTGATGATTCGAGTGAGGACAATTCGAGTAACGAAGAAGAGGATGCAAAGGAGGATGCTCACGCATGCTTTGTAGCCATTGATGGTCCTACTCCAATTCCCTCCGGGTTAAATGAAGAAGAGTTGGATGATTGGCTCGATGCCCACAACTCCTATGAGGATTTGTGCCTCATGGCTATAGAGGAGAATTCATCATCAAGCTCTAGCAAGGATGATGATGAGGTTGAGATCAAGGAAGAAAAGATCTCATATGAGGAGCTCAAGAACAACTTCGACATGGTCTCCGAAAAGGCTAGTAAGTGCAGCAACTTTTACAATAGATTAAAAGCAAAATATAAGATTGCTAAGAGTAGATTGCATGAACTAGATATTTCTAGTGTAATTCATGAGGAAAGGCATGCTTATGACACTAGTGAGAGAGACACACTTCTCTCTCATGTTAAGGAATTGAGCCTTACAAATGAAAAACTTGTTGCTCAAAACCTTAGCTTAGAGTCTCACATTTAACAACTTACGTTGAAATGTGAAGAGGAATTCCGTAAGCTCATAAGCTTTGTGTATTCTTGGGATTCACTCCACGATTTGTTGGAAAAACAACATCCGGCAAATCATAGAGGATGTTTGGGTTATATTCAAAATGTGGTATCCAAACCCATCTCTAATTCCTCTTATGGTGCAAATATAAGAAATATTGCTAAAGCACCTAAGAAGAATCACCATGCTTTCTTGTACAACAATAACATCGACAAGAAGCATGTAGATCACGAGGTAATGAGGAAGAATGAAAAATCTTTATTTTTTGCTAAGAAGCAAAATCCTCATTCTTTGCATGCCAAGAAATTCGTTTCTACACCTAAGCATGCCACATCAACCCCTCTTGCAAAGGCAAAACCCTTGCCTAGGAAATCCTTGAGATTATGGATTCCCACTAAGGTTAGTGTGCAAGAGAGGGATAGCTACATCAACTCTCTAGTTATGGATGTGATCACCTCATGTGATTACATTAGGAAATCAAACTCCTCTTGGGTTTGGTTGCCTAATGTTTAGGTTCCTCACACATATGCATATTGCATGGGAATTGTGCTTGAATGTTTATTTTTGGCATACCCATTGTTTGTGTGTGTTTCTTGAGTTTGAAAATATTTTCAAACTTATTTTTTATGAAAATGAGGACCTTGGGGTTTATTGACATGCATGCATTTTTTATCCATGTGTATGTCAATGGGGGAGTTAATATGTTACATGTTTAAAGTATTTTAAGACATATCTTAACTCTCATTTCGGAGGTTTTTTGAGATCATTATTCACATTTGGTTGTTTTTGATCTCAAACCAAACCTCGTGTTTATTGCCAACATACTTCATGTTATATTTGTTTTGGCAATATTCTTTGTGTATCATTGAATCTTGATTTTTCCATATCTATTGCTTTGATACACGGTTGGCCCATAGCTCCATTATTTGTATAATTGGTATTAGATCCTAGAAGTCAAAAGTTGACCATTTCTATGATCTAGGGTGAGCATGGGATAGTGAATTGATACCCACTAAAATTTTCAATTTGGTATCATACATATCTTTCTTTTCTTGCATATTGTCACATCTTGGTTAAGATGACAAAGGGGGATATATTTGATGTCCACCTTTTTGTCGATGTCAAGGGGAGAGATATATGTATTATGTAAATATAAATGGGGAGATATTTTCATATGCATTTGGGGAGAGATATATCTATGGGGAGAGATATATGGGATTAGATAAACCTTTCATGTTTGTATGATTTTTTCTATTAACAATTGGTTTATGTAATCCATGCCTTTTATATGTCACCATGAACTTATTTGGTATAATGAGTATTTACTATCGTGTACCTCATTGTTTAATTGGTGCATATAAGTAGGGGGAGCTCATTAGCATTGTGCTTTAATTATTTGTATTTTACATAATGTGTTTCATCATCAAAAAGGGGGAGATTGTTGAGTATTGGTGTTTCATACCAATCTTATTTTGATGATGATCACAACATTATGTTGTTGCTAATGACTCTCATGTTTTAGTCTCTCAGTTTTATTTCAAGAATATCTTTCTTGGAGACTAATCACTTGGTGCAAGGATATCAAGTGGAGAACAGCCAAAGCTTGGAGATGATGGAGAGCAATCAAGGCATCAAGATTGAAGACTTAGACTCTAAGGAAAGCATTGTAATCCATGTAATTTACTTTATTGCTTTCTCTCTCTTTTAAGTCTAGGATTAATGTAATACCTTGTTAGATGGTTTACTCATTCATGCATATGCATTCAACCATCTTAGTGGGCCTTAAGATTATCATAGAATCCAATCAATAGGTTCACTTTGTCCACAGACTCATCTGGAGTCTCTGGCTTTCCATCAGTCGCCTGCTGAAGGAAACACAGTCGACTAGGTGATTTTCAGTCGCCTGTAATCCTTCTACAGTCGCCTGATATGCACAGCTCAAGTCAACATTTCAATTGACTCAAACTTGAGCTTTACGCACAGTCGACTACTGGTCAGTTTACAGTCACCTGTAGATTGGTCATCAGTCGCCTGAGTAGCGTAAGTGCAATCTCTGCATCTCTCTGTCGTTTCTCTATCTTATACATCAGACGACTGATTAAGGTTTTACAATCGCCTGACTAATAGACAGTCGACTGTATTATTGACATCATTCGCCTGTGTGCTTAACAGGGGAAAGAGTGCATCTCTTTGTTTTATTCCATCCCTTGCAGCAGTCGCCTGCTGAAGGATTAACTGGTGCCTGTCCTGTTTACAGTCGACTGTATCGACTTCATCAGTCGACTTTCCTAGCTCAGATTATAGCCGTTGGATATTTTCTAGCCGTTAATCAGTCGACTTTCTTTTGATCATCAGTCGACTGTTTCTGTCGTTTTCAACCAGTTTCTAGCCGTTGCAGAATTGATTCTTTGGCTGTTTTCTTGTGTTTTGGGGTTTGATATAGGGTTTCTATATATATGAGTGTGCTTCCATCTCTTATACTTCTTGATGCTATTGAATATCTCAAGAGATCCTTAAGCAACTCACAAACTCCCTCAATTCCCTCTCAAGAGCTCTCATTCTTCTTTATGCATTGAAGTCCAGCTCAAGGGAATTCATCCAAGTGCTCTTAAGCATATCTCAACACTTGGAGATCCTCTTCAATGCCTTGCATCCATTCATGAGTAAGCATCTCAAGGCATAGGTAAGAGTATTTACTTTACTTGGTGAATTTATGTCTCTAATTCTCTGTGGGAATTAGATCTTTCTCTCTTTGTGGGAGGCTGTCTCTTTGTGGGACTTAGGATATTCTCTTTGTGGGAATAACTCTCTTTGTGGGAGTTTAGTGTCCTAATGTAGGACTAACCCTAATTCTCTGAGTGGGAGTTAGTGATTCTCTGTGTGGGGATCTTAATCCTCATGTAGGATTGGTTGGGTCCTTGTGTAGGGCATAAATCCTCTTTGTGGGGTATCTCCTTGTGAGATTTGTATTCACTTCTCTGTGTGGGAATATAGTGAATATTGGTGTGGCTGGATTTACCCATGTTTGGGGAACCATGGTAAATCTTTGAGTTTGCATTTGGAGTGATTGTGCCTTTTAATTCCTCTTGCATTTATAAATCCGGATTTGCAAGTTTAATTTTAATTGGACAATTTTATTGCTATTACACTATTCACCCCCCCTCTAGTGTGTGTTATTAGTATTGCAAGGGTAAGGCGATCCTTACATGAAGTATTTTACCAATTAGTTTTACAAAAATTTAATGCGTGCACGTTATACAGCAATACTACAACATATGCGTACCTGAGCCAGAGGGCGGGTGGTATGTGCCGAAGGGGAGGCATGACTGGCACTGCCTGAAAATGTATGAAGCATTTTACCATTTAGTTTCTCAACAAATTAAATTGTGCACGTTATACATCCTTACTTAAACCACAAAATATGCATACCTGACCCAGATGACAAAAAGGTCTGGGATGTCCCTGTAACAGGAGTAAAAATTGTGTTCCAAACTCTCTTCATCTGCACTTCATAATATTTATTAATAAAAAATTGATGCTTACGTGCTATAAATATTTGCGTAATTTATATGAAATAAATGGGATGTAAAACATGGAGTAATTCACATTATTTATTGATTCCAAGCAAAATCATCATAATGAACATTTTTATACATTTACGTATTTTTAAGCTTATTACTGAAAAAAGTTCAACAATTTGATGTTGCTGTTGATGCCCTTTGTGACCTAGTCTAAACGGTAGATGAAATGACTTTGTTTATTGTGTTTCTTCGTCTTGTGCACTCCGCTGCTACAATACCCGTACATGTGATCGCCAAATCGGGTATATCAACACGCAACAGTGTGAAGTCGTTTCATTATTTGTCTCGATTGAAAAATCATCCACGACATCATCTGCTACGATTACAACGTCTTCGTCATCTTCACTGCCCTCTTCAGCACCTGTTTGATCCGGTGCATATGCTCTAGGTGGATTTCTAAGGACCGCCCAATCATCGTCTACCATTATATCTTTAACATAAAAACATTGTTTTGCTTGCAAGGCAAACTTGAAATTCTCATCAGGATAGATTTCCTTCTTTAGATTAACGATCGTGAACCCAAGTCGTCCTTCTTTCCTTGCTCACATCATCGCACCTTAAACATAACATGGCTCACTTCCTTCCGAAAGACATAAAATAACTCAACCACGCCTATAACCTGGCCATAATAGAATATTTGACCTTCTTTTGGTTGTTGATCTCTGGATCTTGTATATGACAACTGCGTAAAGGATGAGAAGACTATTTTGGGTGCATCGGTCCTTCTAGACTTCAATGTTATTAAATCTGTAACCATTGATAGAATAACCTCCATAGAGATGTACTATGCCGTCAGAACCTCTGGCGTATTTTTGGATATCCTCAGATAGCCGTGCACCGCTAACACATTGTTCTGCCACCTTTAAGATAAATAAGAATCGCACTCATATACGCAAGTTATCGAAATTGATCTTGTGAAAGGTGTGTAACTATCATGAGAAATCATTGCGTGTATCGTCAGTTTCAGCCATGACATAAATTCTTTATAGTGTGCATCTGCAACCTTTAGGTTAAGAGTTTTTGTGTGCAATTTGGCTTGGAGTACTTCATATGAAGACTGAGGGACAAGTAAAGAAAACTATTAAAACTTGGAAATTGCACCATTTACAAAAGCGAATTACTCAGCTTTATTACCGCCGATAGGATTCAAATATGCCTAGATTATTTTGAACATATGAATGTTGAGAGATGTATGCCCTCGAGGAAATTTATCTATGTAAACATCTTGTTCATGAATGAATGTATGCTTTCTGGTATCGATTGTCTGATTAATTTTCTATTGATATGTTGCTTAGATAATTTCCTTGGACTCATAACAAGGTCATACATGTTTCGAGATAGAGATCGTGATTATAAGAAATGTCTGACTGATAGGAGCTTGAGTTTTAAAGCGTTCATGGTCATAGATGCGTCGATATAGGGATATCGGCACATCGGACCTTTGTCTTGATGATCTCATAATCATTTGACTTAGTGAAGTCAGAGACAAGACACATGTGCTCATTAGAGAATGAGTCCATTGAAAGACCCAAACAAAGAGTTATCAAATGGTTAAACATTAACTAACTGTCATTAATAACTCTATAGTGATGATAGGCAAGTTGGTCTTTAGGACTTAAGATCATTGTGCAAACCTGTGCGTGAACAGTGTCACTTAGATCTATGATCAAGCTTCGAGGTAAGGCCTGCTGAAAGGTCTTAGGTTATGTGACACTTAAAGCATACGAGGTGAGTAGTGATGAAGAGAGGATTCGTCTCTTTTGTTAATGGGAAGTTGGTGTCGCAGGCTCAGTACGGTTCTTGGTAAAACCTTGGCCAAGGTATGTTGTAGGAAGTACAACATGTATATACCAGAGAACCAGAAGATACTGGCCAGTGCTAGCTAGTGGGGTTGATAGTTTTACATACCATAGACTATGTAGAGACATAGTTAAGACGAATGGACTAAAACTACGGTATTCAAAATGGACACAGTCAGAGTGATCTCGACGACACTTTTGTCGACGAAATAATCACGTAATTATGATGCCAAAACAGGGACGACACCTACTGCTCGTGGCTACTGTCATCTAGGGATTTTGAGTCCCAACCTTTAGTAGTGTCAGGCTGTAGGGTCCCACACCGAGTAGTATTTACGTCTTAGTAATAGGAAGAATGTTAAGAGAAATGCATTCGATGCAAATAATTTGGCTCACAAGTAAGTTGTGAGATTAATGCTAAAGAGTTTAGCATTTGGGACTAAAAGTTGGTATTAAAGATGCATGGGATCATTGGGGACTTCCTGAGAAAGGCACACGAAGAAACTGCGTTCGAATTGGGGCTCAAACGAGCCCAATAACACGAAATTTGCTAGAAGGAGGCCGATAGTGGGTCGGACCCACGCAATAAGGCGGGCGCCCGCCCGCCGTGCCCGTAATAACCCAAACGGGCGTGCCCGCTACGGCCAGCGGGGCCGCCCGCTTGGCAAGCGGGTGCTCCTGCAATGCCCAATGCGGGGCCCGCCCGCTTGGCAGGTGGGCGCTCCCGTAAGGCCCAATGTGTGCGCACCACGTGGCACACCTGCACAGCTGTGGGCCCCACCTAGGGCCCGATTTCTAGGTTTTTTGAAACCCTCGACGACGGCTACGAATTGTGACTTTTTGCTCAACTTTGAGCAATTGTTTGAGGGGTCAAACAAAGTCAAAATGCGTCGTCGTTTGTTCCTTTGCATTCACCATTCATAGCTCTTCGAAATGATAGGTCGTATAACTTCTGAAGCTCAACGGAGAGAGAGAGATAAAATTAGTTGAAGTTTACCCTTTGAGAAAGGCAAACTAACTTAATTTATTCTCCTAAACTTTAATAGTCACACATTGCTCGTGCGATGAGCAAGGGGGTCCGACTCCCTATATAAATAGGGGTCGACACCCCTTAGAAAAATTGCACCAACTTTCTGATTCGTGAAGCTCTATATTTTGAGCACACTCGATCTATGACTTAAATTATTCCTCCGCTTATATTTCTTCCGATCCTTCAACCGAGTCCTAGCAAGACAGCGAGGAGATTTGGATCTGATCCAGAAGTCTTTGACGTGGGTCTACTCAAGTGAAATCTTCTTCGACGAGTGATTGGCTCGAAGGCGCGGTGCAGTTTGGGAAGCGTTCAGCTCGGGGCGAGGTGCGGCTTGAGACACGATTCTGTACATTTTGCAGGTGCATGCAATGTTCCAGGTAAGTCAGTTTTATTTATGCTTTTCATATATTTGTAGTAGTTTAGATCTTTCATCGGGTTGGTCGGACCCAACCCAAGTTAGTAGATTATCCTGGCTAGGGTGCATGATCCCTTAGTGTTATTTTATTAAAGAGTTTAATAATATTTCTGCTGCATGTTTTATCGTCCGTCCGACGTAGGACAGGTATAGTCTTTTGCCCTAAGGGTCCTTGAAAACCCCAACATTGGTATCAGAGCCAAATCTACGCTAATCTAATGCTGCAAAATTAATATGATTTGCATGTTATGTTTGTTAAGAAACATAAAGTTAATTATAAGATAATTATGAACTTAATTTCATGTGATTTAATTAAGTTGTAATTTTTTAAATGGCTATGTTTTATTCTTACTTATTTGATAATACAAGAAAACCCTTTTAGGTTAGCCATTAAAAGATGTCTAACAATTATAAGATAATTTTAGATTTCTTTTGCTATGATTTAAAATTGTTTTAAATGTCTAATGCACGATTAGGATAGCACCTTAATAAATCATTCGTTATAGTTGATAAGGACTTAATAAAAGTTATTAACAAATCCTAAAATTTTGAATTGTAAGGATTCCACTAGTTGATATGATTAACTAGTTCTAATAAACGCCTTTTAGTTGATGGCACGCATATAAATGATAAGTTTTCTTCAATGGACCATAATCTGGTTTAATGTGCTAGGCAAAGTTTGTTGGATCACCCTAGCTTGACTAGGGATAACTGATCCTGGCTTAGTCAATTCCCTGACCGTGTCCGCTGGATCGTAAGGACGCGAATCATGATTATGTAACGCCATCAACTATGTCTAGTCGAATACGTTAATAAATCTTTTGCAAGATAAATCGTAGCCCTCCTTGTTTTAGAGTTTGGCAACTATAGGTTCCATGTTATAGTTGTTGAGCACACTCAAGCTATGGCATGAAAACTTTATGGAAACCAATTTCTTATTACATGTGATGTAGTCTAGTCTTAACCCCAAACTGCCGTGTCGTGAAAACACCGAGCGACGGTGTAAGTTAAGCTAGACAAGAAAACAAGGGTCTGACTAGACTAGTCATTGTGATTTGGATGAGCACATTCACGATCACAAATGACTAGTAGTAAAAATCATATAGGGAGTCATATATGAGATGATTGATGAAGAGTTCATCTACCAACCGCAGAGTCAAACAACTTGTTGAGCTCACTCAAGGTTGGGTGACTCAGGGTTGTTGGATCCCTCTCCCACTAAAATTTTAATTATGTTATGACTTAAGTGATCTTTAAAATAGTGGGAGGATATAATTTGATAAAAGCCAATCTTATTATATTTTAAATAATTATGAACATAAGCTACTATTAGGAGTTCTATTCTTTGCAGCATGACGGGTGAAATTAAATATATCCAAGATAAGAATAAATCAATTGGTTATGCTAATAATGACTGGCTAAAGGAAACAAAAGCAGTACGGGAACAAAAGAAGAAAGGGCATACTGATGACTCAACTTTTATAATAGTCATACAAAGTGTAATTCTTTCCGTGACTTCTAATGCATGTGTATTAGATACCAGTGCATGCTCTTACATCTGTAACCAGTTACAGGGAATGAGAATTAAAAGAAGGCTCGAAGAGAATGAGGTCGTTCTCCAGGTCGACAACGCAGCAAATGTTGTTGTTGTAGCCGTGGGAGATGTCAAACACACATTGGCGAGTGGAGCTAACTTGCTTCTGAAGCAATGTTACTATATGCCCAATTTCCTATGCAATATTATCTCCATCTCGGCATTGGCCAGAGAAGGTTATATTTTTACTATCAACAAAAATGTTATGAACATTTTCTTTGATAGTAAGTTGCTAGGTTTTGGGACCCTCAACAATGGTGTGTACACTTTGAGTAATGATGTTGTATTAAATGTTAATACACGAAAACATATGGAATCGGGTTATAATGAAACCTATCTTTGGCACTATAGACTAGGCCATATCGGAGAGAAGAGACTTAGCAAGTTACATAAAGAGGAGTCCTTGGGCCTCTCGAATTATGAGTCATACGACACTTGCGAGTCTTGCCTCAAAGGTAAGATGGCCAAAACTCCTTTTGTAAGTCAAAGGGAGAGAGTTATTGAACTCTTGGGTGTAGTAGATTATGATGTATGTGGACCTACGTCTACATTAGCCAAAGGAGGATATTCATATTTTGTTACATTCACTGATGATCACTCTAGGTTTGGATATGTGTTCTTGATGAAACACAAGTCCGAAACGTTTATGCGATTCAAAGAGTACCGTAACAAAGTTGAAAAACAAACTGGTAAAAGTATTAAGATCCTTCGATCTGATCAAGGATGAGAATACTTGAGCCGTGAATTCCTTACATATTTAAAAGATAATGGTATTCTCTCTCAGGTCATGCCTCCTTATACACCTCAACATAACGGTGTGTCAGAGAGAAGGAACCGCACTTTGTTAGACATGGTGCGATCCATGATAAGTGAAGCTGAGTTAACAACTTCCCTCTGGGGCTATGCCCTAGAAACTGAAATGTACATTCTCAACAAGGTTCCATCGAAATCTGTGCCAACGATACCATACCAGATATGGAGTGGCAAGAAACCCAGCCTTAATCATTTAAGGGTATGGGGTTGTCCTGCATATGTCAAAAGGCATAATCCAGAAAAACTGGAAGATCGATCTGTTTTGTGTAAATTCATTGGGTAATCGAGACATTCATTAGGGTACATCTTTTATCATCCAGAGCAACAAAAGGTTGTTGTCTCCAGACATGCCACCTTTTTAGAAAGAGTGCTCCTTGTAAAGGAAGCAATTGGCAAGGTGATAGATCTGGACGAATGTTCAGAAGGAGAATTAACACAAGAACATATGTCAGAACCAGTGGGAGAATCAGAATTTGATGTTTTCCAACCAGTCGTTAGGAGGTCTGATAAAATTCCACGAGCCCCAGATAGGTACTACGGTTTTCTCATAGACGGAGGGGTTGTGGATGGCGTCATATTACATGATGATCCTATTAGCTTCCAAGATGCCATTAAGGAGTAAAGACTCTGATAAATGGCTAGATGCTATGAGATCCAAAATAGAATCCATGCACGTAAATGAGGTGTGGACCTCAGAGAACATGCCCAAGGGAAGTGTTCCCATTGGTTACAAATGGATCTTCAAGAAGAAGATTGTTGCAGATGAAAAGATAGAAACGTACAAAGCAAGGCTGGTTGAGAAAGGTTATTATCAGATTTTCTATCTGGATCGTACTCGCTATTGCTGCCCATTATGAATATGGAGTCTGGCAAATGTATGTAAAGACTACATTTCTAAATGGCGATTTAGAGGAGCAGATTTACATGACTCGGTCAGAAGGTTTCGAAGTCTGTGGCAGTAAGTCGACATTAGTCTAACCCTGGAGAAGAACACTGGAAAGCCGTCAAGACAATTCTTAAGTACTTGTAAAGGAACAGAGATTTGTTCTTGATTTATGGAAGTGAAGAGATCAAGGTTGAAGGCTTCACAGATTCCAGCTTTCAGAGTGATATAGATGATAGCAAATCGATCTCTGGATATGTTTTCACTCTCAAT
Source organism: Scilla litardierei (assembly GCA_030789695.1). NCBI lineage: Eukaryota > Viridiplantae > Streptophyta > Magnoliopsida > Asparagales > Asparagaceae > Scilla > Scilla litardierei. Next base: position 127,084,861 of record CM061142.1, read on the forward strand.
GGAGGAGCAGTCAGTGGGAGAAGTTCCAAATAAAATACTATTACAGACTCCACGATGGAGGCCGAGTACATAGCGGCCAATGATGCAGCAAAGAATGCTGTCTGGATGAGAAAGTTCATAAACCAGTTGGAAATGCTGCCTGCAGTTAAAGATCCAATACCTCTATATTGCGACAATAATACAGCCGTCAGTTTGGTTCATGAACCAAGATTCCACCAGAGATCCAGACACATTTTTCAGAAGTATCACCTGATACGAGATATTGAGAAGATGAAAGACATAGAACTCCTTAGAGTCTGTTCAGAAGACGACATAGCAGATTCATTCACAAAGGCACTGGCATGCAATTGTCTGGAGAGACTAGTGTGTAAATGCAGTATGAGATACCATGATAAATGGGCATGAGTGCAAGTGGGAGATGTTGAGATATGTATGCCCTCAAGGCAATTTATCTGTGTAAACATCTTGTTCATGAATGAAAGTATGCTTTCTGGTATCGATTGTCTGAGTAATTTTCTATTGTCTGAGTAATCTTGTTCATGAATGAAAGTATGCTATCATGAATGAGGTGTTTGGTAGGGATGACACCTACTGCTCGTGGCTACTGCCATCTAGGGATTTGGAGTCCCAACCTGTAGTAGTGTCAGGCTGTAGGGTCTCACACCGAGTAGTATTTACGTCTTAGTAATAGGAAGAATGTTATGAGGAATGCATTCGATGCAATGGAATAATTTGGCTCATAAGTAAGTTGTGAAATTAAAGCTAAAGAGGTTTGTATTTGGGACTAATACTTGGTATTAAAGATGAATGGGATCGAAGGGGACTTCTTGAGAAAGACACGGGAAGAAACCGCGTTCGAATCGAGGCTCAAACGAGCCCAGAAACACGAAAACAGCTAGAAGGGGCCGATAGTGGGTCAGACCCACGCAATCGGGCGGGCGGGCACCCGCCTGCCGCGTCTACAACAGCTCAAGCAGGCACACCTGCTATGACCAGCGGGGCCCGCCTGCTTGGCGGGTGGGGCGCGCCTGCTGTCGCTAAGTGGGCCTCGCCCGCTTGGCGGGCGCGTGAGCCTGCAAGGCCCAATATGGGGCCTGCCCGCTAGGCGGGCGGGCGCTCCCGCAAACCCAGGTGACTGTGCCACGTGGCACGCCTGCACATCTGTGGGCCCCACCTAGGGGCCCGGTTTCCTGGTTTTTTTGAAACCCTCGACGACGGCTACGAATTGTGACTTTTTGCTCAACTTTGAGCAATTGTTTGTGGGGTCAAACGAAGTCGGAAGGCAATGCTGTTTGTTCATATGCATTCACCGTTCATAGCTTTTTGAAATGATAGGTCGTATCACTTCTGAAGCTCAATGGTGAGGGAGATAAAATTAGTTGAAGTTTAGCCTTTAAGAAAGGCAAACTAACTTAATTTATTCTCCTACACTTTAATAGTCACACATTACTCGTGCGACGAGCAAGGGGGTCCGACTCCCTATATAAATAGAAGTCGACACCCCTTAGAAAAATTGCACCATGTCTCCGATTCGGGAAGCTCTATATTTTGAGCATTCTTGATATACGAATTAAATTTTTCCTCCTCTTATATTTCTTGTGATTCTCCAATCGAGTCCTAGAAAGACGGTGAGGATGTTTGGATTTGATCCAGAAGTCTTTGACGTGTGTCTACTCTTGTGAAATCTTCTTCGGCGAGTGATTGGCTCGAAGGCGCGGTGCCGTTCGGGAAGCGATTCAGCTCGGGGCGAGGTGTGGCTCGAGACACGGTTGGTACACTTTGCTGGTGCAAGCAAAGTTCCGGGTAAGTCAGTTTTATTTATTCTTTTCATATATTTGCAATAGTTTAGATCTTTCTTCAGGTTGTTTGGACCCAACCCAAGTTAGTAGATTATCCTGGCTAGGGTGCATGATTCCTTAGGGTTATTTTATTAAAGGGTTTAATAATATTTCCGCTGCATGTTTTATCGTGTGTTTGACGTAGGACGGGCATAGACTTTTGCCCTAAGGGTCCTTGAAAACCCCAACATGAGTATGCTTGTTCAAGCTCAATTTTACTAAAGTGTTGTGTCCTCTCCATAATCATTATAGAATACTCCATCAGTAACTCTTGCCGGATGATTTACCCTTGTGTCTACACCTATAGAATACTCCATCAGTAACTCTTGCCAGATGATTTACCACTGTGTCTACACCACGCAAATAACGAGATATGAATATCAAGGCCTTGTTGGACGTATAATTCTTGGATATTGACCCTTCTGGCCATGCTCGATTTTGCACAAGTTGTTTCATGAACCCTAGATACCTGCGGTTCAAAAATCATCAAAAGATTCAAATTCATGTTTAATTTTGTTCCTAGCAAAATAGAATATTATATGGCACGACGTTCACCTTTCAACAGGGTATATACACCGATTTTATACCGGCCCTACAATGAGGGCCTCATGTGCCAGGTGCACAGTAAGATGAACCATGATTGTAAAGAATGAATGGGGGAAATTTTTTTCCATATTACACAGTGCAAGGATAACCCGCGCCTCTAAATCTTCAAACTCACCAACGTCTATCACCTTTGAGCACACCTGCCTGAAGAACCCACAGAACTGTATCAGGACTTTTGCAAGCTTCTTATCGACATGACGTAAAGCAACCGGAAGCAACTGATATAGCAAGATATGATAATCATGTGTCTTCAATCCAAATATCTTCATCTGGTCTATGTGCACTCATCTTGATATATTCGAAGCATATCCATCTGGTGTCTTCAATGACTTGAGAAAAACACGCATATTATGAATTTCATCTCTTGACAGGGTGACCCAAGAAGCTGGTAGGTCGTACTTGTAATTTTCCTTTTGTACAGCCTGCAATTCAGGATGTATATTCAATTCTTTTAAATCGAGACGAGCCTTTACTCCATCTTTTGACTTGGTGTCTTGCATCAAGGTATACAACAGATTTTCACATATGTTCTTTTCGATATGCATGACGTCCAGGTTGTGACTTATTTTCAAATTCCTCCAATATTGCAATTGGAAGAAAGTATTAAACTTTGACCAACCACTTGGTAGTATTCCAACATCTGCTGTGTTAGAATCTATGCACGACACTCGAGGTGTTCTTCTTTTATTTTTGCCCTTGCCCTTGCTCTTTCCTTTTCCCTTTGCAATCCACCTTCTAACACCAAAAGGGTGCTCTTTGCTATATCTGTTCTTTCCAAACTTCACTCTCTGAAACGGGTGAAGTGCTTCAAATATGTCCTCTCCGGTTAGTTTCTCTGGGGCTTATCGGCGTTCGGTTTTGTCATCGAACAACTGTCCATGTCTCATATAACAATAACCCGCATGCAACCATCTTATTTTCTGCCAAAAGAAAAACTTACGGCTATATTTCAGGAATGTGCCCTCATAAACTGTCATGCAAACCGGGCTAGCCATCCTATCTTTCTTCGACCAACCAGATAGATTAGCATACGCCAGGAAGTCGTTTATCATCATACAAAAACTTTGCTTTGTCACGACGTCGAAAGTGCCCACACCTTTTTCCCATAAAAGCTTCTGATCATCAATTAAGGGCTGCATGTAAACATCGATATCATTTCTAGGCGATTATTTCCCAAGAATCAATAGTGACAGTATCAAGTATGGTTGCTTCATGCACATATGAGGTGGGAGGTTATACGGGGTCAGCAACATGGGTCAAGTGGACCAACCGAAGTTCTTCAGTCCAAACGGATTAAACCTATCGCTTCCGAGACCAAGCCTAAGATTTCTTGTCTCCCATGTAAAGTCGAGATAAATACGATCGATATGCTTCCATGATTTTCCATCAGCATGATGTCTCAATCTTTCGTACTCTATGCGGTCGGTGGCGTGCCATCACAATTTTCCTGCCAATTCAGCAGACATGAAAAACCTCTGTAGCCTTGGTATAATTGGAAATATCGGAGAACCTTCGCCGGAGTCTGCTTCTTCTTTTGGACTGTAGGACCATCCCTCGTCACACCTATTCTTTGTTCAACTTGCCACCGGGGAACATGACACGTTGGGCATTCGTGTAAGTCCTTGTTGTCTTCGTAGTGTAGAATGCAATCATTAGGGCATGCGTCAATTTTCTTGTAATCAATTCCTAACTTATTAACGATTTTGCTCGCTTCATAATGAGTAGCTGGAATGATGTCCTACCCACTGAGAACTACCCTTCTCAACAAATCCAACAACATCTCAAAATGTGTAATCGCCATTCCGCTTAGTGTGTGGATATGTATCATTCTAATCATGAATGATATCCTTGTGAACTCCGTGCATCCTTCGTATAAATCAAACTCATTATCATCCACTAATTTCATCAATCGGTCATAGTCAACGGTGTGAAGATCATCATCTGACTTGTTTCTGCTAGGAGCACCAATATCTTCCAGCGTTGTATTTATGTCATCTGCCCTTTGATCTCCATGCACAATACGCTCTTCTGCCCTAAGTATCTCCTTCGTTACGACACCTTCTCCGTGGTAACTCCAAAATTTATAATTGGGGTCGAACCCTTGAGACATCCAATGGACACATACAATGTACTTCTGAAGGATCTCATTATTCTGGCACCTCTTGCCAGTGCAATTGATTTTTCCACTGGACATGCTTAGAGGGTTGGTATCAGCGTACTCTAAGATCGCATCTATCCCCACTAAGTATCTTCGGTTTCTAGTCATGTTTAGATTCAATATTTCCATAAACGACTTGTTAGGAACCTCTGGCATCTGTAATTGATGACGAAATTTACATATAATTGTGTATCAACCATTTATATATTTCTAATTAACTATTTTGAGAACCTTTAAATGATAGTCGACTCTTTAATAAAAGTATGCGGCTATCATTGTGATACCAAGAGTGTATGTTTTAACATGTCTAGGTTATCATTAATCTAAAATTAAACTAAATTCTATTTTTCCTTGATATCGACAATATAACTAAAATAGATTTTATACCGAGAGTGTACGTTTTAACATGGCTAGGTTCTCATTAATCTAAAATTAATATACATTCTATTTTTTCCTTGATATCGACAATATAACTAAAATAAATTTTATACCAAGGCTGTAAGTTTTAACATGGCTAGATCCTCATTAATCTAAAATTAAAATAAATTCTACTTTTCCCTTGATATCGATAGTATAACTAAAATAAATTTTATGACAGTCGTCTAACGAGTATACCAAGAGTGTAGTGTCGGAGTTGATTTGACTAAGTCCAAGCCATGGTCCTCTTATGAGTATTCTCCTTTTGCAATTCAGATTTTACCAAATTAATTCCATATAGTGATGGATATTGAAATTGCATCGTGATGCAAGTCCCATGGAACAAACTCACCCTCACCCTGACCCTCACCCTTACCCCTACCCCGCCCCAACCCTAGCACCAACCCATACCCTAGACCCAACCCCAACCCCAACCATAACTGAACCCTAACCCACCCTAACCATTCCCTAACCCTAACCCTAACCCTAACCACAACCCGAAACCTTCCCCAAACCTTAATCTGACACCTAACCCTTTACCCTAACCTTAACCCTACCCTCAACCCTACCCTCAACCCTAATCCTAGCATTGACTCCAACCCTAACACTAACCGAACCCTAACCCAAAACCATATTTTTAAACCCTACCCTCCCCCAACACCTAAACTGAACTACTACCTTCAACCCTCACCCTGAACCGAACCCCTTCCCATACCCTAACCCTAGCCCCAACCCCTTCCCTAGACTCAACCCCAACCCTAACACAACCAAACCCCAAACCCTAACCCCAACCCCAACCCCAACCCTATCCCCAACCCCATCCCTAACCCGAACCCCATCCCCAACCCAAACCCAACCCCAAACCCTAACCCTAACCTACCCCTAACCTTAACCCTAACCCTAACCCTAACCCTAATAATTAACACGTTTCTCGAGCGGGGGTCGCCAATGAGGGATGTGTCGGTGGGGGGTCAGGGTCCGGGATTGGGGGAGTAGGAGAGAGAGGGGTCGAAGGGGCCGTCAGCAACCGCCGTCTCCCTAGCTCCCGCTCTCCTCCTTCAGTTCAGAAGGAGGCAAGGGGAGCTGGGGCAACAACGGGGGCCGACGTCCCCTCCGACGCCCCTGTCGTCCATTCTAGCAAATAATAGAAAATTTAGGGCAAAATTTAGCATACCTTGTACAGTGGCTGTCTTCGTCGGTATCGGCGTTATCTGTCTCCTTCGTCGTCGTCGTCGTCCCCCTCCCCCTCCCCCCTCTCTCTCGGATGAAAAGTGAAATCTTACCCAAAGTGGGGGGCGCGGGCTCCCCTAATTTGGGTAGCATTTTTTTACTGGCGATGGACATTTAGCCACGGACATATTCATGGCCGTTACAATTATTGGCCACGGAAATATCCCTAGCTAAAACGTAACAGCCATGACAAATTTCTTCCCACTTTTCCATGGCTGATAGTTATCGGCCAGGGACAATTATGTGGCTAAAGGTCCACTAATGCCCACGGAAAAGTCCGTGGGCAATATTCTGTGGACCTATATTTTATTCAGACACGGATATTTGGCCATGGAAAAATCCATGGCTGATATCCTACTATCAGCAACGGAATTGTCCGAGGCCAAATATCCGTGGCTGTAGACCCTTTTTCCACCAGTATTGAACCGCAGAGCGCTGCACCGAGCTGAGTCTAGAAGTTAACTGTGACAGGGGCTCAGGATCAATAGACGGAAATCCTCCCAGTTATGGGCCGAAAGCAAGGCTCCAATTGCTCCTGCACTTTCCCAGTTATAAGTTTTCCTAAGCCCTAACGAGTCATGTTAAGTTATTTAAGTAGTAGTTTGGTGTCATGTACTCTGTTCATGTCGGTTGATGTTGTCTTGATGTTCAGTTGTCTCCAGATTGCATGTTAACAATGTCATGTCGTGTTAAGGGATGACTATCATAAGTCGTCTATGTTTAATATTGTTTGAATTATGTAGTCAAGGGGTTTACTGGCAATAAATTAACTTTACATACATGTAGTAGCAATAAGACATGTCATGAGCGAGTTCATAGTCTCCATCCACAAGATATTCATAATCAGTGACACCATGAGTAACAACCCCTGACATACGCCATTTAAACATACGTTTAAACTTTCTAGTTTCGCATGCATAGAGCAACTTCGCAAAAAGGAATATTTTCCTTTAACATTTCAGTTTTAATCTAATTCATTAACGGATAATTATTTTTACAGAAGTCCTAAACGAACAAATGATATAACAACATTTATATCTTTATTATATATTTTTTTGAAAAAGGACTGAAATTTGTAAATCATTTGCATTTCTGAAAATATTCACCAGAGGGATCAGATTTGGGTACTTCATCACTTTGTGGGAGGACCTGAACCTGCGACAAAGTCCATGGGACTGTACCAAGGAACCAAAAACTAAAGACCAAGACAGTAGGGTAAGGGAGCCCCAGATCCCACGTAATCCACATCGAAACTCGAAACAACAAGCAAGGAAACCAACCGAGCCCCAGGACATGCAAACCATGTTGAGAGATGTGTATGCCCTTGAGGCAATTTATCTTTATGTTTATGTACAACATATTGTTTGAAATAATAGTAAGCTGTTTGGTAAGAATTTACCGAAGTTAATATTAATGTGGTCTACATTAGAACTTAGTTAAAGTTTTGCGACTTGATGCGAGGTCGAACAAGTATCGAGATGAGGATCTTGGTCATGGAGAAGTGTTTGACCATTTGTAGCATAAGGCCTAAAACCATTCGTTATTGTAGATGTTTTGAGAAAAGGATATCGAAACATCGAAAAGACCATTTTGTCTTTTTCTTCGCCATAGAGTGGTGACGATGATCTCATGGTCGTTCGACCTGGCGAAGTTGGAGACGAGACACAGGTGCTAATTGGAGAATGAGTTCCCTGAATGACCCAACAAGAGTTATCATATGGTTAACATTTACTAATCTGTCAGTGATAACTCTTAGTGATGATAGTCAAGTTGGTCCTTAGACTTGAGGTCATTGTACGAACCTGTATGTAAAGGGTGTCACTTAGATCCCTGACCTAGCTTCGAGGCAAGGCCTGTCGAAAGGTCTTTGGTTGGACACTTGAACTGTGCGAGGAGAGCAATGACCAAGAGATGATTTGTCTCTCCCGTTTATGGGGAGTTAGCGCCGCACGTGTTAGTTCAGTCTTTAGTAAAACCTCTGGACAGAGTATGTTGGAAGAAGTCCAACATTGTTTGACTAAATATCGATGGAGAATAACCGGTTTTGAGCTAGTAGGGTTGACAGTTGACCATACCCTAGGCTTGGCTAAGCGACATAGTTATGACTAAGGGACTAAAATTGCGTTATTCATCACGGACACAGTCAGAGTGATCCCGACGACACTTTAGTCAATGAGTCAATCACGAAATTATGATGCTGAAACATGGACAGCAACTGCTGATCGTGGTCATTGTCGTTTAGAGATTTCGATCCCCAACCTGTAGTAGGATCAGGCTGTATGGTCTCACACCGAGTAGGATTTACGTCTTAGTAATAGGAAGAATAAAGGAGGAGTGCACTCGGGTGCACAGGGATAATCAAACTCACACAGGGGTTGTGAAAATAAGTCTAAAATAATTAAGTGGGGATTATAATATGTCATAAAGTGTTTATGGACATATGCATAGAAATAAATAGATGTTTTCTACGAAAGTTGGGGAAAAAACCATGCTCAAATCGGAGTCCAAACGGGTGCTTAAATACTATTTAAAAGGAGTTTTAAATAGAGAAAAATCAAAATGATATTTGAAAGGAGTTTCAAATTTTAAATAAATAAAAAAGGGGATCACAATTTTTAGCTCGGCATTGCCCAGCCGTGAACTAGGCAAAAGACCTAGCTCAAAGCTGGGCAAAACGCCCATCGGGGCGGCCGTTAAAGCAGGCACCTGGTCTACACCAACAACAAGTGGGCCCCATGGTGGGGCCCACAAGGGTTTAAGAAACCCTAGAGAATATGGTGGCTGGAATTTAGCGAAATGAGATTTTTTTTGACCAACTTTGGACGTACTTTTGCAGGGTCAAATGACGTCAGAATTGAGCCACGTTTGTTTCTAGGTGTTCATCATTCAATGCTCTTCGATTTGATATATGATATCACTTTCAGAGTTCAACGATGAGAAAGAAACAATTCGTTAAAGTTTGATCTTTACGAAATACAAACTTGAACTTAATTGTTTTTCTAATTTGATTAGTCCAACATTGCTCGTGAGACGAGAAAAGGGGGGCTCTCTATATAAATAGGGGCTAACCACCTTGAAAACCTGAACCAAGTCTCCGCTTTGAGCAGCTCTAAAAAGTTTTAAGCACACTCATAGTAAGACCTAATATTTATTTCCTCCTCCTAAAATTCTTTCGTTCCTCTGCTCGAGTCCTAGCAAGACGGCGAGGAGGTTTGGATCAGATCCAAAGTCTTTGACGCGGGTACTGCTCAAGTGAAACTTTCTTCGGCTAGTGGTTGGCTCGGAGGCGCGGTGTTGGCTTGCTTCGGGTGGCCTAATCTTGGATGCGAAGAGTCGGCTCATTTCGAGGAGATAAAGACAGGTTGCTGAAAACGACTCTTTGCACTGTATCGAAGTGACATGTATATCTTTTATTTTATGGTTTCATATATGTTGCGACAGTTTAAATTCGTCTTTGGGGTTGGTCAGACCCACCCCAAGATAGTAGAGTTTCCTGGTTAGGGTTAACATAAACCTTAGGGTTGTCATTAAATAGTTTAATGAACGTTTACTTAGGATTGGTCAGACTCACTCGTGCGCATGGAAACCGAATGAGTCGAGGGGGAAAAGTTAGAGTGGGCTGAACAAAAATGGGGGAAATGAAATTAATAAGGAGCCCTTTTCTTGCAATTTACAGAGCACATGTCCAAATTTATGGGTGCAATACACGTAACGTGCTCCGTAACATGTCAACAAAATTATTGTGTGTCAGCCATCTAGGCAACATGCACTCAAAAAAGTATTTTGGCTGAACAAGATGATGATCCAAGCTCGTGTTGGATTTCAGATATATGAACTATGTTGATCAAATAAATGAGCAAGCTTGATCGAGCAAGCTTGAACCTGAAATAGCCAATCTAGTTAGAGCTTTCCCATTTGTGTTTGATTATATGCAATACTGTAATTAAATTACATGAATTTTACAGGATATTGCACGAGCAAAACTTGAGAGTTCAGTAAGCGTATGAGCTACAATTTTACTATCTCCTGTTCATCTTTCAATCCCCTGATTTGTGTATGTCTGCGTTTGAATATGATGATTTTGCACCAATTTCCAACCGTCAACTACTTGATCTTTGTCTTTCTGTTTTTGTTGTGAGTACTTGCGCATATTACATGCTTGATTTTACCTGTCTCGGTCTCCCAAATATGTCTTGATTTTTTTTACCTTTCCAGATTATATCTCTTAACGAGAAAAGGAGCCTGCATGCTGTAGTCATTGCACTGGGAGTCGGTAATGATTCTATTATTGTAGAGATGTAATCTAGTTGTCATGTTTAGTATAGTTGAATGTTGAATTTGCATGCAACTTTTTGAATACGAACCCTACGTTCTTGACAAAGGGAGATAGTGTTGATATTGCATGTGTTGTGCGCTGAGTGGAAGCAATCAGATCACCTAAGTATCTAACACGAAGAACAAATGGAGAGCAAACAAAAGATTTAGGCCGCCTAAACGACCAAGGGAACACTTCTCTTGATTTCAATTTGGAGATACAAAAGGCACTCAACTGCTTGATTTCAATTAGGAGATACAAAAGGCACTCAACTACTCCTAAGAAATCCTCACAAATGGCTCTCTCAAAGATGGCTCTCAATGATCCTATGGAACTTCCAATAGGACCACATACAACTTTTCTAATGCTTCAATAGAAGCTCAATTGGATTCTAAATTTTTCGATGCTAATAACCAAGCACTTGCCCTCCTTTTATACTAGATGAAGGGGGATGGGTTGGTGCACCAACCCCCAATGGGTTGGTGCACCAACCGCTTGGGTTGGTGCACCAAACAAGGGCAGCCCATATGGCTTTATCAAGCCAACAACCACAAATCTCCACATTGGCGAGATATTAGGTCTAAGTCACACAATCAACCGTCAATGCTCATCCTCGGTGAGAATCATCTCGTGTTCCCGTCATCTTTCCTCGAACGACTCATATGGCTTCACATAGCCTCATTGCCCCAGAAGGGGCCACCAAAGTCATCTCATACTGTCAACCTATAAGTCCGAGCCATACTCAAACTTGACTCCAATATCAAATTTCATAAGCTAGTCCGTCGAACAATCACTACCGATCCTTGGCTTCATCAGTCATCTTTGATTCCATCTCATCACACCAATCTTTCCTTCGTCCACATAGGTCGCCATTATGCTCCACCTTGCCGAATAAGGTCGAAGGCTCATCACACCTGACAAAGAAAGCAAATGAGACCTTTCTTACAGGTTGACATCTCTCATACCTTGGTCTCCAAACTTAGATAGAATCCATCTGCTGTGCAAGTTGTTAGGATAAGGTATCTCCACCATACTGATTTGAACCATCACCTCTATTAGCACCACCTCTACGAAGATCATTCAATGACGTCTTCTTTGGTGCATGCGAGCTTGAGTCGGTAGCTCGCTCATCCGGAACTCTTGTTGTCTTCATCATCACTGTACCATCCAAGTAATAGAGGTTATCTTCACGCTTTCCCTTCATCAGGATCATTGCTCCTCGTGTCACCTTCACAGCGCCGTCCTTCATAGTCACTTTGCAACCCTTGGCTTCAAGTGAACCAAGCGATATCAAATTGTACTTCACATCTGGCACATAATGAACATCACATATGTCCTGTGTGACACCATCACTCATCTTTATGCGGATCGTGCCAATGCCCGTCATCGTGCGTGCTCCATCATCTCCAAGAAGGACTTTACGCTTACTACCTTCATAGAAAGTAGTAAAGTACTCTCTGTGGGATGTCATATGGAACGAGCAACCCGAGTCGAGCACCCATCCCCCCTTCTTCACCCCTTCCGTCCACCAACTAGGACCCACTCATCCACCTCCTCGCTTTTGACGATGTTGGCAGTAGCATCCTTCTTCTTATTGGCCTTTGGGCACTCCCTCGCCCAATGTCCTTTTTCCTTGCAAAAGGCACATTGATCCCTCTCGATTTTTTGCGCGGAGATCTACTAGTGTCCCTTGTCTCGGATATATGGTTCCCTTTGTGGCCTCCACCTCTTTCATTGCTCCGACCTCTAACCACGGTAAGCGCTTCGGACCATTGGCCCATCATCTTCTCATCATCCTTCTTTCTAAATTCATTGCTTGTGAGAGCATTAGAAACTTCATTAAAGGTGATAGATTCTTTACCATAGGTTAAGATCGAAACGATGTGCTCATAGTCTTTATTCAGGGAGTTGAGGAGAATCATCGCCTTGTCCTCATCTTTCACCTTGACGTCGATGTTCCTCAAATCTGGGAGGAGTTTGTTGTAATAGTCGAGGTGTTCTTCAACTGAAACTCCATCCTCCATCTTGAGGCCAAAAAAGATTCTTCTTTAGGTGTAGACGATTCTGAATGTTCTTTTTCATATACTTCTCACCAAGTGCATCCCATAACGCTTTTGCGTTCGTCTCCTCCATAAAAGGGTACTTCTTCTCTTTTGTCAAGTAGAGCTGGATCGTGCCGCAAGAGGTCTGGTTCATCATCTTCCACTCCGCATCCGACATCGTAGTCAGCCTCTCATCTAATACTTGATCTTGACCAAGATTGTTCAAGATGTCAAGTACTTCGCATCTCCACATGCCAAAGTTGTTACGCCCATCAAACTTCTCAATTTCAAACTTCGTACTGGATACGATAGTCCACGTTGTTGAAGATTGCACCATTGAAGTAGAAGCATCGTCGCCATCTTTGCCCATCTTCTTCGTCTAGATCTTCGTTGCCAAAGCTCTGATACCAATTGTTGTGCGTCGAGCGGAAGCAATCAGATCGCCGAAGTACTAGCACAAAGAAAAAATAGAGAGCAAACAAAAGATTTAGGTCGCCTAAAAGACCAAGGGAACACTTCTCTTGATTTCAATTAGGAGATAGAAAAGGCACTCAACTAATCCTAAGAAATCCTCACAAATGGCTCTCTCAAAGATGGCTCTCAATGATCCTATGGAACTTCCAATAGGACCACATACAACTTTTCCAATGCTTCAATAGAAGCTCAATTGGATTCTCAATTTTCCGATGTTAATAATCAAGCACTTTCCCTCCTTTTATACTAGATGAAGTGGGAGGGGTTGGTGCACCAACCCCCCAATGGGTTGGTGCACCAACCCCCTTGGGTTGGTGCACCAAACAAAGGCAGCCCATATGGCTTTATCAAGCCAACAACCACACCATGTATATTTGAAAATATGCAGAGATAGAAATACTTCCCTCACTACTAACGTATCATGGTTGTTTATACCTAATACCTAATGTCTAACTACAAACCTAAATTCTTATATGGAAACAATGCATAACTTGTTACAGGAAGTCGAAAATTGTTTAGCAATCAAAAGCTTTGTAAAATTATCAGCTGTGCATATGAAGGATTGTAAGGAGTGCACAGCCCTTATTGTCCCCAACATCCCGAACAAAGTGAAAGTCGACATTTATATGTTTAGTTCTCTTATGAATCACAAGATTATGTATAATGTAGTTCATAGCCTGATTGTCACAAAACATAGTCATAGGCCTATGATACAAAAAGTCCAGCTTGCACGAGAGTTTTCAACCATGTTATCTTACATGTAGTCGGAGTTATAGCATGATACTTTGCTTCAAAACCAGAACATGCTACAACTTCTTGTTTCTCACTCTTTTAAGCGACCAATTTTTTTCATATAAATAGAATAGTCAGTAGCAGACTTTTCAATCTTTTTTGCCTTATGCATAATTGAATCTGAAAAGGCTTCAATCTTCAATTAGGTATTCTTTCTATACCACATACCATTCTCTAATAATTTTTAAATATAAACCCAAATTCGCAAGGCAGTCTGCCAGTAAACTTCCTTTTGCTTACCAATCTTACAACACAGTAACATCTAGCATGATCACTGTAAGATGAATGCATTGACCAACCAAATATATCTACATATTTAATGTGAATGCTAGATAAATCAATGGAATGAATAGACATTATTGCTTGATTATCTTGGTTGAAATCAAACTGATTACCAAAATCGACTGGAATTTTTGCTCGCTCAAAGAAGCCAAAATCTTCATCTCAGACTGGCACCATAGCACACACCATATCTAGAACTATAAATTGGTATAAGAGCAAAATTAGATCTAAAAATCCCATCCTTTTCAAATAGAAAACGATCATATCATTCATTAGATTTGAAAAAAAATCTCAAAATCATAGTCATCAATCTTCACCTTAAAAATTATTCTCTACAATTTTTCCTGAATTTTATCATTTCTGCAATTTTTTATAATTTTCTGTTTAAAAAACTTAAAAAGTCATAAGCTTCACTATGCATCCCTCTTCTACACCCCAACACCAAAAAACCCCAACTCCAACCTCACAACCACATCCGCCAGCCACACCCATGTCATCTTTGTCATCGCCCCATTTTGCTATTAGCGTCTCCTTCCTAATCACCACTGGCATCAACATTGATGTACGCCATGGATGCTGCCACCCCTATGACGACGTCATCAACTTTAATCTCCAGATTCGATATGATCATCTTCTATGCCACTCTATTTCGATGTCATAGTCTTAGCTCAGATTACATCCTTCTCAATGTCAACCTTTAGTAGCATATCCATCTTTATTGATGTCAGACTCCTTTTCTTACCTCAACAACTCTATTGGCATTTCATAGCTCACCTTTGATGATTGTGAGGCTAATTAAAGCCACCTTCGACAAGTGCAAAACCTCTGCAAAACCGTTGGCGACGAGATTGAGTCGAAATCATCGCAAATATTCTCGAAAACTTCGATCAAGCTATATTCGGCTTAGATTTGAGCAGACATTGTTCATTGGCTCAGATTTGAGTCAATCCTATAGAGAAGTTGGCTCGATTCGATGCAGGAGAAGCAGTTGTATGGCAGACGA
This sequence comes from Scilla litardierei, assembly GCA_030789695.1. Taxonomy (NCBI): domain Eukaryota; kingdom Viridiplantae; phylum Streptophyta; class Magnoliopsida; order Asparagales; family Asparagaceae; genus Scilla; species Scilla litardierei. The sequence continues at coordinate 127,100,018 of CM061142.1, forward strand.
ATTATCTTATGCAGAGGTAACTCGACTGCGTCTGGATTCGACCTATCTGACTCTGTACAAATCAGATATGAGGATGTTGGGCATGTGGCTTTGTCAGCGTAATTGGGTTGTTCGGTCGTCAATTAAAGTCTGAAGGTCGAACGATCGGCATTGGGTCGATATGTCGTAACGCGATTAGAGTCCATGTTCGGTCAATCGATCGTTTGGAGGCTCGAAGGATGAAAGCTCGTCCGCATGGCTCGGCACTAAGGTTGCTCAACATAGAAGGAAGGTCGATCGGTCAAAAGGGGCCCATTGGGATGCGGCCTAGTAGGAAGCGGCAATTGGCCCACTAGGCTGCGGCGGCATTAATTGCGTAGAGCGGCAATTTGATCAGATGTCGTAATTGTCTGGATCAGTATCCTTAGGAATTCCTAGCCAATGATGACACCTATTGTAACCTAGGGTTATAAATAGGGAGTTTTAGGTTAGGGTTTCGGGTAGAACAATTTGTATTCTTTGAGAGAGCCGCCATCGAAGAGAGCCAACTTTGAGAGATTATATTATGAGCTTTTGGAGAGATCTCGTGTGCTTCTTCTTTGTTGGATGAATGGAAGATTTGTATTGATTCTCTCCTTTCGTAATAAAGCTCATCGGTGTTCCCCCTTGGCCGGTCCACGGCCTAAAAGCAATCTTGTTTGGGTGCTCTGGTTGTTTGCTGCTTATCGTTCGTCCTCGATCCCTGCGATCTTGAGTTATTCCGCTGCGTCTGTGTAGGTAGAGCTGGGCTCTGCCACACAACAAATTGGTACCGGAGCTGTACGGTGTTAGTGATCAACGTAGAAGACGAAGATGAGTAGCGGTGGCGATGACGGTTCTCCAAAGGCGTCGACTTCTGGGTATTATTCAACCGCTTGGACTATTGTGTCTAACACAAAGTTTGAAATTGAGAAGTTTGTTGGAAAGATCAACTTCAATATGTGGAGATGTGAAGTCATGGATATCTTGAACCAACTTGGTCAAGATATCGCATTAGACGAGAAGCCGACAGGCATGACCGATCAGGAGTGGTGAACTCTAAATCGAAGTGCATGTAGTACCATCCGCCTGTATTTGTACAAGGAGAAGAAATACCCATACATGAAGGAGATAAGTGCAAGAAAGTTTTGGAAGAAGCTCGGCGACAAGTTCATGAATAAGAACATCCAGAACCGACTACACTTGAAGAAGAATCTTTTTGGTTTGAAGTTAGCTGAGGGGGTATCTATGGAAGAACACCTCGACTACTACAACAACATCTTACCGACCTGGGGAACGTCGACGTGAAGGTCGATGATGAAGACAAGGTGATGATTCTCCTTAACTCTCTACCCATCGAGTATGAGTATTTGGTGTCGGTTCTACCTATGGTTAGGAATCGATCACATTTGAAAAAGTGTCCAACGCTCTGACGAGCAACGAATTCAGGAAGAACAATGGGGACACTTGCAGCCGAGCTTCGAGCGACGCTCTTACAGTAGTAAGGGGTTGTAGTGGTGAGAAGGGTGGAGAACGAAGGGGGTATTTTAGATCCAAGTCCGGAGACAAGACAAGAGGCCCCTAGCACAAGGTGGCAAAGGACCAATGAGGGAATTGGGTCAGAGACTGCCCCAAGGTGCAGAAAAAGCACGACGCAACCGCCAATGTCGCGAAGGGCATTGAGGTCGAGGAGTATGTATTGGTCGGTGCTTCGGAGGTCATGACGTCAGATGATTGGGTGCTTGACTCTGAGTGCTCATTCCATATGACGCCACATCGAGAGTACTTTACGACCTTCAAGGAAGGTAGTAAGTGTACATTCTCGCTGGGCGATGACTGAGCTTGTAGTACAGCAGGCATCGGGATAGTACGGATGTGGATGGGTGACGGTGTTACATGAGACATCGAGGATGTGCGTTTTGTTTCCGACCTAAGGCGCAATGTCATATCGATGGCTCACTCGAATCTAAGGGATGTTGAGTGACTATAGAGAATGGAGCTCTGAGGGCGACTAAAGGAGCAATGATTGTGATGAAGGAAAAGAGTCAAGGCAACCTTTATTATTTGGATGGTTCGGTCGTAGCTGGCACAGCGACTATGACTCGTGAGGCTGAGGAGGACGACTCAATGTTATGGCACATGCAACTAAGTCATGTGGGCGAGAAAGCATTGCAGAGGCTTATCATTGGGGGTCGTCTAAAGGGAACCAAGACCGAAAAGATCGAGTTCTGTGAGCATTGTGTTTGTGGAAAACAGACAAGTGCTTCATTTGGACGGCCATCCACAATACGAAGGCAGTGCTCGACTATGTACACACCGACGTATAGGGTCCGTCTAGGACGGCCTCATGGGGAGGGAAACACTACTTTGTATCGTTCATCGACGATTTCTCACGCATGGTGTGGGTGTTTCTGCTAAATTCGAAGGATTAAGCTCTTAGCACTTTCATCGAGTGGAAGAAGCTGGTCGAGACTCAGACTGGTCAGCGAATCAAGCGTCTGTGAAGCGACAACGGTGGTGAGTATAGGTCAGATCTCTTCGAGAAGTTCTGCAGATCGAAAGGGATACAAAGACACTTCACCGTTGCTGGTACGTCGCAGCAGAATGGGGTAGTAGAGAGGATGAATCGAACCTTGTTGGAGAAAGTTCGATGCATGCTGTCAATTGCTGACCTATCAAAGGAATTTTGGACAGAGGCCCTGGCGTATGCGACCTATTTGGTTATTCGGTTACCATCTGCTGCATTGGAAGGAAAACCTCCTTTGGAGGTATGGTCGGGAAAGCCAGTTTCCGACTATGTATCACTTCGAGTTTGGAGCTGCCCTGGTTACTATACCGTGAAGGAAGACAAACTCAATGCTCGAGCCAAGAAATCCATCTTCTTGTGCTTTAGTAGTGGTGTCAAGGGATACCGACTATGGTGTCCGACACAGAGGAAGGTGATCCTGCGTAGAGACGTAATGTTTGATGAGTCGGCGTTACTGAAGAAGGAGAATGAGCCAAAGGTGGAGGTTTAACAGACATAATTGAAGCAGGTTTTCGACAACGTGTCTGATACTCCACAATGGTCGATCGACAACTCAGATCGACCCACATCAGATGTAGCAGAAGGCGGACTCCAGGTCGTCGATGGTGTAGATGCTGGCTCAAGCTCAGTTGGTGGAGATAGCTCGTCTCCAAGGGTCGCTTAGTCGAAGGATTCTATTGCAGTATCGAGGCCGAGGCGTGAGATATGAAAACCTACGAGGTACTAAGAGATGGTCTCATTTGCCTTTCCCACAGTATGTATCGATGTTCCCAACTCGTTCGGTGAGGTGGAGCAATCCGAAGACTCGAAGCGGTGGAGAAGTGCGATGGATGAAGATATGGAATCACTGGAGAAGAACGACACATGGGTCTCGTGGAGCTTCCGAAGGGCAAGAAGACAATTGGGTGTAAATGTGTCTACACCAAGAAGCCAGGAGTCGAATCAGGAGATATTCGCTACAAAGCTCGCCTCGTAGCAATGGGCTTCGCACAGAGAGAAGGTATCGATTACAATGAAGTATTCTCTCATAAAGCATTGCTCGATTCGGATCCTGTTGGCATTGGTTGCACAGTTCGACCTCAAACTGGTGCAACTGGATGTCAAGACGACATTCTTGCATAGAGAGCTCGAAGAGGAGATCTATATGGCTCAGCCCGATGGCTATGGGAGTGATGACGGTCGTGCATATCAATTGAAGAAGTCACTATACGGGTTGAAGCAATCACCACGGTAGTGGTATAAGCATTCTGAACACTTTATGACTGATGATCAAGGGTATGTTTACAGTCCCTATGATCATTGCGTGTTCTATCAGAAGTTGGTTGACTGGTCCTTTATCGACCTCTTGCTTTATGTCGATGATATGCTCATAGCTTCATCGAATAAAGAGGAGATTAGGAGATTGAAGTCTCAATTGAGTTCTGCATTTGAGATGAAGGATCTGGGCGAGGCACAGAGGATTCTTGAGATGGAGATGACAAGAGATCGAAGTGTATAAGGGACCCTACGGGGCTACACACACTAAGGGGGGTGAATAGTGTAATGGAAAGCAAAGTGCTTAATTAAAAGTTACTGAAATTAAAGAATAATAAGCAGCGGAAAATAAATAGAGTGCTCAACAACTACAATCGCAAACACAAGGATTTTACCCTCGTTTTCCAAAACTTGGGTACGTCCAGCAACACAAATATTCAATATAATTTCCACAAAGAGAAGTGAATACAATCTCACACAGAGATACCTCACACAAAGGATTTTGGATTCCCACAAAGAGATATCCTTGCTCTCTCACAGAGAGACTCGTGCTTTCACACAGAGAGACTTTGTCCCACACAGAGACACAAACTCCCACACAGAGAGTAACTCTCACAAAGAGAGTAACTAATTTCCACAAAGGGAATTAGAGGTTTCACAAAGATGAAACGAAATAACACTTACATATGCCTTGATATGATCTTACCAATGTGAAGAAGAAGGCATGCAAGGGAAAATCAAGTGCTTGAGATGAGGCTTTGATTGCACTTGATGATCTTTCTCTCTTCTAGGAATGAATCCTAACACTTCTCACTTGAGTGTATGAAATGAAGAGAAGAAAGATGATCTCCAAGAAAGGAATGAGAATTAGATCCCTTGGAGAATTTCCCTATGAGCTAGCTTCAATGCATGAAGAGAAATGTACTCATGAGAGGGAAATGAAAGAGATCAGGAGTGGCTATTGATATTCAAAAATATTCAATATTAACCAAGAGTTCTAAATGAACTAAGCCATCTCCTATAAATAGGAAGCCAAGAAGATCCCATAAAACCAGCCAAAACCCCAAAGGGAAGAAATCTGCAACGGCTAGATTTTAGCAGTTTACGGCACAGACAGTCGACTGATGAACAACGGACAGTCGACTGTTCAATGGATATAAAAATCCCAACGGCTATATTCTGAGGCAGTACAGGCGACTGTAGAAGACTACACATGCGACTGTAAATAAACATGCGACTGCAAATGCTTCATCACTCGACTGACTTGCATATTGGGATGAAGCCCAAAAAATGCAAGTTGCGCACAGACGACTGTTGAGCAATTCACTGGTGATTTTAAAATATACATGCGACTGAATATCCTTCAGCAGGCGACTGCCACTTGGGATGGAAAGGAGTTGAGAAAATGCAACTTTCCCACTTACGCCTTTCAGACAACTGATGACCATTTCACAGGCGACTGTAAATATACATGCGACTGTAAATACTTCATCAGTCGACTGACTTACAAATTGGGATAAAGCCCAGAAAATGCAAGTTGCGCACAGAGATCAATTTTCAGGCAACTGTAGAAACACAGACAATTGTAAATTGAACATCAGTCGATTGAGGCGAAAAGCTCAAGAAGAGTCAAGAAATAAGTTGACTTGAGCTGTGCATACCAGTCGGTTGTAGAAGGCTGACCAGGCACCTGGATGACATCCAGTCGCCTGTCGTGCCTTCATCAGTGGACTATAGGAGAGCGAAAAACTCCAGTAAGAGTTTAAGGCAAGGTGAACCTAATGGACTGATATATATATGATAATCATAAGCTCACTAAGATGGTTAAATGCATATGCATGAGAGTATAACCATCTATCAAGGCATTACAATAATCCTAGACTCAAAAATAGAAATGCAAGTAATTGAAATTACATGGATTACATATTGCATCTCCTAGAGTCTAAGTCTTCAAGCTCACGATACCTTGATGCTCCCCAACATCATCCAAGCTTTGGCACCACTTGATGAGCTTCCCTTCATCAAGCTCCAAGCTTTGGCATTGCTCCTCTAGATGTCCATCCATCATCATACTCCAAGCTTTATGCTATGTCTCATCAACATATAATCATTTAGATAAACTGAGACTAAAACATAAGATTGATTAGCACACTAACATAATGTATTGATCATCATCGAAACAATGTTAGTCTTGAACCCAAGAACTAACAAATTGGAGGTACAGTTCATCTTTCACAGAGTCTCTATTTGAAGTCAGTTATACAAAAGTTTGGCTGTGAGAAGATGAAGACCGTAATTACTCCGCTAGCACCTTACTTCAAGCTCAGTGCCAAGCAATGTCCGGAGAACAAAGAGGAGAAGAAGCTCACGACGAGCGTACCATATGCCAATGCAGTAGGAGCCTTGATGTATGTGATGGTATGTACTCGACCCGATCTATCACATGCAGTTAGCATGGTGAGTAGATACATGCACAACCTGGGAAGAGAGCACAGGCAAGCAGTGCAGTGGATCATGCGTTATATCAATGGCACAGTCGATGTCGGACTGACATACAGCCGAAGTGTTCATGGTCTGCACACTGTCAGGTATGTCAATTCTAACTATGCAGGCAGCTTGGATGGGAGGCGATCAATGACTGGCTATGTCTTCACCCTGTCTAGCGCTCCAATATGTTAGCGGAGTATCCTTCAGTCTACGGTGGCCCTGTCTACTGCGGAGGCAGAATATATGGCATTGACTGAAGCGGTAAAGGAGACGATATAGATGATGGGTCTGATGGATTATCTGGGAGTCTACCAAGAGAGGTACAATGTCCACTATGATAGCCAGAGTGCAGTGTACTTGGCTAAGAATCAGGTCTTCCATGCTCGTACGAAGCATATCGACGTTCAATTCCACTTTGTCAGGGACTATATGGGAGAAGAAGACGATGACGTCAACTTGTTAAAGATCAAAACAAATGACAACACGGCGAATGACGCACCCGGAACCTACACCTAGATTCCGCCTAGCGGTGTCACGGTCGCTAGGCGTAGTATGACCCCTAGGTGTTAATTTCGGGCTCTATCCGCAAACGGACGGTGTCAAATTATAGTATAAAAGATGTCGGATCACACAGGGACGGTGACAATGTATTTGGTGCTCTCAGCTTATTTTTATATCTCGGAGTGAGATAGCTGTCGTTGGAAAAGTTTGGTTGTGGTGTTTGTTGTTGATTTGACAATAAAAAGAACTAGGGTTTAGGGATCACCGCTAAGACCGTCGAAGATCGATGTTGGAATAGGATCCTTACTTTGCATTAGGTTTAGGGGATTAATCTCTCAATTCATACCACTCTCGTGGGTTAGAACTGCGAGGTACTTCGGTGGCTCTTATTGACGCAATGGCGGTAGCCGTCAATGTAGCGATATAGTTCGTCGGTAGATCCTCTCAAGGCACGAGCCGGGCATGGTCACAAGCCTTGGTTGGATCCACTGATTTCCCTATTCAAATCCCTAGGATACCCCTTAGGCTCATCAATTCCACAGACCGTGGGTATGATCTCAGTGCGAGTTATCCTAGGGATCCGATAGGATCGACCGAAATACTACCCTTTATTCCTAATTCAAACTAGAGATCCAGATCTACATCTCCTCCCTAAGATATTAGGGCTAACCCATCAACCCAAGAAGAGACTACTCACTCATGGCGATTTTCACGAATAAAAATGCGGTTTTTATAAGAGAAAACATCGTAGCAGATTAATCAAATAAAGATTGAATATCTTACGTGCCGAAGATGAAGAAGAATAGAAGTAAACAATGATCCGAATAAATCCCAAAGATTCCAAAATGCAAATCACAATAGAGCTCCAAAAATAATTCAATAATCTTCTTAAAACTAGGTTTAGATCTAACAAAATATTTCTAATGTCCTCCTCTCCCCAAAAAGTAATTCCCACAAAAGAATCCCCCCTTCAATTCGCACAACCCAGATCCACACTTCACTTCCAAGCGCACATCAGACGGCCATGCAAACTTCCAAAAATAGCCTTCATTGTCGCCGACCGAGTCAGTGACTCGATCGAGCAAGGGCTTGCTCGGTCGGGCTGCTCGGTCGAGCAGCCCTCCTGCTCGGTTGAGCACGTCAGTGAGTCGCACTTCTTCAAAAATTTCCACTCTGTCTGCTCAGCCCGAGTCAGCCTTGCTCGGTCGAGCAACCAACTGACTCGATGGCTGTGAGATTTGCTCAGCTCGATCAGGAGGCTGATTGAGATTCGAGAATAAGAGTTGCTCGACCGAGCACCTTGAGTGCTCGGTTCGATCGGCATGCATATCTACTCGCTTCTTTTTCATGCATCTGCTCGACCGAGTAGCTGATCTGCTCGGTCGAGTCGTCAGGGAAAGTATCTGCTGAAGCTCCTGCAGTTTCTGCTCTCTTCTTGCTCTCTCCTCCACTCCTCCAATGGCTTGAACTCCTATAGAGTTTTGTCAACGGGCTCACGGGCGTGCCAGATGTGTCTATATCCAAAATGGGTCCCAAATCACTCCAAAATCCCTGAGAATCCATAAAACTCTACAAACTCGAATATAGCGTTAGAATTGCAATATCGTAGGAAAATACGAGATTTGAATGCGAATATGGCATGAAATGCGCTGTCATGATGCTATGAAAAGATGTAAAATATGGACACATCAAAATCCCCCAAGCTTACCTCTTACTCGTCCTCGATGAAGACGAATACCAAGTATGCCGGGAGATAAACAAAAGAAAATAAAATATAAAAGAGAATGGAAATGTGTGGGGGGTGCTGAGGTTGTTCAATCAAATCTCAAGCCTCAGAAGTGTATCATGATGCTTCTAATGGTAAAAGCACATGCTAATGGTATTTTCAAGTTTTACTAATCATATGTCTAGCATGCAAATAGAGACAAAAATAGGGATCTTCTAGAATAATGCCTTTAACTCATATCAATCTCATGCAATCTATATAGTCTAGTATAAAAAGAGTTGGCAATGCACTTTTCAATCAATAGTTACAGGTGGAGCATATAGAAACCATACCAGCATGCAATAAAGAATGGAAAGGAGTCATGTTATTCAAATATCCATTTCGAATCGTGAAAAATCTCCAAAACTAAAGTGTTTCGTAAAGTTCAAGCATTATCTAATCACCCCGCTGTGCACCCTCTCCACTCTAATGGTATACTCACTCATACGATTAATTGGTTCACCCCCCATGCTTAGCTCGAGGCGTCGCATCTAGGAATAGGATATGAAAGATTTTTTCTTATTTTCCCAAGTAATTGTGATAGCTTCTCATAAATAAATATGAAACAATTTTATTTCTTTCTTTTCTTTCTTTTTCTTTTCTTTCACATTTTTTTGTTTAGAAGCTATATTTTTTTCTTTTCGGATTTTTGGGAAGTAAGATGTGGTAATGGTAGCTGCGGGGGTGAAACCAACTGATATGTAGAGAATCATAAAGATATGTAGAGAAGGAAAATTGTAAATCACTCGGTTAACTCATAAGAGGTGCACAACAATTCAATAAGATAATACTCTAACTAAACTCATAATTAGCATGGATATTTTCATTCATCTAGATGAATACTGAAAAACACGCAGTAATAAGCATAATAACATCAAGCATGCAAACAGAAGTGAAAGAGATAGCAAGCAGATGCTCCAAGTGTTCTAATGATGCATGAACCTAGGTGCATTACCCAACTTAGCGCATACTTGATACTATTTCATGCATTTGATTTTCAATTCATAACAGGCATTAAATCAGATAGATCAACAACAGAATATGCACACATATAGAAAGTAAAACTGAAACTACCCTAAATAGCATGTTATAAAATAATAAGCACCGTAAGTTACTGCTAAGGGCTACGAGAAGTATCATCATGCAGAACATCCTCAGCAAAAAGAGAAAGGTCGGAGAGAACAAGAAAATGGGAAAGGGATGCATGCATGGCGAAAAGTAGAAAACGTGATGCTGAATGAGAAAAAAATATAAAGAAGTGGAAAAAAAGTGAACTAAGAAGCTGAAAAAGGAAGGAAAATATAAAGAAAAATGAAAATAAAGTGATAGCGCTCATCCCCCAAGCTAAACCCAGCAGTGTCCTCATTGCTGAGAAAACGCTAATATGCGGGAGATGATGCTAGATAGGGTGGGTGGGGGTAGAAAAATAAAACTGTGTAGGAGAAGTAAAACATGATATCATGCACTGATGAAGAAAAATGATGCAAATATGTGGAATGGTGCATGGCGGGTCCTCCCCCAAGCTATGTAAGATCAGGGCCCCAAACAGACAGATTGGCACAATATAATATGAGGGAGGCAAAAAGTAGGTATGAACAACATCAAGCAGAGGCACCACCCTCTGGAGGTGGTGATGGGTCCCGCTACTGTGGACCAGAAGATGTGGGCGGTGTGAATATAGGACAAGGGCAGTAGTGAACTGGACTATGGTGATCGACTCAGGTGTGGAAGAGGCAGGCTCTGCAGAAGCCTGGGAGCGTGGAGCACTGAGTGGTGCAGCGGTCGTCACTGGTGCTGGCTAGGGTGGGGGGCATGGGCAAGGATCACCGAAGGTGGGCCCCATGTCCTGAGTAAGTCACTAATGGAGGCTAGGTCTGCCTCGACTCGCGTATGATGTGTGGCTGCCGAGCGAACGAAGGTGTCGAAATCTTGCCTCAGGCAAGAAATTGAATCCTCTAACGCCATCAGACGAGAGTCTGTAGTGCGCGAGCCAAGAGGAGGACGAGAACCGTGAGACACCACTCTCGTAAAGCGTCCCCATAGAGATAGTCCATGGTGCCTGGGCTGGAAGGTCAGAGAGGGTGAGCTCGACGGGATCTCAGCAGTGGCTGAAGATAGAGCAGTCATTGACAAAGAAGTGTTGACAATAGTCGAGACGCTCTCTGTAAGGATGGCCACTGCTGGTGACGAATTGGTGCCAACGAGGGGAGTGTGTGATCCTAAAGAGATGGGCAGTGAAGCAATAAGGTCCCTAAGAGGTGGAAGGGTGGTGGATGGGTCGTTCTCAGGGAAGTCCAGAGCAGTAGACTCCGGAGCAGACAAAATATTGGTGCCCTCAGGCACAGAGACAGAAGAGACAGCAGTTGTGGCCTCGGGGCAAAAGGTGGTGACAGTCCACGAGGTCTCTATGGTGGTGGTGGTGGTAGAGACAGAGGAGGAATAAGGCGTGCCTCCTGGTGGGGGTGGGTGTATAGGAGAGCTGGAAGGGCGGCCACAAGGGCTGACAGGTCGTTCTTCTCGTACTCGGTAGAGCGTGGCACTGGGTCATCGGCGACTGCCTCGATGGGAGCTTCCAGGGGCTCGAGTACGTGGAGTGCTGGAAGGGGGGTGACCCTATCAATCATCCAACTCTGTTGGACAAGTGCAATGTGGGTGAGGTGATTGGCAGGAAGCACGAGGTGGGGTGTATGGTGGGTGCCAACAAGGTATGTCCAATGACGGTCTCCATAAGGTCTGATGATATGCATATGCTCAAGCACGCCTAGAGTCAAGCGAGTGAGGCCAGGAGGGGTCACTAGGTCATCACGAAGGTGGATATCTAACATCCGTGCAAAAATGGTAAAGAATATGTCGCAGCAGATGTCGGTGGAGTAGTGGGTGGTGGCGTTCTGCAGAAGGCGATGACACAACTAGTGGGCTGCGTCAGAGAGCATGAAAGGGTGAAGGGAACCGTCTGGGTGGAAGCGCATCGGTCGGGTCATGCCCATAAGATGGGTAAGCTCGGGTAGGGACATGGTCCTGGCCTCTGGGCTGCAAAAGATGGTGGTGGCAAGGTGTCTCTGCGCGTAGCGAAGGCAGGGATGCACAATGTATGATGCCTTCGCCCGGCTAGGGCGGTAGTGGTCCAGACCTGAAATGTGATGCCAAAAAGCTGAAGCATTGAACGTGCCAATGTCGTAGTCTGGGGAGATGACGGCTCGGGGCTCAGGGATGGCTGGGAGGTAGAAGTGGTCGCGGATCATGGCATGTGTAATCGTGAAGTCGTGATCCATAAGGCGGAAGGTGATGCCATCACCTGCCTGGGTGTGGGTGATGGAGCTCAATGCCTCCTAGGTCAGGTGAGAGTACGTGGGGGCGTGGACGGCTAGGAGCCACTTGAAGCCAATCATGTGGTAGAGCCAATGGACTCCCTACAAGAGTCCAAGGGAGCGGAGGGTGGGGATGTCTATGAACAGTGTGGGGACGAGACGACGCTACGAGAACCTGACGAAGCGCTCGTGGTATGCGTCATCACGGAAGGTAATGCCCGAACGTCCGAACACGTGGCAGAAGAGCAGTGGAAATGGCAGGAGGTGCGGGAGGGACGGTGGGTGCAGTGGTGGGGATATGTGCAGAAGTTGTGGATGTGTCTGTGGGAGAAGAGTTGGACGTGGACGACGGATTGCCCACATGCTCCTCCTTGGAGTTGGGGGTAGTGGCGTGGCAGGGGCGCCGTGGGGGACGAGAAGAGGAGGCGGCAGTAGCCTTCCTCTTCTCACGACCTGCAGGTGTGTGGGCCCCTCTAATACGAGGCATCGTGAAAGTGGCAGGATGATGTGCCAGTATAAAAAGTAGATACGGTGGAGAGTGTACCGACAGAGCTATCGCAGTGAAGGTCTCCTCCAAGCTAATCCCAGAAGTGTACACTGATGTAGGCAAAGAGTACCTGAAATAGAAACAAATAGAACGTCAGTATATGAAAGTCAAAACAGGGTATATGTGCATCTGCTCGACCGAGCACTAGCCTTGCTCGGTCGAGCAGTGTAAATGTTGAGAGAGTGTTGAGTTGGTGCTGCTCATTTTGGAAATTATGACCAAGCATCAAATGTGCTCGGTCAGCGACGACGATCACTTCGGGGAGGAGACGAGCTTCTCGGTCGAGCACCATTGGTGCTCGATCGAGCAGCGGTGACGTACTATGGCAGTGGCGACTGGGAGATGAGGGGGTGAGGCATGATAAGAGGGGGAGGATTGAGGAGGGTGGATGTCGATGGGTTTTAATTGGAGGGGGGTTTTGTGGGGGGGCGTCGTCAGCATCGGTGGCTCCGTCGACGTCCGTCGACGATTGAAAAGGGGGAAGGGGAATAGGCAGAGGGAGAGGGGGAAAGAGACAGAGAGACAGAGAGACCGACCGAAGAGGCAGAGGGGCCGACCATACGGGCGGCACAGACGGTAGCACGGGCGGTGGATGGGTGAACGGCGACGGGGAAGGTAGATCGAGTAGGGTAGGGGTGTTTGCTCGGGCAATAGTTTAGGGTAAGATCACATATGGTAAAAAATGAAACGAGTTGGGTTAAAACCCAACTCGTTTGGAAGTGGGGCCCAAAAAAATTAGGATAAATCGACTCGAACGAGCAGCAAAGCTGCTCGGTCGAGTCGGACACATAATAAAAAAGTTTAGACCACTCCCTCTTATGCTCGATCGAGCATGGTCTGCTCGGTCGAGCAGATCGCTACTTGGACCGAGCAGAAGCTGCTTGGGCCGCGTAGACGGAACATCGTTTATTCCAAGTTTTTGCAAGCCTGCGCTGCTCGACCGAGCAGGAGGTTGCTCGGTCGAGTCGATGTCTACTCGGGCTGTGTAGACAAAGCGACGTTTTTGAGCTTTTCTCTTGTACCTGAGTTGCTCGACCGAGCAGAGTGGTTGCTCGGTCGAGCAACCTGTATCACCGTTTTGCTCTTCTCCTTTGGTCTTCTCTTCAAATCTGCTACTCTCCTCCAGCTCTCTTCCATTTAAAATGTTGATTTGCATGTCCCTTCATGTTCAACCTGTAAAAAGGAAGAACCCATCAAATTTTTATGATTTTATGTTTTAATTGATTTTCTTAAATAGATAAAGTAAAAGTTAGAAATTGAAAAAGAAAATCCAAGATCTAAGAGATTGGGTTGCCTCCCAATAAGCGCTCGTTTTGAGTCATGAGCTCGACTCCCTTTGCTTCATCAATAGTTGTTTGGTGCGCATGAAATTCACGCATCGTCATGCCAATGATACCGTGTGGCGGATTTGAGATTATATAGTGCATGTATAAGTGGGGTGGCTCTGGGTTTGCACGGTTAAGTGGAGTTATGGTATATGTATATATGTGTGTATACGCTTACCTGTGGAATGGTGCCTATAGGACCATTTGGATGTAAATGTAGTGCATGTACCCTTCCGTATATAGTGACATAAGGGGGATTGTGTATTGGCATATGAGATACTTGTATTTATGTAGGTGTGTTGTAGCCAGCGTGGTGTGATTGTGTATATGTGTTGTTATTATTGAATGTGTATTAGTGTATGTCTTATGAGTGGTTATATGTATATGTATGTGAATGATCCCTATTCTGATATACATGTATCAGTATATAAATGTGTACGCATATGGGATGTGACTATCTACTGAATGTGTATGAATATTGAAAACCACTCATTTGTGTATGTGCTAGTATGCTAGTAAAAGTATGGATATATTGGATGTTATGTCTATAATGGTATGGGTAGCTACTGACTACCTGCTAGCGTAGTTGAGTAGGTTGACTGCATGGGTGTGTAATAGCAGGATATGTATAATATATATGTATGGATGTGTGTGTCCATACATGGGAATGTACGTGCATGGTTGCATGGATCCTAATAAGTATATATGCATGTCTGTGTACATACCTATTATTAGAATAATAGTCTTGTGTGTATAAGCATACGTGTATTTGGCTATATGTAGATTCAAAAATCTATGTATAGTATTGATACTTGTACATCTGTGGGTGTATAATGAGTATGTGCTTATGGAGTTTCTATGTGGGGTGTTGCTTGTTGCGTAGACGTGAATATGTACCATAGTTGTATGAATTTCTATTATACATGTTGCAATGGAGTATAGGAATGTGTTCATGTATGTGTAGTGTGCAGTAGGAGTATATGTAATGATGTGTATATTGGATAAATGAATATATATATATATATATATATATATATATATATATATATATATATATATATGTATGTATGTATGTATGTATGTATATAGGATATATAGAGAAAATGGTGAGCGTAAACATCGGAGAGGGAGAGTCTGGCGATTTGGGCGACCCTGAAATTGACGGCGATGGGCGGAAGGAGGCTGCTCGTCTTTCTGATGGATGTCGGATTAGCAACTCTCGGGCGGGGGTTTCTCAAGGAACCATTGATCCAAAGGTGGTGCTGGCGGATCATCCGATTGGAGGCAGCCATCGATTGGAGATCGGATCTTCATCTGGCAACTCTCAGGCGGATGTCTCTCACGGCGGAGGTCCAAAGGAGGTGCTGGCGGCTAAATCAATTGGAAGCAACCTTGTGACGGCATCAAAAGTCCGATTTGAGATTGGATCTTCATCTTGCAACTCCCAGGGGGTTTCTCATGGAAGAGTGGATCCTATGGCATCGCGGGGGGAAAATTTGACTGGCAGACACATGATGGGGATTGGATCTGCAACAATAAGCAAGCAGGGTGAGGCAGGGACGTCTGCCTTTGGGAATAATGGGTCTCTGCGCACGGTGGGAGCTTCAGGTGATGGATGGCAGTTGGTGCATCGGCGTAAGGGGGCGCGGGCTAATTCAGACAACCAACCTCAGATGAAGGGTTACTACGGTAACAGATCTTGAACGGCCTCCGACTAGGTCCCGGTTTGTGCCTTAGTCTAGACTGGTCCAGGGTGGGATCGCACGCAATGTGATTGATAAATTGCCTGTTAGGCCCTCTACAATTATCCAGGTAGATACATCGATTGCTAAACAATCTTGGCTTGATGTTTGCTCTAACCGTCGCAAATATGGGTCAGCTCTGGCCATGTCCCTTGTCCCACCTAAGACTCGTGCAGATGGCTCTCTTTGTGCTAGTTTCCCTGAAGAACTAGTTCAACGCGGGGCTGAAACTTGGAAGAACACGATTGTAGGCTATGTCTTGGGCGACATTCCTTTCTACAGCCAAATCGTTGCTTGGACTGAGAGACTGTGGAAAGCCAAGAAGAGGGTACAAATTTACAGCAGGGAGAACGGATTTTTTTACTTCCGTTTTGAATCTCAGGAGGAATGTGAAAGAATTCTGACGGGGGGGCCCTGGCTTTTTGATGGCAGACTGGTGGTCCTCAAGAAATGGAGTCTGCATATGAGGCACGACCGAGATATACTATCCTCTGTTCCTGTTTGGGTCCAGCTGCACGGGGTACCACTGTACATGTGAAATCTAGAAGGCCTCAATATCATTGCCTCTGTTCTAGGCACGCCTCTGTGTCTGGATAAGGCAACTGCTCATCTTGAAAGAATCACTTACGCACGGTGCTTGGTTGAAGTTAGTGCATCATCCCCATTGGTGACTTCTATAGAAGTTGAAATCGGGGATAGCTCTGTTGTAACTATCGGCACCAAGTTTGAAGGAGCCCCACCTAGATGCAGCCAATGTGTCTACTTCGGTCATACGGATGAGCAATGTCCTTCGCATCATAAGCCAAATGCTGCTGAGGAGATCCCTTCAATCCAAGTTCATCAAATTGCGGTCAATGCTGAGGTGACCACTTCTTATCCTCTGAAGGAGGTAAGGGTCAATGTTGATGTGGGCGGCAAATTAATTACTATTGACCCAGGAGCTTCAAACGCCCATACTGGGACACCTTCAGCTCAAGATATGGGGTCTGATTCAAGCTCCCAGGATCCGGGCTTCTGCCCTATACCTGTCAGCCCAACACTCGGCCAGGTCCAGGGTTTATACAGCATACTAGGGGACCCCTTGCTTGCCAGAGATGAAGACAACAATATGGTGCAAGGGGGAGTCGTACCTCAATCATTTAAGGATGCTGCCTCACAGGCCACGGCTGTGAAGGGATCCCCTGATATTGTGATTTCTGACAATGCTGGTGACATTGTGGATTCTGAAGTTAGGCAGAATGCCTCACAGGCCACGGCTGGTAAGTCTTTTAACACCGTGGATTCTGAAGTGAGGAGAGCTGCGCATCCATCGCTCCTTGTTGATACGGTGAGAGAAGATATCGACATCGACAAAGTCCCTGAGGGGTTGGCTATTGACAATCCGGAATGGGAGACGGAGATAGAAGCACAACTTAAACACAAATCTGAAATAAAATCCGGGAAGCAGAAATTGGGTCAACCGGTTGCTATCCGAAGAAGCTCTCGGTCACAGTCTTCTAGTGGCCATCGGCAACAAACTACACCGGATTAATGACAATTTTTTTCTGGAATACTAGGGGACTGAATAATCAAGTCCGGAGGAGGGACTTGCGAAATAGAATTAGCACTTTGAACTCATCTGCTATTATTCTTCTGGAGACGAAAACCAGGTCTCCGGCCTCTAACAATAAAGTTGGGATCCCCCGGGTTGGGATTCTTTGGATAACTCTGATTGTTCTCCTGGTGGGCGAATTCATATGGGTTTTAATCCCGCTATTTGGAAGACTGCTCTTTTATCTCGCTCGGCACAACACATCTCTGTTTGCTGTACAAATGTTGGAGGATTTGTGTGTGTTGTTACAGGGGTTTATGCATATAACACCGTGGCGGAAAGAAAAGAGTTGTGGAGGAGCATGGAGGAGGATGTGGCATCAGTTGGGAACTCAGCTTGGCTTGTGGGGGGAGATTTCAATAGTGTTCTTTATACTAAAGATAAGGTTGGAGGAAGAAGGCTGGAGGAGTCTACTGTCCGGGAGTTTAGTGATTGCATCAGAATATGTTCTCTTCAGGAGATGAAGAACTCTGGAAATCGGTTCAGTTGGTGTAACCATCGGGTTGGAAAGGGCCGTATTTCTGCCCAACTTGATCGCATTTTCTGTAATTCGGCTTGGTTGAATATGCTGTCGGATACTTTCTTTGAATATCTGGATCCTCTAACTAGCGACCACTCCGCTATGGTCGTCAACCTCCACAATCAGGTCCCCTCTGATCCTAAGCCTTTCAAGTTTTTTAACTATTGGGTTCATTGTCCAGGTTATAAAGAGGCTATTGAATCAATTTGGAATTGCCGTGTAAAAGGAACGCCTATGTATCGGCTAACACAAAAATTAAATATGCTGAAGCCTTCCCTGCGGGCATGGGCTGGTAATCATCATGCAGCTAATCAGGTCAAAAGAATTAGAAAGGAACTTGAGGACATGCGTAAAGACCCTGGCATCCACACTGACATTTCCTTGCAGCAACAAGAGAAGAATCTATTGAGGGACTTGACCACTGCTATTAAGCTAGAGGAAGAAATGTATCGCCAAAAGAGTCGGCAGGACTGGCTCAAACTTGGGGATAGGAATACCAAGTTTTTCTACAGTGCAATGAATTCAAGAATTAGCCGCAACAACCTGTATCACCTTGTTGATGTGCATGGAGGCCAAAATAGAGCTTATGATGAACTGAAAATCAAAGCCCCCTCTTTCTTTGAAGATCTATATAATCAGACTAGTTACTGGAGCACTTTTCCTAAAATGGTTCCGAAGCGGATATTAACTGAAGCATCCTCAGTTTGGCTGAGCAGGAGGGTCTCGGATGAGGAGATTAAAACAGCTGTTTTCCAGATTGGGTCTGATAAGTCTCCTGGGCCAGATGGGTTTAATGGGTTCTTCTACCACCATAGCTGGAGCCTTATTGGTGAAGAGGTAACTTCTGCCATAAAATCCTTTTTTAGTTCTGGCTCGCTCCTTAGGCAAGTCAATCATACTCTCCTTACTCTGGTGCCCAAGAGTGATAATGCCTCTTCCTTTGGGGATTACAGGCCAATTGCCTGTTGCAACGTCCTGTATAAGATAATTAGCAAAATCATTTGTAACAGGATTAAAGTAGTAATCCATGATCTGATATCCCCAAATCAATCTGCCTTTCTAAAAGGTAGGCTATTGAGTGATTGCACTCTTTTAGCCCACGAGCAGATTAGAGATTTTAGCAACCCTATGGGTGGAAGAGCCTGCCTGAAATTGGACCTGAGGAATGATTTTGATAGCGTCAACCGTGACTTCATTCTCTATTTTATGCGGCTACTGGGCTTCCCGGGAAGATTAATTGGTTGGATCAAGGAATGTACTATGACCCCTTCATTCTCTGTTATGATAAACGGCTCCCCAGTTGGGTTTTTCAAAGGAAACAGAGGCATTCGCCAAGGTGATCCCCTCTCCCCCTATTTATTTGTTATAGCAATGGAAGCATTCTCTATCTTGATTTCTAAAGCTATTAATATGGGCAATATTCATCCCATGAGGCGTTCTGGGTCTATATCCCATCTTCTTTTCGCTGATGACCTTCTGGTTTTCTGTCGAGCTAATGCAACTTCCTTCCTGGGCATCAAACAATTATTGGAGGATTTCTTTAATTTCACGGGTCTTCAAGTTAATTGGGATACGAGTACTGGATTGTTTAGCAAGGGGGTAAAGAATAAATCCTGTCTGGCAGATTTGTTGGGGATTAAAATTTCTACAACAATTACTACATATCTGGGGTTGCCACTCTCTTCGAAGTATCCAAGGGCAGCTAATTTTGGAAGATTAATTGATAAATGCAAAAGGCGGATGTTGGGTTGGAGTTCTTCTTTGCTCTCTATAGCGGGACGTATTGAACTTGTGAGGACGGTCATTTATGGAATCGTTGCTTTTTGGATACATGCTTTCCACATTCCTGTAAGTGTTATTCGGACCATCTCCTCAATGTGTCGCAGGTTCATTTTGGGCTCATCTTGAGCTTGGGCATGGGAGGATATGTGCAAGCCAAAGGAAGAGGGTGGGGTTGGAATTAGACTATTAGAAGATTTAAATGCGGCGACGGGTTTGAAGCTAACTTGGCGATATCTCACATCAGACAGTATATGGGCAAAGCACATGGAAAACAGA
This sequence comes from Scilla litardierei, assembly GCA_030789695.1. NCBI lineage: Eukaryota > Viridiplantae > Streptophyta > Magnoliopsida > Asparagales > Asparagaceae > Scilla > Scilla litardierei. The sequence goes on from CM061142.1 coordinate 127,119,640, forward strand.
TATGGATCTGAGGTTGGATTATTTGCGGCTAAGAGGCATGTATCACATTCAGGAACATGGAAGCGAATTCTGCAGAGCCGTGCAATCTCCCTAAAGCTCATTCGCAGGAAAGTAAGGGATGGCTGTTCAACCTACTTTTGGATGGACTGTTGGCTTCCGGTCAGTCCTCTTAAAGATTTGTTTAATGTTCCGCCAGGTGCAATGCTTGCAAAGGTGAGTGACTATTTTGTTGCAGGCATATGGCGAGATGACCCTTGCATTGCGCCTGTGAAGCCGATTCTAAGAAATTTCAGACTTAAACCAGGACCGGATGAATGGGAGTGGGTCCCGAGTGAGCAATTTGCTTTCAAGCAAGCTTGGGAGGGTATTCGACATCGAGGTAGTCCTTTCCCCTTCCACAAACTTATTTGGTACAAAAATCATTGCCCTAAAATGTCCTTGTGTCTCCTCCGCGCTTTCCGTGGAAAATTGCTCACTCGAGACTTGATAAGTAGATGGGGCCTTAACACTCCTGTGGGATGTGTCTTATGTGATGATAATATGGAGGAGAACATTTCGCACTTATTTTTTGAGTGTAGCTACTCTACCTACATTCTGAGAAGAGCTTTGTTAAAGCTCCAGGTGTCTAACCTTATTAATCCGGTTTTACATGATGTGGGAACTTATTACCTTACACATTTCAACGGGAAGCGTCCATTGAGCATCCTTGCTAAAACGGTGCTTGCTGCTATGATTTGGCATATTTGGAGTGTAAGGAACCGGCATATTTTTGATGCGGAAAAGCGAAGCAAAACCATGCTCTTTGAGGTGATTGCAGCTGATGTTAGAGTTATTTTGCAGGATTTGGAACCGAATACTGAGGAGGATATTGCCTCTTTCGCCAATTGGGAATTCAGAGACACGGGTTGAGTCTTGTATATTATTTTTTCTCTTTTGTTGAGTGATTGGATAGCTTCATATTTGAAGTGGTTCTTATAGTGGAGAGTGACGGCGCTTGTGCCCTATCCTCTCTCTATCAGAACCATTTCCTATGTGTGCTATTGTTGTACATTATTTTTTGCATCAATAATATTAACGCTAACTTTACAACAAATATATATATATATATATATATATATATATATATATATATATATATATATATATATATATTGCAAGGTAAGTGTGAATTTATATAAAAAGTAGAGATATTTACAACATGGTCTGGTACAAAGGTCCTAATCCAAGTGACTAGGGGAGAGGACACAAGCGTCGTCACCCTAGATCAACTGGACAAGAATCTGTTCCCAGAACCACAATAACAAAACCAAAGACAAAGCAATATACAACCACTAAGATGGAGCAATCTGAAATGGCCTAGTCAACCAATGCCACATATATCCCAGTTATCAAATGCGTCCGCAGCTTCATCCCCTATCTCATCCGTGTTACGAAGTACAACTCGTACATCCGCAGCAATATCGTCAAAAAGGGCAGTCTTGGGTTTACTTTTTTTCTCAAACACTCGTCTGTTGCGCTCACGCCAAAGATGCCAAACAACTGCAGCCAGTACAGCTTTGGCCAGGATACCCAGCGGGCTTTTGGTCTTGAATTTCTCCATATAAAAGTCACCAATGCTCTGAAGACTAAGATGATCCGGTCCAAAATGTCCGAGCTTCAGTAATGCCCTGCGGATAACATAAGTAGAATAAGGACAAGCAAAATACATGTGCTCCGTAGTCTCCAACTCATCCGAGCACAGCTCACACCCGTGGGATTCCATCTCCAGCCAACTCTCCATTCGGGCTTTAGTTGGAAGCTTGTTTTTGAAGGCTCTCAAGAGGGTAATTGCGAATTTTGGAGTGTGCTTGATGTACCAAATGAGATTGTAAAAAGGGAATGGGGCAATTTTGTTACGCACAGCATCCCAGGCTTCTTTAAACCGAAAAGCTCCATCTTTTTTCCAACCCCAATAGTCAGCACCCGTAGTTAGCATCTTATGCTGAAGAAGAGGCTTGAGATTTTGAATGTCAGGACAATCACTCCACCTGCTACCGTCCCAGTAGTCAGATACCCGCATTCTGCTAGCCCCCTCAGGTATACTGTATTGCATTTTAATTGGTCCGCACGGTAGCCAATTATCATGCCAAAAAAGAGTATCTTTCCCATCTCCGACCTTTCTCATTATAATCCTCTGTGAAAGGCCTCTGCAATGAAGTAAGGATTTCCAGGTTCCCGATTGCGTGGAAGATCCTTTAGCCTCATAGAAATATGAAGAATCCTTATATTTGTTCTGCATGAATTCTGCCCAAAGCCCTCTAGACTTGAGTAATCTCCAGGTAAGCTTAATACCAGCTGCAAGATTCAGGTCAGACAATAGCCTAAGCCCAATACCCCCTTCCTCCTTAGGCCTACAAGAGTCGCCCCATGCCCAAGCTTTTGAAGGACCCCAAATGAACTTTCTACACATAGAAGTGAGGGTACGCAGAACAGTAGTAGGAAATCTATACACTTGTACCCAAAACATTATCATGCCATAAATAACAAATCTTACCAACTCAATTCGGCCAGCTATAGATAAAGTTGCAGAAGCCCAACCACTCATCCGCTTTCTGCACTTATCAATAAGCCTGATATACATTTGTGCCTTAGGGTATTTGGGCGACAATGGGAGACCCAAGTAAGTAGTGATAGCATGCGCGTGCTTAACTCTAAGATAATTAGCAAGATCCCCTGGATTTTTAACTCCTTTACTGAACATAGAAATGGTCTTATCCCAATTGATTTGCAGGCCTGTGAAGTTCCTGAAATCTTCTAGTAGAATTTTAAGCCCCTTGAAAGAAGTCTGGTTAGCACGGCAGAAAACCAGTAAATCATCAGCGAAAAGTAGGTGAGAAATAGAACCTGCACGCTTCATAGGTTGGATGCTCCCTTTAGTAAATGCCTTGGTAAGCAGAAGAGTGATACATTCCATAATACTGACAAAAAGGTGGGGGAGAGAGGATCACCCTGCCTAAGCCCTCTGTTCCCACCAAAATGTCCCACAGACGATCCATTGATCATAATAGAGAATGAGGCCGTGGAGATGCATTCCTTGATCCATCCGATGAACTTGGGGCCAAATCCCATCTGATGTAAGATGAAATAAACAAACTCCCTGTTTACACTGTCAAACGCCTTCCTGAGGTCGATTTTTAAGCAAGCTCTGGCCCCCATGGGGTTGCTGAAATCTCTGATTTGTTCATGAGCCAGCAGCGCACAGTCTGGAATCAATCTCCCCCGTAAGAAAGCTGATTGATTCGGAGAAACAAGTTCATGGATAAATCTTTGAAGCCTATTGCAGATTATTTTGCTAATAATCTTATAGATAACGTTGCAACATGCTATAGGCTTGTAGTCACCCAGAGAAGTAGCGTTAGAGCTTTTAGGGGCCAAAGTAAGAAACGTGTGATTTACCTGCTTCAGCATGGAACTCGATCTAAAGAAAGATTGCACTACAGCAATAACATCTGATCCAATAATGTTCCAATTGTGTTGGTAGAAAAAGCCGGTGAACCCATCTGGTCCAGGAGCTTTGGAAGGGCCAATACTGAAGGCAGCTTCTTTGACGTTTCTTTCAATCCATAAGGCAGTTTCCGGTTTGATCTTCTTCTTAGGCACAAGCTTAGGGAAGACATTCCATATATATATATATATATATATATATATATATATATATATATATATATATATATATATATATATATATATATAAACATATTACCCTTACCTGTAGCAATGCAGGGGGACTCACGGTCTTCATTACGGGGGTATACGGTTCAAATCTCCGGAGTGAGAGACTACTGCTATGGGACCTCTTGGAGGCGGACTCCTTGTTGCATAAAGGGGCTGCTTGGATTGTGGCGGGTGACTTTAATTGTACCAGATTCTCTAATGAGAAGAGAGGTGGAAGGTGTGTGGATCTCAATGTTCTTAATGAGTTCAATAACTGTGCTAGCAAGTGTTCCTTATATGATATCAAAAGTGTGGGGAATCCACTAACCTGGTGTAATCAAAGAGTGGGTGCTGGCCGTATTACGGCAAGACTTGATAGGGTGATGTGTAACCCACCTTGGCTTAGCTTACTTCCTGATACGTTTGTTGAGTACCTGGATTCAAATACCAGTGACCATGCTCCGATTCTAGTGAAGCTCCATCAGAAAAGCCTTTCCTTCCCTAAACCGTTTCGGTTCTTCAATGCTTGGGTTAAGCTCACTGGTTATCAACAGTTGCTGGAATCGGCTTGGAATTATGAGGTTATTGGTTCTCCCATGCACAGGCTGTTCATCAAACTTCGGAATTTCAAGCCAAATCTCCGTGCTTGGGCTAAAAATCATGTCTTGAATACGGATATTGAGGCATGTTCTACAGCTCTCCATGAAGTTCGAAATTCCCCAGATATACTTTATAATACACGGCTCCAGCTTACTGAGCGTGATTTAGCAAAAAAATTGAGCTTTATGATTGGAGTTGAAGAAGAGATGTTACGCCAGAAGAGCAGACAAAATTGGCTATCTCTCGGGGATAAGAACTCTAAATTCTTTTACACAGCTATGAAGGCCCGTCAGAGTCACAATAACCTGGGGCATTTTATTGACGCTAAGGGTAATCGTGATTCCTCCACTGAGAATATTAGAGTTGCGGCTCCAAAATATTATGAAGAACTTTACAACCAAAACTCCTATTGGGATGTTTTCCCTAGATTGGTCCCAAAGAGAATTGTAACTGCTGATGCTGCTGTTTGGCTGGAGCGTTGTGTATCTAATGAGGAGATTAAAGAGGCGGTATTCCAAATTGGGGTGGATAAATCCCCAGGACCGGATGGTTTCAATGGGTATTTTTTCCAGCATGGGTGGAATGTTATAGGTAATGATTTTTCTGAGGCTATCCACTCTTTTTTCAGATCTTTCTCTATTATGCACCCCTTTAATCACACAAACCTTACCCTTGTGCCTAAGAATGCAAATGCCTCTAGTCTCAGTGACTACCGACCCATTGCTTGATGTAATGTGGTATACAAGGTTATTAGCAAAATTATTAGTAACAGACTCAGGAATATTATTCATGAACTGATATCTCCGAATCAGTCTGCATTCCTTAAGGGGAGACTCCTATCAGATAGTGCTCTTCTTGCCCATGAACAAATCAGAGACTTTAGCAATCCAATGGGTTCCAGGGCCTGCTTAAAGCTGGATTTGCGAAAGGCATTTGATAGTGTCAACCGACAATTCATCTATTATATTCTTCACAGAATGGGTTTTGGCAGGAGATTTATATTATGGATTCAGGAGTGTATTTCCACTCCTACCTTCTCGGTAATGATTAATGGTTCCCCGTCTGGCTATTTTGAGGGGAATCGGGGTATTAGACAAGGAGATCCACTCTCCCCGTATCTCTTTGTCATTTGTATGGAGGCTTTTTCCTTGCTGTTGGAAAAATCAATTTCTTCGGGTACTATTCATCCCATGAAACGGACTGGAGCTATCTCCCACATTCTCTTTGCTGATGATTTGCTGCTTTTTTGTCGGGCTAATAGGCACTCTTTTCATGGCTTATGTTTATTACTGGAGGACTTTAAGAACTTTACGGGTCTGGAAGTAAATATGGATAAGAGTACTGTTCTCTTCAGTAAGGGTACTAGAAACCCTACTGATCTGGCTAACTATCTTGGGATCAGAGTGGGGAGTGCTATTACAACCTACTTGGGCCTGCCGTTATCTTCTAAATATCCAAAACCAAGCATGTACAACAGACTGGTTGATAAGTGCAGGAAGCGTTTAATGGGCTGGAGTTCTACATTATTGTCAATTTCAGGCCGGATTGAGCTAGTTAAAACCGTCGTTTATGGCATGGTCTCTTTTTGGATCCAAGTCTACCGCTTTCCAAAATCCATCCTACGCAATATTACCACTTTATGTAGGAAATTCATCTGGGGACCTACACATATTTGGGCCTGGAAGGATCTATGTACTCCTAAGGAAGAGGGTGGTGTTGGGCTAAGGTTACTTCCAGATTTAAATTTGGCGGCAGGGGTTAAATTGACTTGGCGCATGTTATCAGAAGATGGGCTTTGGGCAAGATATATGAGACTCAATTATAAAGATTCAGCTATTTTCTTTGCCGCCAAGGGAACTCCATTTCAATCGGGAACCTGGAAATTCATGCTTTCTTGCAGACGCTACACGAAACGATTGATTAGGAGACAGGTTTATGATGGGTCTTCCACTCTTTTTTGGTATGATAATTGGCTACCAACCGGTCCCCTCAATGATTCTTTTGATGTCCCGGATGGCGAAAACCTAAAGAGAGTCTCTGATTACTGGGATGGAGAAAGTTGGGTTCAAGATCATTCAATAGATCCAATCCGAATTCACCTACAGGGAATCACTTTGAAGCAAGGAAATGACATCTGGGTATGGAGCTTGGGCGCAGAATTTACTCTTGCAGGTGCTTGGAATGGAGTCAGAATTCAAAGGGAAAAGTTTAAATATCACAAGCTAGTTTGGTTTCAAAACAATATACCTAAACATTCACTTGCTGCGTTGAAGGCTTTTCATGGCAAACTGCCAACTAAATGCCACCTTGCGGCCTGGGGTATTGACTTGGATATTTCCTGCGGCCTCTGTGATGTGGGTATCTCTAAAGATATTGAACATCTGTTTTTTAATTGTGAGTACACAGGCTATATTCTAAAAAGATGCTTGCTAAAGTTGGGGGTGACTGCGGATATTGAACCTCAATTGCCCGTGGTGGGAGATTTTTACCTATCTCATTTTTCAGGAAAGGACCCTCTGAGCATACTTGCTAAATTGGTGCTTGCGGCATTAATTTGGCATATTTGGAAAGAAAGGAACACTAGGATTTTTGAAAATGAAAAACAGACAAAGATTAATCTATTTCAGAAGATAGCTGCTGATGTCAGAGACGTTCTTGGAAAGCTGGAGCCGGACACTCAAGAAACAAAGAATGCTTTTGAGAAGTGGGACTTCCGCGACGCGGGATGACCTTCTTTATTTTCTCCTTTACATTTTGTATATACATAGAGCTCTAATTGACGGGCGGGTCAGTAGAGGGTGACGGCGCTTGTGCCCTCTCCCCTCTCTGTCGCTTTCCTGTTAATTGTATTTTATGTAATCCCTATTTCACCTTAATAAAGATGGTAAACTAACTTTGCAAAAAAAAAAAACACACACACACACACATACGTATACATATCTTTGTTTTTTTACTTGCTGATCTATCCCATAGGGTTGTTTATCCAGGTGTATCTCGGTGTGCCTTGGATAAATATATTCTTGTTTGTATGCGTGTGTATATATATATAGGTCTGTACCAAAGCATGTGTGTATGTATATACATGTGCAAAGTGGATGTAAATGTGATAGATACGGAAGGTAGGTGTATATATACTTGATAAATGTAAGTGAATGAAACTGTTTGATATGTGGGTATTGGGCTGTGTGTATTTGGTTGCACATTTATATGTATACGTGGGTGTGGAGTGTAGATGGATATTTATGTTTATTTGACTATTATGGCAGTATGTGCGTAGGATATGCAAAAGCCGTATTATATATATAGCATATGAGGGAAACGTATTATGTCTGTGCACTCTTGTGTGTATTATGTGTGGAATATGCACCTATCTGTGTGAGGCAATGGGTGCATCGCTATTATGTGTATATTTATCTATAGTTATGATTGCAGACCTAAGTGACTTGATCATGCATGTGTTAGTGCGTGCTCGTAGGTGTATGTATGGATGTGACTAAATATTGTGTGTACGTAGATATTTATGTGCATATAATTGTGGGTGAACTTATATGACTAAGTATTGAGTGTTTAGGGGCCGGTGTGCATACGGTGTGACCCCGTGATAGTGACCCTGTTTGACAAGTTATGGTGCGTAGATTAATGTGTATTGTTGTGTGTTTGTGCATGGATATAAACGTATGTGTAAATATATAAACATGTAGAATGTAAGTCATTTATACTTGAAGGTATCGTGGTGTATATGAAAGCGTACTATGTATGAGTGCCTTATGTATCATGCTATGGATATGACATGATGTCATATGCATGTAGGTAGGAGTAGTGATCTGGATACATGTAATGAAACATATAGTGGTCTATTTATGGTGTGATGTATTGTTAGAGTGTGAATCTGTGTACTTAGATGTTTATGTGAAAGGCGTATATGTATGTATATGTAGTGATACACATGGCGATGTGGATGTATAATTAGATGAATAGTAGGACCTGTCCGTGAATGTATGTGACACGGATGTGTATGGATGACAATGAAGTATATAGTGTATATAAGTGTGGTGTAGGTATGTATTCTTGTTTATACTTCATGGGTAGTAAGATCATCATACCTAGCTGACCATTGGCAGGGTTCACACCCTAGAAAGTCCTAGGAAGGACTTTATTTTAAGGTGGGTAGGATGTCATGCCCTGTTTTGAACCATACGTGTATTCTACTGAACACACGTGGTATTTCTACCTACGATGCATACGTAGGCATGAAATAAATGTAGATTCAATGTATGTAACGTAATGTAAGGTGGATTGGGCCGTAATACGTGGCTAAGGGTAGAGAATGCGAAATGTGAATGCGGGAGAAGTACGAATGACGTCGGGTGTATTATATAACGCGTATGTAATAGACGTGAGTGTGTAATGCATGTATGCATGCATGGATGTGCATGAATATGTGAAGGGAGAGCCATGCTAGTGTGAAAAGGGGTTAGGGGTCAATGGCAACCCCGTAAATTTTTAAAGAGGTGAGGGGCAAAATGGTCATTTGGACCAAGGGTGCTGTGTGTACATACTAAAGAGGCGTGTGCATAAAGTAATGGCAAACTTGTAAATACCTAGAAGTTGAGGGGCATTTTTGGGAGGGTATTTTAGTCATTTTAACTTATGCATGGCTTAGGGGATAAGTTAGAAGGTGAGTAGATTTTTCTTTAGAAAAGCGTTTCCTTTCTTTCTTGAATCTTCTCCCTCCTTCTCACTTTCTCTTTTCCTCTCCCTTCTCTAATTAGGCCGGCCATCGCCTCTCTCTTTATCCCTCTTTCTTCAATTCAACCCCCTAATTTCCATTCCCAAATTGAAGGAGTCCAAGCTTGCTTGAAGAGAGAAGAAAGTAGAGAAGAAAGAAAGAGGAGGAGAAGAGGAAAACTAAGTATTGAGGTATGGATCTTCTTGGGTTTGGAACCCTAATAATTGGTTCTTGCTATCAAGTTTTTATAGCATGTTTTTATCCAATATATGATAAGGATAGTTAAATTTTACATGTTATAGATCACTCCATATTTTACACCCTTTTTCTTCATGTTTGCATGCCACTTGGGTCACTCATATCGCGGTTTTCACTATTATTCGACAATATTGTGATGCTTTTCACGATTTCTTGTTTTTGTCGTATTTCAGGAGATATGGAGCAATTCGGAGTGATTTTGAGATCAAGAGGATTTGCACCCACTCCGGAGTGTCACCCAAGGCTCTTTGGAGGGCTATTCGGCGATGGAAGACGAGTGGAAGAGGAAGGAACTTCATAGGAGCGACGAGGAAGTGAAACGATGAAGATTGGGCATCTGCAGCATCTCACTCGGCCGAGTGAAGCACTCACTCGGCCGAGCAAGAAGACCGCTCAACCGACCAGACCGGACACGCACCACAGAAGGGAATCAGCATGCACTCGGCCGAATGACGATAGTCCACTCGGTCGAGCATGGAAATCCCCTCGCCCGAGTGGCACGGGAAAATCCACATCAAAAGAGGCCGACTTACTGGAAATGTACAGGCGATTGAGGCTTCCGACTCGGCCGAGCATGAAAAGCCCCTCGGCCGAGTGAGTAAAGCCACTCGGCAGAGTCACTTCCGAAGACAGACCCTCGAAAATCCCCAACTTACTGTAAATGTACAGGGTTTGTCACTCGGCTGAGTGACATTTGGGCAATGTCACTCGGCCGAGTGAGTCGCCCCTCCTGCTGCGTAAACTACGATTTCTGGGCTGCACAGGGGCATTTTTGTCACGAATTTCTGGGCGATTTTGAGGGGTATTTAAACCCAGTTTTTGCCCTAGTTTAGAAGAACTTTTTGATACTTTTGGCAGCCTTTTTAGAGAGCTTTTTAGACCAATAGATTTAGCTTTTCTCTTGGAGATTAAAAGGTTATTTTTGTTGGATGCTATTGGGTTCTCATTGGTTTGTCTCTTTTCTTATCAAAAACTCTATTTTTGTTGATAATTTCTCTATTGCAATGAATTGTGCTGAATTTATTATTGATTTTCTCATGAATTGCATGATGATTAGTGAGTAGTTTTATTGCCCTAGGGCATAGGGATGAACCCTATGGACCCTATTTCTGAATTGTGATGAATTGGTGAAATTCTTGCTAGAATTGATTAGGGTTATGTTGGGATTGATAAATTACGGATAGCTAGGGATTTATATTGATTGGGATTTGCAAGAGATTGGGTCTCAATTGATAGGAAGCCCTAGAAATTCGATTTAGATTTACGATTGGACTTCTCTAGAATTGGTTTGCAAGAGATTGGGCCAAAGCTAGGATTTTTAATCGTGTTTCTATACCAATACCAGTTTGCAAGAGATTGGATGGGTACGAACTATCACAACCTAGGTCGTAGCTCGAGTTTGCACGAGAGTGGGCTCGAGATACGATTGAACGATGATGTCGATCCTAATGCTAGCGGCTTAGGCTAGGGTTTACAAGAGATTGGGCCTTATCCTAGGTTCGCTATAGACCGGCAATAGCGCGAGAGCGTGAGCTTGGTCCTACATCTAGTTGCGACTAGTTCACCTAAGATTCAAGTCTAGCAATGATGAAACCTATGAATCACAACGATGAGATACGGTCTGTAGCGGGGATTCCCTATCCCTAGGCGTCTTTATTTTATTGATATTTCTATCGACATTCGAATGATTGTGACAATTTTACCCAAAATTATTCTCGACCATTTTGATAGCTAGGTGATTAGAAGGAGACACTGTCATTGTTCCTCCCTGAGTTCAATACCTGCTCGCCGCTACACCGTGCGCTTGCGTTAAGACTACGAGTCGCTCGTCCCAGGTGCGTGTGCATACCGGGGCTGCGATCAAGTTTTTGGCGACGTTGCCGGGGAGGCGACAGTGTTTTATTCTCTTTACTTAGTGTCTTCTTTTTCTTTTATTACTTTTATCTTTTTACTCCTTATTCGTGCTAACAATTCCTTTGAAACTCTGTTTTCCTTTGCATGTACACGAGATCTACGGCAAACCCCGAGGAAATACTATTTGATCCGAAGATCGAACGTACCGTGAGGAGGATCAGAGCCGAGAGAAGGCACGCTAGGGAGGAAAATTGTATGAACCGTGCGAAGACACCAGAGGAGCTAGCCGCACGTATGGAGAGGATCATATCCATCAGAGATAGGCTTCGGCCTAAGACTTCTTCCACCACATCATCCATCGCCATGCCGGAACTAGTGGCGGACAAGAATTTTGAGCTAAAGACGGGATTGGTTGTATTGATGCAACAAGACCCGTTTCATGGGAACTCCCATGAGAATCTATATTATCACATCCAGCTTTTCTTGTCCAAGTGCGCCACCTTCCAAATGCCGGGCATTTCTGTTGATGCAATCCGACTGCGGCTCTTCCCCTTTATATTGGTTGAGGACGCAGGCGGAAGGTACATTCACCACTTGGGATGAGTTGGCTAGCGCATTCGTTGACAAATTCTACCCGCCATCCAAGACGGTGAAAATACGGAGTGCTCTCATGTCTTTTAAGCAAGGACCGCAGGAGACCCTATATGAAGCATGGGAGCGATTCAAGTATTTACAACATCAATGCCCCCATCGCAGTATAGAAGATTGGGAACTTGTTCACATTTTCTACAATGGACTCCAACCAGGTACGAAGCAAATTATAGACGCAACCGCCAATGGAGCCCTATTATCAAAGACCCCGGATGAAGCTACGGCCTTGTTAGAGGAGATGGCCTCTAATAACCAACAATGGGGCGACAAGCGAGGTCATTCTTCTTCCTCCTTGAAGCCCACTAGCATATATGAGGCCAAGGCTGTGGCGGAGCTTTCAAACAAATTTGATTCTCTTCACAAGGTAGTGGAGAGATTGGAGAAGTATATCACCGGGCCACAAGGAGCACCCTCTACATCTATGCCAATGAGCAATATGAGTGATTGGCAAGACCAATCCCAAGCCATGTATGTAGGAGGAGACAATAGAGAGGGAGCCTTGGAGCAAGTACAATATGTTGCGGGGAACTCCGGATATTGGGCCAACCCGGCCGCTAGAAACCATCCGGGATTTTCATATGCAAACAATGATGGTGCTTTGAACCCACCGCCACAACAACTTTCTCAAGCTCGACCTCCACTACCACAACCTCAATATCAACCGAGGGGGCCACCGCAACAAAATTACCCGCCGAGGCAACAAGCGGGACCATATAGACCTCCCGGTTATAACCAAGGTTGGAGAGCTCCCAACCCACCTCAAGCTCAACCACGATTGGAACACGAAGCTAGGGTGGAAAAATTCATGGTGGAGCAGAGAAAAATAAATGCTAAGTTGATGGCGGGACAAGATTCCCTAAGTACCGTCGTCGCTCAACTTGGAGAGCAACTTGCGTTGCTCAACAAGAACGCCCAACAATTGCCGGCTCAACCCGAGCCCAATCCACGGAGCAACACCGGACACATCAATGCGGTGGTTGCGGTTACAACAAGGGGCGGGAAGGATACCACTCCCGCTGTGACCCAAAACAAAGAACCCGTGGTGGAGATTTTGGAAGAAAAAGAACCGGCAATTGAAGAGGATAGCCAAAAGGAGACGATTGGAGAAGGAAATTCTAAAGTGATGGAGCCACTTGCTGAGCGCCGCTACATGCCACCGGTGCCGTTTCCATAACGGCTAGCTAGAGCCAAGATAGAGAAAAGGCTCGCCAAGTTCCTTGAATACTTGAGGGGAGTAAGCCTCAATATTCCTTTCTTAGATGCAATAGTTGAGATCCCATCTTACGCAAAGTTCTTGAAGGACTTGATTTCGGGAAAGAAAAGGAAGGAAAAAATCATGCTCACGGAACAAGAAACTTGGTTTACCCGGAAGGAGAAGGAGCCTGCGAAATTAAAGGATCCCGGGGGTTTCTGCATCCCTTGCACACTAGGAGGCATCCCTTTGCAAAAATCTCTAGTTGACTTGGGTGCTAGTGTGAGCCTTATGCCCCTTAGCATGTTCTGGAAATTGAACACGGGCACCGACTTGAAGCCGACCGACATGAGAATTCAACTTGCGGACGGTCGGATTACTAGGCCGGTAGGGATCACAGAGAATATTCCACTCGAAGTTCTGGGAGGGATATGCTTGCCTTGTGATTTTGTCATAATGGACATCAAGGAAGAGGGCGACACTTCGCTCATACTTGGACGCCTGTTCCTCGCAACCGCCGGTGTTATCGTCGACGTGCATGAAGGAACTCTATCCTTGAATGTCGGGAACATCGAAGTCGAGCTTCACATACCCAAGGCCATGAAGCATATGCCCTATCACGAGGAGTTAGACTATGTGGATCTCCTCGACGAGGTGATTTAAGAAGCAATCCCCCATTCTATTTGCGCTCTCCATGACGATGGCTTTGAAGAAGGCCAAGCTTCTAGCGATGAAGAGAAATTGGAGGACCCTCCAGATATCTTCATGGATGAAGATGAAGGTGATGCTAATGTCACAAGAATACGAGAGCTTTGCAAGCTCTCAATGGCCAAGAAACCAAAGATAGCTCCACCGAACAAAAGATTTGTGTCACCGGCCAAGAAGAAGATAGGAACAAGCTCTAGCTTGGGAAACTTATCCCCCAACATTACCCATGATGAAGGGGCACCGAGGAAGACCAATGATCATCACGACCCAAATCCAAGTGGTCTTCCCGGCAAGTTTGATGGGCGCATCCCGTATGCGCCCAATATCGCGAGCTAAACGAATATCTAAAGGGGTCGAGCTCATGACCTTAAACGAGCGCTTGTCGAGAGGCAACCCGACGGTTTTTGCATTATTTTTATTTGATTTTTATTTTTGGTTTAGACTTTTATTAGTGTTTAGAGTCTTGTGTCCCTAAAAATCGTGACAACGGGTCCTAATTTTCATGACAGGAGAAGGAGAAAGGGAGATCAATCATATGGAGGATGATCGTGGCAAGGAGGAGCGCTCCAGGAACGCGTTCAGGCCTTAGGAGGAGGAAGAAACAGACTGGAGGAAGAAAACAGAGACCAGAGCGAAAATGGAGAGCCGATGCAGAAAACAGCACATCACTCGGCCGAGTAGCATATGCCACTCGGCCGAGCAAAGACTCCATCGGCCGAGTGGAGCACCAATCAGGGAAGTTTCTGCAAACCAACTCTCTGTCAATTTCTGTAAGTTTTAGTTTTAATTGCCACTCGGGCGAGTGACTTGTCACTCGGCCGAGTGAAACAGATACCCTCCTAGCTCTAGAATTACTGAGTGGCAGAGCCACTCGGCCGAGTGGAGTTTCTCCCTTCGGCCGAGTGAACCAAATCCACTCGGCCGAGTCATAAGTGGCGAGGAGAATTTTGAAATTGTTTTCGTTTACGGCACTCGGCCGAGTGACATTTTCACTTGGCCGAGTCGTAACAATTTCTATATAAACTGAAGCACCGCGGTGCGGATTTCGAAACACCAAAAAAATCCCAATTTTCGCCCGAGCCCGCTGTCGCTTGAGCTTCCTCGGCCGCTGCGATCCCCCCTCACCTGCTGCACCCTTGCCGTCGCCCGAGGCGACTCCCTTCGCCGGCGATTGACACACTACCGACCGCTGACGACCGGCCACCCCCCCACCGCCGGCGCCGCCTCCGAACACCCCCATTTTGCCCCAAAAGCCCCGTTTCTCCCCATTTCTCTTGATTTGTACGCCCGTGAACCCCAAATTCAAATTAATTTTCATATCTATCTATTATCCCTTATCTCCCCCATATATATTGAATATTATTCGCTGATTTGATCGTTTGATTTGCAGGTTGGCTTGGGGGAGCTTTGGGGAGTTTTTGGACGCGCATTGAGCTTCGCGGCGGAGGCGCCTCTTCGCACACACAACTGTTTGCTCTCACGGTGTGTTCAGGTACACTCGTTCCATCACTTAGCACGCCGCATTACTTATTTGGTTGGGACACGTCTCGTGGCACGCATGCCGCCACGCACTAGGCCACGTACACGGGGAGCCTCTTCGAAGCGGAAGAGGACCGATGATCCCGGTCCCTCTTCCGCTAGGGAGGACTCCCCTCCACCTAGCCCGCCACTGCCACCGCCACCTACACAGCCTATCACTGCTGATCATGTCCCTCCACCCGCTCCCACCGTCGGGCCGATAGGGATTACGTTTCGAAATGATGCACACTGCGCCAGATTCGAGAGTATCTGCCATCGCTCGATAGTACCCTCTAGCTTTGCACACCTAGCCAACCTTGACCGCCTAGGGGTACTCGAGGGGCTTCTCACGTTGTACGACAACGTGGGATGTCGTGATTTTCTATCGGTGTCGACGGATACCTACATCCGTCTAACACTAGAGGTCCTCAGTTCCATTGACCGGACCACTGGAGGATGCTCCTTTCGATTGATGGATCGAGAGTGCGAGATCACTCTCGACATGATTAGAGCATTCTTCCAGTGGCACGCCGTCCCTATCCCTGACCGCGCCTACGCTCCCACACACATCCCACCCCCGTCGTTCGACACCCATACCTTCTGGACACGGATCACGGGATCCCCACTCGCCTTTGACCCTAGTATGGCCAAGGCCTCAGCTATCCTCCACCCCTGCCTCCGCATTGCACAGCGCCTTATGGCGACTACTTTCCTCGCGAGGTATGAGCCCGGGACCTTGTCTGCGTGCCTACGTGCTTAAGCCCGAGGATGCTGAGCAGGCACCCCCTGCACCACCTGTTGACCCCGTGATCCTTCAGCCTGCCCCTGCACTGTCTGCACCTCCCGACACCTCTGTCCACATGTCTGTTAGTGTCGGGAGCACTTTAGCTGAGCTATCCACCACCACCTCCACCACTGAGCCTATGTCCGTTGAGCCTATCGCCTCTCTGAGTCCCGAGCATCCCACCACCATTTTAGAGAGCGGTGAGACCTCCTTTACCGTCGCAGTGGCGGTTCTATCCTCACTTTTGTCCACGGCCACCCCGGTCGTTGGCCCGTCTGACCCCACTGTCGTGGTCTTTTCTGAGAGCGTCGTGACGTCTGTCCCCACTTCTGTGTCACTGACCTCTCTGCCTGCCTCGTCGCCCATTTTGACTTCCACCTCTGCTGCTGCTGCTTCCGCTTCGACACAGCCTGCATCCCAGCCTCACACTGAGGCTGGGCATCGCTTAGTGAGCACAGCACCCCTTCCACACTTTCCTGCTGGCCCCGTCCTCTACACTGCTCGCCAGAGACAGCCTCGCACCTCACCCGTTAGAACCGTGCGTCCCTCTGCTCCACTACCCCCATACACTCTAGTTCAGAGCATTCGTGCTCTTGAGGGGGCTGTTAGTGGACTTAGAGGTGACTTTAGGGCTCTCTCCGCCATGGTCAGCGCCGTGCAGACCCGCATCGCCATCCTTCCCAGCATTCAGGCTTGCCTGAATCAGATTCTGGCGCGTGCGCCTCCACCACCCACACCAACCCAGCAGATACCACGCCCACCACCTCCACCTCCACCTCCGCCACAGGACGGTGCTGGTGCAGCACCACCACCATCTTAGGCACACTCTTGATGCCTCTGATATATTTTTGTCGTTTTGCTGCCCGTTTGTTCTTGGGCCTGGTGATTTTTTGCCCCCTCCTCCACGTACTATTTTGGTGCCTTCCTGATCATATCCTTTTTATATCTTTTTGGGAGTGAGGGAGAGACTTTTTGGGGACACTTATATTTGCACCATCCTGATCTTTGCATGCATCACATTCATTCACATCTTATTTTCTTTTTGTTTTTCTTTCTTTTTCATCATGCATGCATCCTCACTCACCCCACCCACTTCACGTCTCTCAGTGTGCTACACTCCGCACATTGAGGACACTGTGCACTTCAGCTTGAGGGAGTGAGTTCTCACACTTTTTATTTTTGCCACCCTTTATTTTTGATTTCTCACATTTTCTTTCCACTTTTGCACTTATTTTCACCACTTTTTCATTTTTTTTATCATGCATCACGTTTTCTTATCTTTTGTGAGTATGATGCATTGTATATATAGTTCTATTTTCTTTTATCTTTGTTTCTTTCATCTTTTGCTAGAGATGACTTTTCTGCGATGATGATGACGTGGTGTTAGCTTATCTCTATGTGCATACTATTTTGTCATGTCATAGCTTTTGTTTCAGATATCATATGTTATGTCCTGCTTTGCATTTGAAATGGTAACCCACTCTTTTTTTGTATGAATATGGATGAAATTCTGTTATTAGCTGATGTCTGATGATTCATATGTATGCTTTTCATAGAAAACACACCAAGCTTCACGCATTGATTGCTTATATCTGGAGTACTGCTTTCCTTTCTCATATCACTTCTTATTGCATGAACTTCACTTTCAGGTTGATTGAATGTTTGCTAGGGTGATATATCTGGACTAGTTTACTTTTTGAGATTAAACTGAGTAGATTATATTACTATGCTGAAAGTTGTCGTGCTCGTCCTATAGAGTGAACCGAGTGATACATTTATTTCTTTCTCCACATATCTTGAGCATCATTTCTCTATTTGAAATTCATTGGTGAATCCCCCCTTGGCAAGTCTATTATCGGCATTTCCCCCGCTATTAATTTTCATGCTCCAAATCCCCAAAATCAAAAAGAAAAAAAATATACATGTATATCCTTCTCTCTTTTGATTTGGGATAGCTTATGTATATATGTTTATTCAAAAAAAAGAGAAAAAGAGAAAAATTGAGAAAAAGAAAAGAAAAGAGAAAAGAAGTTTATAACGATCACATCTCATACTATCTCCCTCTTTCTTCCCTCTTTCGTTTTTATTTTTATTTTTTTGGAGCTTCAAAAGAAATGGGGAATGTACATATTGATTTTTTTATGCCGCCACGCTTATGGATAAGCTTGGGGGAGAGGATCCAATGATGTGTGAGAGAGTGACTACTTGACGGTGCATGACAATCTAGGCTAAGTAATCTTCTATACTCGATGAGATTGCTAAAGTTTCACGAAATCCAGAAATCGACACTTAGCATTCATTTCATGAAAACCATACTTTTCTATCCTTACTATTCCATATCGTGTGATATCTCTTATACTCCTTATAGAAAGCATTCAATTGAAAAGTGTGTGATCTATGGTTCTGCATACCGCTGTAGATGCTTCAGACGATGTTAATCCTAGAATGATTCCATATTTCATGCTATTTTGATATTTTGGGGTTTTCTATTTCGAATGCATTATTATACTATGATATCGAGATAAAAGTCTGTGACATGTGTTTTATATTCGATGTATGCTACATGAGTAAGCAAAGCCCACGTCCTGAGAAGAATGATCTAGCACCCCCTTCTTCGCTCTCTATTCTATTTCTATTTTTATTTTTATTCTTCTATTTTCCTTCTTTCCATTATTTTTCCCGTCGGGTTTGCTTTTTACTCATCTTCCTCGAGGACGAGTAAGAGGTAAGCTTGGGGGATTTTGATCACTCCATATTTTACACCCTTTTTCTGCATGTTTGCATGCCACTTTGGTCGCTCATATCGTGTTTTTCACTATTATTCGACAATATTGCGATGCTTTTCACGATTTCTTGTTTTTGTCGTATTTCAGGAGATATGGAGCGATTCGGAGTGATTTTGAGATCAAGAGGATTTCCACCCACTCCGGAGTGTCACCCAAGGCTCTTTGGAGGGCTATTCGGCGATGGAAGACGAGTGGAAGAGGAAGGAACTTCATAGGAGCGACGAGGAAGGGAAACGATGAAGATTGGGCATCTGCAGCATCTCACTCGGCCGAGTGAAGCACTCACTCGGCCGAGCAAGAAGACCGCTCAACCGACCAGACCGGACACGCACCACAGAAGGGAATCAGCGTGCACTCGGCCGAATGACGATAGTCCACTCGGTCGAGCATGGAAATCCCCTCTCCAGAGTGGCACGGGAAAATCCACATCAAAAGAGGCCGACTTACTGGAAATGTACAGGCGATTGAGGCTTCCGACTCGGCCGAGCATGAAAAGCCCCTCGGCCGAGTGAGTAAAGCCACTCGGCCGAGTCATTTCCGAAGACAGACCGCCGAAAATCCCCAACTTACTGTAAATGTACAGGGTTTGTCACTCGGCCGAGTGAGCCGCCCTGCCTACTGCGTAAACTATGATTTCTGGGCTGCGCATGAGCATTTTTGTCACGAATTTCTGGGCAATTTTGAGGGGTATTTAAACACAGTTTTTGCCCTAGTTTAGAAGAACTTTTTGATACTTTTGGCAGCCTTTTTAGAGAGCTTTTTAGATCAATAGATTTAGCTTTTCTCTTGGAGATTAAAAGGTTATTTTTGTTGGATGCTATTGGGTTCTCATTGGTTTGTCTCTTTTCTTATCAAAAACTCTATTTTTGTTGATAATTTCTCTACTGCAATGAATTGTGCTGAATTTATTATTGATTTTCTCATGAATTGCATGATGATTAGTGAGTAGTTTTATTACCCTAGGGCATAGGGATGAACCCTATGGACCCAATTTCTGAATTGTGATGAATTGGTGAAATTCTTGCTAGAATTGATTAGGGTTATGTTGGGATTGATAAATTACGGATAGCTAGGGATTTATATTGATTGGGATTTGCAAGAGATTGGGTCCCAATTGATAGGGAGCCCTAGAAATTCGATTTAGATTTACGATTGGACTTCTCTAGAATTGGTTTGCAAGAGATTAGGCCAAAGCTAGGATTTTTAATCGTGTTTCTATACCAATACCTGTTTGCAAGAGATTGGACGGGTACGAACTATCACAACCTAGGTCGTAGCTCGATTTTGCACGAGAGTGGGCTGGAGATATGATTGAACGATGATGTCGATCCTAATGCTAGCGGCTTAGGCTAGGGTTTACAAGAGATTGGGACCTATCCTAGGTTCGCTATAGACCATCAATAGCGTCAGAGCGTGAGCTTGGTTCTACATCTAGTTGCGACTAGTTCACCTAAGATTCAAGTCTAGCAATGATGAAACCTACGAATCACAACGATGAGATACGGTCCGTAGCCTGGATTCCCTATCCCTAGGCGTCTTTATTTTATTGATATTTCTATCAACATTCGAACGATTGTGACAATTTTACCCAAAATTATTCTCGACCATTTTGATAGCTAGGTGATTAGTGTTGAGTATTGATTCCCCAGATTTGGTTTTGGATGATGAGCAAACATAAATATCGTGTACTAACTATTTGTGAGCGCAGTTATGGAGATCGTCGCCAAAAGAATACGTATATCAAAAGCGACGTCTCAAGACTTCTCAATACGTGTGATCGTGTGCCTGAAGCTTCGTTGAAGCTCAAGGAGGTTTATTGAAGTCAAGAATGAAGATTGAAGCTTCGAAGACGGTTCGTCATGTATTATTTATTGTCTTCTAGCTTCATAGATTAGAATGTTAAGCCTTGAGTAGGACTTACATTAATATCTTCATTTAGCTCATATCTTAGAGCTAGGATTATCATAGAAGCCATTAGAAACTTTCCCGAAGCTTATCGCTTCTTCCCTCGGCTTCTAGTGCATCGTAGTTGGTTCAAGTAGAGTCACCAACCGACTAGATGACGATCTAGTCGGTCGGCAACTCTTCGTGAACCGACTAGATGTCCTAACTCATTTCAGCTAAGCCATGTCGATCAATTAGTCGGTCAAAGAAGGTTCACCGACCGACTAGATGACGATCTAGTCGGTTAGGAATCCTTCTCAGACCGACTAGTTGAGCTTGCCTCTGTACAGCCTGAGTTACTGTTTACAGTTAGTCGGTCCAAGAACATTCATCGACCGACTAGTTATGAAACTAGTCTGTCAGCATTTGTTCTTAGACCGACTAGTGTAACTTGTATTCAGCTACGTGCATTTCACCCTTAGTCGGTCATAGAACACTCACCGACCGACTAGTTGGCAAACTAGTCGGTTGGCAAGTCTTCTTAGACCGACTAGTTCATGTTGCCTGGAAATCACTCTTTTGGCTGTCGAGCTGTTAGTCGGTCCATGTTGAATCACCAACCGACTAGTTGATGAACTAGTCGGTCAGTGATCCTTCTTAGACCGACTAGTCTGCTTCAGAATAGAGCCGTTGGGATTCTTTCAAACTCGATTTCTCTTGCCCCTTTAAATAGAATCCTGATTCGTTTGAAGAGGGGTTAGAGGTCCTGTTTCCAAGCAATTTCAGACCTAAGAGAAGAGCTCTCCCAAGCTATTTCAAAGCTCTCTCTCCCTCACAAGAATCTCTCCCTCAACACCCTGAGCCCTAATTCCTCAAGAGAGATTCTCTCCATTGTGAGCTTCTCAAGCCAAGAGCTTGATTCTAGGTCATCAACTCCACCCTAAGCTTCCATTGCCGGTCATCTTCTTGAAGCTAGGGTTTGGTGACATCTTCTTCCCCAAAATCCATCTTTGCCCTAATTTGGTAAGTTATATGACGTGCGTTTATATTTCATATATTCACGCACGTTTTCTTTTGTGTTTCTCCGTGTTTTTCGCCGTCTTTTATTCGTTTTCTCGTATTTTCTCGTTTTCTTTCACTTTTCTTTGTTTCTCCATGTTTGCAGGAGATTGACCGCGTAGGGGACGTTTAACGACGATATCTCAAGTCCCCGGAGCAACGGGAGGAGTCACGCGTGATCCAGGGGGTCAAATGTCAAAGAATACATCTTTTAGCCCCTCACCCGGTCGGTTGGTCATCTCCAACCGATCGGGTGATGCACGCGTGCACCACCCGGTCTCAGCCGGAGCTCAAGTGGAAGTCACCCGACCGGTTCACAGGCCGGTTCAACTGGGGCTAACTCTCTGTCTTCTCGAGCCAAATTCCAACCGATCGGGTGACTCTCACCCGATCGGTTCATCTGTAGCTGATGCTGAAGAGCCGAAGACACGGGCACCTAACCGATCACTTCACCCGATGGTGCTAAGATCCAACCGGTCACTCCAAGAACTCAACCGACCGGTTCATATGACCGGGTGAAAGTTCGCCGTTTTCTGTTATTATCTGTAACGGATCACCCGATCGGTTGACTTGTCAACCGATCGGGTGATACAAGAGTCTATAAATAGAACCCCTAGGGTTCCAGAAACGGGGAGCTGCTAGTTTTTACTGTTTTCTCCTATTGTGACGGCTGTAATTACTGTTCTTTTGTAAGTTTTCGGATCTTTCTCAAATTTTAGTATTGTCTTAATTACTCTATTACTTCCGCATTCCAATCGTCTGATTATGATTCCAACGGTTCATTTTCATTTAGATCGCTTTTTAATGAATTTTTGTGAGTAGTTCCCAAATCTGGGATTTTGGCAGAAACCCCTTCGGGGGCTCTTCCCGATGCATCCATAGGGTTAGGAAATCGATAGGGAATAGGAATCTAACGGTTACGCGGGGTGTTTCATTGTCATCGGCGGGAAAAAGACCGCCTTTGACCGTTGGGCCAAGGGGGAATAAACTTGGCGGTTGACTCCCTAGCCATAGCTCACGCCCTCAGCGTAGACGTCGAACCCTAGCACGCGGGAGCGGCAGGATGAGACGTTGGGAGTTATCGTTGCAAGCTTAGTGCTCCCGGAATCGATCAGTGTTAATGGACACGGGAGTGCCCACTGATCGAATCCGGGAAGTCCGGTGTATCATCCTGGCCACCGACCGGAATATCGGGCCCATGGGATGCCGGTACCACTTTCAGAGGCAACATCTCACCATTAGACCCTAATTCCGATCGCTATCCTACCCGTAGGCCGTATCGGCAAGAGTCGCTCGTTGGGGTGGAAACCAAAGTCCCGGGTTTATTTTCTTATTGTTCATACCTTGCATTCCTATATCGTGACAACCCATCAACCGATTCGGGCTAGCTCGCCCACGGGGTGATTCTGGTCCTCCTTGACACAAGCACATCCTAGCCTCCCTGTGTTCGACCCCCAAGCCACACTACAACACCGTGCGCTTGCGGTTACAAATATCTAAACCCCGTGCCGCGCGGTCGTCACCGCCTGCGTGGCATACGTCAAGTTTATGGCGCCGCTGCCGGGGAGGCAACATGCTTGTTATTTTAGTATCTCTTGAACCCTAGTGTCTAGATCTCATCCCTACCTCGCGATAATTTTCGCATTCTCCTTTTTCCCTTTTATTTTTCTTATTTTTATTTCTTATCTTATCTGTTTCTTTCCCACTTGTCGCTTCACGGGTGTTTGTTGTTTTTCATGCGCAGGAGTTCAAGAAGTATTGACGACTTGATTCCCGTTGATCCAGAGATTAACGCCACCCTTAGGCGCTTGGCCACTGAGAAGCGAAGAAGAGAGGATCCCGAATCAATGGAGGAGAACACCCCGCCTCACAAGTCCCTGTTGGAGTACTCGATGCCATCTATCGAGTCCACTTCTGCCATCCGTTCCCCAGCTATTGCGGCCCAACGCTATGAGCTAAAGCCGTCTTTAGTGACATGGATCCAGCAAGACCAGTTTTCGGGTGCACCCATGGAGAGCCCGATCGAGCATCTAGACTCCTTCTTGGAGAAATGTGACACCTTCCGGATTAATGGTGTCACGACTGAGGCGATCCGTCTGAAGCTGTTCCCCTTCTCGTTGCGAGACAAAGCCAAGCAATGGCTTAGGGGGAAGGACCCCAACACTTTAAATTCCTGGGAGAAGCTCTCCAACGCTTTTCTGACGAAGTTATTTCCTCCGGGGAAGACCATGAAGTTGAGGAGTGAGATCTCCTCCTTCTCCCAGGCCAGCCACGAGTCCTTGCATGAAGCTTGGACGAGGTACAAGGAGATGCAGAGAAGGTGCCCTCACCATGAGCTTCCGAAGTGGCAGATTATTAATCTGTTCTACAATGGGCTGAGGGATGACCTAAAATCTTCTATGGACGCCGCGGCTGGGGGTTCCTTCATGTCAAGGAGCTAGGAAGACGCCGGACATATTCTGGAAAATATGGCATCCAACAATGAGCGGTGGTGTGACGAGAGAGACACACCCAGGTCTGGGGGTATACACAGAGTCGAGGACGTCGACAAACTTTCAAGCAAGTTCGACTTGCTTTCGACCCAGATCTCCGCACTAATGGTAGGAGCCGGTGGGGCCGGTACACAGCAGATTTCAGCGGTAGAATCCAAATTCTTTGGGGAATTCGACGGTGGTGACATCTCACCACCGTTGGATCAGGCGAGCGCACTATTTTACAACCCCACGGGAAATGCGTCGTATCCACCAAGAACCAATTCCAACCCGGCCTACTCTCCAAACAACCGGAACCACCCTAACTTTGGTTACCGGGCACCATTTCAGCCCTTGCCACCTCAGCAGCTGCAGCAACAAACATATCAGCCGGCTAGGCCACAGCAGAGTCAGATTCAGCAGCAACAATATCAGCAGCAACCTCAGCAACAATTTTACGCCCCCAGGAATCAGCAACCAATCCAGCAGCAGCAGCAGTATGGCCAACAGATGGCCGTCTCTCCGGTTGAGTCTCTCTTGACTCAATATATAACCAACCAGGAGAAGATCAATCAAAAGCTGGAAATGGGTCAGCGGGCCCTCACGGACCAAGTAACCCAGCTGGGGTTACAAGTGGCGAACCTTTCAAGGTCACAAAACCAATTGCCGCCACAACCGGAGGTGAACCCGAGGGGAGCAACCCAAACGTCGACACTCGTGCACGAGCACGCAAATGTGTCCGCTATCGTTCTGAGAAGCGGGACACAAATCCCTACTAGAGTGCCCCCTAACAGACCGGAAGCACCGTTGGTCGTTGAGCGACCGATCGAAAAATCAAACGACGCCGGTGCTTCGTCATCAAATCATACGACTCCAGAGGGAGTCTCTGAAGAAGAGAAGAAGAAAAACGAGGAAGGGAGCCCGAAAGTGTTCAAACTCGTTGTGCCTTTTCCACAACGGTTAGCTCAGGCCAAAATTGATGAGAAATATGGTAAGTTCTTCGCCATGGTCAAGGACCTGAGCTTGCAAATCCCCTTCCTGGAAGCAATCGAAACAATCCCCTCCTATGCAAAATTCCTGAAGGATTTGGTGACGAGAGGGTCTAGAAAGGAGAAAGTAGTGTTGACGGCGGAGTGTAGCGCTCTCATCCAGAGGGAAAATCCGCCGAAACTTAAAGACCCGGGGAGCTTCTCAATTCCTTGCACGATCGGGGCAGTAAAGATTCATCGTGCGCTCGTCGATCTCGGAGCGAGTGTAAGTTTGATGCCCTTGTCGATGTATAAAAGGATAGAAATGGGTGATCTGGAGCCCACCGGTATGACCATACAACTAGCTGACCGGTCGGTCAAATATCCGGTGGGGATTGTGGATGACCTCCCCGTCAATGTAAAAGGGGTGCATGTGCCAGTGGACTTTGTATTCATGGACATGTCTGAAGACGCACACACCCCCATCATCCTGGGACGGCCTTTCATGGCCACTGCTGGCGTTTTGATTGATGTGAAGAACGGAAAACTTTCGCTAAACGTCAGCGGAGAAAAGGTTGAATTTGATCTGGGGTTGTCCATGAAGTATCCCGATCCCCCAGATGACCCTATGTGTAATTTGCTGGAGGTGGAAGAAGAAAAAGCTGCTGAAGAGAGCTCCTGGGAGATTCTCTTAAGAAACCCCCCCCCCCCCCCCCCCCCCCCCCGATGACTTGGAGGATTCAGAAGACCGAGACGGCCCTAAGAATAATGATGCTACTGGGAAAGCGAGTGCAGCACGTACAACCCCTCCCGGGTTCCTCAAGCCTCCTCCTGCGAGGAGAACGGGGAAAGAACCCATGGGCCTCACCAAAGACGAGGTCCGGATCCTTAAGAAGATGGCGGTAAGCGCCAATACGAAAGAGAAGCCCCCGGATCCCAAGATCAAGGAGTGGGTAGTCGAGCAAATCTTTCTCCAGCTGATGACTACTCCAAAGGCCTTAAGCTCCGATGAAGAAGAGATGCCAAACTTAGGGCATCACCCGTATCAACCACCGTGAACATCACTTGCGGGCGTCGAGCCAACGACGTTAAACAAGTGCGCTTCATGGGAGGCAACCCATGCTCTAAACTTTTGCCCCACTTTTTAGTGTTATTTTTTACTTTATTTTATCTATTTTTATGAATAAAATCAGCCGCAAGAGCATCCGTTCAGGGACTTAGACAATTTGTTGGTTTTTGCAGGAAGCAAGGCCCCAACCGATCGGTTGATAACTCACCCGATCGGTTGGGATGTATCAGATACAAGCCGAAATCTGTCCCCAAATGAACCGATCGGTTGAAGAATGAGAGACCGGGTGACAGACCGGGTGAGCTGGGGAGAATTCTCGGGAAATTTTTGGGAAACACCAACCGATCGGTTGAGTTAGAGCACGATCGGTTGAGGCGACCGGGTGAGCAACCCTCAATTCTCGAGAAAATGAGTGGAGCGGCCAACCGACCGGTTCGCCTGTAGCACTTCTTCGGCAAGAATTTTTGACCTAACCGTCAACCGATCGGGTGACAAGTCACCCGATCGGTTCGACTTAAAAACCTATAAAACCCCCCGACCACCCGTTCGTTCCGCCCTCGCCCGATCGTAATTTCCGCCATCGTTTCGCCTGCCTCTGCTCCCCAACAGCCCGATTCACTCCCCCACGTCCTCCACTCCTCCAATACTCCCTCTCCCCACCTCCTCCATCAATCTCTCCATCATTTACACTCCCTCTCTCCTTTCATTTCGAGTTTCTGACCTAATTCCCCACAAACAACGCCCATTTCAAAAATTCTTGCTGAAAGAGGTCGTCGCGGCTCCACGCTACTCTCATTGCACAGTGTGGGGACATCTACGGGCAAGCTTCGCCATTTCGCTTGGGTACACTCGCTCCTACGCTCATATTTCTATTTTTGCCCTATAAATTGTGCTTGCTCATTTCGCTTGTGTTAGTGTGCATTCATTGCTTTTGCACTCATTCATACACGCACACTTACGCATGGCTAAGGATAAAGACAAGGGGAAGGAGATTATGCGGGAGGAGGAACCGTCTCGAAAGAGACGGAAACAAACACGTCCCCCTTCCCACACACGAGCACTTACACTTGGCCCTCCCCCGCCTGTTATCCCCCCTGTGGACCCAATGTTGGGCCCGCATGGGTATATCTTTAGGAACCAGGAACACAAGGATTTTTATCGTAGGCTCGATGCTCAGGGGCATCTATCAACTAAGTTCCCGCACACACAGTCACTGGTCGATCTCGGTGTCTACACCGAAGTCGAATTTCTTTTCGCTAACTTAGGATGGTTGGCCTTTCTTAATGCATCTGTCGTATCCTACCTGGCACTCACCCTCGAATTTCTCTCTACACTTGTTTGGGAGTCTGGGTCGATCATAAAATTCCGGGTGCGTAACAGGAGTGTCACCACAAATCTGAACACAATTAACGATATATTTGGTTTCTCCAATCTTGGGGATGACTCCATCCGACACTACGGGTACACGCCCGAGTTTAACGTCGATCAATTCTGGTTCCGCCTCACACTGCTCCATGACTATCCCCGAGGAAGGGCCAAGGCCTCCTCCATCATTCATCCCGTGTTTCGTTTGGCCCACAGGATCATATCATCTGCATTTTTTCCCAGGGACGAGTCCGGCACCGTGACTATCCCTGACCTTTTTATCCTATGGGCCATGACTTTCCCTTTTGTCCGGGACGATGATGGGATTAGCTTCAGGGCCCCTACCATCCCCATCCATGGCGGCGATTGGCTTGTTTACAAGCTTCTCGAGATCAGCCGGGCCAGTAAGGGGAAATTTTGTTGTGGGGGCATCATTACTATCATTTGTTCTTACGCCCAATTTAATATTCCTATCCCCAATAATCTTCCCACTGCCGCAGGACCCTCACAGCTAGATATTGATGTCCTGCGGCACATTCACATGATTAGACCCCACTCCGATGGCCGCTTCATCTTCAATTATGGCCACCCCCCAGACCCTTACACCATTCTCCCCAACCCCGCTCGCATGACCATAGCTCTTGTGGGAGATTGGACCTTCCCACCCAATTCCAACTTCCTAGCGGGGTTGAACCTTCCTTTCCTTCCCGCGGATGCATGCAGACCACCATCCCCTGCCGCCCACTTAGGCGAGCAGGATATCCCTGCGTCTCAGGGAGATATAGGGGCTGGCTTGAGTCGTCCTGTTTCTGTTCTGGGGCCCATCATGTCTGAGCACCTCTTAGCGGCCATTTCTGGCCTTGTCTCCTGTGCCGGCATGACCACTGCCGCCGGCACCACTTCCACCTTACCTGACGGCACCACTTCTGCCTCACGTCAGTCCACATCTTTTGGTCTCCGCCAGGTCTCCGCCCGTCTTGGTCTTGAAAGGGAGGTCGCTGCCCTCCGTGAGCTCGCCATGTCCTCTGCCTCCTCGGACCCATCACCGTCCTCTTTTCTCACTCACCCACGTTTCCTCGCACTTGAGAGGAACGTGGCCGCCATTCTTCGCCTTCTCACTCACATCCACGGTCCACCTCCACCTTCACCACCTCGACGATCTTCTCCTCCACCCTCCCACACATCCCCACATCCATCACCTCCCTCACCACATTCTTCTCCTCCCTCATCTATTCCCATCCCGGTATCCACTTCCCCCCTCCCGACCACTTCCATCGCACCCACCCTACCCCCTCCCTCCTCCTCCATCACTGCATACGTGCGTCGGAGGGAATTGCCGGTGCGCTCCAGATCTCTCCCACCACCACCCACTATCGTCACCACCACATCTTCTTCCCCCATTTCTATTCCTCTCACCACCCGCCTTGATCGTCGTCCTACCACCACCACCCACCTCCACCGACACTCCTTCCATCGTTCACACCACCGCCGCCCCTATTCCTCCACCTCATTCCCCACTTCTCCGCACACCCCCAGCCTCCCCCGACCACCCAGCCACACCCTCTTCCGAGGAGGACGAGGACTCACCTTCTCCTGCTTTCTGATTTCACCTTGTTTGTTTTTGACTCCCCCTTGCATATCTCTGCATTTCACGATCGCATTTTATTTGCTAGCATTGTCATGTCTAGCTTGGGGGACGTCTATTTTGGTGTGTCGTCGTGTTTTGTTGTTTTTCTCATTTTTTGTGTGTGTGCTTGTTTTTTCCTCTTTTGAGTGTCTTGTCGTATGGTTTTATTTCTATTTTTGTGTCGTTTGATTTTGATTTTGATCTTTCTTTATTTTCAGTTTCATCTCTGTGTTTTTCTCGTTTTCATTTCTTTTTGTGTCAGTGCATATTCCCCCCCCCCCCCATCTGCATTGCCCTCCCATTCTCACTCATATTGCATTGAGGGCAATGCAAACTTCAGCTTGGGGGAGTCGCACTGTGTGCGACATTTGAGTCCTTCTTTTTCGTTTTTGTGTCGTTTTCATCGTTTTTTTTTTATTTTTTCCTTTTTTTCTCTTCTCTTCTTTTTATCTCTTTCTCCTAGAGATGAACCCTATGATGAATCGCCGCGAAATCACGCACACCTAGCATGGCATCGATAATCACACTCACTGACCCTAGGATATCGAGTCCTGTTGCATTTCACGCATCGTGGGTCCACTTAGCTTTTTGTGAGTCGTGCATCGTGCCTAGCTATTTGGTGTGCTTCTACTTTGTGATTTTACTTTATATACCTGTCCAAGAATGACCCCTAGATTATCATGCTTCGATTTGAATATGCGGTATTTGCTTCTACTATATGCATGCTATATTTATATCGTATATTTCAATTCGCATGCGTCGGGATTCCACAATTAAGGACTAAGATAACCCATTTAGCCTATGCTCTATTTAGCGAGAATAGTTTCCTTTGCCCAAGTGTTTAGATTTCGACTTCTTTTTTTGTTTTACTTGGTGCAAATCCCCTCGTCGTGTACCGTTCTCCCACTTGGGAGAGTACACATGTGTATAGCCAAAAACCCAAAAATCCAAAAAAAAATGGGAAAAGAAAAGAAAAACCCAAAAAGAAAAGAAAAGAAAAATTTTGTATAGCCGAAAAGCCAAAAAAATACAAATACCCAAAACCCAAAAAAAATTTCTAGTGTGAATATTTTTCCTACCTACCGAGAATAATGGGAAGGCGAGAATTTGCACCGAGTGTTCTACTCCACATCATCTCAACCCCCATCGTTTTCGAAAACACTTGGCTTAGGAACTTTTTAGCTAGTATCTAGGCTATAGTGGCGTGATTTCCTTAACCCTAGTTGTGGAGTCCCCGACGCATGATACGTTTCACTTCTTATACTCTTCTCATGCATGCTCGAACTAATATTCACCGCAATTTCAAATTCGAATCGGTATTTGGGTCATTTCCTAGATTTGCGTATATGAGCTCATAGCACATTGTAGAAAGCGACACCATTTGCTAGCACACGACCGCACTCACACGCGCTTCACCGCGTGGGCCCACGACACTTATTGGGACTCGTTTTCCTAGGTTTAGTGATGTGATTTGACGTTTGCTTGCTTGGTGTGTCGTTTTTGATTTTGTTGGCTCTGACGGACGATCTAGGATATAGAGTTTTCTTTTTCTCTCTTTCTCTCTATTTTTCCCCTCCGAGCTCCTACTCTCACTCGTCTTCCTCGAGGACGAGGAAGAGTTCAGCTTGGGGGATTTTGACTTGCGTTTATATTTCATATATTCACGCACGTTTTCTTTTGTGTTTCTCCGTGTTTTTCGCCGTCTTTTATTCGTTTTCTCGTATTTTCTCGTTTTCTTTTACTTTTCTTTGTTTCTCCATGTTTGCAGGAGATTGACCGCGTAGGGGACGTTTAACGACGATATCTCAAGTCCCCGGAGCAACGGAAGGAGTCACACGTGATCCAGGGGGTCAAACGTCAAAGAATACATCTTTCAGCCCCTCACCCGGTCGGTTGGTCATCTCCAACCGATTGGGTGATGCACGCGTGCACCACCCGGTCTCAGCCGGAGCTCAAGTGGAAGTCACTCGACCGGTTCACAGGCCGGTTCATCTGGGGCCAACTCTCTGTCTTCTCGTGCCAAATTCCAACCGATCGGGTGACTCTCACCCGATCGGTTAATCTGTAGCTGATGCTGAAGAGCCGAAGACACGGGCACCCAACCGATCACTTCACCCGATGGCGCCAAGATCCAACCGGTCACTCCAAGAACTCAACCGACCGGTTCATATGACCGGGTGAAAGTTCGTCGTTTTCTGTTATTATCTGTATCGGATCACCCGATCGGTTGACTTGTCAACCGATCGGGTGATACGAGAGTCTATAAATAGAACCCCTAGGGTTCCAGAAACGGGGAGCTGCTAGTTTTTACTGTTTTCTCCTATTGTGACGGCTGTAATTACTGTTCTTTTGTAAGTTTTCGGATCTTTCTCAAATTTTAGTATTGTCTTAATTACTCTATTACTTCCGCATTCCAATCGTCTGATTATGATTCCAACGGTTCATTTTCATTTAGATCGCTTTTTAATGAATTTTTGTGAGTAGTTCCCAAATCTGGGATTTTGGCGGAAACCCCTTCGGGGGCTCTTCCCGATGCATCCATAGGGTTAGGAAATCGATAGGGAATAGGAATCTAATGGTTACGCTGGGTGTTTCATTGTCATCGGCGGGAAAAAGACCGCCTTTGACCGTTGGGCCAAGGGGGAATAAACTTGGCGGTTGACTCCCTAGCCATAGCTCACACCCTCAACGTAGACGTCGAACCCTAGCGCGCGGGAGCGGCAGGATGAGATGTTGGGAGTTATCGTTGCGAGCTTAGTGCTCCTGGAATCGATCAGTGTTAATGGACACGGGAGTGCCCACTGATCGAATCCGGGAAGTCCGGTGTATCATCCTGGTCACCGACCGGAATATCGGGCCCATGGGATGCCGGTACCACTTTCAGAGGCAACGTCTCACCATTAGACACTAATTCCGATCGCTATCCTACCCGTAGGCCGTATCGGCGAGAGTCGCTCGTTGGGGTGGAAACCAAAGTCCCGGGTTTATTTTCTTATTGTTCATACCTTGCATTCTTATATCGTGACAACCTATCAACCGATTCGGGCTAGCTCGCCCACGGGGTGATTCTGGTCCTCCTTCACACAAGCACATCCTAGCCTCCCTGTGTTCGACCCCCAAGCCACACTACAACACCGTGCGCTTGTGGTTACAAATATCTAAACCCCGTGCCGCGCGGTCGTCACCGCCTGCGTGGCATACGTCATTATACTCAAGGCATAGGATTTTGTGGTAAGTGTTTCATATTTCATTTCAATTGTTATTTGAATTGTGTCTCTCGGTTGTGAGAGAGGGTGTGATCCCGGTTTGTGTGAGTCACATGTCATTTGTATGATTTGGTCTTGTGAAGGTTTTTCACAAGAATTTCATAGTGCTAAATCTTGAGTTAGGGTTTCTAACTCAAGTATCCGGAGGGGATCCGGGTGGTTGGGACGTAGGATCACCGGGAACAAGTCGGGGAGACTTGGGTTGATCCGAACTCGTTACATGTTTTGTTTGTGTTTGTTTATTCTTGTTGATTGTTGTTTATTCCGCATTGTCGTTTGTTTCTTGCACAATAATTAGGAATCACTATCTTGATTATTTTAAAGTACTATTCACCCCCCCCCCCCCCTTCTAGTACATGTACAGTAGCTTCACAGGGCACTACAATTGGTATCAGAGCCAAGGTTAAATCTACAAGTTCAAAGTTAGGACGAACAACAACTACAACGTCTTCAAGGATCGTCACGGAGCTTCTTCAGTATTGGAAGGGCAATCCTCAACTAGGCCTCCCTCCTTCAATGGTACCAATTACGGGTACTGGAAATGCCGGATGGAAACTTTCCTCCGGAGTGCTTCATTGTGGAGAGCCACGTTGACGGAGTTTGTCGAGCCCGCCGAAGAAGATTTTGCGAAGTGGACTCCGGCGGAGGTCGCCGTGGAGGTAAGCAATGCCAAGGCAATGAATGCCTTGCAATGCGCATTGGAGCCCGAGGACTTCAATAAGATATGCACATGTAAGAGTGCATATCAAATATGGAACTCCCTCCTCATCTTGCACGAAGGAACGAGTACGGTAAAAGATTCTAAACTCGTTGTCGCTAACAAAGAATTTGAGTTGTTTCACATGGAACAGGGTGAAACTATGAAGGACTACTATTCTCGTTTCGTGGATATTTCCAACGAATTGGAAGCTCTTGGGAAGATCTACACCCAAAAGGAGAAAGTCTCAAAGATCATCGATGGACTTCCTTCTTGTTGGGAAAAGCGTACCTTCGCCATCGAGGAAGGTAACGATATGAGTAAATATACCGTCGTTCAACTAATGGGTACCTTGATTTCTTATGAGGTTGGCAAGGAAAGCAAGATAAGGATGAAGGAAAAGATGAATTCATACTTGAAGCAAGACGAGCCAAGGAAAAAGGTGATTGCATACAAGGCCGCTCCATCTACCGATGATGAAGAATCGGAAGAAGAATCAGAAGATGAGTTGGACATGGAAACTTTGGCCGATTTGGCAAAGAAGTTCGACCGATGCTTCCGAAAAGGTAAGTTTAAGAATTTATCTAAGTTTGGTTCTACTAATGTTTCTACTCCCGTGTGTTATAAATGCAACAAGCCAGGACACATCAAGCCGGATTGTCCTCTCTACAAACACAAGGGGAAGTGGAAGGCATACAAGCACGACAAGTCGAGAAAGCACAAGAAAGGACTTGTCGTGACATTCACCGACTCCGAGGATTCGTCAAGTGGAGAGTCGGATGATGAACGCGTGGAGAAAGCACACATGTGCTTCATGGGAAAAGAGGAACGTGTTCAAGAGACTTCCTCCGATGAAAGCGATGAAAGCGAGGAAAGCGAGGATGAAGGCGGTGAGGTAACCATGGATGAACTTAAATTAGCCAACGAACAACTTTGGTATAAGTTTTCTAAATTGCCTAGTAGATTTATTAAGACTAAAAATGAGTTAGATAGTCTTAAAACCTCGCCTAAACCTATCATCGTCAACAACGACACCGTTGTTGAAGGGTTGAGAAATGAGATTGTAAATCTCAAGTCTCAACTTGAGCATGTTCATATCGAGCATTCGGATGAACATGTGATAGCGGATTTGACGTCTCAAAACTCAACTTTGAGTATTGAGAATAAAAATCTCAAATCACGTGTTTATGCACTCACATCGCAAGTGTCCACCTTGGATGCTTCGATGCGTTCTCACACCGAGAAGCATGAGTGCACATTGGGCCGAATTCATGAATTCAATAAAGGTAAGGGCCATTTGGATAATATCCTAAATGACTTACTTCCGTCCAATCACCACATTGGCTTGGGGTGTAAGATGTGAGACTCATCCAAATCGGCCACGACCTTTGTTAGGCCATCTTCCGAAGCTTCTACTAGTGGGAGTAAACACTTCATTGGTAGTTCTTCTACCAATGGTGCTTCCGCTAGGTACACACCCCCATTTGGAAAGAAACCCAATTTGGGTGGACCTCCAAAGAGGGATCATGCTTTCATGTATGCCATGCCACGTAGGAACACACATCCTACTCCACATGTTAGCACATATGATGATTTCTATGCTCCACATCCACGAGCACGTGCACACCATGTGAGACACACTCATGCACGTGTTCCACCACAAGCATATGTCCATCCTCATTCTCATATGAATAATTATCATCATACACCATTGCATCATATGCCATATGCTTATCCACGACATGCATCACATAGACATCAACAACGTATGCATGCTTCTAATAGGATTAGGACTCCCAAGACATACACCATTTGGGGTCCAAAGAACACAAGCATGGATAATAAGAATATGTATGTGCAATCATTTATTAATGATATTATTTTGAATGATGATTATGTTGGGAAATCACGGTCCTCGTGGACTTGGTTTCCGAAGGGTTAGTTTCCTTTGACCCTTCATTGCTTGGTACCATAAGTTTAATTTCATTTTATGGGTACCAACGTAATTGTGGTAAGAATTGGTTTATTTTTTATTTGCATATTAATCATGGATGTGCATGTTAAGTTGAATTTAATATTGGTATGGGTTACAATTATTTGAATTGAATATGTTTAATTAAGTTGCCTAACCATAGGATCCAAAAGGATTTTTGGATACCAAAATGATGCTTTTTAGGTTCAATCCATCATGGGATACCAACCCTACCAACTCATTGATTTGCAAAGTTTGTCATTCAAATGGAGTTGATGGTGCTTAAGTGATGCACCAAAGTAGGGGGAGCTTAATGTTGTAAGTATCTTCTTGCACTTGATATACATTTGGTATCCATGTAGTTTGAATGCATGCATTGTTAGAATATTTACATTGGTATCATTTTGCTTCTATGTGTATGCTAGAATTGTGTATGCCATAGATTTATGATGTTCTATTTATGTTTGGCATAACACTTTTGCATGTTACTTTTGGTATCATGTTTGCTACATTTGGCTTTCACATTGGATTTTTTTTGTCTCTGATGTTGATTTCGTCGCTCGACGATTAACTTGGTTAAATAGAAATTCTTTCTATGGAAACATAGAATTGTTTTCCATGCACTATTTAACTAAAAATGTTGATATTGGAGAGTATGTTCCATAACTCAATAAGTGAAATTAATTTGAGTTTTGGAGATTTCGATTTTCGCCTATGGCTTGATGATTTCGTATTTCGATTTTCGCCTATGGCTTGATGATTTCGTATTTTGATTTTCGCCTATGGCTTGATGATTTCATTTTTCGATTTTCGACTATGGTCAAGTTGGCACGCTTTGATATTCTTCGGTATTTTACATTTGGTATTTTACTTTGGTGTCATTTGGACCGTGGTCTTATTCTTAGACTCTCTTGCTTTAATTTCTTAGCCATTGAAATTTTGTCGTTGATCTCCTCCCGCTCTTTTTGCTAATGCCAAAAGGGGAGAGAATTAATAATGACAATGTGCTAATTGATAATGCAAAGCAATTTACCATGAATCTAAGTTGATATGTTAGATTCAGGGGGAGTTAAGATATAAAATGGATTTAGATCCTAAATTGGAATAATAGGATTCATATTTTATATTTCTCTCGTCTGCTTGATGCGTATGATAATCATTTAATACGAGACTAACGTGTCATCAATGCAGGGGGGGTAAGTAAATTTCTTTTGAATCATTATTATTGATTATTATTTATGTTGGTTTGTCATCACCAAAAAGGGGGAGAATGTTGAGTATTGATTCTCCGGATTTGGTTTTGGATGATGAGCAAACATAAATATCGTGTACTAACTGTTTGTGAGCGCAGTTATGGAGATCGTCCCCAAAAGAATACATATATCAAAAGCGACGTCTCAAGACTTCTCAATACGCGTAATCGTGTGCCTGAAGCTTCGTTGAAGCTCAAGGAGTTTTATTGAAGTCAAGAATGAAGATTGAAGCTTCGAAGACGGTTCGTCATGTATTATTTATTGTCTTCTAGCTTCATAGATTAGAATGTTAAGCCTTGAGTAGGACTTACATTAATATCTTCATTTCGCTCATATCTTAGAGCTAGGATTATCATAGAAGCCATTAGAAACTTTCCCGAAGCTTATCGCTTCTTCCCTCGGCTTCTAGTGCATCTTAGTTGGTTCAAGTAGAGTCACCAACCGACTAGATGACGATCTAGTTGGTCGACAACTCTTCATGAACCGACTAGATGTCCTAACTCATTTCAGCTCAGCCATGTCGATCAATTAGTCGGTCAAAGAAGGTTCACCAACCGACTAGATGACGATCTAGTCGGTTAGGAATCCTTCTCAGACCGACTAGTTGAGCTTGCCTCTGTACAGCCTGAGTTACTGTTTACAGTTAGTCGGTCCAAGAACATTCATCGACCGACTAGTCGATCAGCATTTATTCTTACACCGACTAGTGTAACTTGTATTCAGGTACGTGCATTTCACCCTTAGTCGGTCATAGAACACTCACCGACTGACTAGTTGGCAAACTAGTCGGTTGGCAAGTCTTCTTAGACCGACTAGTTCATGTTGCCTGGAAATCACTCTTTTGGCTGTCGAGCTGTTAGTCGGTCCATGTTGAATCACCGATCGACTAGTTGATG
Organism: Scilla litardierei; assembly: GCA_030789695.1. NCBI lineage: Eukaryota > Viridiplantae > Streptophyta > Magnoliopsida > Asparagales > Asparagaceae > Scilla > Scilla litardierei. The sequence continues at coordinate 127,156,940 of CM061142.1, forward strand.
AACTAGTCAGTCAGTGATCCTTCTTAGACAGACTAGTCTACTTCAGAATAGAGCCGTTGGGATTCTTTCAAACTCGATTTCTCTTGCCCCTTTAAATAGAATCCTGATTCGTTTGAAGAGGGGTTAGAGGTCCTATTTCCAAGCAATTTTAGACCTAAGAGAAGAGCTCTCCCAAGCTATTTCAAAGCTCTCTCTCCCTCACAAGAATCTCTCCCTCAACACCTTGAGCCCTAATTCCTCAAGAGAGATTCTCTCCATTGTGAGCTTCTCAAGCCAAGAGCTTGATTCTAGGTCATCAACTCCACCCTAGGCTTCCATTGCCGGTCATCTTCTTGAAACTAGGGTTTGGTGACATCTTCTTCCCCAAAATCCATCTTTGCCCTAATTTGGTAAGTTATACTCAAGGCATAGGATTTTGTGGTAAGTGTTTCATATTTCATTTCAATTGTTATTTGAATTGTATCTCTCGGTTGTGAGAGAGGGTGTGATCCCGGTTTGTGGGAGTCACATGTCATTTGTATGATTTGGTCTTGTGAAGGTTTTTCACAAGAATTTTATAGTGCTAAATCTTGAGTTAGGGTTTCTAACTCAAGTATCCGGAGGGGATCCGGGTGGTTAGGACGTAGGATCACCGGGAACAAGTCGGGGAGACTTGGGTGGATCCGAACCCGCTACATGTTTTGTTTGCATTTGTTTATTCTTGTTGATTGTTGTTTATTCCGCATTGTCGTTTGTTTCTTGCACAATAATTAGGAATAACTATCTTGATTATTTTAAAGTACTATTCACCCCCCCCCCCCCTCTAGTATATGTGCAGTAGTTTCACAGGGCACTACAATTAGAAGGAGACACTGTCATTGTTCCTCCCTGAGTTCGATACCCGCTCGCCGCTACACCGTGCACTTGCGGTAAGACTACGAGTCGCTCGTCCCGGGTGCGTGTGCATACCGGGGCTGCGATCAGTTATGGCTCCACTTCATAAATTTACCTTTGAAATTCTTAGCAAAATCATCTCCTTTGAAATTCTGAAATCCTGATGTCTGTTGTTGCTTTGATTCTGGTTACTGTAGCTCGAATTATGTTTCGAAAAAAATATATCCTTGTAGATCTTGAAGTTCTATCCCAAAATTATATAACTTTTGATATATGTTTAATTCATAAATTAGGAGCTAAAATTCCATCTTTACAACTTGTCTGTTTGATCTTTAGACTGGACACAGTTTAGTAAAATTGACCTCAGTACCTGCCCACACAATGGAATTTTATGTTCTAGGTCTCATTGGAAAGCTAAAAACTTTGTCTACAACTTCATCTCAGTTTATAGTATTCTAAATTCTGGCTAAAACATGCCCAAAAACAGCAATCTTTACAGACTCTGAAATCTGTCTTAAAAACAGATTTGACAGATTTCACCAAATAATTCACCATAAATCACATACTTCATATTTCTGCATGAAATTTTATACGTAAATCCAGGATTAACATACATACAACTTTCATTTAGGACGTTTTGTCAAATTCTCAAATAAAACGGATGAAATGTTGCCATGAGTTGTCACTGACTGCAATTTCCAGCAAGCCGAAGCAATTGAGTGGAGTTTTGAATTGTGTATTGTTGCTAAATTTCCCTCTATAATCCATGATTATTGTTGTTACTTGAAGATAGCTATTTATGCAAATATCTATGGATTTTTTTGATGTTACAATGATCATGGTTGTGTTGCCTGCCAAGTGTTTGTGAAAATACCTCAATGAAACAAAAGTAGAGAAACCTGCAAAATGAGTTTGTATATACATGTATTATTAAGCATGTTAAAAATTGGTGATGACGGAGTCATGGAAAGCATGGTTTCATGTGATATGGAAAATGAACTGAAATGGCTATGATGAAGGACATGACACTTGGGTGCATGTCCTATGTTGATATGTGATGTGACTACGATGGAGGGCATGACACTTCGGTGTATGACCCATGTTGGTATGAGTGTTGAATGTGATACCATGCAACATGATTCCTTCATTACTAATATGATAAAATGAAATTCTTGATTGTCTCAATCCTCTCTAAGGAGGGTGAGTTAGCAAAACCCGGGTTTAACGGGAAATTTGAGTAAATTGTAGATATGATGCTTGGACTGAGAAGTTGGGGGAAATGATAATGTGATATGTAATATTTATTTCCCACTCGCCTTTACCAGGAGTGGAGGGGACATACGGAGGTTGTGTTATTATGGGAGGCCTCACTCCTGCCAGGGACGGGGGAGCTGAGAGGCCCGGCGTACAGTGCTCGTGTCCACTGCATCATGTGCTATATTCACCCCAAATTTGGGGTGAAGTCCAGGTCCTGTTATCACACAGTTTACCCAAGTTTCTAATTAATTCAATTAATTAATTCAATCATAAAAAGAGAATTATGTGTGATACTCCTTCTGCTGGCAGCACTTCCCTTTCCCCTTACTTGCTTCACTGGTGACACTGTGTTATACTTCTAATATTTGTGATTCCCCTTTTTAGATTGTGGTTGTATGAATACTTGTATCGTTATTCGTGCTAACCCTTTCCTTGCAGTAGCTCGACATTGGACCACATGTATGACACCTTGCTTAGCTATTTACTTTCATTATATTACTTAGTTTACATGCCTTATTTCTCTTGCATTGCCTTGTGGATTGATAACCTTAGGACAGAGTTTCAAATCCAAGTTGGTTCCTGCTAGGGCACGCATTGACATGCTTCTCCCTATTTTTTAGGTAGCATGGGCATCATGGTTGGTGGTGACTTGGAGTCGAGTTTCAGGGATAGCACTTGGTATGAGCTGTAGTTGTGGTGTGACATGGTTGTCTTGGGAAGTGGAGAGTGATGGTGTATATGTAGTGGTATACCTGGACTATGTAAATTAATGGAAGTTGTTATATATGATATGATGTTATTGATCTATGTTATTTGTGAGGTTGTTTTGATATTCCTGGGGAGCTTCACTTGTACTATCCCAGCATGTACGCAGTGGCCTGCTTGTTCTATTCTCCTTTCTCTTTCTTTCCTCTCTTATCACCCTCACTCTTCAGGATACTTGTAAAAAAATCCCGGGTATTCTGCGAAGCGAGGCGTGACAGGGGTCCATACCCCTTGTATATAAGCACAAATTTTGTCCTTTTTTAGAGAGCTGACTTTTATTCCTTAGTTTAATTTTAGTTTAAGTTTTTAGAGAGAAGTTCTAGCCGTCGCTATTTTGTAGAGACCAAAGTTGAGATTTTTATTGATCTTTATTGCGTGGAATCTTGTTCTTCTTAATTATCTGTGATTGGCTTTAATCGTACGAAGTGTTGGTAACGATTCTCTAATCTTTCTATGCTTTACTTGATGTTTTCTATTGCTATGATGAATTATCTTGCCTTTATTGAATCTTTCATGTCACTTGCTATGATCCATGAGTAGTTCTATCTCGGGCTAATGGATTAGCCCTAGGATCATAGGATTTAGATATAAGTTAGGATTTTTAGGTTGCGTTGGTATAAAAGGGACATGTTTTGGTTGATCCAGCCAAGTTTGTAGAATATCTCGAACTGGGATCGTGTCCACGGTCGGTGGCACATGCGCGCTTAAGGAGTATCCTATGAACTTAGTTAGGAGGTTAGTGGGTTCAATTAAGGTTTGCGACCATACCCAGTGCACTCATTGATGGGATTTACCGACGTCCTATATTACTATTGATGACTACGAGAGTAGCGTCAATGAGAGCATACCAATCCACACATCAAAGCTCAATCCACGAGAGTGGCATTAGTGGAGATCATTCTATCCACGAGAGTGGTATGAATATTGTCGATCCTAATGCACGGATCGCATGTTACGCCAATCACGAGAGCGAGGTAAGCGTGCGATACGTTAGACCCATGGTGTGTCGAGCCATGAGTTCTACATTTTAGATGCGACAATCCCTAATAAAGCCAATGCAACGTAAGAGTTCTAACCTAGCAACAACATCCGACGATCCTAGTGGTGAGTCCTAATGCCCTAGTCTTTTACTATTGATTAAAATCTTGCTTGAACGATAACTCTACAACAAACAATCTTCTAAAACCGACTGCTAGCATTATTCTAGATATTTAGAGATTACCCAATACAATAATAGAATTTACCTCCCCGTGGGATCAATATCTTTTATATTATAACTTGACACAGTATGATTGCAGTACTCTCCTGGAGTTACATTTGGGATACATCTATCCTTGGATTCGTGCCATTGCTACGTGGGTTTTAGGTGTTAATTCCGGGCACATCAAGTGTTTGGTGCCGTTGCCAAGTGCCTCGTCTCAAATGATGTAAGCACTACTCCCAAGCGCATAGATCAAACAAGTAATATCCTGGTGAGTCCAGGTATCGAATCCACGGGACAACTGACCTGCAACACTTCGAACTTCAGTTTGTAAAGAGTAATAATACGGTAATAAATAACCACCTATCAAGTATATCGATATGGTATCAAGGGTTTCAAAGAATACAAGAAAAACCTACGATAACTACAGGGAAGGCAATATTGGGGTATAATTATGAAGAGAATGTGTTAGTTGTGTTTTTGTTAGGATCAATGCAATCAATGATTATAAATATCTTTTCTTTAACTCAACGTTTCGTCCGGTCAGGGCACGAGAACGTCGGAAAATATAACGATACACGAACAACGAATAGTGCCTTGAGTACGCATACAATACTGGTTTCATAAGGAAAATAAACTTATGTGACCGCAAGGATCACCACGAGTACGTCCGCTGTAACGGTCTGTTTTCGATTGTACGCTTTGTCGTGCACGTAGTCTTGTTCGTGCACGTATTTATTTTAGACTTTGTCTGTATCCGAACCCTATGGTGTGATATGTCGTTGTGACCATCTTGGAGAGTATTAAATTGTGGAATTAATTTGGAACGTCATTTCATGGGTCGTTCTCCCACGATTTGACCTTGTTTGATGAGACGTCACGATTTTCACTTTTTTCGTGAGGCCATTCTATTTTTAGTTTCGTTTCTCGTCGTCGAAATTGTGATCTGTCTTCTTAGTTGCGTTTCTCTCGTCCGTGCGGTCACCCCAGTATTTTTTTCACAATTTTTGAGCTTCGTTTGACCTACTTTCACTTTTTGCCCACTTAATTATTGGATTAACCCTAAGTATCATATGGCTTATATCCCCTAATAAGATCATTATTAATAATAATATGATCCTAACATTAAATTTGACTTAGCCAGCCATTCTCTTACCCAGGCCGCACCCATGTGAGGAGAGAGAGAGTGGAAATCTTTGTTTTTGATTTGTTTATATAACAAATTCTATTTCAAACAAACCCTACGTAATAGCCTTGGACCTAGACCCACTCTCCCCACGTGTTCCATCAGCCCCCACCCCCCCCCCCCCCCCCCCACGTTTTCAGCCCATCACCTATAAAATTTAACCTAGGCTATCATATTTTTTTCACAGCATCTTCATATAGCCGCCGGCCCTAACCCCCATCCACGCAAACACCCGCAACCCCTCATTTCCTTGCGTTCTCCGGCCCTTCCACCGCTATCGACAGCCCTAGGCCGCATCCCCCACCATCCTCCAATGTGCACCCGCCCTCAGGCGTCGTAGCTCCGCCGCTAGTCGCCGGAAACGCCACTGCAGCCGCAGCTTTCCCAGCAGCAACACACAGCAGCAACAGCGGCCGCCACCACTGCTGCCGCTGCCTCAGGCCGCCTCTCCGATGTGCCGTCGCCCCCCTCCGACCACTACTCATCCGTGGGCAGCCCCCTCAGTCGCTGTTGACTCGAAACAGCGGGTGTTTTCGCTGTTTTGCGTTTTAACGATGTATCAACACGTCGTATCGCCTCTTCGACGTCCCCTCTCACTGTTGGGATCTTCTGACAACCCTCTACCACTCTTAGGGGTGTTTTCCGACGTCGCGATCATCCCCTACGATGCTCAACGTCGTAGACTTCGTGTACGTCGACCCGTTCGTCTCGGTTCGTTGTTACGGCTTCCCAGGAGCCGTAAAAATGTCTACCGATCTCTTGCTCACTGATTGGAATCTTGCTCACTGATCTGGTTGATGTCCGAGGATTGGCGATCATAGGAACCTATTTTGGAATTTGGACTAGGAGCGTGTTCTACTATTCCAACCCCTGGCGTCGCTACCCGACACCAGTGTAGCTCTCGCATCGTGTAAGGGTAACTTTCTGAACACTTAGGACCCCCAACCAATGCATGCTAATGAAGATAAAAATCGGTAATTTAATTGTCTGATAAATCACTAATGAAGATAATTTAATTTAGGACTGTAGGCTGGTGATCCGAGCACATAGGTAGATTGGACTGATTGGACGGTGTATTCAGAACAGTTGATTTCAGGCAAGTGAAACTTGCCTATTTGTGCTTTAGGCCATGTCTTAGGCCATTTTCCTCGTTTTTAGCGTAAAAGAGAATAGGCGACGAAATGATGCTCTCCTAGACGCAATTTTAAGATCTAGCTTGACAACGAAGCTAGATCTGTCACACTGCCATGTCATCCATGCATTTTTTCCTGTCACATTTAATTTCCATATCTGTATGCTTTTTACTTTTACTCTGACATACATGTCACGTTTAAATTCCTTATCTGTACGCACATTAATTGTACCCTTGCCATGCCATGCATCTTAATGTCATCCATGCTTGAATGTTGCATTCGTAACACACGCTACTTGTACTTGCTTGTTGAGGCTAGGCACCTGCGTTGCAGGCACAACCCTATGCCAAATACACTTTCTGGCTCGTGATCCAGAAGTAGGCTACATGTATTGGTCAAAAGCCAATGCCCGATACACGTGGATGGGTAGGGTTAAGTGATCACTTGAGCTTAGGAGTTGGCCTGTACAGCCACTCCAATCAAAAGGCGTAAACTCTATGCACGATGTGTTACTTGACTTGTAAAATCCGTGTGAATGTTTACTAGCTTTGATACCTTGCCATGTCATACTTGCTGCACTTTACTACTTGTTGCATTCATATCTTAAACTGACATGTCATCGCATACTTTTAGAACTGCTAGGTTGTTTCCTTCTTTTAGTTTCCTTGCACAAGTCTCTTGTAGACTTGCTGACATGCGCCCTCGTCTCTTTTGGGTGTCGCATGTTAGTTGCTGAGCCAGAGTCCGTTGCTGAGGACGAGGTGTTTGCTGACTTTGAGCATGGGTCCACCGTTGACGTGGGTACGAGGACACCGGCGACCAGTCGTAGAGATTTCCTTCGTTGTTGCTTTCTGCTTAGTTGTCGCTAGTTTGTCGATGCGTGGCACCTTTCCTTTCTGTACGTTGATTATTTCTGTTGGCCATGCTTGGGCCTTTTAGACTCTTCTTTTTAGCTTGGTGGCTTTTCTGTGATGTTGGAATTTTTTGTGGACATTCTGAGATTTGAATAATATATTATCTATCTCTTTTCTTTATTATTATCTTTGTTCTGTTTCGCATTTGCAAGGACCTATACTTGGTTATTCTAGACGCTTTATAGACTGGAGCCTCACAGCTCCAAGTCTGAGCGGACTTCTCACGCCTCGCCTCCATTTTAGGGAAGCGTGTCGTGACAGGTTTTATTGGTGGCCCATGCAGGTCCCCTCTTGCAACTATGAATTATTGGAACAACGATAATAATTATAGAATGTCCATTAAATAAATTAAAACATCTAAGTCATAAGCTTTGAGTCTAATTTAATTCGTTTTCTATGTCATTAGATGGCTGGAAGATGACAGACCCGAGCTGGTGGTGGGCCCGACCGTGTTGCGGTGCCGGATAGAGAGCCCACCAATGCTAAAGTCATGAGGATGATGCATTAGATGATGCAGGTGTAGCAGGGCATGCTCCAGAATGCCCCTCGCTTCGAGCCGGGAGCGAAGCAGTTTCGGGAGCTGGGCCCGACTTATTTTGATGGATCTAAAGGATTGTTGGCTGCAGAGGAGTGGATCAGGAATACGGAGGATAATCTGAGGATGTCGAAGAACAACCTGGCTGGATGGGTTGATTTGGTGAAGAAACAGCTCAAGGATAATGCCCGCAGCTGGTGGGATGCAAAGGAGGAGCTGTTGGTGAGACCTATTCCTTGGGCTACTTTCAAGGCTAGGTTCGATGAGGAGTATTTCCCGAAGGCTGCCAGGAGGGAGATGTTGCAGCGATTCATTGATCTGAAGCAAGGGAATCTTTCGGTGGACCAGTATCATCAGGAGTTCACCAGGCTGAGTCGCTTCGCACCAAAGATGGTGCAGGACACCGAGGAGAGAGCTCAGAGGTTTCTGCATGGTCTTTCCTTATACTTGCAGAGCCAGATGTCTTCGTCAGATTTGGAGTCTTATCAGAAGTTACTGGTAGCTGCTAGGAGGCAGGAGCTGATCACGAGCCAAAAGAGAGGGTAGACTTCTGGAGCTGGGAAGAGGCCTATGAAGCAGGTTAGAGCAGTGGTTAGGCCTGGGTTCAAGCCTAACCAGTCGGTGCAGTTCAAGAGGCCAGGTGGGCCTACTCTGAAGACTTGCCATTTCTGCAGCAAGACTGGGCATGTCAAGGAGCAGTGCAGGAAGATGTTTGGGCAGTGCTTGGTTTGTGGTGATCCTACTCATGTCATGAAGGATTGCCCGAAGTCTATACATCCATGGAAATGACTAGTTACTGCTCAGCCGTTGCAGCAGAGAGCACATGTACCTGCTGGACGTGGGACAGCCCTTGTTCCACAGAAGCAGGCTTTACAGCCAAGGAGGCAGGCTGTCCTAATGACAGCAGTTGATACTGAGGCTGTGGATGAGGTTGTTACTAGTAACCCTCAGCCTAGTTTGTTTTCTTTCTTAGTTAGTCCTGTTTGTTCGAATATGTTTGGCTGCTTGAATATGATATGTTGCTAGAATAGGATTTGATTGTTAGATTGTTTGTTAGGTGTGATTTTGGTTTGCACATTTCCTGCACGAGTCCTCTTCGACTCTGGTGCATCGATGTGCATTATATCCTGGAGCTTCGTGGACAAGCATTCTTTGTCGACTTCCCCTCTTCCCAAGAGTTGGGATATCGTTACAGGGAATGGCATGATCTCAGTGTATCGTGGTTGCAATTCTTGTCCTTTGGTGGTCTGTGGACATGAGCTTTACACTGACTTTATTGTCCATGACATCATCAACTATGATGTCGTCCTTGGGATGGACTGGCTTGGGAGTTTCTATGCCACGATCGATTACCGGCGGAAGAAGGTGGTGTTCGAGATCCCAGGTCATCCGGTGTTTGAGTTCAGCCGAGGCAGCAGTTCGCTTGGTCCTGTCAGGTTTCGGGCCAAGCCGGTGGAGATCGTTGCCATGCAAATGGAGCAGAGTAGACCAGTTGTGGTGCGAGAATTCGACGATGTCTTCCCCGAGGAGATGTCTGGACTGCCGCCCGATCGAGCTCTTGAGTTTTCGATCGATCTTATTTCGGGAGCGCAGCCCATTTCGAAGGCGTCATATCGTATGGCTCTAGCTGAGTTGGAGGAATTGCGTAGGCAGCTGGATGAGCTTCTACAGAAGGGTTACATTAATCCTAGTGTGTCTCTATGGGGAGCACCGGTGTTACTGGTAAAGAAGAAGGATGGTTCGCATTGCATGTGCGTGGACTACAGGGAGCTGAATGTCGTCACCATCAAGAATCGATATCCATTGCCTCGTATAGATGACATCTTTGATCAGCTTGGAGGATCGAGAGTGTTCTCTAAGTTGGACCTGAGGAGTGGCTATCACCAGCTGAAGGTGAGGAAGGAAGATATCCAGAAGACAGCGTTCAGGACGAAGTATGGTCACTACGAGTTTGTGGTTATGCCTTTCAGTGTAACCAATGCGCCCGCAGTTTTTATGAACTTGATGAATCTGATCTTCTATGACTTTCTGGATAATTTTGTCGTTATCTTTATTGACGACATCTTGATCTATTCAAGGTCGGAGGAAGAGCATGCATCGCACTTGAGGACGGTATTGGAAATTTTGAGGAAGCATCGTTTGTATGCTAAGTATTCCAAGTGCGAGTTCTGGCTTGATAGGGTTGCTTTTCTTGGGCACGTGGTGTCAGGAGATGGAATATCGGTGGATCCTGAGAAGACTAAGGCTATCAGAGAGTGGCCTGTTCCGCAGTCTGCGTCTGAGATCCGGAGTTTCCTAGGGCTTGCAGGTTATTATCGGCGTTTCATTAAGGACTTTTCTCGGATTGCTGAGCCGATGACCAGACTGACGAGGAAGGATGTATCTTTCGTCTGGTCCGATGATTGTGAGAGGGCCTTTTCTATTCTGAAGGAGAGGTTGACAACTGCCCCTGTTCTTGCTGTACCCTATCGGAGTGGAGGATTTGAGATCTTTTGCGATGCTTCTGGAAAAGGTCTCGGTTGTGTTTTGCATCAGCATGGGCGCGTGGTTGCATATGCTTCTCGTCAGCTTAAGGCTCATGAGAAGAATTACCCGACACACGATTTGGAGTTGGCAGCAGTTATTTTTGCGCCAAGATTTAGAGGCACTTCTTGCTGAGTGAGAAGGTGAAGATCTTCACCGATCACAAAAGCTTGAAGTATATCTTTACGCAGAAGGAGCTCAACATGCGACAGCGTCGATGGTTGGAGCTCATGGCAAATTATGAGATCGACTTGCAGTATCACCCTAGTAAGGTGAATGTGGTTCCGGATGCGCTAAGCAGATTCCCAGCGGTGATGACGTTGACTTCACAATGGAGGTTGCAGCAGGACTTTTACGAGTCTGGTATTGAGATCATGCTTCCTGGGGAGGCTTCTTCGTTGATGTGTATGCAGATACAGTCGACGATCATGGATCGGATCAAGGCAGGTCAGGCCAGAGATCCGAAGCTGGTGAAGATTCGGGAGCAGGTAGAAGCTGGTCTGCGGACTGACTTCTTGATTCATGGAGATGGTTCGTTAAGATTTAGAGCCAGGTTGTGTGTGCCAGCTGGAGATATCAGAGAGGAGTTATTGGTTGAGGCACACAGTTCGACGTATTCTGTGCATCCTGGTGGTACCAAGATGTACAAGGATCTTCGTCTGAACTATTGGTGGCATGGTATGAATCGGAGTGTGGCTCGGAGCGTAGCCAAGTGTTTGGTCTGCCAGCAGGTAAAGGCGGAGCATCAGCTTACAGCAGGGTTGCTACAACCGCTTCCGATTCCTGAGTGGAAGTGGCAACACATCACTATGGATTTCGTGACTGGACTATCTCAGAGTCCGAAGCAGAATGACGCGATTTGGGTGAACGTAGACCGATTGACCAAATCTGCGCACTTTATTCCCTTCCGAGTAGGACAGTCCACTGAGACGCTAGCGAGGAGATATATGGAGGTAAATATTTTTACTCTCTGTTTTTATTTCCTTTTCCTAGTTTAGATAGTGAAGTAACGCGAATCGTGCAGGAGATCGTATGACTTCACGGAGCCCCCTAAGTATCGTGTCGGACAAAGACACGAGATTCACATCTTAATTTTGGTAGAGTCTGCAGAAGAGCTTGGGTACGAGTCTGAGTTTCAGTACCGCGTACCACCCGCAGACGGATGGCCAATCGGAGAGGACAATTCAGATTTTGGAAGACATGCTAAGAGTGTGCATGTTGGACTTCAAGGGATCCTGGGAGGATCATCTCCATCACGTGGAGTTTGCCTACAATAACAGCTACCAGGTGAGTATTGGCATGGCGCCATTCGCCGCGCTCTACGGGAAGAAATGTCGATCGCCACTGAGCTGGGATGACATTGGAGACCAGGAGCTGTTAGGACCAGAGATGATCGTGGAGGCTGTGGATATTGTGAGGAACATCCGGGAGAATCTGAGGATTGTGCAGGACCGTTTCAAGCATTGGGCGGATGCTAAACGGAGGCCTTTGGAGTTTCAGCCAGGAGATCATGTCTTTCTGAAGATCTCTCTGAACCAGGAGTTATCCGATTTAGAAAGAGAGCCAAGCTGAGTCCGAGGTACATTGGGTAGTTCGATGTCCTGGAGAGAGTTAGAGCGGTGGATTATCGCTTGGCGTTTCGCCGTCACTGGAGGGAGTTCACGACGTATTTCACGTATCTCAGTTACGTTGACACGTCGGTGATCCTCTCATGTTGTGGATTTCTTGGAGATCACGGTTCGTCCGGATCTATCTTATGATCAGAAGCCAGTTGAGATTCTGGATCGACGGCAGAAGCAGCTGAGGAATAAGACCGTCGACTTGGTTAGAGTGCAGTGGCGTCATGGTTTCCCTGGGGAGTCCACTTGGGAGCGTGAGGATGACATGAGAGAGCACTTCCCGCACTTGTTTCCGAGCTGTAGTTGATGTTGATTCCGAGGACGGAATCATTCATAAGGTGGGGAGGATGTAACGGTCTGTTTTCGATTGTACACTTTGTCGTGCACGTAGTCTTGTTCGTACACGTATTTATTTTAGACTTTGTCTGTATCCAAACCCTATGATGTGATATGTTGTTGTGACCCTCTCGGAGAGTATTAAATTGTGGAATTAATTTGGAATGTCATTTCATGGATCGTTCTCCCACGATTTGACCTTGTTTGATGAGACGTCACGATTTTCACTTTTGTCGCGGGGCCTTTCTATTTTTAGTTTCGTTTCTCGTCGTCGAAATTGTGATCCGTCTTCTTAGTTGCGTTTCTCTCGTCCATGCGGTCACCCCAGTATTTATTTCACAATTTTTGAGCTTCGTTTGACCTACTTTCACTTTTTGCCCAACTTAATTATTGGATTAACCCTAAGTATCATATGGCTTATATCCCCTAATAAGATCATTATTAATAATAATATCATCCTAACATTAAATTTGACTTAGCCAGCCATTCTCTTACCCAGGCCGCACACATGTGAGGAGAGAGAGAGAGTGGAAATCTTTGTTTTTGATTTGTTTATAACAAATTCTATTTCAAACAAACCCTAAGTAATAGCCTTGGGACCTAGACCCACTCTCCCCACGTGTTCCATCAGCCCCCCCCCCCCCCCCCCCCCCCCCCCCCACACGTTTTCAGCCCATCACTTATAAAATTTAACCTAGGCTATCATATTTTTTTCACAGCATCTTCATATAGCCGCCAGCCCTAACCCCCATCCACATAAACACCCGTAACCCCTCATTTTCTTGCGTTCTTCGGCCCTTCCGCCGCTGCCGACAGCCCTAGGCCGCATCCCCGACCATCCTTCGATGTGCCCCCACCCTCAGGCCACCGTAGCTCCGCCGCTAGCCGCCGGAAACACTGCTGCAGCCACAGCTTTCGCAGCAGCAACACACAGCGGCAGTAGCGGTCGCCGCCGCCGCTGCCGCCGCCGCCGCAGGCCGCCTCTCCGGTGTGCCGTCGCCCCCTCCGACCACTACTCAGCCGTGGGCAGCCCCCTCAGTCGATGTTGACTCGAAACAGCAATTGTTTTCGCTGTTTTGCTTTTTAACGACGTATCGACACGTCGTATCGCCTCTTCGTCGTCCCCTCTCGCTGTTGGGATCTTCCGACAGCCCTCTACCACTCCTAGGGGTGTTTTCCGACGTCGCGATCATCCCCTACGATGGTCTACGTCGTAGACTTCGTGTACGTCGACTCGTTTGTCTCGGTTCATTGTTACGGCTTCGCGGGAGCCGTAAAAACGTCTACCGATCTCTTGCTCACTGATTGGAATCTTGCTCGCTGATCTGGTCGCTGTCTGAGGATTGGCGATCATAGGAACCTATTTTGGAATCTGGAATAGGAGCGCGTTCTATTATTCCAACCCCTAGCGTCGCTACCCCGACGCCAGTGTAGCTCTTGCGTCGTGTAAGGGTAACTTTCTAAACACTTAGGACCCCCAACCAATGCATGCTAATGAAGATAAAAATCGGTAATTAAATTGTCTGATAAATCACTAATGAAGATAATTTAATTTGGGACTGTAGGCTGGTGATCCGAGCACATAGGTAGATTGGACTGATTGGACGGTGTATTCAGAACAGTTGATTTCAGGCAAGTGAAACTTGCCTATTTGTGCTTTAGGCCATGTCTTAGGCCATTTTCCTCGTTTTTAGCGTAAAAGAGAATAGGCGACGAAATGATGCTCTCCTAGACGCAATTTTAAGATCTAGCTTGACAACGAAGCTAGATCTGTCACACTGCCATGTCATCCATGCATTTTTTCCTGTCACATTTAATTTCCATATCTGTATGCTTTTTACTTTTACTCTGACATACATGTCACGTTTAAATTCCTTATCTGTACGCACATTAATTGTACCCTTGCCATGCCATGCATCTTAATGTCATCCATGCTTGAATGTTGCATTCGTAACACACGCTACTTGTACTTGCTTGTTGAGGTTAGGCACTTGCGGCACAACCCTATGCCAAATACACTTTCTGGCTCGTGATCCAGAAGCAGGCTACATGTGTTGGTCAAAAGCCAATGCCCGATACACGTCGAGGGGTAGGGTTAAGTGATCACTTGAGCTTAGGAGTTGGCCTGTACAGCCACTCCAGCCAAAAGGCGTAAACTCTGTGCACGACGTGTTACTTGACTTGTAAAATCCATGTGAGTGTTTACTAGCTTTGATACCTTGCCATGTCATACTTGCTGCACTTTACTACTTGTTGCATTCATATCTTAAACTGAAATGTCATCGCATACTTTTAGAACTGTTAGGTTGTTTCGTTCTTTTAGTTTCCTTGCACAAGTCTCTTGTAGACTTGCTGACATGCGCCCTCGTCTCTTTTGGGTGTCGCATATTAGTTGCTGAGCCAGAGTCCGTTGCTGAGGACGAGGTGTTTGCTGACGTTGAGCCTGGGTCCACCGTTGACGTGGAGTACGAGGACACCGGCGACCAGTCGTAGAGATTTCCTTCGTTGTTGCTTTCTGCTTAGTTGTCGCTAGTTTGTCGGTGCATGGCACCTTTCCTTTCTGTACGTTGATTATTTCTGTTGGCCATGCTTGGGCCTTTTAGACTCTTCTTTTTAGCCTGGTGGCTTTCTTTTGATGTTGGAATTTATTGTGGACATTCTGAGATTTGAATAATATATTATCTGTATCTTTTCGTTATTATTATCTTTGTTCTGTTTCGCATTTGCAAGGACCTATACTTGGTTATTCCATACGCTTTACAGACTGGAGCCTCACAGCTCCAAGTCTGAGCGGACTTCTCACGCCTTGCCTCCATTTTAGGGAAGTGGGTCGTGACATCTGCAAAGATCGTATTCGATCCAAGTACACCAACAACGATTATACTTGAATAATACATGTAGGATCTAGCAAAATACGCAATTTAACGTGCAAATTAGGGCGAAAAGTTATTCAAATCATTGATTTCAGAGATCTAACAACATCACAACCATTACATGAGGGTATTAACCACGCATGGAGGGTAGAGAATCAATATTCATAGCCAAATACATCATCAATACATCAAAATACGAGCTAAATACGCCAAATACAAGGTAAAGTTTAGAATTTTATCACCAATTCTCTCCAATTGAACCCCAAACTCCTTCAGATAGTAGATCTAGCCTCTATCCCTATGGCCTCCAAATTTGGTGGCGAAATACGTCTCCTAGATCCCCCAATACGCCCGAATACGCTCAAAAACCCTAGAAATACCTTAAATATAAATCATTGCGGGTTTTACTGTGCCATCGGGTTTGAAACCTGCTTCGAAATCAACTTAAACCCGAAATCTCAGCTAGATCAAACCACGGCCATCCATCAAATGGCGGGATTCGTTGTAGAGCCGACACGTGGCCATCTTAACGGGTCTGCCCATCGATCGCGCCCACATGCGCGTGATCTTCGAACCCTGCTCGAAGATGATCAGAGTCGTTCGATCGTAAATCTACGGTCGAGGAGAAACCGCATCGCCCGCTTCTTTCCTCCATTGGATCTTGATCCAACGCTGAAACGAGCGCCCACATCGCCTAGAATTTTGCCCCTTCATTTCAAAATGCGGGAGCCCTTGTGTCCGTTGGATTGTGATGGGACGGCTGGGATTCGCCTGCTTCTTTGCTCGTCTCTGCTTCGTGCGAGGCCATTGGATCAATATCGGACGGCCTGTAATCGTCCACGTCTCCCGCTTCTGAGCGGCGCATTAGAATACGATTCGAAATCGTATCGCCCGTTGGATCTCAATCCAACGGTGTAGATTAAACTGTTGAGCCCGCTCTTCATTCGTTTTGGGTTGAATCACAGCCGTATGATCAAGATCGAACGCTTCGGAGCTGCCCACGAGATTTCTCATTGCTTCGTATTGTCTGGGTGAATGCCGGTCGTTGGATTGAGTGGGAGGCGGCCGATTGCTGCCACGTGTCGGGCGATGGTAGGGAGGCGATATACGGCAGTATTTTCGACGTATTTACGGCGTATTTCAGTATTTAAATTGGTATTCTGCATTCAATAATTCATAGACATTAGCACAGATCTCAAAAAATACAAATAAATAGTTGTTGGAATCGTGAGATCGAGACCAAGCCATGAAAAATATAAAAAGGCAGAAATACTCGCTAAAATTCATACTTTGTGCACAAATCAATGGTTTGTTCTAATAAATAATTATATACAAAATACGAAGGTATTAGAGACCAATTAAGCATCATATGAGCACAAAATAGGGCTAAATGGGGGGGTTAAATATGCAATATTCAACCCGAATCACACCCCCCAACTAGCGTTTTGCTAGTCTTTAGCAAAAAGAGCGATGAATACGGATGATTAGTAAAATAATAAATTCTATCAATTGCTTATGGTATGGCTTAATAATACGCTTTCCAACACGATTTTGACCATCAATATACACAATCCATGACCAAGATCAATCACATGATATTTTCTCTAGTTTAATTTGAATAAGTAACATACAAGCATCGTTTTGCGCAAGCGAAAGCATAACACGTCGTTATGTTCTAGTTTTCTTGTTTCTAAGGAATTGGCATCTCAAAACGATCATTCAAATCGTGGGTATTGATGTTGCTTAGTATATTCACCATTCTTTTTTATCTTTTCTTTTATTAGTTCCGCGTAACGCGCATAAAGCAACATTTGCAGAAAAATGTATAACTTGGATCGCTCCATCAAATGAGTGAGTTTCCGGTCAATGGCTCCCAAATCAGACGATAATAGGGCATTAGGCCAAAAAGGACTCCTCTGACTGTACTATTCGAGCCAACCAAGTTATTTATTTAGTGACACACGTATTCATCATTTTTTTGCTGTTTCTTCATCTTTTTCATCTTTTTCTCTGTTTTTTTCCTTTGTAAGCAACTCAACACCCATAAATATGAACATAAACATTAGTAACAATGGCCAAATTCCTCTTCAACTTGAAGACTAATCTAATAAATTGTGTATACTAAAGATTTTTCATCCTCGTAGCATGCATGAAATAAATTCAAACTATTTCGAGATATTAATCATGAAAATTGAAAATTTTCATGAATAGCATATTTACGGTAATTCCATGAAGGAAAAATAATTAACTCAAGCCATAAACAATTTTTAGAATTCAATCAATGCATAATCATCCGCATATGTGGTATGTGAAGGAGTTTTAAATGATGAGAATGATGGTTTATTCTTTTCTTTAGCCTTGTTTTTAAAAAAATTCCTAAGGTCGCATACACCCCCCAACTGAAGATGGACATTGTCCTCAATGTCGAAAAGGTTACGAGTTTATTCAAAGCAAGCATCCTAGAAAGCATATAAAAATATACGCTACTGGAAAGAACACACCGTGATCAAATGGCGGATCACGAATCTTTAATGGTGAAGGAAGTTGTTCAATTTGCTCCTTGTGCTCCTCGGCAAGTATCCTTCCTCCAAAAGCTAAATTGGACCCCAGCAACACAACTCCAAGCATCTCTATAAGCTGTATACCAATATCCTGTAAGAGATGAGTTATGTCAGTCCAAACTACTTTCAACAAAAATATTCCATATGTAGTCATCAAAATAGGTGAAATAAATTAAAGCATGTTGACGACTACTCCCTGAAAGATAAGCAATACTCTCGGTATGATGCTCGGTCATTGGGGAGAGGGATAAATGATTCTGGAAAAAAACTGGGGGAAAAAGTGGTTCGGGCTCCATATCGATAATCTCTAAACCCATGTCTCTCGCTGTCTACCCCTCCTGTTCATCCAAAATTGCTAGCTCGTCCTCTCTTTTGCACACACTTCCTGCCATGTCAATGTTTTCATTCGTGACTTCATCATGGCATGGCTCGCTCGGTGTACCTGCAATAGAAGATAAACTCACATTAGATTCTAGAAATTGAATTTCAAAGGCAATACTTTCTTCTAAGCAACTGGCAATCAGAGTAAGATTTTCAATGGATTTCTGAATCTGCCGACTCTGAGCAAGGAAGTTCTCTTGGAGTTGATGGGATGTAGCCTCCTGTGTCTGAATGAGCAAATAAACTTCCTCTTTCAAAGATTGCAAAGATACGTCTACGCTTTGCTCCCCTTGATCAAGGCATGAAGGCTTCGTTGAATCACACTCTGGAGTCTCTTTAATGATCTGATCAGTCTCTTGTAAGGACTCCATGTATTTCCACGCCTCTGTCGGCGTCATGTCTCCCAAGAATTCATGCAGCTGTAGTCGTAGTCCACCTAGGAAGGACTCCATAAGCTCTTTCTTTATGAACCCATGCTGCGGATAGCTCGATATTATGTCTGTAAACCTCCTCCAGGCCTGAAAGAAAGTTTCACAATCAGTCTGATTAAAACCAATGATCTTGAGCTTCTCCTTCATATGTTTGTGTGCAATATCGTACTCTGCATCATACTCATTGTTTGTGCGATAAGAATTCATGACTTCTATATACTCCATATCCTCCATCGATTCCACATCCTCCATTTTTTTTGAAAATTTTTTTATAAAGAGAAAACAAAAGAAAAAACTAGTAAAAATCCTAAACTATAAGATGGAAGGATCTCACCGAATGTTCCTCCAAACGAACTGAAATCGTAGCTTACAAGTATTGTTATCCCCGGCAACGGCGCCAAAAACTTGCCTCGTCTCAAATGATGTGAGCACTACTCCCAAGCGCAGGAGATCAAACAAGTAATATCCTGGTGAGTCCAGGTATCGAATTCACGGGACAACTGACCTGCAACACTACGAACTTCCGTTTGTAAAGAGTAATAATACGGTAATAAACAACCACATATCAAGTATATCGATATGGTATCAAGGGTTTCAAAGAATACAAGAAAATCCGTTGATAACTATGGGGAAGGCAATATTGGGGTATCAATATGAAGAGAATGTGTTGGTTGTGATTTCGTTAGGATCAATGCAATCAATGATTATAAATATCTTTTCTATAACTCATCGTTTCGTCCGGTCAGGGCACGAGAACGTCGAAAAATATAACAATACACGAACAACGAATAGTGCCTTGAGTACACATACAATACTAGTTTCATAAGGAAAATAAACTTATGTGTTTGCAATGATCACCACGAGTACGTCCGAAAAGATCGTATTCGATTCAAGTACACCAACAACGATTATACTTGAATAATACATGTAGAAACTAGCGAAATACGCGGGCGAAAAGTTATTCAAATCATTGATTTCAGAGATCTAACAACATCACAACCATCACATGAGGGTATTAACCACGCATGGAAGGTAGAGAATCAATATTCATAGCCAAATACATCATCAATACATCAAAATACGAGCTAAATACGCCAAATACAAGGTAAAGTTTAGAAATTTATCACCAATTCTCTCTAATTGAACCCCCAAACTCCTTCAGATAGTAGATCTAGCCTCTGTCCCCAGGGCCTCCAAATTTGGTGGCGAAATACGGCTCCTAGAGCCCCCCAATATGCCCGAACACGCTCAAAAACCCTAGAAATACCTTAAATATAAATCATTGCGGGTTTTACTGTGCCATCGGGTTTGAAACCCGCTTCGAAATCAACTTAAACCCTAAATCTCAGCTGAATCAAACCACGGACATCCATCAAATGGCGGGATTCGTTGTAGAGCCGACACGTGGCCATCTTAACGGGTCTGCCCTTCGATCGCGCCCGCATGTGCGTGATCTCCGAACCACGCTCGGAGATGATCAAAGCCGTTCGATCGTAAATCTACGGTCGAGGAGAAACCACGTCGCCCGCTTCTTTCCTCCATTGGATCTTGATCCAACGCTGAAACATTCGCCCACGTCGCCTAGAATTTTGCCCCTTCATTTCAACATGCGGGAGCACTTGTGTCCGTTGGATTGTGATCGGACGGCTGGGATTCGCCTGCTTCTTCGCTCGTCTCTGCTTCATGCGAGGCTGTTGGATCAATATCGGACGGCCTGTAATCGTCCATGTCTCCCGCTTCTGAGCGGCGCATTAGAATACGATTCGAAATCGTATCGCCCGTTGGATCTCAATCCAACGGTGTAGATTAAACCGTTGAGCCTGCTCTTCATTCGTTTTGGGTTGAATCGCAGCCATAGGATCAAGATCGAATGCTTCGGTGCTGCCCACGAGATTCCTCTTTGCTTCGTATTGTCTGGGTGAATGCCGGTCGTTGGATTGAGCGGGAGGCGGCCGATTGCTGCCACGTGTCGGGCGATGGTAGGGCGGCGATATACTGCCGTATTTTCGACGTATTTACGGCGTATTTCAGTATTTAAATTGGTATTCTGCATTCAATAATTCATAGAAATTAGCACAGATCTCAGAAAAAACAAATAAATAGTCGTTGGAATCGTGAGATCGAGACCAAGCCATGAAAATATAAAAAGGCAGAAATACTTACTAAAATTCATAGTTTGTGCACAAATCAATGGTTTGTTCTAATAAATAATGATATACAAAATACGAACGTATTAGAGACCAATTAAGCATCATATGAGCACAAAATAGGGCTAAGTGGGGGGGTTAAATATGCAATATTCAACCCGAATCACCGGGGGAGGTAACGGTTATTACTTGGGTTATTTCTTTATTGAAGATAATTGTTAGCAACTCTTACCGTCTCTTATCTTTTCGTATTTTATTTCTTTTTATTCCTTTGCTACTGACTGTATTTCTCTGAGTTTTTGTTGTGCATGAACACTCGTCTTGGGGGTCTTGACAAAGAATTATTATTTGACCCCGAGATCGAAAAGACCGGAAGAAGACTCAGAGCTGAAAAGAGGAATCATATTTTTTCTGAACCAATGGCAGAGGGTAATGCTACTCCTCCACGTACCGAGTCCATCCGGGACCACATAAAACCGAATTTTTCAGTACATCTTCCATCTTGAGGCCGCAGCTGGCGGCAGGAAGCTTTGAGTTAAAGGCTGGGCTGATCAACCTGATGCAGCAAGACCCCTTATGTAGATCTAGCCTGGAGGGCAGAAAGTTATTCAAATCATTGATTTTAGATATCTAACAACATCACAACCAGCACATGAGGGTATTAACCACGCATGGAGGATAGAGAATCAATATTCATAGCCAAATACATCATCAATACATCAAAATACGAGCTAAATACGCCAAATACAAGGTAAGGTTTAGAATTTTATCACCAATTCTCTCCAATTGAACCCCAAACTCCTTCAGATAGTAGATCTAGCCTCTGTCCCCAGGGCCTCCAAATTTGGTGGTGAAATACGGCTCCTAGAGCCCCCAATACGCCCGAATACGCTCAAAACCCCTAGAAATACCTTAAATATAAATCATTGCGGGTTTTACTATGCTATCGGGTTTGAAACCCGCTTCAAAAATCAACTTAAACCCGAAATCTAAGCCGGATCAAACCACGGCTGTCCATCAAATGGCGGGATTAGTTGTAGAGCCGACACGTGGCCATCTTAACGGGTCTGCCCTTCGATCGCGCCCGCATGCGCGTGATCTCCGAACCCCGCTCGGAGATGATCAGAGCCGTTTGATCGTAAATCTACGATCGAGGAGAAACCACGTCACCTTTTTCTTTCCTCCATTGGATCTTGATCCAACGCTGAAACGATCGCCCACGTCGCCTAGAATTTTACCCCTTCATTTCAAAATGCGGGAGCCCTTGTGTCTGTTGGATTGTGAGCAGACAGCTGGGATTCACCCGCTTCTTTGCTCGTCTCTGCTTCGTGCGAGGCCGTTGGATCAATATCGGACGGCCTGTAATCGTCCACGTCTCCCGCTTCTGAGCGGCGCATTAGAATACGATTCGAAATCGTATCGCCCATTGGATCTCAATCCAACGGTGTAGATTAAACTGTTGAGCCCGCTCTTTGTTCGTTTTGGGTTGAATCGCAGCCATAGGATCAAGATCGAACGCTTCGGAGCTGCCCACGAGATTTCTCTTTCATTCGTATTGCCTGGGTGAATGTCGATCGTTGGATTGAGCGGGAGGCGGCCGATTGCTGCCACGTGTCGGGCGATGGTAGGGCGGCGATATACGGCCGTATTTTCGACGTATTTACGGCATATTTCAGTATTTAAATTGGTATTCTGCATTCAATAATTCATAGAAATTAGCACAGATCTCAGAAAAATACAAATAAATAGTCATTGGAATCATGAGATCGAGGCCAAATCATGAAAAATATAAAAAGGCAGAAATACTTACTAAAATTCATACTTTGTGCACAAATCAATGGTTTGTTCTAATAAATAATGATATACAAAATACGAACGTATTAGAGACCAATTAAGCATCATATGAGCACAAAATAGGGCTAAGTGGGGGGTTAAATATGCAATATTCAACCCAAATCACCAGGGGAGGTAACGGTTATTACTTGGGTTATTTCTTTATTGAAGATAATTGTTAGCAACTCTTACCATCTCTTATCTTTTCGTATTTTATTTCTTTTTATTCCTTTGCTACTGACGGTATTTCTCTGAGTTTTTGTTGTGCATGAACACTCGCCTCGGGGGTCTTGACAAAGAATTATTATTTGACACCGAGATCGAAAAGACCGGAAGAAGACTCAAAGCTGAAAAGAGGAATCATATTATTTCTGAACCAATGGCAGATGGTAATGCTACTCCTCCACGTACCGAGTCCATCCGGGACCACATAAAGCTGAATTTTTCAGTACATCTTCCATCTTGAGGCCGCAGCTGGCGGTAGGAAGCTTTGAGTTAAAGGCTGGGCTGATCAACCTGATGCAGCAAGACCCCTTACATGGGCACGCACATGAGAACCCATACCATCTTACAGAACTTTTCATGGCAAAGTGCGACACCTTCCATGCCACGGATGTAAGCGATGACGCCATCAAGCTCAGATTATTTCCGTTCACTCTGAGGGACAAGTCCTCTTATTGGTTGCGAGTGCACCCTTCAAATACCTTCACGGCTTGGGAGCCGTTGGCTCTAGCCCTTTGTGAACAAGTTCTATCCACCGTCCAAAAATGGTAAGGATCCGAGGGGCGATCACTAATTTCAAGCAGCTTCCTCAAGAGTCGTTATATAAGGCATGTGAGAGATTTTAAGGATCTGCAACATTAGTGCCCCCACCATGGAGTCCCGGAGTGGGACCTTAATCGGAGCTTCTATAATGGGCTACAGCCAGGTACGAAGATGATTATCGACGCCCTCCGCTCAAGAATTAATAAGGTTGGTGGTGGTTTTGACTAATGTTTAGGAGTTAGCATAATTGCTTTCCTCGTGGGCTACAACGAGGTGGGTTAGGTAATTAGGTTAAGGTAATTAAGTGAGGTTAGAAGTTAAAACGTAATTAGTACAATGTCAATTAGTAAAAATGATTAAAAATGATAAATTATGATTTTGCCCGGGAAATTAAACGTGTCCGAAAAATTACGAGGAAAATACAACGGGTTCGTATCGTTGCAAGGATCATGAAAATGGCGTCCGTTTTAGATTTTGAGATAAGAAAATCGTTTAATCAATTTGAACTCATTTGAAAACATTTTGAATGCGGAAGTACGTGCATGGCGAAATCAGGCCGTTACACAAGTAATTAAAATGAACCATATGAGAAAGAACCATGTCATACTATTTAATAGGGAGAAGGATTGGAAGGAACAAAGTCTGGAAAATCACTTAATAGTGAGGGTATAAAATAAAAAGGCAATGCAGTTGCAGATAAAACAAGATGGATGGCAAGTGCTAATGAGGAGGAGGGAAAAGGTTGGAGGAAGGAGGAGATAAATTACGATTTTGCCCGGGAAATTAAACGTGTCCGAAAAATTACGAGGAAAATACAACGGGTTCGTATCGTTGCAAGGATCATGAAAATGGCGTCCGTTTTAGATTTTGAGATAAGAAAATCGTTTAATCAATTTGAACTCATTTGAAAACATTTTGAATGCGGAAGTACGTGCATGGCGAAATCAGGCCGTTACACAAGTAATTAAAACGAACCATATGAGAAAGAACCATGTCATACTATTTAATAGGGAGAAGGATTGGAAGGAACAAAGTCTGGAAAATCACTTAATAGTGAGGGTATAAAATAAAAAGGCAATGCAGTTGCAGATAAAACAAGATGGATGGCAAGTGCTAATGAGGAGGAGGGAAAAGGTTGGAGGAAGGAGGAGATAAATTACGATTTTGCCCGGGAAATTAAACGTGTCCGAAAAATTACGAGGAAAATACAACGGGTTCGTATCGTTGCAAGGATCATGAAAATGGCGTCCGTTTTAGATTTTGAGATAAGAAAATCGTTTAATCAATTTGAACTCATTTGAAAACATTTTGAATGCGGAAGTACGTGCATGGCGAAATCAGGCCGTTACACAAGTAATTAAAACGAAACATATGAGAAAGAACCATGTCATACTATTTAATAGGGAGAAGGATTGGAAGGAACAAAGTCTGGAAAATCACTTAATAGTGAGGGTATAAAATAAAAAGGCAATGCAGTTGCAGATAAAACAAGATGGATGGCAAGTGCTAATGAGGAGGAGGGAAAAGGTTGGAGGAAGGAGGAGATAAATTACGATTTTGCCCGGGAAATTAAACGTGTCCGAAAAATTACGAGGAAAATACAACGGGTTCGTATCGTTGCAAGGATCATGAAAATGGCGTCCGTTTTAGATTTTGAGATAAGAAAATCGTTTAATCAATTTGAACTCATTTGAAAACATTTTGAATGCGGAAGTACGTGCATGGCGAAATCAGGCCGTTACACAAGTAATTAAAACGAAACATATGAGAAAGAACCATGTCATACTATTTAATAGGGAGAAGGATTGGAAGGAACAAAGTCTGGAAAATCACTTAATAGTGAGGGTATAAAATAAAAAGGCAATGCAGTTGCAGATAAAACAAGATGGATGGCAAGTGCTAATGAGGAGGAGGGGAAAAGGTTGGAGGAAGGAGGAGATAAATTACGATTTTGCCCGGGAAATTAAACGTGTCCGAAAAATTACGAGGAAAATACAACGGGTTCTATCGTTGCAAGGATCATGAAAATGGCGTCCGTTTTAGATTTTGAGATAAGAAAATCGTTTAATCAATTTGAACTCATTTGAAAACATTTTGAATGCGGAAGTACGTGCATGGCGAAATCAGGCCGTTACACAAGTAATTAAAACGAACCATATGAGAAAGAACCATGTCATACTATTTAATAGGGAGAAGGATTGGAAGGAACAAAGTCTGGAAAATCACTTAATAGTGAGGGTATAAAATAAAAAGGCAATGCAGTTGCAGATAAAACAAGATGGATGGCAAGTGCTAATGAGGAGGAGGGAAAAGGTTGGAGGAAGGAGGAGATAAATTACGATTTTGCCCGGGAAATTAAACGTGTCCGAAAAATTACGAGGAAAATACAACGGGTTCGTATCGTTGCAAGGATCATGAAAATGGCGTCCGTTTTAGATTTTGAGATAAGAAAATCGTTTAATCAATTTGAACTCATTTGAAAACATTTTGAATGCGGAAGTACGTGCATGGCGAAATCAGGCCGTTACACAAGTAATTAAAACGAACCATATGAGAAAGAACCATGTCATACTATTTAATAGGGAGAAGGATTGGAAGGAACAAAGTCTGGAAAATCACTTAATAGTGAGGGTATAAAATAAAAAGGCAATGCAGTTGCAGATAAAACAAGATGGATGGCAAGTGCTAATAAGGAGGAGGGAAA